>BTHU01000022.1:34062889-34662889 GCA_036184795.1 Tokudaia tokunoshimensis | reverse complement strand
GAACTCAGAGATCTCCCTCTCTCTGTTTCCTAAGCTCTGGGATTAAAGGCATGGGCCATCAAGCCTGGCTCCCTATTTTTTAAGACAGCATCTCTCACTGAACCTGGGGCTTTCCCCATTTCACTGGGTTGGCTAGCCAACAAGTCCTGGGTATCCTCCTGTCTCCACCTCCCCAGTGCTGGGATGGCAAGCACATGCTGCCACACAGGCACGAGGCATCAGATTCAGGTTCTCCTGTTTGGCACATTCCTGGACTGAGCCATCTCCTCCCCAGCCCGTTTTGAATTTTCCTTCCCAGCCCAAACACTTCTCCCTTCCCTTTAACTTGCCTTCGCTTCCATCGCTAAGAAAACATCGAATCTTCTACCGACTAGAGGTATCAGTTTTCTGGGGAGGAGACCATGCCAGCTGACCTCAGTGTGAATTAAAACATATCAAAGAGTTGGAGCTTTAGAGCTGCAGGCCTCCTCTGCCACAAGGAAGGCCTCCAGTTCCCCTCGCACTCCAGCAAGAGATTAGCAGCTCGAAATCACTTTGACATCGTCAGTTACTCTACTCATACCACAGGGAGATTTCATTCCAGCCTGTGAAATTGTAATTGCTTCTCAAGGAGAAGTGAGGAATCCTGGGTGATGGCCACAGCCAAGCTCAATGTCAGAGTTGCCAGTTGCTGCCACATCAGATATGACTTGCTGTTATTCAAAAATCACTCCGGCTTTCCAGACGGGAAGCTGGGCTGGGGAGTGAAAGTAAATTAACAGAAACTGTCAGCTGTTCAGAAGGGTACAGACAGCCACACGACAGAGGTGGGCGACATCCCATCAAAAAAGGGAACTTTTTCCCTCGCACTAGTTTAAGATAAAGAGTTTCACAAACAAATTTCATGACTTTAGGTGTGCAGTTAAATGATGTCACTATGAAGCCATGATAAGATGAAATTTGACAATTTCTAGTCAATGACTCTTGCAAAGTGTTGGGCAAAAGAAAAAATAGTTTTTGAAGAGTAATTACAATAATGAAGATAACACGTTCATGTCAGATTGATGCTCACAGTGGATGAAAATTACCTGCTATTGAAGTTAAACTGTCTTGAGAAATTGCATCCCAGCTCGAACTGGAGCTAGGAGAACCTGGAACCACCATGGCTGATCTGATCCCAGAACACTTACAGACTGGGAGTTAACTGCAGTGGGAAGAGGACACGGAACCTGTCACCTTCTAGAGACAGGGGACATGCTGGCCAGAGCTAGTCATTCCATTCTTCTCCCAAAGGACTGAGAGGAGAGAAAAGGGGCTAAATAGAGTTTCCTTTCTTCCTGCTTTTTGTTTTAGCGTGAGTATGTAGCATGCCCCTGCATGAGTGTGTACACCAGCACTCTTATGCAGACGTGGCCGGTGTCTTCCTCTGTCCCATCTGGGCAGTAGCCCAGGCAGGCTACTGCATCAAAACAGAATTGGTGCCATATAAACTAGGCTGGCTGCCCAGTGAGCTCTCAGTACCCACCCGACTCTGTCCCCTAAACCAAGGGATTACAGGCTTTCATAGCTATGCCTAGCTTTTAAATGTGCACTGGGATTTGAGCTCAGTTCCTCATGCTTGCTCAGCAAGTGCTCTTGACCTCTGAGACATCTTTGTCCCATCCCTTTAAATACATTTTTCTGTTTTACAAAAAAATATCCACTCTGTGGCATTGCTTATTTGTTTTAGAATTAGAGAAAATTCAGCAGGGCGTGGTATTATATACATATATGCTTATGTACGGAGGCAAGAGGATTGATAATTCAAGGCTATTTTAGGCTACATTGAAAGTCCTAGGCCAGCCTGAACTATTTACATAATGAGTCTTTCCAAAAAATTCAAGAGTTAGAGATGAGGTCTGTGGTAGAACACTTGGCCAGCGCACTCTAGGTTTCGTGTTTGATCTCTGAGTACCATGAAAGAAATTTCAGAAAGTTCAGATATGGATTTCACTTTTCCTAATTTGATGAATTTTAGAGCAAGTTTCCTGTGCCATAGTTCACCTTCCACATAAAAGGAAACTTTTAAAAGGCAGGAGGGTCTGCCTTCTTCTTTTATCAATAAAAAGGACTGGAAAGGGATTGGTTATGTTATTGTTTCCATTCTGCAGTGTCTCCCTTTGTCACTGAAGTTACCAGATGAGCAGCTGTTCACTGAGACACATCTGTGCACCTCGTGGGGGCACACAATGATAGTTCAGTACAGGTGCACAAGCCAGGTGTCATGGTACACACCTACAATCCCAGCACTTAGCAGGCAGAGTAGGAGACCAGCCCGAGTAGATAGCAAATCCCTGATTCTAGAGAATCAAAAACTAAAACAGATGCCATTCTCCTTCTAATTAATATCTTAATGTACTACAAAAATCAGAGCTCATCCTTTCTCTCTGTTCTGTGACCCTTACTGAGCATCCATCCATCCCCTCCCCCTCCACTCTTCCCATCTCTGCTGACTGTTCTCTTCTTCCATGAGGTCAACCATTTAGTTTCCACAAGTGATCAACCACACATGTCTTGCTTATTAGTGTAATGGTCCCCTGTGTGTATGCAAATGAGAAAATCATATAATTTTTGTGGTTGAATATTTCATTACACATATATATCTACATTTCCATGATAATACCACATTTTGTCATAGGGAATCTTAAAGCATCTATCTACCTATACATAGATATATAGTATAGATACAACTTAGATTACATATACATACATACATACATACACACACACGGGGGGAGGGAGGGAGGGAGAGAGAGAGCGAGAGAGCGAGCACTAGCTCACATTTTTCCCATTCATCCACTGATAGGCATCTAGGTTGGTTACATCTTATAATTATGAATACTACCACCATAAACATGGGTATGCATGTACTTGTTTTACTTTATACTCTTTGTATTTTCTCAGTAGTATGATCAGATCATAAGAGGTTTTATTTTCAGTTTTTAAAGGACTATCCGTACTGTTTTACATAATGGCTATGTTACTATACCTACCAACATGTATATGAGTTCACTACACCCTTACGAACACTGGTAATTTTTTTTGTCTTACTGATGACAGCTATTCTAACTGGCATGAGGATATCCAGGAAGGTGGTTTAGTAGAGTATTCACTAAGCATTCTGTGTGCCCTGGGTTCTAGCTAGAGTGAGGTCTTGTCTCATTGTGCCCTTGGTTTCCATGTCTCTTATATTTCTTGGCCATTTGGGAGTCTTTGTTTAAGAAGTACCTATTCAGATCTTTAGCCTAGTTTGTGGAAATAATTCTTAAAATTTTAATTAAAATATTACTATAAACATTGTTCCCTCCCTTTCCAACCTTTCCCAAGTTCCATCTTATTTCCTCTCAAATTCATGGTCTCATTTATTATTTATTATTATTATTATTATTAATATTATTATGTTTGTAAATATTTAAATACAACATGCTGGGTTCATTTAGTGTTGCTTGTATGTATGTGATTTCAGAGCTGACCTGCAGGTATTGAATAACCATGGAGGGGCTCATTTCTGGAGAAGACTAATTCTGCCTTTCTTAGCAGGTGTTAGCTGCTTCCAGTTCTTTGTCTAAGGGTGGGGCTCCTGAGGTTTATCCCTCTCATGTTAGCATGTTTATTAGTGTCACATCATTATTAGGACTCATCTAGGCAGCCATATTGGTGTGGTATTGTGAATGACATTTCTAGGAGACACAATCTCAGCAGACTTGTGTTCCTCTGTCATACAGTCTTTCTTCCCCCTCTGCCAAATGTTCCTTGAGCCTTAGGTGCAGGAGTTGTGTTGTAGATATATTGAGATTGCAACCCCGGGTTCAGTTATTCTCAGTTTTTTTGATCAGTTGTAGAATTCTGTGATGGCCTCTGTCTGCTGCACAGTGAAGTTTCTCTGATGAGGGATGAGGGCTATACTTATCTATGGGAGTGGTGGTTTGAAATAAAATGGCCCCCATAGGTTCATAGGGAATGAATAGGCCACTGTTCAGAGGCCTTGTTGGAGTAGGTGTGGTGTGGTTGGAGGAAGTAGGTCACTGTGGGGGTGGGCTTTGAGGTTTCAGATGCTCAAGTCAGGCCTAGTGTGGCATTCTCTTCCTGATGTGTGCAGATCCGGATATAGAACTCTCAGCTCCTTCTCTAACAGCACATCTATCTGTGTGCTACCTTAATTCCTAACAAGATGATAATGGACTAAAATTTTGAAACTATAAGCCACCCCCAATGAAGTTTTTCTTCATAAGAGTTGTCCTGCTCATCATGTCACGTCACAACAATAGAAACCCTAAGACAATGGGCATAAGGATAGGTACTTAGACAACTGTCCAGGGTGAGTGAGGTCATGAATCTTAGTGGAGAACCAACTACTACAAGATCGACATAATTTCTAAGTACCAGGCATGATGTCCCTCCTGTGAACAGGCCATAAGTCAGATCAGATACAGCTTAAATCTTCTGAGTCCTGTGATTACATGGTGTCTTCAGTAATAGATACTTACCATCAGCTTCTGGGGGACAAACAAGGGCAGCAGCACAGCCTGTATTGGAGTTGTTTAGACTTCCCTTACCGACAACACATGAGTTATCAAACGAGTTTCTCATGCCTGGAGCTGTGCTGCTGCTGCTGGTGTTTGATGGTCTATGGTCCTTGGGTATTGCATTGCCAGCTCAAGAAGTATAACTTCATTTAAGAGAAATATGTATTCATATACATACTTATACATGTCATATGCAATGTTAGGAAACATGAAAATTTTTCCTTAAGGTTTTTCCAAAGTGTTATTTATTCCTCCTCCCTTTCTCTCTTTGGTGTTGACATCCCTCCATTTTCCCAATCAAAGCCCCCTTCTCCATTTTCCCATATCCCCCTTTAGATCATTCATATCTTATTAGTCTCTCTAGTGCTCCCCATGGTATCTTTTTATTTTCCTGGTTTCTGTGGTTACTCTAGATGATGTACTCAAGTCTGAAGATGTGGAGCCAGGAACCACACCTGAGCATGAACATGAAGTATTTGTCTTCTGGGATCTGGGTTACCTCACTCAGTCTAATAGATTCTAGTTCCATCCATTTGCGTGTGAATTTCATCATTTACCTTTCAGCCTTTAGAGAAGCCTCCACACTGATTCCCAGAGTACATAGAGCAGGTTGCCATCACAGCAACAATGAGTGAGGGTCCCCTTTTCCCACGTGCTCCACCACATTTGTGGTCAGTTATTTTGTTCACCTTGGGTCATTCTGACTAGGGTCAGAGAAAATCTTAAAGAGATGTTTCTTAGACATTTTTTACTTCTCCTTTAGAAGAACTAAAGAACTGACCAGATCCATAGCCTGCTTTTAAAATGGGTCCGTTGGTTTTGTTTTTTGTTGACTATTTCTTGAGTTTCTTATATATTGTGGAAATTAATCCTTTGTCAGATATACAGCTGGCCTTGTGGGCTTCCTCTTTACCCTATTGGTTTTTTTTCTTAACTTTAGTTTTATGATGTGAGACTTGTCAATTATTGACCTTAATTCCTGGACAAATGGAATTCTATTCAGAAAGTCCCTTTCTGTCTTGTCAGGGGCTGACTACATTTTCTTCTAGCAATTTCAACATTTCAGATTTCATATTGAGATGTTTTGGTCCATCTGGCCTTAGTTTTTGTGCAGGGTGTTAGATATGGGTCAGATTTCATTCTTCAGCATGTGGGCATCCAGTTTTTTTCTCTCCAAATGAACAAAATATTTTTAATGATTGTTTTTAATTAGAGGGAAGAAACTTTAAAGCTGGGCGGGCAGTGGTGGTGCATGCCTTTAATCCCAGCACTTGGGAGGCAGAGGTGGGTTGATTTCTGAGTTTGAGGCCAGCCTGGAAAACAGAGTGAGTTCCAGGACAGCCATGGCTATACAGAGAAACCCTGTCTCAAAAGAAAACGAAAAAACAAAAGAAAATTTAAAATTCTACTTCCCACACTCTCTCCCTTTCCCACCCTCCTCTCTTCAGTGCTAGGAGTTGAACCTGTGCTCTCCTACATGCTAGGAAAGCACACTTCCTCTGATGGTGCCCTACCACTGAGCCAGATCTCCCTTCTGTATTTCTTCTTCTTTATTTTTTTAGCACCAATATTTTATGAATGAAATTTATTTGTTACCATGTCATAGAGTCTGAGACCTCCTTTAACTATCAGAACTGGATCTAGAGTCCCCTAAATGTGATGCCATGTGACAGATATCTGAAGTCCATTAGATTTGTTTCGTTTCAAAGGGAAGGGCCTAGTGGTTCGTTTCCATTATGTTTGAGGACACTTTGAACCCAAACCATTGGGTGCAACAATTTGATATTTGATTTGAAGCAGAGATATGCCCATTTCTTAGTGGACCTTTGAAAATGTAGGCCCTTCACCTAATGCTTTTGGTCATCTGTTCTCTGTGGAGGCAGAGTCTGTTCCCATGGATTCATTTGCTTATTTATTCATTCTCTGAGCCTCCACCATGGCATGGATAAGTCATGTCATACAATAGTGACGTTACAAAACAAAACAAAACAAACCCCAAAAAACAAAATCAAAAAGATAAAAAGTAAACACCCTAGTTTAGCATCAATACACCAAAAGCAGTATCAGGATCCTTGCTTAGAAATTCCCTGAACTAGGGGGACGGCTTTAGAGCAAGTCAGGTTGTCTCCATCAGCGAAGCAAGTGGTCTATCTCACAGCCTCTATGAGCCTCTGATCCTGCTCTTCGATGACCTATGTGTTCTCCACCCCTACTTTCCTGAGAAATATCAGGTTCTAGCTGATGCCAAGGGACATAGCCAGTTTTCTCTCTCTTCTTTTTCTTTTTTTTCCCCCAAGCACTGAGGAAGAACAATCACTTTGCACTCAAATCTCAACCAAAATTTCAAACATTACTGCAGAGAAGTTTGAGTTTCTGGACACAGTACAGTAACAGAGACTGTTGAGACAGGTGGTCCTGGGCTTTTACAGCTTTGCATCAGTGTTTTCAGAGCTCAGTTACCTAGGGCTTTGCTTTTAATTGTAATTGGAGTTGCAAGGGTTCCTTGGATGGACAGCTTGGCTTTGCTACACAGCATGAGGGACAGTTAGTGTTAAATTGCCTTCTCCTACATTTTCTTTTTTGGAAGTCAACAGCATTAAAAATATCCGTCTACCTGAACTTGCACCATTTTGAGCTACTCCTTCTCTTGCTGCTGCTTATCATTTTCATAGCCTTGGGCAATCTAATCAGTTTGGTAAGACTGAATGTCTTAGACCCATGTTCTGCTGCAACATTCAATCTTCCTGATTTCAAAAGCCTTGGAGGTTGTTGGTTATGACAGAGAAAAAGAGAAAAAAGAAGAAAGAAAGAGAAAGAGAGAAATAAAGAAAAGAAAAGAAAAGAAGAAAAGGGATCTAAATAGAAGACTTGGAGATTTATCTTGCATGGGATAGGGTCAGAGACCTTACATTTGGGAGAAGTGTATGAGAAGAAAAGTATTGGAGAATCGGAGATTCAAAACAAACAAACAACTGGGAAGGTGGAGCAGTGACAGGCACAACCACAGGGGATCTTCCTTCGTGGGGAGGGTGGCCTTTTAGTACAGCATTCTGATAAAATATTCAAAGCCTCATCTGTGCTCCGGCTAGTTTTATGACAACCTGATACAAGCTGAGAGGAGAGGACCTCAACTGAGAAAAGATCCAGTTGTAGGCAAGACTCTATTATTTAATGATTGATGTGGGAATACCCAGCCCACTGTGGGTAGTATCACCCTGGACTGGTGGCCCTGGGTTCTATAATAAATCAGGCTGAGCAAACAAAAGCAGCAACCCCCTACATGGCCTCTTCATCAGCTTCTGCCTCAATTGTCCTGCCTAGTTTCAGTCCTTGTGGCAGAGGAGGCCTGCAGCTCTAAAGCTCCAACTCTTTGATATGTTTTAATTCACACTGAAGTCAGCTGTTATGGCCTCCTCCCCAGAAAACTGATACCTCTAGTCAGTAGAAGATTCGATGTTTTCTTAGCGATGGAAGCGAAGGCAAGTTAAAGGGAAGGGAGAAGTGTTTGGGCTGGGAAGGAAAATTCAAAACGGGCTGGGGAGGAGATGGCTCAGTCCAGGAATGTGCCAAACAGGAGAACCTGGGTCTGATGCCCAGTGCCTGTGTGGCAGCACGTGCTTGCCATCCCAGCACTGGGGAGGTGGAGACAGGAGTATACCCAGGACTTTATGGCCAGTCAACCCAGTGAAATGGGGGAAGCCCCAGGTTCAGTGAGAGACACTGTATTAAACAATATGGAACCATATTTTTTCTTGTCTTGGTTTCTCTCAATGAACTGTGATTTAGGATATGTAAATGAAATAAACCCTTTCCTTTCCACGTTGGCTTTGGTCATGGTGTTTCATCATTGCACTAGAAGCCCTAACCAGGACACTGTCCATCCTGAATATTACAAAATAGAATTTTGAGCTGTAGAGATGGCTCAGTTGCTTGAGGCCCTGAGTTTGCTCTCTAGTAACCATGTAAAATAAATCAGGTGTGATCTAGTACTGAAGAGATGAAGACAGAAGGATACCTAGGGCAAGGCCGCGGGCACTGAACAGTCAGCCTAGTACACAATCAGTAAAGCCTAGGACCCAGTGAGAGACCTTTTCTCAAAAAACAGTGGCAGGCTCTTGGAGGACTACACCTGAGGTTGACTTCTGGCCTCCACATATGGGAGCACACAATGCAGCCACACCCACATATGAACACACACACATACATACACACACACACACACACACACACATACCGCACCACATTAAGACAGAGACACCTCAGAAACAGAAAACCAAGAACATCTGCTTGCTACAATCATATCCTAAGGAAGTTACCATAGATGACTTTTTAGTAAGCACTCATGTTCTTAACAGAACAGGTATGGTAACAATATGAGGTGCAGAATGATGGAGTCAACCCTTTACACCATTACAGATGATGGAGGAGGTAGCAGGTACTAGAGGGATGAAGAGTTGCTAGGTTCCTAGAACCATGTGGGCGTGCCAAAGACTTGTGTTTCACTCAGGCACTATCGTAATTAAAAGAACAATGGGATCCACACATCCAGATCTGTCATGGCAGTACAGTGACAATCCCAAGACGGATGGAACCAGAGGGTGAGCAGTGACGTTCGTGTCAGCCTTAACAGTAACAACAGGGGCTGCTGACACCTGGCTGGAGCGAGGGCCACCTGTATCACTTCTGAAAATGGCTGCATTGGCAAATTTGACTGTGGACAAAGGAATAAACCAAAGGTAGGGATTTATCGCTTTTGTGGCCTTGCTTCAAGGTTCTCAAGAAAGCAATACGTTGTTGAATGTTTCCAGAGGTATCAAAGGTAAAGTGAGGGATGCTCACCAGTCCTGAGCATAAATAAGAAAGGCAGCCATCTTCACACGGCCACTGGTTATCTCATCAAATGTGGACCTCTTCTAGCCTGCAAAGTTGTTCTGAAGCAAACACAGGCTCCTCCTCAGCTACTGCATAAAGTCTAAATTTCTTAGCACAGCATTAAAATTCTGTTACTGTTTTGTTTTGCTGACCTTTAAAAATATTATATTGCATTTATTTTGGGCGTGTTGGGGGAAGGGGAAGCACACATGTGCAATGCCATCCATGTGGAATTCCAAAGACTGTTTGCAGAAGTCAGTTCTCCCTCATCCTGGGATTCGAACAGCAGGTGCCCTTACTGGCTGAGCTAGCTCATCAGCTTTGTTTTACAAGCTCTCACATAGTTCAGACCTTGAATTTGATGTGTAGCCAAAAAATGATCTTGTACTTCTGATCCTAATGCCCCCACTTTCTGAGTGCTAGTATTCAAGGAGTGAACCATACTCAGTTTGTGCAGGGCTGGGGTTCAAACCCACGGCTCTGTGAATGCATGGCACATTCTACTAAGTTAAATCCTCAGCCTCAAAATTCTTTATAACACAGATATTATTTCTCAGTCTAGTTTTTCCAGTCCTGTCTCATAGGTAACACTTTTCCACAACCCTGACAGAAGCTCTGTATGTTCATATGTTGTAATTCTCCTTTACCCTCCACCTCCACTGCTAATCTCTATTCTAGGAAACTCAGATGAGCTTAGTCATGTAGTATTTGCCCTTCTGTATCTGGTTTATTTCAATAAGGTTCCTGAGGCTGAAGACATAGCTCAGTGGTAGGGCACATGCTAAGCATGTGGAAGGCATGTAGAGCAAACGAATGAGTATGTGAATGGGGCTCATCTGTGTTGTAACATATCAGAATTTCACTCATTTTCAGGGCTGAATGGAATTCTATTTTATGTTTTCATGTTTTGTTTGTGTCTGGGGTAGTTTCCAAGTTTGATGGCTGTGAGTAACATCACCGTGAATGCTGGTGTTTAGACTTTCTTTGCTTCTACTTGTAAGACATTTGGGTGTGTAGTTAGGGGTGGAATTGCTTTATTCCAGCATTAAATCTCCAGGAATCAGCATCCTAGTTTCTAGTAGCTTGCATCATCATTCGACATTTGCACTGAAAGTTTGGGGGTTCCAACTTCTCCCCACCACCACCCACAGTCATTACTTCCTGTTCTTTTGATGAGGTTAACAAGCATGGAACAATAACAGCTCATTGTGATTTGAGTTGCATTTCTCTAATGACTAGAAGGAGAAGGAAGAGGGGGAAGAGGATTTAAAACGTTCAGTGGGAAGGGGTGGGAGGATAGGTATGGTGGGGGTTGGGGTCGGAGATGAATATGCTTAAAATGTGTTCTATGAAATTTCAAAGGATTAATTAAAACATTGCTTTAGAAACCAATTAACTTCATATGCAGAGATCTACTTCTGGGCTTGCAATCCTGTCCCACTACTCTGCACATTGGTCTTTCGCCCATACCAACCTGCTGTAATTATCAGAGCATAGTTGCACACATTTTTACTATTTTTTCAAGACAGGGAGTGTTTATTTCTCTGTGTAGCTTTACCTGTCCTAGAACTCACTCAGTAGACCAGGCTGGTCTTGAAATCAAGAGATCTGTGTGCCCGTGCCTCCTGGGTGTTGGGATTAATGATGTGTGCCACCACACCCAGACACAAATTTTTTTTTTTTTCTATATCAGGAGTGGTATCAACTCTTCACATGCTGAGCCTTTCTATTCATGAACCTGGGACAACTTTCCATGATCTCAATCTTACATATCTACATCTGCAACATTTTTAGTCTTCAGCAAAGAGCTCTTCCTCTTCCTTGGTTATAGTAACTCCTAAGGAATTCATTAAAAGTTAAATACTTTTAAGATACACTTGTAAGTGTAGTTACTGTTCTAGTTTTATTTTGTTGTTTGTTAGTTGCTGATGGATAGATACTTGGTTGTCTTCTTTTGGCCTTGTAATTTACGTCTTTACTGAGTTTGTTAGCACCAGTGTCGTCCTTGTGAATTTCTACAGGGCTCTCCATAGGCAGGATCCTGTTGTCTGCAAACAGTCCCCATCTTCCCTTCCCTTTCTTCTGTTGTGTGATAGTGCTTGAACTTCTGGTCCAATACTGAGCAGCAGTGGTAGGCAGGGTATTCTTGTCTTCTTCGTGATTTTAGGGAGAAGACGTGGAGTCTTTCAACACTGAGTGTGTTGGTAGGCAGCCTCGTTTCCCTCTGAATACTATTTATCATGCTGAGGAATTTACCCTTGGTTTCCTGTTTTCTATTTCTTATATGTTCATCATGTGAGACTGTTGAATTTTATCAAATGCCTTTCCTGTGTTGATTGAGATGACCATGTGTTCCTTACTCTTTTATTCTTGTCATGATGTTAATTTTCTTATGTTGAGCCACCCTTAAGTTCCTAGAATAAGTTCCATTTCATCATCACAAATGTAAATAATCCTTTTAATATGCTGCTTCATTCAATGTATTAATATTTATGTTGATAGCTTGGCATCTACGTATTCATAAGGAATCTGATTTGTATATATCTTTTCTCATCACGGTTTTACCTGACTCTGGAATCAAGCTCCTTGGGGTAGCCTCCCTGCCTGGAATTTTTCACTGCAGTATAATGCTCCTTTCTTGCTGACTAGGGAAGTCTAGTATTAAAGGAAGAAAGTTTTGCTGTAAAGCATATTTGCAAGAGTTCTAAGCTCCGGGAAGAATTTTCCCAGAGTTCCTCATTTACATGTATACAATATGAAGCTCCATCTGCCAGATGTTTCTATTACTTCTGGTTGTTTTAAAAACAAATTATTGTGCAAGCATATACTATTTCCTCTTCTTGAGGGAGTGTAAGAATGACTTTCAGGCCTGAGAATGTCATCAGAGTGCCTTTTTGAGGGAAATAATACTCAACTCCAAAGTTAGTTGTTTAACTGAAATTATGAATGATGTATCTATTGTGTGCATAGTATGTTATATGTGTGCCCAAAACATAAACTGTCCTAAGTAAACAGTGTACTTCTTATGGAAAACCTTAGGTCTGTTAAAAGCCACAGGCTTATGGCTCTCTCTGGAAGCAGTCCATCCACACATAACTATGATGCGTTGGTTGTACTAAAGGCAGATTAGATACAGAGAGCTGCAATCCCCCAGAGGCAGGCTTTTCTGGACCGCACATTTCCCTCATTTTGGCACAAGCCCATCCCTTCCTCTGCTATTTTCTTCTTGTACTTGTCTCATCAGGACTGGTAGCTTTAGATGCTCAAAAGCTAGGCAAATGGAGATCAAATCCTGTACTTCGCCTTCTCGCCCACTGGGGTGTTTCCTAGAGTTAGACCTCTAGGAAACAGTACTTGGAGGATAGAAACAAGTCACAGCTTCTGCCTTTTCCTGTTGGGGGTAGGGGTGGGCAGCGGGATATGGCTTACCAGGCCTCTCTTTTAATCTGGATGCCCTTTTCATCTTTGGCCACAGAAAGTCTCCTTCTTGATCTTAGATCAGTCTTTCAAATCTGCACTTGAACGTATGCATTAATTTGATCTCTTGAAATGCAGCTGCAATCCATTTTCTTTGAATTTTCCTTCCTTTGCTGAATTTGTTAGAATCAGACCCAAAGTCTCTTGAGGCAGGAGTCTTTTTATTCCCCATATAATTCTTTTGAGTCCTCATGTGTTGGTATCAGAATCAACAATTGACTTTACTTATAAATTGGGCTTCACCCCTAAATGACGTGAAGTTCTCTGATGTTCTGTCTGCCATTCCCATGTTGGAGAGACAGATGGATTGGGCTACCTTTGGTCTCATTACTGTCCTTATATGAGTCTTGGTAAAAACTTGAAATCAGCTCCCATTAATCATCTTTAAGAACATCATCAGATTATAGCAGAAATTTTCCTGTTTTTCTAAACCTTGCCTATCTGCTGTACCCACCAATGTGTTGAAAAGCCATTTGTTAAAAACAATAATTTAGTGCTACCTTTTAGACCGAGACTATAAAATTTCACAGAAGCCACTTCCATGGTGGAACATGTCATTTGGGACCTTCTATATCTATGTTCTCATTCTAAAGTCACTCCAGTTAGACTCAGAATAAACTATCTCATATTTCCTTTGGAGTATCAGCTACTTTTTTGCCTCTACAATGGCTAATGTTCTGCAAGGAGAGGAACTGATATATGTAAGAACATAGTGTATTTCTATTTTAGACAAAGTCTCCCTATATAGCTCTGGCTATAGATCAGACTGGCTTCAAACTCAAAGATCAAGCTGCCTCTACCTCCTGTGTGTTGGTAGTTAACACATGTAGTATCATATCCACTTAAGGACATAGTAGTTCAAATATATAATACCCTGCAATACAATATTTTTCCAATTTTATATGAAACTCAAAGAGAGAAAGTATCCTGGTTAAGCCCAAGGTTTGCTGATGGTAATCTCATGATATATATATATGTGTGTGTGTGTGTATATATATATAAAATTTCCCCCTTGTGTACACTGAGAACCACTGGGACCTGTATCATCCTTTATAGCTACGACAACATATAAGCCAAACTGTATGGTAGGGTAAGAACAAGCATATTCCTGGCTGGGTATAATAGTACAAGCCTTTAAATCCCAGCACTTGGGAGACAGGCAGGTGGATTCTCTGAGTTCTAGGATATCCAGAGCTATGTACACAGACACTGTTTTATTGTTTTGTTTTGTTTTGGGGGGTATTTTGTTTTGTTTGTAAAAACTGAAACATTATCTTAAAAATTAAAAAAAATATATATAGAGAGAGCAAGTGTATTAATGATGTGTGGACCAATAAGCTAACTTGAAGTAATTAGGATCCCAGATTAAAGAGACTGAACATGAATCTTAGGTGTTATAGCATAAGTTCTCCAATGGCACTGTCAAACTGAAGAAACAGTCAAGGGGTCTATTTGGTTGGTAGATTTTAATACACATTCATATTCTACTATGTCTTAAGAACTATTTTTAAGCATGACAAAAATTTTACTTCATGTTAAAATCATCACAGTGGAAAAAACGTCATCACCGTGACTTAGCAATGGAGGTGTGCATTTGCTGGCCACCATGCCACACCCTCAGCATCGAAGCAGGCCCCGTGCCTTCCCTCCCTTCTCTGCATTGATTCTCATTTAATATTTGCTTTTAATCACATCAGTGGACAAAAATCTGCTCTTACAAAGATATGGTATCATCAAAAATATCAAATGTCACTTAAGTTAGGGTTGAAATGGCATCAGTTTTTTAATTTTTATGTGTGTTGGGTGTGTAGCACACTGCATGTGTGGAGGTAAGAGAATAACTGGAGAATTTGGGTCGCTCCTTCTCCATGGGTCCTGGAGATCAAACTCAGGTCATCTGGCTTGGTGGAAAATGTCTTTACTTGCCGAACCATCTCGCTGGACCCAAAATGGAACTGTTGTGAGCTTGCAGATTGCATGGCATTTGATAAATGCTGTTTCCGTCCAGAACCTGAGAATACCTGAGGTGCTTCTGTGAACCCCCGCAAGGTTCCTAGGATGCTTTGGGGATCAAGGAAGCTTTCTCAATAAGCATATTCATTTCTATCGCATCCACTTGAGATATGCCTGTAGTCATTTGGAATGGTCTCTCCAGACCAGCAAACTGAGAGGCCTATCACATTACAATTTCACCTCTGCTCAGCTCTGAAGATCGTGTTTTCTCCCGCCTCCACTTCCTGTCGCCCCCCCCCTTCTTCATTTTAAACTATTTGTTTTATATTAAACCTCTTCAAATTTCACTTGTAATTTGAACTCCCCTCCATGGCACGGCATGCACACTCAAACTCTGGCTGGAGTGGAGTCACCAGAGAGAGCAAGGGTGTTGATGGAAACATGTGCTGGACATCTGTTTACACACTCTCCCAACAAACAGCACGGGTTTTACTAAATCTTCACATTCTCAGACAGGCCATTTCATGTCTGGTAAAGCAAGGAATAAGAGGAAGGGACAAGAGAAGTAAAGAAAAAAACTCAACAATTAACCCTTTATTTAAAATGTACTCTAAGTTCTGGAGTAGGATGTCACAGATTGGATGCTAGGTTCGCCTAGGACCCAAGCATCTTCATGGTCAGTCCTAGGTACCCATACATTAGCACAGGTCAAGATGAGGTCAAAGACGAGAGGAGGGCGCAGGATGGCCCAGTGCTAGTGCAGAGGATTTGTATTCCAACTGTATTCCAGTTTCACCTCTTCCCTTAGTAGCTCTGTGCAGTCTTGTGAGTTCTCTCTTCTTCTCAGTTAGGTGGTATTCATACCTATCTCGATTTGTTTCTTCAGGACTGAACGGCACTTCTAAGATGTACTTCCTGCCTAGCACATTATGAGAGTGAGTGGCTATCCAAATTCTTATTATTAAAATAGGGCTAGGCCCCACTATAAGCAGCTGGCAGGGAAAGGCCTGGTGAAGACCTCAAAGCTGTAGAAGACAGGAGAATGGCCAGTTTCCTACCACCTGCTTGTGGGTTGGGAACAGGTACAGTCCGTTCAGTGTCTATGACAGCTGAGCATAAGCAAATGCTGTAGTGTGACAATTCCAACCCTCAGCATACACTTGGCACACTCTTATTTCTGTGTGTCAAGGCATCTTTATAGTAGCATGTCTCAAAATGCAAAAGGTCAGAAACAAATATAGAACAGGTAAACAAAAGGTATTTTTGGATAGAATACTATTCTGCAATAAATGTCAACAAGTCACTGCTACACGTGACAGATGGAATGAGTTTCGCAATGCTGAGCAAAAGAAGGTAGATGTAAGAAAGTTTGGCTGCATTTATATAAGTGCCTTAAGTGGTCAGTGTTAGAGATAGGGACAGTGGTTGTGTTTTCTGTGGTGGAGTTAATGGGTCGGAGGTTGTCTGAGTGACCTCCAGGTGCTGGCTTAAAATGTAACTCACTTTGTGGAAATCCTTCCCAGTTAAAATTTCTTGCATGAATTTTTACTCTCTTAAAAGAGGAGAGATACAACCCACAAGTCCTGTCCTATCTGGGCAGACTGTTGGCATGAGTCAGGTCATACAGCCTTAGTTTATACTGCAACACACTTCTTGATGGAGTACATGTAGCTAGATCTATCAGGGGCTCCAGGGTTGATGCATATATGGCTGGATCTGGCATGGACCCAGGATGAAGGAAATTTCATTCAGCCACAAAAACCCACCTTCACCACAATGGTGGGAAGAGCCAACTGTACACCAGTTAGTTTTTAACCCAGCAGCCCAAAGATAGCACTGCACATTTATCCATTGCTTTAAAAATGCATGCAGACTTGCTTGGCCTCAGAGGAAAAGCTGTGGAGCTGTACTGGACAGGGGGAGGCAAGATGGAGAGGCCACTGAAAGTCATGCCTGTTTTAGCTACACTCAGACCTGTCCCTGGAGAGCTGAGTTTCCACACCCTCTCAATGACTCAAATATAGAACAGTCTTCTCTTCTCCTTCCCTCTACCCCTCCAGCAGGAGGTAACCAGAAAGAACGAGGTAGATTTCCAGGCCATTGCTATCCCTGTAAAAGCTAGTCACCAACAGTGATGGACATTGTGCATGGCAGTTCTCTACTACCAGGCATGGTTGGTCCTTCTGTGCACCAAAGAGCACAGTAGAGTCACATCTGTGGAGAGTCCTGAACAGGGGAACCAGCCTCTGAGGGTTGTTACTGGGTCAGTGGGGCTGTTGGATATCTGGATGTGTTGTTTTCTCATAGGCAAGAAAAATGGAGGAAAGCTAGAAGGTTAGAAGCGAGGAAAGCAGAGCTTAGGGAGGGGGAAAGGGATGAGGATGACAGAGGAAGAAACAGGGGTGAGAAAAGGGAAGTAAGGAGAAAAAGTGCCTCCAACAAGCTATAGGTGGAAAGCTCTTCTGCCCCATAGAGTGTGTTTCTAGGTGTGGGCAAGTGCTCTGATATTTGCTGGGCTCTTATTAAAGAAGCACCACCCGGAGTTTCCTGTTTATCTGCAAAGCAATGGCTATGCCTGTTCAAGAAAGGCTCAGTGGCAGGTTCCTGCCCTGTTGCTACATCTCTCAATTACTGCAACCACTGAGGCACGCTCCCAAGTCCCTCTGCAGTGCTCAGAGGGCACAGGTAGGTCTTTACACTTTTTTATCTCAGTGCAGATGATGCGTTGCACATATTTCAAACATGTGTGTGAAGGTCAGAGCACAACCTCAAGTGTTGGTCTTTGTCTTCTGCTGGGCTTCTAATAGGGTCTCTTGTTTTCTGATGCATACAGCAGGTTGGCTGGCCTGTGAACTTCTGGGAATTCTCCTGCCTCTGCCTTTCATACTGCCATGGGAACTGGGATTACAGATGCATGCAATATCACATCTGGTTTTCTGTGGGTTCTGGAATCAGGACTCAGGTTCTTGTACATGCATGGCAAGCACTTTACCCACTAATCTACTTCCCCAGCCCTGATCTTTGGCTGCCCTTTGAGAACCAGTCGGTTGCTTTCCCTTTCTTTGAAGCTTTTAATAAGAAACTTATTTCTTACAGATGCTTCATTTACTTACATTGTAAGCATAGACTTTGACACCCCCCCCAAAAAAAGGGGGGGGGAAGCAAAAAGGAGCAATCAGGCCAGGCTTGCTGCAACCCTCGGTACAATGCGAGTTCCTTCTAGAAGCACACGGCAGGGTTAGGAGTCTTCTGTTAGGAATGAATGTCCATGTGTGAGTATTTGATAGGCACATTTCCCCCAACTAATAACATTATATTTTGGGATGGGCTCTTTAGGAAGTGCTGACAGAGGGGATGGGTCTAGAGATGAAAATATTCCTATGGTATCTAAAGGCATTTCCTTGGTTTTCCTTTACCTACCCAATCCAAATAACTCATTTAAAGGTCAATAAACACAGTGTTTTCTTATTGCACCAATTCTGTTTATTGTGAAAGAAGTCATTTCAGTTAGTAAAGACTGCTGATGGTGCTGGGTCACAATGATAAATGTAGCATGTCTGGTTTGTGTGTCAGGAAAGGATCATGGTTTGTTTGAAAGTTTGTGGGTGCCACAGGCATGGAATCTTCACATTTTCTAGAACGCCAGGAAGAGTCCTTTGAGTGGTGGACTCGGGTCCAAGTTCTCAAAATAGGTTTCTATATAAACTTTTTAGGAACACATCTGCTGTGAAAAAGATGTTTGTAGCACGGGGACTCTAAACACAGCCCGGAGAATGTTTATTAAGGGCTGGATGTTCTTCCACACAAGGAAAGGATGGGCAGGGCCTCAGATGGGCAGAGCCACTGTGCACTTAGGCTGGGACTTACTGACTGGAGCCAAAAAACAAAGCAAAACAAAAAAAAAAAAAAAACAAAACTCAACCACTTGCATTTGCTGTTTAAGAAAAAAGGTCAAAAGGAGCTTGATGAGGAAGACATGTTCAGAAGCTGTGATCTGGTTTGAGGTCAACTGGCTCAGCTCAGCCTGAATGCATTAAGAAGGGGTCCAGACGACGCAGTGTGTCCAGCTCAGATGACTGTCTCTTGAGAACCGGTGTTGGTGCTCTCCTGTTTGTTGATGGTTTTAATTAGAAACTTACTCCTTATGGATGCTTTACTTAGTTACATTGTAAGCATAGACTCTGGCCAGAAATGTAAAAGGAGAGCGACGAGAGCCAGGCCTGCAGCCACCTTCAGTGCACAGTCGTACTGGGACATCTGCAGCGTCATTCTGGAATATGCCGAGCCTTGCTGAGTCGCAGGACAGGTGTCTGAAGCTGAATTCACGTGATTCCCGAGCCTATTTCTGAATTCCTATAAAGACAGAAATAGGTAAGAAAAACAATTTTCGGAAAAAAAAAATCCCTGCAGCGATTTCAACCATAGCTCCTTTCAATATGGAAACACATGGGTGCCCTGCGGGGTCTAGGTAGCCCCACAGTTGGTATGGACAAGTCTTTCTTTTGTTGATGATTAGAACACAGTCATGTTTTTTGTTTTGTTTTCAGACTCCATAGAAGTCACTTTGTCCATCCACCGCACTCTGGAAGGCAGATATGACAAGGTGCTCTGCCTTAGGAGGAAGGCTGCACCCACCTCCAGGTAGGCCTGTAAGGGTTTGGGTGACCAGAGGGGCCCAGTCCAGGGTTCCCTCCGTTCACCTTGGTGTGCCAGATACAGGAAAGCCTGGGAGCACGGCTTGAGGAGAGTACAGGGTGAGTGGACACCACTGCCCAGCTTTTTGGGAGGCACCGCTCAGCAAGGCTTCGAGTCTGCCATGAGGTGCGAGGGAGGAGGAGCGCGGCTGCTCTCACGGCAGCCTTAATATTTCAGAGCAGCCATTGTCTTTATTAGACGAGATGTTTCACATTATACAGTTCCTATCAAAACAGCGCCCCACAGAGCCCGATCATCCCACTAGAGCCAACGGGATGTGTAGATGGGACGATCAGAGATGAAGGAGAGGCTCAGCAGAGGCGGCGGCGTGGCACGGCTGTCCTTGGGCCATCGGGTTCGGGTTCTCGGCCTCCCCGAGCACTCTGACAGTCCCGCGCAGCTCTGATCCCGTGTGGAAGCTGCTGCCGTCCTTCCGCTGACTGGTTTGAGGATAAGCTCAGGCCTACACGGCTGCTGTGGCAGCGCCATCTTCAGTGGTGGTCTTTATTTTGTATTATTTTAATAATACTACAACAGGCCGGGCTGAAACGGCAGTGTCCCCACTCCTGCTCCCCTGGCTTGTTCAATCTTCAAAATCACTAACCTCAAATGACAGAGAGCCCACACCAACACTACAGTGCTCCACGAGAACCGAAACCTGTGTGACAAACCAACACCCAAGACATACCATTAGGAGAGAGTTGCTTACTGAGAAAGACTCACAGTCACCTAATCTAGATGAGCAAATTTAAATGTAGAAACACAAGGTAACACAGCTTCTCCAAACAAGGACTAGATGCCAAGGAAACTGAAATGGGAGAAAGACGTGCCACACAAGGAACGCTGATAAAAAGTGCCTTGGGACCTTGTATAAAATGAGTAGAAAGATCAGAGAGGATAGAAATGAAACTCACAGGGAGACAGTAAAAAGGAAAGCCTTGTCTGATCTCCAGGACCCACACAGGAGAAGGAGAGAAACACACTTCTAAGTTCTCTGTCTTCCACATGTGTGTAGTGGCACACACATGTATGCACATTCACAGTAAAGAAAGAGAAATAGGAATGGAACATGTCAAGTTGACCCTTGTGACCCAGGTGATATGGTTCTATTCAAAAGAAAAACCTGAAGATGCCACCAAGAAAGTGTTAAACCAATATACTCAGTAAAGTAGCAGAATCTGGTCTTTTTATTTGTCAATAATGAGTTTGATGATAATGAAATCCACAAAGCAATCTCAGTCACAAATACCTACCAAATATGCAGGAGTAAATGTAACTAAGAATGTGAAAAAGCTCTGAAATGAAAATGATCAAATTATTTAAATAATAAAAGAAATAAAGAGACATAAATGCACACAACCTCCCAGGTTTTAGGTTGGACAAATTCACGTTGCTAAATGACCACACTATCAAAAAGAATACTGAGACAGCAAAACCCCAGTCAGAACTCACAACTTTCTTCAGAAGACTGCATAAAATAATCCTATAGTTTCATTGGAACACAAAAGACTCTGAATAGCCAAATCTATATTGAGCAACTAAGAACAAATTTGGAAGCATAATTCCCTGATTTCAGAACATACTGCAGAGTCGCAGTCATCAAAATAGCACAGTACTGGCAGACACATCGACTAAATCTCCAAAAATGTCCATGGCAGAAAAGATAGCATCTTTAATAAATGGTTCTGGGAAAATGGACGCCCACATGGGAAACACTGAAACTTAACCACAATCTCTCATCTAGGACAGAAACAAAAACCAACAAAACCAAACCAAAACAAACAAAAACAAAAACACCAAGCAAGCAAATAATAAAACCCAACTCAAAATGAATCAAAGACCTGAAAGTAAGACCTGAAAGTAAAAGTACTCGAGGAAACCAGTGGTAACAGTTAGGCGTACCCGCAGCAGTGCAAAGAATGATTTTCTGGGTAAGGCCTCTGGATCACAGGAAACAAAGCCCAAACTGGCAAACAGTGTGGCCTCCAGTTAAGAGTGTTTGTACAGTGAAGAAAACAACGAATGAAGCCCCAGTGCAAAGAACAAGAGGAAACCTGTCCTAGCTGCTGCTCACTGCATACAAGGTTAGTGTTAGAATGAGAGGAAACCTGTGCTAACTGTACACTGCACACAGGGTTAGGGTGAGACAAAATGAGAGGAAACCTGGGCTAAGAGCTCACTGCACACTGGGTTAGTGCTAGAGCATGTAAGGAAACCCACATACTTAAAACAAAACAAAGACAGCTAAGGAGTGGGTTAAAGATCTGAATGGACTGTTCTCAAGAAATACAAATGGAAAATCCATAAAAACATTTCTAGTATCATTAACCATGAAAGAAATGCAAATCAGAAACTACAAGGAAACATCAGTTGGCCCTAGTTAGAATGGATGTCACAATAACAACTAAAATTAACTGATGGCCATAACCAAATCTCTGGATGAAGATGCTGGTGAGGATGCACAGAAAAGGGGTTTCCTTTAACACCACTGTCAGAGATGTGAATTAATATGCCTGCTGAAGTGAACAGGGAGGAGGGTCCTCCGAACCAAATCCGGAGCTGCCATCTGTCCAACCCCACTTCTGGGTTGATGTCTGACATCAATGACATTGGAAGCAGGAATCCTGATCAGAAAACAAGGGAGCTTTCGTTTTGCATGTGGATGTATGGTGTGAATATGAGTATATATGTTCACATGTATTTGGGCACATGTATGTATAAACGTAGGAATTGATGCTGGGTACCTTTCTCAATTGCTCTACTCTTTATTTACTGAGACACAGTCTCTCCCTGAATCCAGAGCTCACAGACTGAGCTAGTCTCGCTACCCAGCATGCCCCAGGGGTCCCCTGTCTCTGCCTTCCAAGCACTGGGGTGGCTAACCATCCCCACCCATCTTTTTTATGTGGGTTCTGGGCATCTGAGCTCCAGTCCTCAAGTTTGTGTGGCAAGTGCTTTATCCACTTAGCATCTCCCAGCCAAGAGAGCATTTAAATAATACAGAGTATAATATAGGTGAAATGATTATAAATGACAAAAAAAAGATAAAAGTTGACACAATAGAACAGTGAATATAATGTACTTTAGAGAAAAACATAGCTGCAGCCAAGAGTACTAGAAAAAAAATAGTACCAGTAAGGCCCAGGCTTTTCCCTAAGTCTTTTAGCTACTGAAAGTCATTTATTCCTAAAATTTGAGATACCTCTTTAAAATGTCCAATTCAAGAACATGTAATGCTTCTTAAAACAATCAATTCTGATATTTATAATTTTTAAGCACTTGAATTCTCAGAGACATCTTTTCTAAAACAAATGTGAAACAAGTCAGGGGCTGATATTTGTTCAATCAATTGAACAAATGAATCAAGTGAAAAAAAAATTCACTTGATTTTCACAAAGTAAGAACTACACTGACAGTTCCCACCATGCACCCTGCTAACTTCGATGAAAACACTTCTCCCTCCTTGGAAATCTTACTGCTAAGCATACTTACTTGCTAGATTTTCATGATATCTTGACACAGGGTCTTTCCTTGTAGCCCAGGATGGCCCAGAAGTCAAGATTCTCCTTCAGCCTTTTAGTGCTGGGATTATAGGTGAGATTTATCTACTTTAATTTTCTAAAGAATAGCTTATCAAATCCCAACAAAGGAGCAAATCTCCTAAAAACAGAAGTTAATATGTATGTATGTATGTATGGATGTATGTTGTGCCCCAAATCAATCAAACAACAATAAGCTTTTAAGTTCAGAAGCCCGAGGATGAAGCCAAGATTTCAAGCAGTTACTGATGAAGAGTGTGCTAGCCCTGTTGGCTCTGATTGCTTCCTTCCCTAGCAGGGATGCATGTTGTGGACGGGGCAGAGAGAGTGGTCTTTAACTCGAGCATGCTCTTGGAAGCATGGTTCTAGGAGCCATGAGTGCCAATTCTGGGCTCCACTCCCAGCTCCTCGTGAGGTTCTCAGACTCGGCCTTCTCTCATGACAGGCATTTCCCTGCCTATGAAGTGGTGGTGCTTAGAGCATCTGTGCATACCTGGGTCGTTGTGAGGACTGAGTGAGACACACATAGAGAACTTAGCGTTTAAGACTCATGGAGATCAGTGCATTCCACACTACTCTGAGGTTCTAATGGACTATGCAAATGACCTCAAATGTTCTTCTAAAATTACAGAGTCACCATTTTATTTGCTTTCCAGATATGATTAATCCGCTCATGGTATTTGAGTTTATTACAAATAGCAGCAGGAGGCATGCAGTATGACAAATGACTGCAGGTCCAAGTTTAGCTAGCAATGGGATCCAAGCATAATCACTACTGCTATGATGCAAGAAGACTAACCTCTGTTGTAAAATGGTATTACAGTCAGAAGACAGGCCAGGGATCCAGCCTGGGCTCTGGGCACACAAGAAAGGTTGCTGTTGTTGTTGCTGTTGTGTACAGGGATGTGGCATGGAAAAGCAGAGACCAGGGTCTCTGAGACTTAGCAGCAATTCCAAGATAATGACATCCTGTCGTTAGTAGTGTCCTGAGGAGGAAGCTATACTCAGCATAGTCAGCACTTATGAGAGGTGAGCAGTAAGGCTCCCTGCTAGGCAAGAAGACTTGTGGAGGGAGTTTTGGGGAAAAGTTTTTAACGAAGGCCACTCTATCCCTTGTCTCCTTGTCATTATTTTCTCAATTTTGAACTGAAGACAGGACTTGGCTTAGGAACACCCTGTCAGCTATCTCCTCTTTGCACGTCCTATGCTCTGTGGGTAAGTCTGCTTACCCTCCCTATCCTATGGGCACTCCTGAGCAGACCTCCTTAATTTCCCAATAGATGCTCAGGGTCCGGCACCAAGGAGGAAGCAGAGCTAGCTGAATGGACACTACGATTTCCACCTATTCCTTAGTTCCACATATTCACATTTTATATAAACACTCTTGCCATGGAAAATGTCATTTGCCTGCTGTCTTTCTTATTAGAGCATCAGATACAGGAGTCAAGCTTACTAGTAAGGAAATGGCGGAACCCCGCACTGGGCAGGAGCCTACCAGCTTCCCTTCCGCGACCTCTGTTCCGGTAGACTGCAATGCAGAGACAGGTACCCAGGCTCTCCCCAATATAACATCACTTGGGACACGGCCTGTTGGGGCTTCCGCCTGCGCCCAAGAAAGGGACAGCGCTGTGGTGGTCTGGGTGCCAGATCTGCAGGCCATCGCGTCTGCAGGGTGAGCAGCGCCACGGAGAGTGTGCAGAGTGCACTCCGCCATCTTTGCTCCAGTGACTGGGAAGTTGGGACAGCCAGGCTCTGAGACAGACAGGCATAATATCGCTTGGGTCTCGGGCAACTTGTGTGTATGCGGCTCCCAAGTGCTGGGCTGATCTGCAGTAACCAGCGCGCCAGCTCTGCTGTGGGACTTCTGCCTGGCAGAGGGACCCCGCACTGGGCGGGAGCCTACCAGCTTCCCTTCCGCGACCTCGGGCGGATTGTGTGTACGTGGCTCCCAAGAGCTGGGCAGATGTGCAGTAACCAGCGTGCTAACTCTGCTGTGGGACTTCTGCCTGGCAGAGGGACGCCCCCCCCCACACTCTAGGAGAGATCACACACCCCTGCACAGGGAAGGAGCCTACCAGCCTCCCTTTGGCGACCTCTGCTCCAGGAATCCACTACGCTGAGCCTTTGGATGTGCAAGGACTCCCCAGTATAACATCACTTGGGGCAAGGCACATCAGGGCTCCAAAGTCACTCAGGACCAGGGCAGGCCCCAGAAATCGGTGTCTGTCCTGGGCAGATCTCATGCAGACACTAAGAGAGCACAAATGCCAGCCTAGACTACTATACCCAGCAAAATTCTCAATCACCATAGATGGAGAGACCAAGATATTCCATGATAAAACCAAATTTTCACAATATCTTTCCACAAATCCAGCCCTGCAACGGATAATAGGTGGAAACCTCCAATACAGGGAGAGAAACAACACCCTGGAAAAAATGAGATAATAACCTTCTTGAATCAAACCCAAAAGTAGATAACCACTCAAACATAAAGATAGCGTCAAGAATGGCAGATGGCAATAATCACTATGCCTTAATCTCTCTTAATATCAATGGTCTCAATTCCCCAATTAAAAGACATAGACTAGCAGACTGGATACGTAAACAGGACCCAGCATTTTGCTGCATGCAGGAAACGCACCTCAGTGTCAAAGACAAACACTACCTCAGAGTAAAAGGCTGGAAAACAATTTTACAAGCAAATGGCCCCAAGAAACGGGTGGAGTAGCCATCCTAATATCAGATAAAATTGATTTTCAACCTAAAGTCATCAAAAAAGACACAGAAGGACACTACATACTGATCAAGGGAAAAATCCACCATCAAGAACTCTCAATTCTGAATAGCTATGCTCCAAATGCAAGGACACCTTCATTCGTAAAAGAAACTTTACTAAAACTCAGAGCACACATTGCACCGCACACAATAATAGTGGGTGACTTCAACACCCCGCTCTCTGAAATGGATCGTTCAGGAAAGCAGAAACTAAACAGGGACACAGTGAATCTAATTGAAGCCTTGGACCAAATGGAACTAACAGATATATATAGAACATTTCATCCTAGAGCTAAAGAATACACCTTCTTCTCAGCACCTCATGGTACCTTCTCCAAAACTGACCATATAATTGGTCACAAATCAGACCTCAACAGATATAAGAAGATAGAACTAATCCCATGCTTCCTATCAGATCACTATGGAATAAGGGTGGTCTTCAATGGCAACAAAAACAAAAGAAAACCCACATACACATGGAGGCTGAACAATGCTCTACTCAATGATAACTTGGTCAAGGTGGAAATAAAGAAAGAAATCAAAGACTTTTTGAAAGTTAATGAAAATGAAGGCACAACATACCCTAATTTATGGGACACAATGAAAGCAGTGCTAAGAGGAAAATTCATAGCCCTGAGTGCCGCCAAAAAGAAACGGGAGAGACAGCATACACTAACAGCTTAATGGCACACCTGAAAGCCCTGGAACAAAAAGAAGCAAATACACCAAAGAGGAGTAGAAGGCAGGAAATCATCAAACTCAGGGCTGAAATCAATCAAGTAGAAACAAAGAAAACCATACAAAGAATCAACAAAACGAGGAGTTGGTTCTTTGAGAAAATCAACAAGATAGATAAGCCCTTAGCCAGACTAACCAGAGGGCACAGAGATAGTATCCAAATTAATAAAATCAGAAACGAAAAGGGAGAGATAACAACAGAAACTGAGGAAATTCAAAAAATCATCAGATCCTACTACAAAAACCTGTATTCAACACAACTAGAAAATCTTGAGGAAATGGACAATTTCCTTGACAGATACTAAATACCAAAATTAAATCAGGATCAAATAGACCATCTAAACCATCCTATAACCCCTGAAGAAATAGAAGTTGTCATTGGAAGTCTTCCAACCAAAAAAAGCACAGATCCAGATGGTTTTAGTGCAGAATTCTATCAGACCTTCAAAGAAGACCTAACACCAATACTCTTCAAACTGTTCCACAAAATAGAAACAGAAGGAACACTACCCAACTCGTTCTATGAAGCCACAATTACACTAATACCAAAAGCACACAAAGATCCGACAAAGAAAGAGAATCTCAGGCCAATCTCTCTTATGAACATCGATGCAAAAATACTCAATAAAATTCTTGCCAACCGAATCCAAGAACACAACAAAACGATCATTCACTACGATCAAGCAGGCTTCATCCCAGGGATGCAGGGATGGTTCAATATAAGGAAATCCATCAATGTAATCCACTATATAAACAATCTCAAAGAAAAGAACCACATGGTCATCTCATTAGATGCTGAGAAAGCATTTGACAAAATTCAGCATCCTTTCATGCTAAAGGTCTTTGGAAAGATCAGGAATTCAAGGCCCATATCTAAACATAGTAAAAGCAATTTACAGCAAACCGGTAGCCAGCATCAATCTAAATGAAGAGAAACTTGAAGCAATCCCACTAAAATCAGGGACTAGACAAGGCTGCCCGCTCTCTCCATATCTTTTCAATATAGTACTTGAAGTTCAAGCTAGAGCAATTAGACAACAAAAAGAGGTCAAAGGGATACAAATTGGAAAGGAAGAAGTCAAACTATCACTATTTGCAGACGATATGATACTATACTTAAGCGACCCAAAGAACTCCACCAGAGAACTCCTACAGCTGATAAACAACTTCAGTAAAGTGGGCGGATATAAAATCAACTCAAGCAAGTCAGAAGCCTTCCTATACTCAAAGGATAAGCAGGCTGAGAAAGAAGTAAGAGAAATGATACCCTTCACAATAGCCACAAACCATATAAAGTATCTTGGCGTGACTCTAACCAAAGAAGTGAAAGATCTCTATGACAAGAACTTCAAGTCTCTGAAGAAAGAAATTGAAGAAGACCTCAGAAGATGGAAAAATCTGCCATGCTCATGGATTGGCAGGATTAATATAGTAAAAATGAACATCTTACCATAAGTAATACACAGATTCAATGCAATCCCCATCAAAATCCCAACTCAATTCTTCATAGAGTTAGAAAGAGCAATTCAAAAATTCATCTGGAATAACAGAAAACCCAGAATAGCTAAAACTATTCTCAAGAGTAAAAGAACCTCTGGGGGAATCAGTATCCCAGACCTCAAGCTGTACTACAGAGCAATAGTGTTAAAAACCGCATGGTATTGGTACAGTGACAGGCATGTAGATCAATGGAACAGAATTGAAGACCCAGAAATGAATCCACACTCCTATGGTCACTTGATCTTTGACAAAGGAGTTAAAACCATCCAGTGGAAAAAAGATATCCTTTTCAACAAATGGTGCTGGCTCAGCTGGAGGTCAACATGCAGAAGAATGCAAATTGACCCATTCTTATCTCCTTGCACTAAGCTCAATTCTAAGTGGATCAAGGATCTCCACATAAAACCAGACACACTGAAACTAATAGAAGGGAAACTAGGGAAGAACCTTGAACATATGGGCACAGGGGAGAATTTCCTGAACAGAACTCCAATAGCTTATGCTCTAAGATCAAGAATAGACAAATGGGACCTCATTAAATTACAAAGTTTTTGCAAGGCAAAAGACACTGTCAAAAAGACAAAGCGGCAACCAACTAACTGGGAAATGATCTTTACCAACCCTACATCTGACAGAGGGCTAATATCCAATATATACAAAGAACTCAAGAAGTTAAACTCCAGAGAGGCAAGTAACCCTATTAAAAAATGGGGTACAGAGCTAAACAAAGAGTTCTCACCTGAAGAATATCTAATGGCTGAGAAGCACCTAAAGAGATGTTCATCATCCTTAGTCATTAGGGAAATGCAAATCAAAACAACCCTGAGATTCCATCTCACACCAGTCAGGATGGCTAAGATCAAAAACACAGGAGACAGCAGTTGTTGGCGAGGATGTGGAGAAAGAGGAACACTCCTCCACTGCTGGTGGAATTGCAAGTTGGTACAACCACTCTGGAAAGCAGTCTGGCGGTTCCTCAGAAAACTGGGCATGACACTCCCGGAGGGATCCGGCTATAACACTCCTGGGCATATACCCAGAGGCTTTCCCTGCATGCAATAAGGACACATGCTCCACTATGTTCATAGCAGCCTTATTTATAGTAGCCAGAAGCTGGAAAGAACCCAGATGTCCCTCAACGGAGGAATGGATTCAGAAGATGTGGTATATCTACACAATGGAATACTACTCTGCAATTAAAAACAATGAATTCACGAAATTCCTAGGCAAATGGTCAGAACTTGAAAATATCATCCTTAGTGAGGTAACCCAATCACAAAAGAACACACATGGTATGCAGTCACTGATAAGGGGATATTAACCCAGAATCTCGGAATACCCTAGACACAATTCGCATATCAATAGATTTCTAAGAAGATGAAAGGAGAGACCCCTGGTCCTGGAAGGACTGGATGTAGGGGAATGCCAGGACAGAGAAACGAGAGGGGTTTGAATGGAGAAAAGAGGGAGGGAAGGGGGCTTATGGGACTTTCGGGGAGGGAGGAAACGGGAAAGGGGAAATGATTTGGAATGTAAATTTAAAAAAAATAAAATTAAATTAAAAAAAAAAAAAAGGAAATGGCACCATGTGAAGGTTAATGTCTATTTTCAACTAGCTTTAGGATCACCTGGGAGACACAGCTGGGCATATCTGTGAGGGAATTACCACTTCAAATAAGGGAGGTGCTATCCCTTGGGTTGGGTCCTGGGCTGAATAAAATAAGGAAAAAGGAGAAAGCCAGCGTGTGTCTCTGCTTCCTGACTAGAAATACAACTGACTAGCTGCTCCACATCCCTGCCACCACGCCTGCCTCTCCTGCCGTGACAGACTATTTAGACCACTTCCCTCTTTAAGTTAGTTATGTCAGATATTTTATTACAGCCATGAGAGAAGCAATTTATACATGTTGTAGATTAGTTTTCTAATGTGACTTCAACAAACTATGCTAACTCTAGAATATCAAACAATACAAAACTACTGTTAGAATTCTGGAGGTCACATGTTCTAGGATTTTGCTGTAGGTAGGGATGAAAGAATTACTGGCAGAGGTTCTGGGAAAGAATTAAATCCTTCCCTTTTCTAGGTGGCTAAGTGGCTGCCCTCATCTCCTGACCTGTGCCCTTTCTTCCATTTCAAAGCTGGAAGTATAGAGATGGTGACTTATATCACAAGAATTATCCTGGGACAATCCAGAGTGATCTCATCTCAAGAGCCTTCCTTAGCCATGCTTGCAAAGTCCTTCTTTCTCGGATAGGCATCATATGTGCAATTTTCAGGGACTAAGATGTGGGCCTACTGTGCCCACACAATCCCTCAGGCTCTTTGCCCACTAGTGTGTGTGCTCAGCTCTGGCAGAGTTGAACCAAGCTCTCAGCACAAGAGAACACACCCCAACAGACCCGCAGTGCTCACACCTGGCCCAGCAGCTGAAGGCAGCTCTGTGCCCTAGGGGAGGAAAGCAGGGGCCCTCCAGGGCCCAGCCTTAGCTAAGCCATGAAGTCTACTAGGGGAAGAACCCAGGAGACCCTCAGGGCCCAGCTCTGCTAAGCCTTTTCCTTCTAGCTAGCACAGACCTGACTCTGCTCACTGTGAGGCCTCTGGGATGACACGAGTTGTTCTGAGTTGTTCTACTCATGGAATTTGCAGCCACCAGATGCAGGACCCTGGGAAGGGCTCCCAGGAGGCAGTCAGCTGCTGTTTGCAGGGTGGATACTGCATTCTACTTGCTTCTCTATTATCTGCATTTATTGTGTCAGTGGTCACTGTATCCTTGTGAGCTGTGGGGGTTTGGTCTCCAAAGGAAGGAGGTCAGATTATTTGGTGACTTCCCTTGAAACCCTGCCTCCTACTCCTACAGAGTAGGCTATAGAAGCAGAAGAAAAGAGTAGTAGCAGTGTTCTTGGAATCTTGCCACGTGTATAGTAGGCCTCTCATACTTTACATTTTTTTGTTGTTGTTATTGTTCTTAAAACTACCCAGTGAAAGGAGTAGGTAGAACTTAACTCTTCAGTATGATGAATAGGGAAGAGAGGCTAGGCTTTAGGTCTACAATACACAACATAACTTCAGAGATGCTGACATGGTCAGTTGTAAATAAGAGAGTGATGTCAGGTACCTCATGACCATCAAACTGACTGACATGAACCCAGGTTCCCAGAAAACAGGCTTTATGCACCCTCCCTGATGCTGTACCCTCTGCTGTACTAGTTTTAGCTCCTGTTTCTCTATAGAAGGCCATCCTAGGAAAGTCAGCCTACGTCATGCATAAGCCACTTCGAACTGCATGTCTTACAGTGCTGAGCCACACTGAGAGATGGTATCTGTACAAGTTGTAGAGCTGGATTTTCTCAGGGCGCACACACGTCCACATGTGCATGCATACATACACAAGTGACATGCTCATATTAGAACATGCTGCAAAATACATTTTAATGAGGAACAGTTGGTCTGGTTCTGCTCAGATGAAAGACAGCCCTGTAAGAGAGTCACCACCTGCCTTCCCAGCTTGAACAGCAGCTTCTAAATGAGTTCTTCTGTCTCTGACACCTGCAGGTGTTGCCAGGGCCCTGCAATTACATTCCAGTGCCAGCTCTTTCTCTCAGATTGCCAGACAATGTCATTCCCCATGATTCAGTGATTCATGCCATTAAGAGATAATAGGACATACAGTGACCAAGGGTGCCAAACTATCTCAATTATTCTCCTAGACATCTCCTAAACTGGGAACATGCTACTATCATAGGAGTCGTTGATTCTCCTAACCTGGGAACATGCTACTGTCATAGGAGTCCTTGATTATCTGCAAGCCAAGGATGCTTCTAGTTCTTGATGTCTATGTTTAAGATGTTATATACAGAGCCTGTCAGCTTAGTAGGCACCGTGGAATACACATGGCTAACAGACTGTAGTTAAGAATTAATTGGGTCTTTTCATTTGAAAACCTGATACACAGTCACACGATGAGAATACACTATCAGCTTCTCTGTAACGCTTTTAGGCATGAGTGATTTAACATCAGATATTCCTGCCCCCCACCCCAAATGCTTAATTGCTCTCAGGTCATTAAAATTGCAAGGAAAAACATTCAAACATGAACATGACACAAAAATCTCACTCTAATCTTAGGATCCTAATTTTTTTTTTAATCTTATTTAGGTGATAGCAAAGGCTTATGTTTACTTTACTAATAAGATTGAGCATAAATTATTAAGCTATTGACTATATGATCAAAGGAACTTCAGATTATATTCTGAATAATTTTGCCTTGACATCCACCAAAGGAATAGACGTGATGTGTCCCTGCATGGCCTCGGTGACCCCTCTCTTTCAGGATGCCTACCCCTCCGACATGGACTGTGCCCAGTGAAACAAACCAAAGCCCAGCATCTGTCTGTCACCTCATTGTGACTCCTGGGGAGTCTGCATTTCATCTGACTCAAGAGACATGAAAAAAACCTTCCAAGCTCTGAACTTCTTATAAAAGACTGAAGACATTTCTTATGGGTAAATTCGTTTTCTGCCTCACTCAGAAGCACAGTTAACAGCTTGAAGTGCAAACTAACAAGGATGGAGGATATGATGCTTGATAGCCCCTGTCTCAGGATAAGTAAGACTTTCTATCATCCGCATCTCCTACGGGCCTGATGTGGGCTCAGCAGAAAGCCTGCTGAGTTCCAGTACACACCCGGTGCAAGGCAGCATCCAGGAAAGAGTCGAGAGCACTGAGTTTATGCTTTGAATATAAAAATATTTTTGTGTCAAAAAGTGATCTCTACCATAGCTGCATCTTAATTCTTCAAATACAAGATTCAAGGCTCACCTCTTGTGGTAAGCACCATTAATGCAAATGGCTCATCCATCTCTGACACACAGGCAGGTCTTGGCATAAAGGTGGAACAAAGGGCTGCACTTTGATCTAACGTCTATAATCAGTGCCTACGATAGCAGTAGAAATCTGAGGCCATTTATTCTAAATTGGAGTCGTATCGATACAAGTTAAAGCTGCTCCATAGGCAGGGCTGGAGAGAGGGAATTGGAATCTGACCATCTAATAAGAAATATAATTTCTGTGCCACTTTTACCCCAGCACATCCTACAAGCTGGACAAATTCTAGGTTGAAGGTTTTGTTGTCTGGGATGGTGTCTCAGTACCTCCACTGGAAGTGTTGCCTGGTTACAGGAGATGGCCCATTCAGCTTCCTTATCACCCACTGCTGGGAGTCTCAGCTACGGTCACCATCACAGACTCCTGGGAGTTTCCATTGCACTGAGTTTCTAGCTCATCCTCAAGATGGTCCCCAATCCCAGTTGTCTCTCCCAGTACTCTCTTCCTCCATCCTCTCTGCACCTGATCCCTTCGGTTCCTGCCCCTACTTGCCCCCCCCCAGTTTAGCCTCAATATTTTCTCTAGTTTCCCTTCATAGGGAGATTCATATGCCCCCCTCTCTGAGCCCTCCTTGTTACTTAGCCTCTCTGGGTCTGTGGATTACAGCATGATTATTCCTCACAGCTAACATGCTGGAGAAAGCTGGTTCAGAAATTGGGGAGTGGCTAGCTTGAGACCCTTGCCTCTGGAAGGAGCCTACCCTTAATAGGTCTGGAGGGCTAGGAACCAGAGGCAGGAGAGCCTAGACACCTAGGATAGAACCAAACATGACTGACAAAAAAACTAAAACAGCTCAATGACATGATTCCTAATGATATTCTACTATATTTATAGATAGAAGTCTAGCATAATCATTATCAGAGGACCCACATGGGTCTACACTAGGTCCACTGCTTATATGTTATGGTTGTGTAGCTTGGTCTTCTTGCGGTCCTCCTGACAGTGGGAGCAGGAGCTTCCCTGACTCTTAGGCCTGCTCTTGGAAGCCTTTTCTTCCTACTGGGTTGCCTCATCCAGCTTTAATATGAATGGAGGTGCCTAGTTTTATTGCAACCTGATAATGCTGTTTGGTTCCCATCCCTCGGAGGCCTGCCCTTTTCTAAAGGGAAAGCAGGAGTGGATGGGGGCTCGGGGGAGGAGAAACTGTGTTTGGAATGTAATATATGAGATAAAAATAAATTAGTTAAAAAAAAGAAACACAATAGGTAAATTGTATTTCTTGTGGAAAGACTACTTGTATCTCTCTAAAATGTGAACACACACTTCTAAGGAGCAGGTGGAAGTCTAGGTATCCATCAGGTGGTAGTGTCCTCTCCTTGGTCCCAGGCCCTGGGTGTCCACTGGAAAATAAGGTCTTGCTCAGCAGGGCCAGGATGCATTACTGATGAAATCCTTTCGCTATTCTCTCATCACTCTAGAGCCATGCACAGAGTGCTGAGGATGCTGGGAAATTCAACTGGAATCCTCCAAAGCATCTCCAGGTAATCAATCAAACTCAAATAATTACTATTGAAAGTTTCTTTCCAATGAAGTAACCATGTTCAGTTTCTATTTTTAAATGAAAAAACAGTCATAGGTGATTGTAGTATCACTGTCCTTTGACCTTCTCAGAGGTTCTAGGTGTCATTTTCAGTAATTAGCTAGAATCATCTCTAGCGCCACTTAGCTGTGTGAACCGCAGATATTTTTGTTGTCTCAAAGAGCTTCACAAAAGATAAAGTACAATATAAAACTGTGTCCTACAGGCCATGATGATATAGACACTCAGCTTGGAAAGTGCTAGAAAACTAGTTAAGATCAGTTTCATGGTATAAACATACTGTAATTACAAAATGATCAACCAGAAATTCACATCGCTGCCTGTTTCCCCTTGTTTCCAAAGTTCCATTACACTTTTTCCCCAAAGTCCTTCCCTTGACATGTCCTCCTTCTACTTTGAATATATAGTTTTTATAAAGTAAAAAACAAACAAACAAACAAAAAGACAAAAAAAAAACCATTGGTTCTACCAAAACTCACCTAAAATAACTAGGATATGTTTAATAGGGATGTATTTAACTGCTTCCGTCACTACTAAAGGGCAGGAGCAGCCCCCGAGTCACTCTGGCCTTTTACTATTCACGCCCCTGGATCACACTTTCTTCTTGGATGAACTTACTAACCTGCTTTTAATCAGTCCTATGTAACAAAAAGGACGGGCGTCCCACGGGAAATAGTTTCTGCCACTTTTATGTGCCTGCTTCTCTCTGTGTATCTCCCACGGTACAGCAGCACTGGCCCGTGGTGGGCATGGTCAGATACACACTTACCCAGGCAATCCCTCAGCAGAACCTGTAGCCTTGGCTGCCCCAACTGGTACAAGCAGCACTTTGGGGAGGAATGCCACTCAACTGTGCTAGATTCTGATTCATAGAAACGCTGAGATAATGATGATTATGACCTAAAGCTAAGTTATGTGGTAATTTGTTATACTTCCATAGAAAAGGAACATAAAAGATGTCCAGCAGAAGTCTAGAAAACAACACAAACATATGGGAAAAGATGTGCAAATGTCTCAATTAAAAGTCCTAGGTAATGGGGACCTAGTGTTAATGGCTCAAGTGTTAAGAGTACTGGCTGCTTCTCCAGAGGACCTAGGTTCAAGCTACAGCACCCACAAACACCCAGGGGACCTGACTCCCTCATGTCCTCTGCAGGACTGGGATGCACAGACACACATGAAGGCAAAACACTAATAGAGACAAAATAAAATAAATTTGAAAGTGAGTCTAACCAAATCGAGCGTGGGTGATACAGTGGAGGGGTCAGGACCCAGCAGTACTGCTGTTCTCCATTCCAATGGGCACAATTAGGAAGCACCGAGGTGATGTCTAGTGAGGAGGAAGGGAGCACAGGACCATGAGGCAGTTCCACTCCTGTGCATTATGCACTCCACAGGACAGGAGGCAGGAAGTGCCAACCTGCCCTTCCCTGTGACTCAGGTGATGTGAGTTACAAGCTCCAGCAGGGTGTGGGCTAGAGATTCGGGTGCTCAAAGGCAGAAATGGCCTCAGGAGTTGGTGCCCATGGCAAGCAGAGTCAGACTGCTGAGAACACCAACTCTCTGTTCCCTTTAACACACTTCTTTCCCTTCCTTGGCCTCAGTGACTGAACCCCACCTTACCCAGCACCTCCTTTTGCTGCCTGCAGCTCCTACATTGTTCCTGTCTAACTCCCTGTTTAAAAGAGTGGAGCTCATATGCCACACATGGGTGTCACTGCTTGCTGTGTCTTCCCGGAAAAGCTAGAGGAAAGTCATTTCCCTACCCCTTCCAGTTTCTGTTCCTAGGCTCATGGCCTGCATCCAGCTTGTAAGTCAGGTTCCCCATCATCCTCACCCCTGACTCTCCTTCTTGCCACTCACTTTTTAAAACCCTTGTGATTATATTAGGCCCATTCAAGAAACTCACTTGAAAGCCAGATGATTAGCAAATTTGATTCCTGCCATGTAGGCCACAAATTTGAAGTTTAGGATGGTGTTTTAGTTAGGGTTTCTATTGATGCAACAAAACACTATGACCAAAAAGCAGGTTTATTTGGCTTACACTTCCATATTGATGTTCATCACTGAAGAAAGTCAGGACAGGAACTCAAAAAAGGCAGGAGCTGATGCAGAGGCCAGACAGGGTGCTGCTTATTGGCTTGCTTCCCATGGCTTGTTCAGCCTGCTTTCTTATAGACCTGAGACCCACCAGCCCAGGGGTGGCCCCAACCAAAATGGGCTGAGCCCTCCCCCATCAGTCACTAATTTAAAAAACATCTTATGGTGGATTTTATGGAAGCATTTTTCTAAGTTGACACTCCCTCCTTTAAGATGACTCTAGCTTGTGTCAAGTTGGCATAAGGCTGACCAGCACAGTGGGGATACCTGGAGGGCTGTTATTCTGTCCACCACAGGATGCAACAGTGAAAATACAGTTAAAAAGTGGTTGGCCAATGTTGAAAACAAAGAAGTAAACATCTCTTTGGGTGCCCACGCACATCTCACATTTTATGTGGATTCTTTAAGAGCAGTGCTTCTCATCCTGTGGGTTATAACCCCTTTGTAAGTTGAAGGACCCTTTCATAAGAGTTGCCTAGGACCACAGAAAACACAGATATTTACATTATGATTCATAACAATAGCAAAATTACAGTTATGAAGTAGCGAAAAGAATAGTTTCATGGTTGGGGGTTAAAGGGTCACAGCATTGGGAAGGTTGAGGACCACTGCTCTAGATTAAGGACTATCCTTGCATTGGTTTCCCAGTGCTAACGTTAACAAATGATTACAATCTATCTAACTGGCTTAAAACAATATACACTTAACATCAAAAAAACAGTAAAAAGGCTCCTTCTATTAGTGTTCTGATTGCTTTTGAGGTCCAACTCTTCTAGTTGTAGTGATACCTGGAAACAAGGAATTTCATGTCAAGGAATTACAGAGCCAGACTAAGTATTGCATCTAAGGCTGGAGCAGAATATGTTTTCTTATGGGAATACAGAAAGATGATGCGGAGAAGAGCAGGTCACAGATGCCCAGGTTCAGAGCTTTGGTAGACTGAATATGTGATGATTCTGACTCTTCATTTTCTGTACATCTGCCTTCTGGGGTCACTTTGCAGTGTGCTCTGTTGACCACATGACTTATTTGGCCAATCCAATGGGATGTTATCAACTATGTAGGCAGAAGTCTAGGGTCCTTTTGATTTCCCATTTCTTGTTCTTGTTCCTCAGCCTTTACTAAGTGAATATGTTTCCATGGTCTTCTGTAGGGTTAAGACCTGGAGAGCAAAGTTGATTCATCCAAGCAGTCTTAGCTGAGCACATCTGAGTCACTAAAACCTCCCGACATATCACCAGAGTCCTACTAAGGTTTGAAAACCTACACCCTATCACTGATAAAAATACATGTGTCAGCCCTGCAGAGATCAGTTGGGCCTTCCTGAGGTTTTGAGGTTGTTTGGGAGGGGGCCTTTATGGTAGCAATGGAGAGCTGTTGATATATACGTTGATATATTTGGTCCAGCAGTGTTTTGAATAAAGGTTATGCATGTATCTCTTGAACACCTACATTTAACAGCAGGTACTCTGTTGCAGGTATCTAGTTATCAAGAAGACAAATGCAAATGAAGCAAAGTCCTTACATTTTAGAAACAGAAATTGACATAAGGTATCTGATGTGTGCAGTGGTGAACTACATTATGAAGGAAAATAGTACCTGACATTGTGATAGGTGGTGGGTGGGTGGTCACTGATAAGACAGTGTTTCAGCAGAGACTGGGAGATACAAGATGATAGACACCTCTAATGAGAAATACACTATGAGCAGAGGGACAGGCAGGTGCACAAGCCCTCCTAAAGGAGCACTTGAGATACTTTCATGTCAAAGAGCAGCAGGCAGGCCGCTGTGGTTGGACCAGTGTTCGTAAGGGGAGAAAAGCTAAGGTCTCAGACTTGTGGGCTGCTGTCGGCTTTCACCCTGAAACCCTAAGATTGTTTTTTCCTATTTTAATGTTTTTTATTGTAAAATATATGTAAACCAAACTGAAAACTGCAGCCATTTTAAATGCAGAGTCCATGATACCCGTTCCGTTTCCTGGGGTTCGCTTTATTGTGCAGTTGTTACTGTTTCTAACAGCTCATCATCCCACAGAGAAGCTGTCAGTGTCATGGCTGCCCATCTCAAGGAGGGCTCAATGACCCTCCCCTTGCCTATCCCACACACCACACACAATGTTTGTCACACTTTGGTCTGTCTTATTTCACCTCAAACTCAGGGACTACCCGTGCTGTCATGTACATGAGAAATTCATTGCTTTTCATGGTTGGATGAAGTTCTATTACCCCACATACCACATGGTGTTTGTCCATACATCTGTGTATTGGGAGGTGAATGGCCTGCTTCTTGTTTTAGTGAATAATCTCAGGACAAATAATGGAATCTGAGTCTACTTTTGGTTGTTTTGGGTATAGGAAAAAAGAATGGGATTTTGGGGTCCTGTGGACCTCTGGATGGCTCTGGCAAGGAGGACACAATCTGTCTTAGACTCGATAGAGACAGGGAGATGGTCAGACAGGCTGCAATACTATAGGATAACTGCAGAGCAGGGAAAGTTACTTTGCAGAAGAATGAAAAAGACTCATGGATAACACAGATGCTTTGAGGTTGTTCAGAATAAGTGACCTTGGATGAGGAGTAATAGGAGAAAAAGTCACCCGAAATCAAAGGAAGAGTGGAGGTCTTTCCAAAGCCATCAAGACGATTATTTTCTTCCGGTAACTATCCTTTACAAATGCTATTTCTGCTTATACACCTAGTTAAATACTGATGACCATGCTCTGTTCTCACTGAACACATGTGATATGGGACAAAGTCTTCGAACCATAGATGAGATATTAGCCCCCCCAAAAACCTTCAATTCCACAGGATATGCATGGACTGCTTACTATGATCCAGGCACTGCTCTGAGCATTCCCCAAGTCTTATCTCGGTCTATTGTTAAAAATTATAAATCAGGCCTTATCAGTCCTAAATTGTAGCTGAGCAAACTATCTAGAGAGGGCAAATGCCCAAAGGACGATGGCATAATCTGAAAGGGTAGGCCACAATGCCAAAGCCACGCTGGCCCCAAGCTTATGGGCACAAGGGCTGCTTTATTCTTTTTAAATGAATGCCAGCAAGAAAAAAGCCTGATGAGCCAGGGGCCTGTGGGAGGAAAGCGCTCCTCCTGATAAGGTCGGCAATAATTCTTTGCTGCTAGTGTTCTTTGGACTCCTCTCTCGAGAAGTGGCAAATCTGAAATGCACTGGTTCCCACTTTTGCAGGTTGGCATCCTACGAGATAATGGACCTGATGTATAGCTTGAATATTTATGTTCCTTGGTAGTTTTACAGAATTGCATTGCATTTAGGAGATAGGCGGAAAGAAATTTGTTTCCTAAAAGCTCTTCCTTGCAAACCTAAAACATTGCAAACCTCGTTAGAAGTGTTGTTTATTATTTTACACACAATGCAAAGCTGATGCTGAGTATGACAGGGGTCATAGGCTGTGTTTTACACTAAGTAGAAAGAAGAGGGGGAAAGCTAGAATTCACGCAACAAGCAAGCTCCTGTTCTGAAGTACTCATTCTTATAGTTTCCATGAAAGGAACTTAACTTTACAAGATCATAATCTGTTTCAAAGGAGCTTTCTACTTATCATGATGTCAAAGGACTTCAAGGAGCAGACTGAGAAGCTTGCCTGAGAGTCCCTGCTCACAGAACGGATTAACATCCTGAGTGATATGCACAAGTGTATTGTGTACACCACCGCTCTGCTCAAAGAGCTCAACCATCTCGAAGTGCAGATCACTGAAAGCCAAGCACATTCACCACATATGGACTGGGGACTGACTGGAGGTGGCCGTGGCACTACGGTCTGGAAGTGGAATGGGCATAGCCACCTGGGTAGGACACCCCCACTCTTGTGAGCTTCCCTCACACAGCTCTCCAGCATTTCTTCCCTGCATGTCTCTTGCCTTGTCATGAGGACTCAGTCACCAAGTGATTGTATGGGGTAGACAATCTGACTCCACTGGGACCACTTACTGTGAGCAGGCCATGGCTGCTCTTGTGAAGGAAGACTGAGATGCAAGGGTAACCTGCGCTGCAGTGCAGCATAACTGATTCTTGAGGAAGCCACATTCTCTAACAGGTTTAGTGTAAACATTTAGCTTCCAAAATCCAGAGTTTTCAGTCTTTGTACTGAACATTACTTTCCTGTGACTTCCACTGCCCATAATTGCTTTGAGTGTGAAAGAACATCAGACACAGCCCCATGCACTCTGCGTCCACTTATGACCCTTTCTCACCGAGACTTTCATTCTTCACCTGCCTGAGTCCTTCACACCTTCCAAACCAGCTCTAATCTCACATTCCTGAAACCTTCCAAGTGGAAGGGGAAGGCCCTCTCTACGTTGACAGTTCCCAATGCCAATTCTACCATGTCAGGGTCATACACCTCCCCACAACCCCTTCTCAGGTGTCGTTGTCCCCAGGGGGCAGACACAGGACTCAGCCTCCATCACTGGAGATCGCTTGAGCATGAGGAAGGCTGGTGAAGCAGACAGGGCATGGGGGGGGGCGCAGAGCAAAGGCCATGGCTCTCACGACAGCTCCCGTGTGCTTCTAGAAAGCAGCAAAGACTCTGCTTCTAACAATTCTACAAAAGGCCCAGTGCCTGCCTTTAAAACCCCTTCCTACTGAGGCTGTCAGTTCTATCCTGCTTCCCAACGAACTCTAACCTCAGACCTCCTCAAGGACTTTCTACCATGTTACATTCTGATACTGTGTGACTCAGCACCGGACATGTCACACATTTGACTGACACATATCCACTCTTTTAATTACTAGAATAAAAACCCCACAGACTGGGGACCAACAGGTCTGGAGTTTGGGACGTCTCGATTCTTCAATCTAGACTGAGTGAGCTGCTTGTGAGTTCATGTAGAGCACCTCCCTGCTGTGTCTTCACCTGGTATCAGAGAAGATGCAAGCCTGCTGTACTGGGGCCTCTGCCACAGAACATGTCACAAAGCCTGTACCCCTTTCATGGTGCCGGTTGTTTTCACATAAGACTTTTGGGGAGTCATGAACAGTGAGCACACATTTCCCCTCCTAATACCTTGAAAGGCAAGTATGCATCTCAAGCAATAGTTAATATGGTTCTGAGCAGTTTGGGCATTTCAGAGTTGAAGACAGAATTTTTCATTCAAACCATTTTTGGAGGGTAGAAGAAGTACCTGTGGTGTCAGCCCACAGTACAGACTGGGATAGCCCCAGACATGTGAGACATAGGGTCTCATCTGGGATTGGTAAGCAGTCACTGAGTGGAAATGGGGGAAACACATGTAGAGAAATAATGAAATGACATGAAGACAGGGGAAAGCTTTAGAAAGATGGGACCCACTCACCACAGGGGACAGGGTTTCCAAAGAGTTGCCTCAGTTCTAACCTTTGGAGGTGCGGTAGAGCACCAGTGACCTTCCAGGTTCATAAGCTGCTGAGGACAGCTTTTGATCTAATAAGGAAGCTTTCCCACCAAGTGTTTTCCTCGATCTGACTAGATTCACTTTACAATTGAGAAAAATCATCCACAAATTGGGCAGTTATGCCATTGGGCTAGCTACATTTGCGTGCTAACTTGAATGGACTATGAGAAGCCCAGAGCAGTAGCAGACACCACCTCTGGGTGTGGCTGCAAGGGTGTTTCCCAGGATGAATTGAGTGAGTGAGGCCTGCCCTGAACATGGGCAGCCCTGTCACCTGGGCAGGGGTCCCAGGTAGCATGAAAAAAGGAAAAGGGGGAAGTGAGCTGAGCGCCGGCCTCGCTTCCCTCCTCCTCGGTCGACCCAGATGTGAGCCGGCAGCTTCCCATCTGTGCTGCCACAGCCGCAGTGACGCCTGCCTCCGTGTCATGAGGGAGGCCGGTGTACCTCTTAACTGACTGCTACCCTCACTCTGCGTCCCGCTCACCAGAGTCACAACAGCATAGCAGAGCACCACGACAGCCAGTCCAAACCTCCACGGAGGTGCAGGCCACTTTCATTGCTTGCATCTCTAATATTCAGTGCCCAGATAATACATTCAGTGAAGATGAAAACATGCAGTCAGGGGGCAACTGCATATGAGCAATCCAGGCCCCTGAGCCTGGGTCTTTGCTCTGGGGCGCATCAGCCTCCCTAGCTCTGGGCATCTGTCACTGCTCCTGTCTCGGCTTCACCACTCTTTCTCCTCTTCCCCAGTGGGGCAAAAGAGCAGGATATGCGTGTGAGCACATGAACATGGGCATTCAATTTCACTGTAGGCACCTCCTTGTCACTGCTGAGAACACTTCTCATGGGACTCAGGAGCCCTCCCCCAGGCTACAGTAACAACACAAGGCATTGAAAGCCTCAAAACTAGGCACATAGTAGAGGCTCATGAAATGGCAGCTGCTATTATCATTATTAAGGCACAATTAGTCCCTTGATGCATGCAATTCTCCTCTGTATGCCCAGTTCCAACCCTCGGGAGGAGGAAAATTATCATTGCTGATTGCACAATTAGGGGTTCAAGTGAAATGAAAGCTAATTGTTCGGCATCATCTTGGCTGATGATGCTTTGAATGGTACTCAGATTGGTACACGAAAGGCATCGTAAACATATTCTGCACAGTTTCTACTGACATGATCCATACTAGTTCAGCAGTGTCCAACTAAATGCAGCCCAGAAGGAAGTGTGAAGGAACAGCTATCCATCCAGTCTGTACAACTCAAATGTGTCCTAACTGATCTGCAAAAGAAACAGATGAGATGCACCATGGAAGACAGCAGTGCACATGATATTACATGTACTATGGTCTTAATTGTCTGTGACACCAATTTAACACTCCAGCAATAAAGAATGCAGTCTTGCATGGTTTAAAGTGGAAAGAAAGAAAAAAGAAAAGAAAAAGAAAACGAACTGGAAAAACGTCTTGGGATTATAGCCAACATCTTGGGAGTGAAAGGAGAATAGGAAGGAACACACCCTCATTTGCTCCTAACATGGTTAGCTGATCTGTTTGAAATTAGATCCACTTTCAACTGTTTTAACTTAATTATTAAGCCATTTCTTAACCTCATGAACGAAGTTTTCATGTGCTTTCAAATCTGGCCCTGAACTAATAGCCCCTTTCACTTCAGTGGTTTTGGAAATGAATGTTAGATGGGAAGAAAAGCATTTAAACAGTGTTTTTCTAAGGGTCAAAGCTCTGAAAACACAGCAAAGTTTGTACACAAAACTCAGTTCATCTGATGGTCTTGCTGGCCCTTTGCCAGGTAATGAAGCAAGCCCGCCGCCACCCTAAAGTGCCTGCTTTCTTACCAAGAGTGGCTGCAGGATTGAAGCTGAGCTACCCCACTTACCTGAGTGATACACATGCCATAGTGTTGTGTGTAGAGGTCAGAGGACAACTTGCAGGTACTGGCTCTCTCCATCCATCATGTATGTCTTCGGGATCTACCTTGGGTGCTTTTACTTACTAAGCTGTCTCACAGGCCCTCCTGTGGTTTGCATTAATGTCATTATCACTATAGTTTCTTAGGGTGATCTGCTTTCCTCTGTCATTTTGTAAGAAGTCAATGGTTACTGGGTATATGAAAATTATAGTTTCTGGGTATATTAAAATTGTAGTTTCTATTGTCAGTTACAGTAAGATCATGCCTTGGAGTAAATCACAATAATACTGCTGGGCCAATATTTACTGTGCTAAGCCTCTTCTGTTATATCCTGTAAAACAGGTGTTCCTGTGGGTCTCATAAGCAGAGGCCTGGCTGGTGACTTTCTCCAAGTTCATACTGTTTGTAAGGGGCGGAACACGGATGTAAACCTAGGTTATCAGAATCCTGAATGCTCGGAATTGCTAAACTGTACTGTATATCAGAAGCCAGTGTAAATAAAGTACTTTAAAGAAGTCTACGGTCAAAATAAAGGCGAGGAAAGTCTGTTATGCTTACTAAACTCATATATATGTCCGTGTCTCCACTATTACTTTAATCCTCCCTGAATGAGGTAATAACTGTACTCTACAGACTCTGTGATTCAAGGAGGTAAGCAGTGCAGTACTGCAGGAACTATCCCTGTAATTTGACCCACACTTGCCAGACCACATGCTCTCCTGGCCGTTCACAAGTGGCTCACCTCTTTCTCAAACCAATTCTACCACCAGGAGAGAACTCAACAAAAGAAAGTCTTGGCAATAAAACCAAATATTTGTTATCTTAAAATTCAGGAGAAAATGTTTCTGCTAGGCATGGCCCAGATGACTTCTTACATACTGATGTAAGAACTGGTCAGATCAAGTGTACTGAGTTGGATGAGTCACACAAGCCTCTAAGGGGAGGACTGTCAGCAGCTCTGCTTCTCTCACAGTGTAGGGCCTAATGCTGCAGAGACTGAGTACACAAAAGGTGCTCAGTCCCACTCACTTCCTCGTCATTTTCTGCCTCTCCTTCCTTCTCTTCTCGGACCCAGTGACCCGTAGTCTGCTATGTGAAGAGGGATTCCTGACCTATCAAATAAGACCCTTGCAACGGACAGAGTGGAGCTGGGCTTTATGTTGCTGGCACACCTGGATGGCCTATAGCAAAGCCATGAGGTGACATGGTTATGAGTGACTTGGAACATCGCTGATGGCACAGCTGCCATGCAAAGCAGCACAACGACTCCTCACAAAACCAGAAACTGAGTTACTGTGGGACTTAGGCAGACATCTGGGCACCATGTTACCAGCAAGCACTTGGTGGCAGCACTTCAAATGTGCTCAGATGGAAGACTGAGCAGAGGAAATGTCATAGAGTAGTACCCAGCCTTGAAGGAGGCACAATATGGATGAATTTGAGGACATCATGCAAGTTACAAAAAGGCAAAGGCAGTACAACATCACTTTTATCAACCACTTCCAGTAGGTAGCATCATGGAGAAAGAGATCATAAATTGCCAAGAATTAATAGAGGGGTAGAAGGGGAGTTACTGTTTGATAATTACAAAGTTATGGTTTTTATAACATTAACAAGAGTAGTGGAGACTGCTTGCTGAACAATGACATTATTAAAATAGTTACAATGGAAAATTCACTCATATTTATTCTTCCTTTTCCTTTCCATCTTTCCTTCCCTCCTCCTTTTCTTATATCCATCCATTCATCCATCATCCATCCATCCATTGCTGGATACTAAAGCCAGGTTCTTCTGTATAATAGGAAAAGGCTCTACCACAGAGCTACACCCCCAGCTTTATTTTTATTTTTTGAGATAGGGTCTTAATAAGATGTCCAGGCTGGCCTGGAACATATTATATAGCCCACGCAGGCCTTGAACTTATAATTCTCTTGTCTCAGCCTCCTGAGTAGCTGGGATTACAAGCCTGTGCCACCAGGCCTGGCCAAACTGCAAGTTAAAACAAACGAATGAACAAACAAACAAACAACAAACAAACAAACATATATTTATGTGTATGGTGTTTTGCCTGCACATATGGCCATGCATTAAGTATAATATGCCTGGTACCCACAGAGGACAGACTGTCAGATCTCCTGGTACTGTAGTTACTGATGGTGATCTACTACATGGTGCTAGGAATTGAACCTCTGGAATGAGTTCTCTTGAAAAGCTGCCAGTGCTTCTAACCATTGTGCCATCTCTCTAGCCCCATAGATTTGAAGTTAGTCTTGAAGTTGGTAAGACCTGGATGTAAAAAATGGCTCCTGTTTGCCTCAACCTGGTTCTTCTATTTTCATGACTTGGAGTAAATTATTTATTAGTCTACTGATGTTTTGGTGCCTTATCTGTGAAATCTGGATGGTAACAGCAGCCTATCATGAGGATGATATGAATGCAAGTCATTCAGCATGACACTTGCTCCACGGTAATCACTCCCTAAATGCTGGTTTGAGACTGTGGCAGAAGAATTGCAGAATTTAACCAATGGAAAAGGATCATTATTTTGAGATTTAGTAATGGAATATGATTATAGTTTTAAAAGGATTTTTTTTTGTTAGTGCTGGGGATGTAGCTTAGTTGATTGAGGGGTCTAGAGTACCAGAGGCTCTGAATTCAATTCCTAGCACTACTTAAAATGAGCTGCTGAAAGCACACATGACTGAAATGACAACATTCCAAAGGTGGAATCTGGGGGATCAGGACTCAGAGCTTATGCTTAGCCTTGGCTAGTTGCTGCCTGGGCTACAATAGACTCTGTCCCAGAATGACAAAAGAAAAATTAGACCCTAGTAGTAACCTCTTTAGGGTTATTTACTGATATGTTTCTAGATAAAATGTTAAATGGAACTCCCATACAAATAATTAGGGTAGGGGATAGGTGTGCAGTTAAGAGCACAGATGACATAAGAGGCTATGAGATGACAACTGTTCCATGCAGGAAATCATGGGCGTGTGGGATGCTGCTGCTCTGCTACTACTGTTTGAGGTGCTTGAAACTCCTTGGAAGACCGTGTTATTAAAGCAAAGCCTGACACTCTTGGATGATGAGTCACAGATATCTTTTCCCTCTAATGAAGGGTTATGGATGTGCACACCTCAGTATGCCTGTCTACCCATAGGTTTCCTTGTTTATTGCTGCTTGAGTCAGGATCTCCCTGAGTAGCCCAGGCTGGCCTTGAACTTACTGTGATCTCCTTGCATCATCTACAAAAGAATCGAGTGTTGGGATAGCAAGTGGATGCCGCCATGACCAGAGGTTTCCTTTTGATGCCCACCTGAAGTTCCTACACAGGTGTGAGGAAAGCAGTGCATAGTTACATTAAAATGTTATAATTACTTCTTACTGGTATCAGATACTTCTTACTAGCTTGAGAAGTAGGTCTTAAATTTTAATGTGTATAAGTGTCACCAGAAAACAAAAACAAAGTGAAACAGATTATGTAGGTAGATCGTACATGATATGAATGTAGGAGAAAGGACCACTGGGGTGGAAAGGGTTAAGAGAAGATGAAAGTACAAGATGGGGGAAAAGGAGAAGAGGAAGGCTTAGCCAAAATTAAAGGTTTCCTGAAAAAGTCATATGAAAACCTACTCTTTTGTAAGCTATCATATTTTTAAAAATCTAATAAAAAATACTTCAAAGGGAGATACCTTCCAGGGGGTGAATAATGTTGCTCTCAGATCCAGTGCCAGGTATGGGATATTATCCTAGAGTTGAGTTGTTGATCAGAAAGGGCCCAAACACCCCCAAATACAGACTTTTGCCATTGTTCTTAGCTATCTACTGGAACTAGATAAGACCCTTTGCTAAAGACACCATGTACTTTGGTTTTAGGTTCTAGAGAAACAAAGCTGAAACTGAACGGGAAGAATCTTCCCTGCTGGCTAACTTCCATAGTACTGGAAGGTGCGATGCAGGCTGCTGGGGGAGAAAAGTCATTAATGGCCTTATCCAGCTATGAACCCTGGGAGCTATAACACCAATCAACCAGGCAGGGTGTGTTCACTGCTGTTGTAGTGGCATGACTGAGAGGCAGCAACCAACAGCTTGTGATTGGATTCTAGGGGGAAAAAAATCCATTTCTTAGACAACACCCATGGCTTGGGAGGTCATAGGCCTTAGAGGACAGGGCAACCTGTCACTGTTGTTTTGCTAAATGAATATGTTGTCCAACTGCCTTTTAAACATTTAACATTTATATTTATATCAAGAGATTAGTGCTATTCTCAGCTTTGGTCAGAGAAGTGTCTGTTTGTAATGAGTGATGATTAATGCAGAGACTCACAACTGGTCCAAGTGTTGAGAATAAATGACTGTTGAGTACTCAGTCTTAGGCAGGGTATCTTTATCACGCCCTCCAAGGCTCAGAGAGTATCACTAAGAAGAAGGGTTGGGACTCTGTCTCTTGGACATGGCATGCTGCACTGCTGAACTCACAGCAGTAGTGGGTTTCTACAAGACTGGTCAGTCAGTATTTTACTATTTTACTACTTATGAAGAAGGCTCATTAGGACTCATCCCTTCTTAAGAAGCACAGGGGCTGTTGGAGTCATATCCTCAGTAGTGGTCACTGATAAGTTAGTTGTCTTTGCTCGAATAGTTCCTACTTCTTATCATGCAAGAAACCCTAATTAAATGCAAAGGGGTGCCCCACCCCACATGTGAACTGTATGAGAGTAGGAAGGTAACTCTTTGGAACTATGAAAAAGTTTGGAGGAAGGAGATAAGATAATGTGCATACAATATAAGCAACATTTTATATATTCATATACATGTATATGAAGTTGCAAAAATTTATAATTTAAAAATAGATCATGTGCCATGGTGGTACACACCTATAATCTTAGTTCTTGAGGAAGAAGTGTTATGAGTTCTGGGCCAGCCTCTGCTACATAGTGAATTCCAGACCAGCAGGGACTATACAGTGTGGCCTGATCTCAAAAACAGGGCAAGAAAAATACAACTCAATATCCCTAAAAATACTTCACTGAATCATCCCAGAATCTCTGACTTAGGAGGCTGGGGAGAGGGTGGGGGTAGAATTTGTGTCCTTTCACAGTTCAGGAGTAATGCTGGCACTGTGAGCATGGGAACCACAGTGACATTAGTTCAGATGCCTTCACTTAAATTATTCCATAACATTTTCTAAATCAATCACACTTCCTCTGCCTTTCTTAAGTTATGAGTGGCATTTGTCTCCCATCTTCCCTAAGAATAATCAGACTAATTGTGTCTCTACTTTTCTCTCCTCCTACACCTCTAATAAAGCTAGAGAGAAGAGTATCAACAGCCCATGACGTTTCTAACTGTCTGCTTGTGCATACCTGTGCACCTAGCTTCTGAGGGAACTGAAACAGGAGAATGGGGACAGTCTGAATCCTGTCTGAAAATAAAACTTATAAAGGTAGGAATTACATGGCAGAAACTCCACATATATGTGGGAGGCCCCGGGTCCAGTTCACAGTACTTCAAAGAAGAGGGAAAAAAGGTTTCTCTTTGTCTTTTTCCATGAAGATGTATTTCTTAGAGACAGCAACTCTACTTTACTATCTAGTCATAATTTAAAATACTACTTCTTGATTTTATTCATATATATGGAACTCTAAGTTCTTCCACAGAGTAGCATTGTGTCTACTCTGTCAAGTGAGATGTTTTAATCATTGAACAGTAGAGACAGAAGTTTCTTCAGTGCTCATTATGCATGACCATGTTGTACAAAGACAACCAGAGTTTGGGGAGCCTGGTGATATACAGGCTAACAAGTCAATTAAAGAGACAGAACCCCATAGCACAGACCTCTTATCCCCTTGCCTAGACTGCTTCCCTAATCAGCTGTCCCTCTTACCAGTTTCAATGAAGGATGTTTGCAGGCTGTGACATGTAATGGAGTAAGCCCAAAGTACAGGACTAAATATCTAGACCAGACCTAGAGCTTAGCAGTTAAGAACACTTCTTGCTTTTTCAGAAGACTTGAGTCTGGGTGCTAGCACCCACATTGGGCAGCTCACAACTATTTCACTCCAGTTCCAGGGGATCCAGTGCTTATGCTGGGTCTCTTCAGGTACCTGCATTCACCTGTATATAAACTCATGCAGGCACTCACAAGCATATGAATAAAAACAATAAACAACTCACCAGAATAGCCAGGAAATCAACGAATAGGCAGAGGCAGTTATTATTGAAAATAACTTTTGGCACAGTAACTTCCCTCTGGTGCTTTGGGTTTCTCTCCCCATACCTTCTCCTTTCTGAGATGGGGTCTTAGCTGTGTAGCCAAGGATGCCCTTGAACTCCTGATCCTTTTGCTGCCCCACTCCAGTGCTGAGATTACAGGCATCATGCTATTCCTGTTGTTTTGATTTCTTTACAAAGTGTATAAGAAGGGGTTACTCTAGAAAAAAATAAAAAAAGCTAAGCAGAAAACTAGGAAATTCAGAGAGTTGCCAATTCTGATAGGATTAGCTCTGTGGCTTCATTCTAACAGAACTACCATCCCTGCCAAAGACAATGAGAACCCATTAGTATGGCTAAAATAATCAACAACAAAATGGAGATGTTTTTCCTGAAGTTTCTTCATCCTACTCTTCTTGAATACAGCAAGATTTGGGAGAAGATAAAAACCATATGAAATTTGGGTAAGGAAACTTACCAGCTGAACCTTATCCAGCAGCAGGACTGAATTTATTCCTTTATTAACACAATGAGGTAGATATTTCATTCCCACAGAACAGGCTGAACTAAAGCTCTGCGCAGTTTAGACTCAGGTGCACCGGCAAAGCCAGGTGCAAACCCAGGTCCCTGTACCCAATCTCCAAACACACAAAGCTTGGTGTTCCCAAACAAATTCCAGAGCCTTTCCCTGCTGTCAAAGCTCAACATGCCTGAGATGGTGTTCCTACCTCTACTATGCTCCCTCCCTGCTTGCTTCAGCATTCCTCTTAACGAATACAGTGAATAACAGAACAAATTCACTGGCAACGCCTTCTGACCCTGGCATGCTGGGTATATGCATAAATAAAGGTAAAAGAAGAACAACAATGTAAGGCCGAGCTTAACACAACTCCCACCAGAGTCCATCCTTGAAGTTTCACGAATGTGGAAGAATCCATTTCTATAAGCCCAGGGAAGCCAGGAGCCACATGACCTCATCATACCCAGCCCTCTGTGCTGTCATGCGCAAAGGGAAGCTGGTGGCAACACTATTTCCTGGGCTGGAAGGGAGAGAGGGGAGAGGAAATGAGTAGGCTACCCTTTAAGAAAGCACAAGGGATGCAAGAACAGCAGAAGGGGCCGCTTTCCTCATTCAGGGATTGTTCCTAAACAAGGTTTTAGAACTCGAGCGCTTACAAGAGATGCATCTGTGAGAACCAAGCCAGGCAGGGTCTTTAAAATACTTCTTCCATTTGCTGTTAAATTCTTTCCATTATAGCCACTAAAAATCAACTTCCTAGGCCTGGAGAAACAGCAGAGAGAGAGAGAGAGAGAGAGAGAGAGAGAGAGAGAGAGAGAGACAGAGAGACAGAGAGACACACACACACACACACACACAGAGAGAGAGAGAGAGAGAGAGAGAGAGAGAGAGAGAGAGAGAGAGAGAGCGAGTGAGCATTTTCTTGGCACACATGAGGCCATGAGTGTAAAAGCCCCAGAATGTTGGATAAAGAAAAAAAAATCTCTTATAGCACACTCTATGGTTTAGCTCTTTTCTTGAAACATATACAAAGAATAAGATGACATAATCCAGTTGAATTTCTAGTCATCTAATTTCAATACTAGACTACTGTTGCTTCCAGGCTATTCTCTCCAACTTCCAAATAAGAATAAAACAACAAAAACAATAACTAAAATACTTCCCAAGCTAGTGATTTTGTTTGACAAGTTTTAATAAGATGGCAGCCTCAAACTAGGTATAGTGGTACATGTCTGTAATCCTAGTACTTGGGAGGCAAAGGAAGAAGGATTAGGAGTTCAAGCTCATCATCAGCTAAAAAAATTAGCTAGTCTATTGTACATGAAACCCTGTCTCAAAAATAACATAAGACAAAATAAAATAAAATACTGGTATAGGATAGCTCAGTGGATGAAAGTTTTGAGTTTTACTGTATAACCCTGACAACCTGAGCTTAATTCCTGGATCTCAAAGTGGAAGGAGAAAACCAATTCCCATAGTTGTCCTCTGACCTCCATTCCTAAATAAATACACACCCACTGAAGGATAGTAATAATAATAATAATAATAATCACATTCATAAAGTGCGCACACACAAAAAAGAAACAAAAGAAGAAACATGGCATGGTTTTGACACATGCTAATCCATGCTCCTCTGCTGCGGGTCAGACATCCTTACGGGTACCCTCCTACACAAGAGCCAAGCACAGAAGAGGTACCACTCTTGCTGGATTTGAGTTTAGCATCATTGGTGAAGACAGGTAGAGGGAACATGCTTGCCACCATTCCTGAAGTAAAGCTGTACTTCTGTTATTTTAATTAAGATATCTTTACCATTCATTTGAAATAAGAACTACAGAGTAAAATGATCTAGGGATTGCATGGGAGATAAGTATTCGTTATCTTTTTTCCATATGTTGTCACTGCTATATGCTTTTATGGGAGGGGGATGTTTAACAATTGTGTTGAGGAAAGGATATCAAATGATGCTTAGAAATGTGATACACATTTTCATTTCACACTCCATCAGCTTTTACAACTGTAGCTCAATGAAATGTGTGAGAGCCTGGCAAACAGCCATATTTACAGGGGCCAGGTTACTTTTTTTATGGAATGAAATAAAATGTTTAATTTTCACTCCACAGGACTCACGTATATATGCAGCTCACACTAGCAAGAGGCACCACAGCCACATGTACACCACAGCTTAGTGTCTGTTCACCTGTAGGTTTTGACTGTGTTATAAACAGCTTTGTCAGCAGGGAAACATTGGGTCCTCTTCACCCTCCCTTCAGGATCAATGAGACAGAATCACACTGGGTCTGTTCACCCTTGGTGTTGAATCTCTTACCTGCAACAATGGCTTTTTTGCCTTCTGTCTCTGCCCTGGAAAAGGAAGCAGTTTATTCCCTTTATGGGTGGAGAGGCAGAAGTCTAGCTATCAGCAAAGGCACCCCTGTACATTCAGATTTCCACCTGTCAGAAGGAAGGAGCAAAGCCGTGTGCCTCCTTAAAAAGGGGATGGTGAGTGATCAGAGATGCAGGGTGGGGTCACTGAGCTTCCCAAGCTGACATGTCATCTGCAGCCTGGAGGGAAGGAACTCGTACCTTTGTCAATCCTGAGACTTCTCCCTTGGCCAGCGGCTTGCTGATGGATGGCGTGTAGACTCTGGTTTCTGATACTGGCTGTCCTTTCAAAAAGTGTTTTCCTGATTCATAAATGTCGACTTCAACCATTTTCCCCATGAATTCAGGGTTCTTTGGCACCAAAACCTTAAAACAGATTTTCAGAAATTAGAAGTTTTTAACACAGCCTTATTTTGCAGTAGTTTTAGGTTCTGGAACAATGACATAGGAAGGCTTCTTGCTCCGCACATCGCACATCACTCTGCCCATCATTAATATCTTACATCAGCACAGGCTTTTCTGAGAGGAGCCAAAGGGCTGCAGACCCAGGGCCTCTATCACCAGATGTCAGCTATACTGAAAGAAGCACAGTGGCAGGAAGCCTGGGGAATTCCCACCAGCCAGCCAACCACTTCTGGACAGGCCTTCCATACCTGGGCCTTGCCTGTCCTGTGCAATGAAGGAAACTAATTAGAAAGTTATGAAAGCCTCACACTCGCAATAGCTTCAAGTTAGCTGTCGCTTCAAATGAGTATGTGTGTGTGCGCGCGTGTGTGCAAATGGGTAAGAGGAAGGGCATTTCAAGACGATTCTCAGTAACAGCACATTGGCTTTTCCTAAACGACTCCTCTGGCTTATGGCTGCCATTTATGTCTGTTGTTGCAAGAAAGGGAATGTATTTGTTAGTTTCCTGAGCCAACCTCTGTTCAGAAGCAGCCACTCTGAAGGCTACTTTGGCTGGCTCACAGGGAACTGTCAAATGGCTCTTTATGCTAGAGCTTGCTGATAAAATGTTAGAGGTGTATTTTTACCTCAGCAAGCATCTCCTCTTGTTGGTTCTACCTCAGCAAGGATCTCCTCCTGCTGGGGACTCACAGGTAGTTCGGATTTACTCTATCCCCTCACCCGTCAGCTTTAGTACTGTAGCTACTTGTGAGCCTCTTCAAGTTAGGGTCCAACACGCATAGACCAGTTCCAAACCATCAGCAGTTTAATATTTTCATACAATCTTGTTTAGAAACATAAAGGCTATGGCGCTGTTCAAAGGCTTAGTTACAGAGGCAGAAGGGGGCAGGGGCAGGGAGAGTCTGCAGTTGCAGAGCCAGTGTCCCTGAGAAGCCACTGGGTGTTGGTCTTTCTGAGGTTAGTTTTTATGATCACTGCACACAGCACACACAGCTTCATCAAAGGGTAGGGCAAAGGTCACCTGGAGGGTGGCTGACCCCTGGCAAGCAGGCCAACTAAGGAGCATTAGTATCTGGCCCTTTGAAAATAATTTTCATAAAGTAAGAAAATCCCTAGCCGAAGTGAAGCCTAGAAATGTTGATGCTATTCCTGGGAATATAAGTCGTCTTGATCTGCTGCCTTGACCTGAATGAAGGGCTCAATGGTTCTTGTTGTTCCCCCCCTCCCCACTTGTTTTAATAATTGGAAAAAGCCCGTCTGCCTTCCACTGGAGGAAGCAGCTAATGAGGCATGCCGGTGCATTTAAAATGAAAGCGAAGGTTCCCTGCTGAGGCACAAACCCGATGGCCAAGAGAGGCTAGGGAAGAGATGACCGAAATACATCCGGGGTTCTCCACAGGGCTGAGCAGAGGGCTGGGCAGCATAGGAAAATGGCTCTTACTGAGATGGGAACAGGAAGGTTTGGCTTTAAGGTGAGGCTTGGAGCTTCTTCCTCAGCTGCAGCCTCCCCCCCGCCCGGGGGTGGTGGGGTGGGACCCAGCAAGTGTGTCTACTTGGTGTAGAGAGATCCTACCTAGGAACTACTGCCTGGCTTGATAATATTTCAGGTGGATAAGCAATAGCGTAGCCCCTTCATTGCTTTCTAACTCAAGTTGTCCTTTCCCTGGCCCAGCCTTATCTGAAGTGCCCATGTAAGACTTAAGAATCCCCAAATTCCAATTCTAGTCATGACCTAGAGAGAGAGAAAACAAATCCACTTCTCATCTGATGAGAAAGAACATAAGGAGAGGAAACCCCACCCGACATTAAGGAAAATTAACACGGCTCAGAACCATCTGTGGCCATCCCACGCCACTCTGTGTCTCCTGTCACATGTCCTGCTTGGACCTTTCAAGGTTCTTCTTGGAGGAAACCACTGTGTGAGTCACTTCTGACATTCTCTTCTCTTACCTGCCGAGGAGGTGAGGCCTGCGTGCTGACAGGAGTCAGGTCCAAACAGCCCTCAACAGTGGCTGGGTCTGGTTACTGGGTTGATATTTTTTGGTTCATTTAGATTTTGTTTTTTGTTTTTTTGCTAAAAGGCTGGGAACAAAAGAGAAAGGGTCTATTCTCTGGATTCCCCTCAGAGGGATGAGACACTGTGGAGGCCTTGTGAGGTTAAGGCAAATTCCCTTGAAGGTTTTAGAGGCCACCCAGGGTTGCCCTTCTTGCCAACCTTCCTTACCTTAACTGCAAGTGAGTGAGAGAGAACCACTACAATTCACACTGATGTGCTTGGTGTACACACTCTTCCTGCCTTCTGACAGGACTCCCCTCTCCATTCACTCAGTGGTAGCTTCTGAGCCCCAACTCCCAGAAGCCTGAGGCTGTCCCATGCTGGACTTGCATAGCCTCCAGTACACACAGTGACACCTATACCCTCTGTGAAGATCCATCCTGCTAGCCTGGTTCCCTTCAGTCATACAATCCTTCTTGTTCAAATGTTCAGAGCTTGTCTCACTTTGAAGAAAAAGAAGTGGAAATGTGGTTCTTACCTGCTCATAGAATCGGTTATGTGCAACATAAAACTTGGAGTCAAAAGACTCTTCTGTGACGAGCACTTGTTGTCTTTCGCCAATCTGTGGAGAGAAGAAAAGACAAGGATAAAGAAGCAAGAATCCGAAAATAAATAGCAGCCCATATATTCCTGGACCATGGCTGCTGCTTCATGAATTTAAAGTAGACTACAGATGGTCAGTTGTTTAACAGACAACACTGTGCATAACTCATTCAAATCTCTTGAAAAAACATTAACTATTCAGGAATGTAAAATAATCATAGCACAAACGCTTATTTTTTTTACATGACTATGAAAAAACTCAATCAGATTTCTTTCTTCCACATAAGATACAACAAAAGCTTCTAAAGTGCACCAAAATCCAAATAGCACTTTGTTTCTTGCAACAAACTTGCACAACAAGTCAGAACAAGCTGCTTCTAATCCAAACCCAGGGAAATATTTTGGCAATATGGGAGAATAGTAATAAACATTAATTTGAGTTATAAGGGATATAACACTAAAGAAAATGCACCCAAAACTAGTCATTAGGGGCTGCAGCGACAACCGTGAGGAAGTGTGCACACAGCTTCTCCACAAAACCCAGGGCTGAGTTTGGCACCCATACTGGATGTCTTACAACTGCCTACACCTTCAGTTCCTAAGGAGCTGATTTCCTCTTCTGTCTTCAGAGGTACCTGAACACATGCCCCTCCTCCCACACACATTAATTTTAAAACCATACACATAATTTAGAAAACAAAACTAGTTCTTAGGCCTTCACACTTCAGTGTTATACTTGTTCCATATGATTCTGAAATTATGACTAATTTGCATAAGTACTTATTATATGTTTTTTTTTTTCTGTTATAGGAAAGTGTCTCATTGTTGTAGCTACAACTCCATGTCATTGTTACTTTTTAAAGAACAAATGTGAAATTATGAAATTTGAATGGATGGAACTGGAAAACATTACACTGAGTGAGACAACCAATATCAGACCCAGAAAGACAAATGTCACATGTGCTACTCATAGGTGGATCCTTAGATGTGCATGTTTAATCGGGAGTACCTGCAGAGTTCAGAAAAACCAGAGAGGCATTGGTAGGGAGTGGGGAAAAGGACCTTAAGGTAAGAGGGATAGTAGAACACAGATGATATGAAGGGGAAAAGGGAAATAAAAGGGAAGGAGGCCTTAGGTGGAGAGAGGATGGGAGGGTAGGGCAAAGGAGGCATGGATAACTAATACTAAAGATATCTGAAAAAGCCACATGTATTTATAAGCTATATATATATATATATATATGTATATATATATATATGTACATATACACACACATACACACACACATTCAATACACAGGGATAATGTTCCTTCCTGTGCTGGATAGTTTTTTTGGCAACTTGACAGAAGCTAGAGTCACTTGGGAAGAAGTAACCTCAACTGAAAAAATGCTCCCACCAGACTAGTTTGTAGAAAAGCCTGTGGGGCATTTTCTTGATTAATGTTTGGTGCGTATAGGCCTACCTCACTGTGTGGGAGGTGCCACCCCTGGACAGGTGGTCCTGGGTCTATAAGAAGCAGGCTGAGCAAACCATGGGGAGCAAGCCAGTAAGCAGTATTCCTCCAAGGCCTCTGCATCAGTTCCTTCCTGCAGCTTAAGACCTTGAGTTACTGTCCTGACTTTCATGGATGATGTACTTACAAGTTGTACAATAAACTTTTTCCTCCTCAAGTTGTTTCTAGCCATGGTCTTTTATCACAGCAGTAAAGACCCTAAGACACTCCTAGAAGCCACAGGTTGCCAAATAAAAAGCTCAGGCCAGGTGTGGGATAGCTCCCCTTGAGAGATGTCCTGGAGACTTCCAAAACAATACTGGCCATTGCCCTTGTTCTTGGTTGCCCAACTTGATTCTGATGGTAAAACCCTATTGTTAAATGACATACTTTGGTCACAGGACCAGGTCAGCATCTTTATAATCATAGTGCAGCTCTCAGATCTCATCAGGGACATTTCTTTGTGCAGTAAGTGGTGGTTAACAAATAGAGAATTAGTGTCAGCGGAGTGGGAGTGCTCAGCCCAGGCTCATGGCACAGTACAGAAGGGATGGGAAGACTGTTAGAGCCAGAGGTTAGGATGGGTGCAAAGCAGTGTCTTCTGGTCATGGCAAGAATGCTGACCTCATAGCAACCGTGCTTGTCTGCACAGGACCAGCCCAAGATCAAGCAGGGTAACATTCTAGTGTGGAGGAGGGGAGGGGCTCACAAGCCTCCATCTCTGAGGAGCTATTGACAGTTGATTCCTTATGGGGGTAAGGAGAGTCCATTTTCTTTAAGAGTAGTGTAGTCCCTGAGGGCTGGAGAGACACTTAAGAGCACTGGCTGCTCTTCCAGAGGTTCTGAGTTCAATTCCCAAAGTTCAGCCATATGGTGGCTCACACCCATGTAGAAAGGGACATCTTTCTGGCATGTAGATGTGCATATGTACAAAGCACTAACATACATGAAGTAGATAAATCCTATAAAAACATATTTCAGTATGGCCATATACCCATGAATATGTGGTCAGCATAAAGTGGGTAGGAGAGAGAGAGAGAGAGAGAGAGAGAGAGAGAGAGAGAGAGAGAGAGAGAGAGAGAGAGAACACCAAGCTGGGGAGGTGGGGAGGATCTCTGAAGAGCTAGGGAAAGAAATATGGTGTGGGTATGATGGACTATAAGTTCTCAAAGAATTAATAAAAACATATTTGAAAAAGCAACCAATAGGTCTGTTAGGTCTATATTTCCATATTTATGCAATCGTTTTTAATAACCATAGGTTAAATCAGCCAAACAATGGTTAAAGGAAGATGACTGTGCCCTCTCCCAATTGTCATTTCCAAGTTTATTCCACTGTGAAATGTATCCTTTAAAGGATCAATTAGTTAAAAAACAAAACAAAACCCAACATTGTCAAAAACGTCTGCTCCATCAAACCAGCTGTAAAACTGCTTGGAATGGCTTTTGCTGCTGCTGCTTGGGAAATACACACCCCATACTGGCAGGATGTTTTCTTTCTTTCTTTCTTTCTTTTAAAAGAAAGTCCTATGCTCATTTGTGGGGACTTGTCACTGTGTTCAGGCACTTATCATTTAGGAACCATAAACACAGCTGCACTGAACAGACCACCTAACAATTAAAAAAACAAGAGTAAACTCCACATTCCCCCTTACATTGCCAATACCTAAGTACACCCCAATGTGCCATCTAGCTTACCACCCTATTCAAAATGCAGTCTCCTTAGCCAAAGGCTGTGATATCTCTGATGACTTTAAAAAAACAAAACAAAAAACCAAAAGCCCCTACTGATCTATCTCACTCTCAAAAAGCAATGCACCTTCCCATAACACGTCTCTTTAAAAACAATCCAAACAGACCCAAGGAGAATTCTCTCAATCCCTATGATGAGCTTCCAAAGTTCCATTTATCAAAAAAGACTGGTAAATGGTAGGTTTTATGGGTGTTTACTCTTCGGGAGAAAGCTGGGATGTTTGCACACAGCTCACAGTGTGAGTTGCTTATGACGTAGGATGAGTACCTGTCAATGGTTCTTAAGGTAATCTGCAATTATACTTCAGCTATCGTTGACACTGTGAGAAAGAACACTGAAGGTGTGTGCTGCTTGCTGTTTTTCTGGGCTGTTCTAGTTCATGTGGAGATATAAACGACGATGATGGGAAAAACAATCAATCAATCAAACAAACAAACAAAACTTTGCACTTTAAGGTAGGCAGCTGGGATTTTAATGAGTCAGGGAACTATTTATGGTGAGCCTTTAGCTGTCATTTGCCAAAAGGGCTTCCAGCTGTAGTTCGTGAAGATGGGCAGGGACCTTGGGCCACTGGTGGAGCTCTTACAATTCCCAGAGGAAACTGAGCAAAAGAGAGAAGAAAAGAAAATGTGGGCATGATCAGCCTTGCTGCAACCTGTCCCCACCTGTAAAAGCTACTGTAAGAAGAATAAGACTCCCGTCCATGATTTCCATGAATGGCTATCATGGACTGGCTATCAATCACAACCATGAAGAGAACTGAATGCTTCAAGTCTTCTTAGAAGCCCGAAGATGTTGAGGAAAGGCATTTCCAAGAAGCACTTGGCTTGGGGAGCAATAAAGACCCAACAGATTTGCCAAATTGTAAGCCTCACATCTTTTATATTTTTTAAATTAATCTTTCAATGCTGGGCGTAGAATTCAGGGCCTAACACAGGTCTGGTAAGTACTCTGCCACTGAGTTACACTCCCGTCATTAAACCTCATTTTAGAGGAAACATTTATTTTTTATGTTTTCTAAATGTGATTCCCCGCTCCTACTCCATTAAAGACTCATCCATCAAGATTTCCAGTAGGTAGCATGACGTATCTTATCATGAGTGCTTCTGCCAGCAGAGTGAGAAGGCCTCACCCCAGAGATAAAAAGAGGGCATCTGGCAGAAGGGTCAAGCCACAGGCCTCCACAGGCACATCAGACCATCCCTCCTAGCTACTCTGCTAGCGGTACAGCTGATCCAGGAGAAGAGACCAGAGCTTATCTGACAGAATGATAGCACATGCACTGGACTTTAGCCAGCACCAGGCCACAAGTCTCCTCATCTGACATTCTGCTAAGATTTGGCCTCTGCATCTATCTCCCTTTAGTGACAGAACTCCACCAAAGTTTGGAGTCACCCTCAGGAATGCAAGGTCATGTCATTCTTGTTAAGTGACCAAACCAAATCCTGGGCTGGAAACATAGTTTTTACAAATCTTCTAGTGGCAGCACAATATCATATTCAGCAGAAAAAGTTAAGTTGCCACTGGCAAGTCTTCAGAGTGTTCTACAGGTGCCTTCAGAGCAACCTTGAGATTCTAGGATAGGAAGAAAGACATGGTGGGCCACAGAAGGAGCATGTGATCTAGCAGCACCCAAGGGAGATGGACCCCCCAACCCCAAAATTCCTAACCTAAAAGCACACTGAATTCTATGCATGTAGGTAGGAGAGCAGAGCAAGCCACAGGGTGTCTGCCAGCGGATTATTTCCGAGATGAAAGAGGCCTGACCTTCACTTCTCCGTGGGAAGTTGGTAGAACAGAAAGCAATGAGAGGAAAGATAATACTTAAAAACCTGGGAATTTGGTTCTGAGAGCCTATATCAAGTGGCTCACAACTACCTGTAACTACAGTTCTTGGGAATCTGATGCCTTTTCTGATTCATCAGAAACACACACACACACACACAAACACACACTAAATAACTATAAATCTTAAACAAAAGACTTTCCATACCAAAATGTCCTATTATTTATTTATTTATTTATTTATTCTCTAGATCTGTAGTCAGGAACTGACATGAAGACAAGGCTTCAGGGGAATCTGGCAAAGGAAACTAATGAAGGCTGTTCTTTTCTCACAGTAAGCATATATAGAGAGCGCTCTGAAAATGGCAGCCATTGGTCTTCTGCACTTAAACTAACAGCTTCATCTTTAATGGCCACCAAAGGGCACTCACAAGTTTCTCAAAAGGCTACCCATGACCCAATGTCTAACAAAAATGTTAACTAATCTCCCCTTTAAAAAAAACCCTCAGAAAGATGCCTCTTGTCTTTTTGTTTTGTAAGTATGCAAATTTACAATGAGTTAAATAAAATGTTTATTTCTTTAATGTGTGACTGACTCCCTTGGAGCTGAGAAGTTTTGCTCAGTTTCCCCTTACAAAGCTTCAGCACATCTGTGATCCTGATTTGGAAGCAAGGCACAATGTTACTCTGTGCTTGTTTCTTAATGCAGCTCTCTGGACTTTCCAGGGTGGCTCTTGGTCTTGGTAGACACTAAGTATCCTTTGTCATTTCTTCATCAAATGTCAGCAGAGAAAGAGATTTTTCCCAGGACATACAAAACTTCATTCAACCCATCTTAACCTAACTTTGAAAGTCCTGTAAAACCATCTGCTTAATAGACTGGGTGGTCAGATGAGACAAGGACAGATGTGCAGGCATTCTCACAAGACTCTGAGTGAAGCCTTCCCCCCCCCACCCCCCCACCCCCGCCCAAGGGCTGCTGGGAAGCACAGTCCTTGCCTGTGACATCAGTGGTCCAGGCCTTGGAAAGATAAATCGAGAGAATCAATCTCAGTATTCTCAACCCCCCGCCCCACCCATCTGGTTTCCCTCCATCCTGCAAGTACAACAGAAAACAGAAACTAAAGCCAGTCTTTCCACAGACAGGAAAAATTCTGAATTTGGAGGGTGCTTGGCAGTGCGAGATTGGAGAGAGGGATCCAGGGTCTCCCAAGACAGGGTGACTTGCATGCCATCAGCAGCCATGAGAAAGAGGCCTCTGGACCCAGCCAACTCTTGTGCCTCCTGTTCAACTAACTGGTAACTGAAGTGGGTCAGTCACAGCTTCAGGGACTTTATTCTGCAGAATCTGACTTCTGAGTATGGAAACACTATCGAGGGCAAACAGAAAAGAAGGCTTTTCAACATCGGCTCCTGTGCAGGCTTTCAGCCTGTTACATCAACCAGAGGTTGTCACTGTCGTCAAATCTCAGCCACTCAGATTTCCCGAGTGCTAAAGTTGAGAGGGAGATCAGTTCTAACCTCATGGCTGGGGAACATGCATAAACACACAGCACATTAAGAAATCAGTGCTTCCCACAGAATCTGGCTGCTGGCTGTATATATGCTTAGTCAGAACCACTCTATTTTCCCCATTTCTTCTCAAATAATACCCTGCAATACTATACTGAAAACTTTGGAGAGAAAAACTGAAAATAACTGTTAGAAGAAAGGCAGCTGTTACTCAAACTTAAGACTAAATTGGGGTATCTGGGTGAATGCCTTTAACTCAGTAAGAGAAGGGACTATATAACCCCACTTTGTATTAGAAAAGGCAAATGGGGTCTCTAAACTCATGTGAGGTTTTACTTGTACACAGCATGTGAAGTGTTTGCTCCCCCCCCCTTTTCTACCATTGTGTTATACTTAGAAAATCCAAAATGTAGATTTGGAAAATAATGTTTTTTCTACGTTGGGCTTGGAGATAGCCTCCTGAGATTCTAGTACATGGGTGACTGAGGCAGGAGGCTCATCAGAGATTTGAAGCCATATGGCTATACACAAGTTCTAGGCCAGCTCAGGTTACAGTGTGAGACTCTGTCTCAAAAACAAAACAAAGTTAATTTTTCTATCCTTACTTGTTTCCAAAAAAGAAGGGAGTTTAAGCTGTATGTGCTTCTAATCATTTATACCACAGTCCTGATCAACTTGAATTTTATCTCTGTTTGCCCTACAAAATATTATGACATGCTACTACTGTGGCTAAGTTTTCTTTTTCATTGTAGATAACAAAATACAATTTTTCTACCTGACTAACTTCTGAATGCACGATTCTGGAAAATGTCAACCGTCTTTCATTAGCTCCAGTCAAATTAAGTTTAGATTTTTTTTTTCTCTCCCCTAAGCTGCCTGGAACATGTTAAACACAAGGCTGTGACCTTAAACTGTGGAATAATATTTCTAGTGTCTGTGCAGAGAAGTCTGCCCTTACATACACCTTTAGACTAATTACTGTAGTGTGCTGTTGCCAGTGAACCACTGTAATTACACCGGGAGAAAGGCCTGGTCTTGTTCTCTGCTAATGAAAGTGATAACCTTTCCATTTTGACTCATCACTCACAACAGGCACAGCATGTGATGCTGGCTCTCCAGGTACCGCTCCTCCTGACTGTGCATGCGCACTTCTGTGTTCTCATGTGCCAGGCGCTGGAATTAAAGACCCAGGCACAGGTATACTAACAACAGGGAACAGTGATAAAACAGTAGCAATCTCACTGTACAGTCCCGTCTATTCTGTAATGAAGGAGGGATGCAGCACAGGAATGTGTGTCAGAAAAGGTGAGGCTGCAGAAAACGAGCAGTGAGCCTCAGACCAGCAGGCACAGAGCTAGCTCGCAGCTGCCTGAGCTACTTGCGGCCTCATAAGAGGTGGTGACATTTATATTTAAGGGGACTTGTGTCTAATTACGAGACAATGATAAAAATGCTTTAGTGTTTTAAAAAGACATTTTTCTCCACATAGAAAAACATTGCTTAGCTATGCTTATTAACGGGGCTAATTTTATTCAAGAGGGAAAAAAACCACTCCTTTGAAGCCGAATGTCTGTGCTTTTAAAGTCATCTACATTTGCATACAGATTAAAGGCTATGAGGGCCTCCTTGTATCTCTTACTTCTTCCTTTTACTTAGAAATTACCTAAATAGGAAGAAATTCTGAAAATCAGGTCCTTCCAAAATGGCACAGACACAGAAACTAGACCCTAGACAGTTCAGACTGATTGAAGCCACTGGGCCAGAAGCCCTAGACCCTTTCCCTGCAGTGGCTGGCTCAGTTTTTCTAGCCCTGTGACCACCGCAGCCACAAAGGCAAATCCTGGCAGTTTCTTATCGGCTGGAGGCCAAGCATTGTTCCAGACCTGTTTTCACCTACTGGCAGAGCCAAAAGCAGCAGTGCCCGGCTGCCTGACTTGACCATCTGAGACCACTCCACAGTAAGCCTACACCTAGCCTGACGAGACTTGAAAGTCAAAGACCTTTACAGGCATAACTGTCTGCTTGGTACTGGAGAACATTTCAGGATGGGGCCTACAGTGCTTTAGTGGAAGTGTGTGTGTGTGTGTATGAGAGAGAGTATGAGTATGTGTGTGTGTGAGTGTATGTATGTGATGAGTATGTGTATAAATGTGTGCAAGTGTGTGTATAAGTGTGTGTGTATGACAAAGAGTGAGAGTATGTGTGAGTGTGTGTATGAGTATATGTGTAAATGTGTACAAGTGTGTGTGTATAATTAATTGTGGTACTAATGTATAGTATGAGAAATATGTTGTCAATAAACTAGCACAAATCCTTCCCCCTTATCAGATTTGGCACAAGTACATTCAATCTATCTTTCCAAGCACAGGGTAAGCTCTACTATGCTCAGGTAGTATGGAAACATGCTTAGCATTCAAAGCTAACTGACTTACTTGGCTAGATATTGGCAGTAAAAGCTACCCATGGAATCTTATTAATGTGATTGATTATGTGGCTTCATATGAGATAGAATTTCCTACCCCTTTTAAGATTTATTTTTGTTTTGTATTTTTAATTACGTGTGTGTGTGTGGGGGGGGGGAGTTGAGTATAAGGTGTGTATATTGTCTGCATTGGTGCCTGTGAAGGTTAAAGGCCTAAGATACCCTGGAACTGGTGCCACAGGTCCTTCTGGGCCATCTGAGATTGGTGCCAGGACCAGAAGTTGGGTCCTCTAGAAGAGCAAGCCATGTTCATAACCACTGTGTCATCATCACTCCAGAGCCCTGCTCCCCAAAGCCCAAGCCTAAAAACTCAACTCTCGGCTTGCCTTTACCTCACCAATCCCTCCCATTGGTTTCCTTTGGTCATTATTTGGCAAGTCTGGGCTAAATTTCTTTGATAAGCATCTCATAAAGATAGACAAATTCATTATACACTTTGATCACATGTAATTTTGTCAACTATACCCAAGAAAAGCGAAAAAGAACTATAAATGACTCAAGAAATAAATTTTTTCAAAAAACATTTTGTTATTACTGTTATATGTCCATGAGATGTCTTTAGCTATGTACTTTAATTTTAGTTAATTAATTAAATGTGTGCACATCTGCCTGTGAGACCGTGTGCTGCGGTGTTTGTAGGGACTTGGGGGTCGGCTCTTTCTCCCCCATGGGGATCTTGTAGAGGATAAAGCTCAGCTCATCAGACTTGAGCCATGCTACCAGCTGTAAAATGCCAAGTTTTAGAAGCGACTGTACAGTGCCTCCCTCTTGCCTGTGCTTTTCTTTTCCCCAGGTTCAGTGAGACTTCCCCAACTGCAGTCTGAAAATCTTGCCTGAGATTCCACAGAGCTCTGAGTAGCACTATGCTGTTTGCTGACTTCCTCCTATGTCCCACCCAGGACAGAACCATTCATTGTCGGAGCTGCACAGTACAGACTATTTTTCCATTACTACCCACAGCACAATGAGGTATGTCTGTGTAAGACCACTCATACAACATCTCTTATGTCATGTTGTTATCATTTTATTAGAGGTTATTATCATCATTATTATTATTCTCTTAGCATGCCTTATTTATAAATTAAATTTTATTATAGAAGTGATAAAAACTATAGCTCTCCCTTCAAAGGAGATAAAGATAACTTATTGTAGAGCCAATATGGGAAACCATGGTCAGGAGCACAGGTTCAGGGTACCACAAATTCCACAATCCAAGTTAGTACTAGCTTGATAAAGTTTTACAGTAAGGGAATGAAAACATCACAAATCAAGGCACTTTTCAAATCCACTGGTGGGTGCATTGGGGAGGGGTTAAAGCAAAGTAGTGAGATCTCAGCTACAGGCCTCAGGTAGTATCTGAGGATATCCTCAGGCTTTTGATTTCGGAAAACGTGGGTTTTGTTTCTATATTTCAAAGGATTTACTTAATGGTCACAAAGATGTTAGGCCACATACAAAGGGGAGCAATAAATGGCTACTAAGGACACAAACGATTGCCTAAGATAATCATGCTCCAGCCTTGTAACATTCCAGACCTTCCAGGATCACTGAAGTTCTCATCCATTAATCAGCCTTGAAGAAGTTCTTTTTCTCCAGGAACTTCTATATAATAGGAAGATGTCCATAGGAAAAACTCATAATACATTTAGAGTTTGGTACAACCTGGGTTTCAAGGGTCCATGAATGGATCTGACTGTATCTACAGCAGTTACTGCATAGGCAACATGCCCATCAAGTTACAAAAAAAAAAAAAAAGATTTTCAGCACTTCTGAGTTATTAGTCACATATGAGAAGTAACAAAAAAAATGTTATTTATTATTTACATATTATATTACTATATATTAGCTAGTATTATATATTAGCTAGAGGCTCCATGAAACAGTATGAAGACAATGAATGCTCTCAGTCAAAGAATGAACTGCTGAAAGATGAATTCAACATACCCACACACCCACACACACGTACACACACACACACACACACTAATCTAAGACATGTGGAAATACTTCTATCTTGGTTTTAGTCAAAGAAATAAACACCAGATAAATATCCCTTTTTCCACAAATGATTATAATGAATGAAGAGCTTAGAATGAATGAATGAATGAATGAATGAATGCTCAGCTTTCTTTCTTGCCTTGCACTCAAAAGGCACAGGTGTGCTAACTCTTACTTCTGAAGGGTTCCTTAACAGGGCATATTCTTGGAAGGCGCTTGTGGAAATTTGTTTTGTTGACACAATAAACTGAGATAAAGTAAACAAAAGAAAGAAATAAGGGCGAATCCGCATTTGAAAGAGATGGAATTTATGGAATCTGGTGATCTATAGTCATTATCTGTCAATCTGCTCCCAAGTGCCCAAGGTTAGTCCAGAGTCCTCATCTCGGAGAGAGGAGAGCGGGATCATCACATGGTCAGTAGTGCAGAGCTCAGGGGAAATTCAGAGGACTGGGGTGTTTAGAGGGAAGGAGGAGTAACACTGGGCATTTTCCAGCTGTGGTCAATCAGAAAAGCTAAGCTCGCTGCCTAGCATGTAGTTTTCCAAGTTCGGATTCACAGTGGCATAGATGGAAGAGAAGAATAAATAAATCATTTAGCTGAGACCCAGAAGGAAAAACCATGGCCCCTTAGAGAATGTGGCTTGGTCAAGGTCATAAGGCCCATAATATTTGATTCATTAAGTTAAACATGGGCTTGCTCCTGACAGGTATGCTAGTCAAGTGGTAAACTGAATGATTACCCTAAACAGCCTCTGTCCAATACGATCAGCTCTAGTTACATAATGCCACTAACCATGGCATAGGCAACAAATACAAACTGAATGGTGCTGGTTCTGTAAGTAAAGTACCCACTGGTTCAAAACACAAAAACTCAGCATGAGGCTGCGACGCTCAGTAGGTAGAGTGCTTGTCTCCCATGCACTAGGTTCAGGGTTCTATCCCCAGTGCCATCTAAAGGGGGTGTGCTAGCACATGCTTGTAATCCCAGAACTTGGAACATGGAGGCAGGAGGATCAAAAGTCTGAGGTTGTGCTTGGCTATTGGAGAGTGATGCTAGACTGTATAACTGAGACCTTTAGTTAAAACAAAAAGTTAGTTAGTATGAATAAAAGTAAAACTCTGCACTGGGTTTTAGACTGTTTTCTTGTTAAAACACCATTTTAGGTATACTGACTTAAATCATATATAAGATTAAGTCTACGTGTACCAGTTTCTTTTCAGTTTTAAAATGTGGTACTGGGGATCTCCTCCAGGTCTATCTGGATAAGTGTAGTTCTCATCCCTACTAAGGAAACGTCTCTTTGCAATAGAGGAAAATCATTATGGAAAACCACACCAGTTGGTATGTAGAGTTGTGGAGGCTAGTCCCAAATGATAGGCTAGTCCAACTGATATCTATAGCACGACTTCCACACCTAAGATTCAGGATCATCGGAGAAGAGGGGACAGGAAGATTATAAAAGCCAGAACAGGGAGTTTTCTGAGAGACTCTGTTCCCTAGAAGTAACATAAGCTACACCCATGAAGTCTCACCAATATGACTGCCTAAACATGAGCTGAATGGGGAGGAATGAGTTATCCAAAACTGAAAATATATGCACATAAGCAACATTAGATATATCAAGCAGGTTATATTCATGAATTTAGGAATACACACACACACACATACACACACACACACACGGGGCAGGGGAAGCAAGCACATTTTTAAAAATATGGCTAGTAGGAAATTAAAAAAACAAAAAAGACAAATCTGTAGTTTATCCTGAGTTTTTCCTGCACAGGTTGACACTGTGATGAGTCAGAGAACCTCACAAGTCACATCACTCCTTGTACTATTTAGAGAGGACCATGCTGGTAATTTTTCAAAAGATGTTGTTAAAAACTCACCACAAATACTCTTAATTGTGGTGATAATAAAAATCTAATGCTTCCGTCTCAGGAGAGAAGGCAGGTGTATAGGCTAAATTGTTGTTTGGGCCATTAAATTATTCTTGCTTTTCCCCAACCTCCTCCAAATTACAGCTTCCCTAACATTTTAGGGTGTAATCAACTTGAGACTTACACAGAGATTTTAGGGAGATCCTGGGACCAGGAGAAAGATGATGCAAACTGTCACCTATTCTCTATGTCAGGAAGAGTGGCCCCAGAAACAGCAATGGCAGAGGAACTTAAAAGGCAGAGAGAGGATGGTCATTTTCAAATTGAAAAAAACCTTTAAGCCAAAAAATGAACGCCCGAAACACATACTGCCTTTGGTAAAATAAATCTTTTATTATCCACCTCTCTACCAAAGAAGTCAGCATACACAGCAGTGATAAATAACAAGTGTGGTGAGACACAGCCCACTATCTGCCAACCATTTGCCAGTCAGGACTGAGGCTGAGGAAGCAGAAAGGATTAAGCAGAAATCAAAGACTGCCAAGCTCTAATGGTGTCTAATTAGCATAACAAAAGATACAGCCACAATCTTTCAGCAGCGGGCCATACATCTCATTAAAGAAGACTGAATAGCAATTATTCTCTCCTGCTCTCTTGCTTCTAGGCTTAGCTCCGGGAGACCCTGAGACCTGAGCTGGAGAGCCTCTGCTTTGTTAGCCATGCATCTGGGCAGGAGGGGGAAAATCCCGCTTGCAGGACCAGACACCTGCATCGCTCAGTCTTCTCTGCTGGGGTAATGGATCTTTTAAAAGCACAAACAAGTCCTGCAATCCATCTGATAGGACTACTAAGAAGAGATGTCCTCGTTGACCTAACAAAACAAAACAAGACCCCAAACTAAGTCCCATCCTCCTTAAAAGTCTGCATTGAGAGAGAGAAAAAAAAGATCAAATGTACTGGGGCTGGAGAGATGGCTGAGCGGTTAAAAGCACTGACTGCTCTTCCAAAGGTCCTGAGCTCAAATCCCAGCAACCACAGTTGGCTCACAACTGTCCTTAATGAGATCTGACACCCTCTTCTGGAGTGTCTGAAGACAGCTACAGTGTACTCACATATAAATAAAGAAATAAATCTTAAAAAAAGAAAAAAAAAAGTCTGCATTGAAAGAAAATTCCACCTATGTGTTTGTCTTCACCCATTCTAGCTATTCCTTTTCAATGCTTGTTGGAGACACAATGAAAGGAAATTGAAATCCTACCAAAATCTATTGCAACCTGTAATTAGCTGGGTGCACATGTACACGCACACATCATACAATTTAAATGAGAGTAGCCTGGTTCAGACCTAGTCTCTGTGCTTCCTTTGGATGACAGACAAGTGTGAAAATACATGAAATTCAACACAGGGAGATGGGACTTGTGGACAGGGGACTTTTTTGCACATATTTAAACCAAGAATAAAAGATCCCACCTAACCAAATAAGCAAATAAATTTATTTCTCTAGAATGATTGCTAAGAAAAACCAAAGTCTCAATGAATTCTAATATTCATCTATTCTGGGGTAAGGACTGAGTTGGGAGATGAATAAAAAAAATGACACAGTCATTCAATCTAAGTAATTTTCAGTTCTGAGCACTACTTTTTGATCAAGTAATGCCCTTTTCAAAAGAAAATTTGGTGCAAGGGTTCTTTGATTTTTTTTTTTCCTTTCTCATAAAGGCTTCAGCTGCCAAACACAATATTACACTGTGAACTGAAGCCAAATCTAGTCAGGTCTGTGGCCACTCTAGGAAAGCTGTTTATCACAGATGCAGACAGGAACCTCTGCTACAGCTCCCAAAATGACACAGGGAAAACCAGCCAACTGGCTGGCCTGGCTGGGAAACCTATGCAGTGTGTCTGGGTTTTCCAAACTCCTCTAAGACTACTATAAGGCACCAGGAGATGCTGGGACCACTGAAGCCAGACTGAAAGTTGGGCCAGACATTTTAACACAACAATACTTTGTGTGGGACAGTACATAGTTATATAACCTTTGGAGCACTTAAATTCTAAAAGGCCTTCTATATGTGGTAAAGGACTTGGGATTCAAGAGTTGTGCTAGAACACTGGCCTGTGGCATAAAAGCAGTCTCTGATTTATGGTCCTAACCAGTTCTAGTCCCATCCATGCTCCTTGTCATGTACCCTGAGCTCAAGCACATCAGGTGATATGAAAGTTCCGGTCACCCTAAAGTTACAGTCGGACCTTCCTTTTTTCCTACCGATTGGTGTAAGACTTCAGGGAGACTCCTTGGAGTCTGCATAGAAACACTACTTTCTGAAGAGGTCCATCAGCCTCCGCCCACCATGGTGGCTATCCCTGCCTTCTCTTATTTCAAGCCTTAATGAAGCTCCTTTCCAGGTTTTAAAAGGAAGCCTTTTTGCTTTGAGGTCCTATCTTGTTAGACCGCCATATATTATATCATTTCCATCCAATACACTTCTTCCTGCCTGGAGGTTCAGTCACTTTTTGAAATGTTCTCATCCTATTAACTCTTGTACGAGAGAATGACATGTGCCAGCCTCCTTTGCAGACCAAGCATTGCTGTAGTTATTCTCCTTATATGTCAAGTTAGTCTTTCTGGACATTTCACACGGGGGGGGGGGGGCATGACGGGATTTTTTTTTTTTTGATTCCCCAATGACTCAATCCTATTTCAGAGATCAACATTATTATAGAAAAATATTTATTTACATGGTGAGTTTAAGTTTTGACTCAAATATGCAATAACATTATGAGTGGTAGCTTGTTCTTATTTTATCTTTTAAAGTCCATTCACAATGCATTTATAAGTTGTGTTTGGAACTCTCATGTGAACTCTGACCTTGATGGGAAGAGGACAGAAGAACCTAAGGAGCCACAAAGGGAAAAAGTCTTTTGCTGTGGACTTTGTCTAGTAGCCAGAAACTTGACTTCAATGATGAAGCTGAAATTGCCTACAGGGACTGTGCAGAGATTTCTGGAGATATCTCAAAGGACAATGTTGAAGACCATCTCTGCTTCCTTCTTTGCAGCCAGCATGTTAGTAGCTCTCTCTTATTCCAGGCAACACGTGGCAAGAGAGTTGGTTCCACATGTTGCCTGGGACCCCTCTCGGGATTCTCAGTCTCATTAATAATCTAAGACCAGATTTAGAGGAAAGCTTTAGGACAGTGTTAATCAAAAGTAAAACTTCCAGGTACACAAGCTGTAAGTATTGGCAGGTGCCTGGAGGAGAAAGATGCTGACGAGGAGGAGACAAAGCCAGGACCTTTGTAAGCAACCACTTGGTGAACAAGTAGCCCCACTGGAGACAGCAGGGCTCCAAGGAAGGAGCAAAATAGACCAAAGGACCACAGAAAGCATACGTAGGCTCCAGCCAGCAGACAGACAGATAAAAAGCAGACAGAAAAGAAGGAAAAAGTTTTGTCGTTCTGAGTTAGGACTCAGAAAGGTGGACACCCAACAGAATTCACGGTCTTTTCTGTGACTGCACAAAGAACAAGGAGTCTGGGCAGGAAGAGTACTTGATCTTAGTAAAGGGATGATTATTCCTCCTGTCTCTTTAGCATGACTTAAGGTGAACAGCCTTTCTGAGGCAGTTCCTTTCTTAGGTGATAAAACAGCCCAAGTGGATTAACTCTTAAGGGAGGAGAAGAGTAGGTATGTCTCCTCCCAGATGTAGACTCTATTCTGACCAAAAGATAATAGCTTCCCCCTAACTGCCCCCTCCCATTGCTACTATAATAAAAAGATAATGACAGATTGAGCAGAAGAAACTTTTACTTTCTGGACTATATTATTAGAATAATTATGTGCCATGTGTCTTGAGTTGCTTTCACATTAGTAGGCTGACATGTGATAGAGGAACTGGTCTATCATAATAGAGCTGATAGCATTGTGCTGCCTCTAGGTAGCAGCAACACAGCTATAGACTTCATGTAAGTGAAAGAGAGAACCTCAAAAACTTCATGTGAGTATTTAACCACATTCAAACTTTTCATTTACTATGCAAATGCAGCTCTTTGAACAGAAACATTTATAGCAGTATTCTCTGTCTGTCTGTCTGTCTCTGAATTTGATACAAGGTTTCATGTAGCTCAGGTAGGTTGTAATCTTGCTGTGTAGCTGAGAAAGCTTTTGAACTTCTGCTCTTCCTGCCTTAACTTCCCAAGTGATGTGATTATAAGATATGTTACACACTACAGTGCCAGTCATAACATACTTACAGTATCTATGTTATTGCTGGATATCTTTAAGAAATAACTCATGAGATTGTTCTAAGTAGATAAGTGCACAGGGACTCTTTCCACTTCCTGCCTCAGGATGGGAGAAAGTTTGAGAAAGCAACATGGGAGGAGGGGATGTGTGACTAGGGAGATGGCTCAGTGGGTAAGGTGAGAACCTTCGTTCAGATCCCCAGCAACCCCACAAAAAGCCAGCGGAAGAACTTTGTAAGTCTCAGGGTTAGCAGAGATAGGAAGATCCTGGGATTTGCTGGTCAGCCAATCTGGCCAATCAGTGAGATTCAGGTAAGAGACCCTGACTCAAAAAACCAAGGTGGACATTAAATGAGAAAGACTCTGGCCTCTACCGGTGCACACAGAGATGTGTGCACCTCAATACAGCTGCACATACTCACATGATGGACTGGATGTAGTTCAGGGGTAAAATACTTGTCTAGTACATATAAAAACACATGTATTATATGCACAGGAATCTGTCTTTGATCCCCAGTATCACATAAAACTGACTTGTGGCACATGCCTGCAATTCTAACACTCTTTCAGAGGTGATAGGAGGGTCAGAAGTTCAAGGCTATCCTCAACTACAGAGCAAGTTAGAGGCCAGTCTGGACCACACAAGACCCAGCTTTCTTATGAATTTGTTTGTTTGTTTGTTTGTTTTATAGCATGGTATGAATGTGTGACTCTAGAATATGTCTCAACATGTTAGCAGAGGTGGAGGATTCCAGGAAGGATTAGACTCCTGGATGTGGTCAGCATCTTCGGTAGGCACACTGTCTTACTGAGGACCAGGTATGAAAAGCTAAGAAGTGAAAAGTTAGAAGACATGGCTCAGAAAGACTGCCAAAAAGTAAGACAAAATATGTTTAATGGGGTGTGGGGTGGAAAGAAAAGGGAGTATTTTCAATACTGATAAATCTATAATTCATTTTAAATGAATTATTGGAAAAATGAATTATGCTGGGGAAGAAAAAAAAATCCCAGAAGCAATTCCTGTCATTTCTAAAACACAATCCAGTGCCTGCCTGAAAGAGTTAAGGCTGTATGTGCATTATAAATATTTATTATTCTTCTTTCAAAAGGATAAGAAAAATTTCCCCTGTATGCATGAATTTCAGATGGCAGAGCAAACATGCAGATATGGCTAGGACCCATCATCTTAATGAGGATATGGTAATGATAATGATTTTTCCCTGACCCGTTTATATCAAACCGCTTGATCAAAACCTAGAGGTTTTGATTTTATTCTAAGCCATGCCCAGGCCCAGGAACAGTAATGCTGTTGGAAGCATGTGGACCGGGTGACAGGAGCACCAGTGAGGGCTTAAAGTGGCCCAGGGTGAAAGCTTCATTAAAAGTGATAAATAGATAGGCCTTGTCCAACGCTTGCCACTGCATATTCAATATAGCATGTCAGTGATGATGCATTTTAACTGTCTTTATTTTTAAGAGTGCTGCCAGGTTTTAATTACAGATTAAACAGTTATTTGCAAATGAGTACTTCTTCATTAACAAACCAAAACCATAGTAATAAGCAATTCTCTGTTCCTAAATGGTACACCTGACAGCATGAAGTTTAAGAGCAGTGCATGCAGTGGTCCCATGGTAGGAAATATAGCCTATATGATGTAAACAAGCTAATCAGACCACCATCTCACACCGATGTGTATGTGGGGAACGGGGTCTCTCCTTCACCATATGGGTCTCTCCTTCACCACATGGGTCTATCCTTCACCACATGGGTCTCTCCTTCATCATATGAGTCTCTTCTTCACCACATGGGTCTCTCCTTCACCACATGGGTCTCTTCTTCACCATATGAGTCTCTTCTTCACCACATGGGTCTCTCCTTCACCACATGGGTCTCTTCTTCACCATATGAGTCTCTCCTTCACCACATGGGTCTCTTCTTCACCATATGAGTCTCTCCTTCACCACATGAGTCTCTCCTTCACCACATGGGTCTCTCCTTCACCACATGGGTCTCTCCTTCACCACATGGGTCTGTTCTTCACCATATGGGTCTCTCCTTCACCACATGGGTCTCTCCTTCACCACATGGGTCTCTCCTTCACCACATGGGTCTCTTCTTCACCATATGAGTCTCTTCTTCACCACATGGGTCTCTCCTTCACCACATGGGTCTCTTCTTCACCATATGGGTCTCTCCTTCACCACATGGGTCTCTCCTTCACCACATGGGTCTGTTCTTCACCATATGGGTCTCTTCTTCACCACACAGGTCTCTCCTTCGCCACATAGGTCTCTTGCTGGAATGAACTTAGGCTGCTGGGCTTGGCAGCAAGCATCTTTACCTTCTGAGTGCACGCCCTACTTTGAATATTTTTGAGAGAAATAAACATCCAAGATAAGAGCATACAACTGTATTTTTTTTTCTGTTAGTTCAGTGTTTGAAACAATGCCTTCATTATAACAATTCTTAGTAGTTCCTGAATGGCAAATCAGCCTTTAGTGGGTATATGGTTCTTTCTGAAGCTGTACCATGGAACATTAATATTCTGAAAAGTCTCTAACTTGGACTCTACCCAGTGCTATATTTTCCCCAAGAAGATTTACTTTTGTGATTCTCAGTAAGGGCCTTAGACGATGTCCATCTTTTGGTTAGCGCCTATGATCGAGAGAGGCTGCGGTAGCAGTCTTATCCATGGAGCTCTTGAGGTTTCCGATTCACATCCCCCTTTGCAGCTTGTGCCTCACAGAAACAGAGACTCCAAGTATCTTTGCTGAAGGCCACTGTGTGTGACCCCGCCCAGACACCCAGTTCCCTGCAGATGCTTTCAGCATCATATACAGCATTCTGTTCATTTGCTACTTTTCTATGTATCTAGAGCAATGCAAAAGGCAAGAACAAAGACACTATAATAATCACTAAGGGCACACATCCTATCGGTTCAGGCAAGCCTAAGATGATGGGGAATGAAAGAAGGAATTCCAACATCATTCCCTAATTAGTTGAGAAAAGTAATTAAAATAGCTTACTAAAGAGCTACATATAGTTCTGTACTTTGGGTTAGTTTATAGTATCAAATAAAAAATGGCACATGTCAAGATGCTGACTAGGAAAACTGTTCCAGTGAGATCTCCTTCTCACTCTGTACTTCTATCATGAAGAATCGGAGACTGAATACCTTACTTTAAAATTTACTCACAATTCTGGACACCTTGACATCTAAAATCAAGGTGCAAAAGCTGTCCAGGGCCTTCCCACTGTGTTACACTATTGCAGAAAGTGGACAGGCAGAGACAGTTCTGTGTAATGTTAAACACCATCACAGGCTTCTGTGTTTGACTACTCAGTGTCATTTAGGGAGGCCAAGGAAGCATTAGGAAGTGGGACTCAGCTGAAGGAGGTGGGTTGCTGGGCAGTATGTTATAGCGGTTTATGGTCCCACTCCCTTCATGTATACAAGACGTATACAAACAGCTCCATGTTCCTGCTGGTCTGCCTTCTCTGCCACGATGGACTCCCTAGTCAGAACACCCTTCACCTAGGCCTCAGAGAAAAGATGGGCGTGACACTGGCAAATGAGCATTCTGTGCTCCCTAGGCTGTGACAACCTTCCTGATAAATGTGCCTGAGAAATCATGCTGTCTTACTCAGGGACCAAGAAGACTCGCAGTGGGCTGGAACCATTCCCAGTACTGCCTACCCTGCTGGAAATACACCCTGATATGGCAGAAGCAACATGTGACCTGAGCAGTCAGGCTACGTGCAAGTGCTGCTGGGCTGGGCTGGTCCTCTTAGACTCTCACATCAAATGTATGGAGAACCAGTTCCATTAACGCATGCAAGCCTGTCTGTATGTATGTGGGATGTGTGTGTGTGTGTAAGAGAGACAGAGACAGAGGAGTGAGGCAGAAGAGAAATTGTTTCACTATGTATGTAGCTCTGACTAGCCTAGAACTCACAATGTAGAACAGAATGACCTTGAACTTACAGAGACCCACCTGCCTCTACCTCTCAAGTTCTGGGATTAAAAATGTGTAGTTCTGTGCCCAGCTAGTGCCATCTCTTAGCACACTGGCAGCTGCTAGATAGAGGCAGGTTGTTGGTTTACATATGACATTTAATATTAGTCAAAAGGCTGATTGGCCACAGTGGTTGGGATATTGATGTCATGTTGTAACTGGAAAGGTACCTTTTCCATTTTTTTTCTTTTAAAAACAAAATAAAACAAAACAAACTCCTCAGAATCTGGTTTTAATATTATTAGTGTGCATAAAAATATTCTTTTCATAAAGCTATATTTGCATATAGAAAAAAATCCATGACCAGGGACTAGAGAGAATAGCTCAGTGGTTAAGAGCACTGCCTGTTCTCAGGGAATCAGTTTAATTCCCAGTACCTATGTCACAGCTTACAACGATTTTAATTTCAGCTCCAGGGGATCTGATGCCCTCTTCTGGTTTTTGATTTTACACATACACATATGCACATGAATGTGTACAGACACTGAGACACACAATAATAAATAATAAAGTACATCTTTAAAAAAATCCACAAGCAGATGCTTACAGCTCAAATGGTTCTCTTATTGTATGTTCTTCAATGAAATTATTATTTTATTTCATCTAAACAGACATGTTAAGAATGACTTCCATTTAATATGTTTACTTAGCACATAATAACAGCAAGTGTTTTATTAATGTAGTTAAGTTTGGTGCTCAACACCACTTCAACCTGGATGCCCGAAGACACTGAGTCCCACAGTGTCCCCCTGCTCCCACAGCTGGTAGGTGACAGCTCCATTCACCCGAGCTACCACACCACGCGACATCCTCACGTTTAAAATCAAGTTATGGTTATAAAGAAACATTGCAAATGTGTAATTAATCCTGGGAACCTGATCACTACAAATAGCTGGTAAGAGCTTAAAATGATTGTTTTTTTTATTATTAGATGACCTTTTCTAAACCAATATGAAATATTCATGTTAAAAGATAAATATCAAGTGATACCTTGACAGTCACCAAGGGATCAAAGCCTCAGCATGGCTAAGATGGTGACTTTTATACTCATTCATTTATTAGTAATTTAAATCTGTCTAATCTCAAAAGATTGATAAACTGGTATACAATAAAAAGCACACATACCATGTAGCCTTTGAAAATGAAAATAAAAGAAGAAAGCTGTGGAGAGAAAGCAGCAGCTGACTACCCTGTTGACCTGGTTTAGACCTAGCCCTAAGCTGGCCCATGCAGCTGAACACGGTGTGTGCCTCAGAGCTTCATGCTGCTGAAAAGGAGCCTCAAAGTCACATGGATGGGCTCCACTCTGTCAACAAGGACACAGGAGGTGAATGAGTGAGAAAAATTGACTTATAATTCTAAATAATTTAGTCAGCTGATGATCCAGTCAGCAGACCTATCTTATCATTTCGGCCTCGGTAAGCAGTTTGTATGAAGAGCTGCCCAAGATATGTCAAAACAGAACAGTAAAATATATTGCTATTTCTAAGTGTTTCTGGCTGGCAACACCGTTGTAGCTGTCATTGCAGGGGCCATCATTAATGGTCAGCTGGATTAACACTTTCCTAATGGGATTCTCTACCCCAGTTTACATCTCTCTGATCTGTTTTCCATAATCCATCCAAGAAGATATTTTCAAAACTCAAGTCTGGCCATGACATGCTTCTACTTAAAGACCTACAATGGCTCCCTCTGCGCACAGAAGAAAGTCCAGCACCTTATGCCACAGAGCCTCTACTTTAGTTTTCATATGAGTGCACATGAGGTCAGATAATGAAGACCTTATAATTTATTTAACAACTTTCCTATTAAAAGATACCTGGCTTGCTGCCAGTTTTTGACTATTAGCAATAACAACGCATGCCTCTTTGGATTTGTGTGTGAACATTTATCTAGATGGGGAATTATCAGAAGGAAAGAATATTTCAGTATAACTGCTTTCTACAGCAGCGGTGCCAATTTATTCTTACCTAGAGAGTTTACAGGCACTTTCTTTTTTTCATCAACAGTATATAGTATCAATTTCAAAAATACCACAGCCTCACACACAACCACAATCTTTGCTGATATAAAAGGCCAAGTATTTGTTGTGACTTTAATGCATTTTGACTTTGTCTATTTTCCTACTGAGTTACAATGACTGAATTTCTCCTTTGCTGCTTATCTCTAACTACATCCTGTTATTTCTCATATAAAGTCTGTACTATTTTGTACTAAAATTTACCAAAAGTTCCATTGGCTTTTTGATGAAGCCTATTAAGTCTACAGAATCATGTGGGGATGTTGATATTATTATAATACACTGTCTTACCCAGGAATAGACTTATGATTTATAATTTCATTTACATATCATTTCAATTTTCAGATAATTATCACCTTTCATCATAGAGGCCTTGCATATTTCTCTTTCTCCCCTCTATATTCATTAGTATGGCTGTGTATGTGTGTGGGTGCATATGTATGTGAAGGTGCACGCGTGTGTGAGCCATGGCAGACATGTTGAGACAACTTAAGGAAGTAAATTTTCTCCTCCCACCATGTGGATTCCAAAGGTTGAACTTGGGTCATCTGGCTTGTCTGTAATCACTTCCTCACTGATCCACCTTGTCTTTCCCTATTTCTTTTTGACATATTTCTAGAGTATCTGCTACTTAGGGATGAGATCTTTATCACATTTATTGTTTACCTTAAACATACCTTAAACATATGATCTCCACTTCTTTTCTTTAGGTTAACCTTTCAGTTACTTTTTACTCTAAAGAGATCTTTTATCTGGATTATACTCATTTGTTTTACAATTAATTCTCTTGGACTTCCTGTAATTGTTTATGTTCATATCTGTAAACTATATTAGATTAAAAGTTTCAAGGCGAAAACTATTCCCATGACTTCCCTGCCACTTTCCCAGTACAGAGCACAGAGTTTACTGCACACTGAGTCAATAAACAATAACTTTTAAATACTTGTTTGTGGGGTATGTATGAATGTGTGCATGCGCACACACAACCATATGTGTACCATAAAGTGTGTGTGTATAGGCTGGAGGGCAATTTGGAGGAGTCAGTCCTGTACTTCCATCATGTGGGTTCCGAGGACCAAACTCAGGTCATCAGATTGGGCATCCAGTGCCTTGGCTCATGGACCATCTTGCCAGCCCAACAATCAGTTTTTTGAAGGGAAGAGATTTAAAATATTGATTCAGGAATTTCCTTTTAAATTTTGAAAATAAGAAAAGAATAATAAAGGCCCCAATTAATGATACAAACAAAGTAACTAAAGACAGATGTGTCTCTTCCTTATAATCTCAGGAGGCAGAGACTTGTTATGAGTTTCAGGGTTGGAGGGCTCCAGAGTGAGTTCTAGGCTAGCCTAAACTACAGAGTGACTCTGTCTCTTTCCAAAACCTGAACACATTTTAAAATCTACAACAATCACATGGAAGCAAACAACTTCACAACCCTAACCCTAACAAGTCTATTTCAGCGTTTTCATGCGGTGTACTCCAGCAGGCAGAGTCTCCAGTAGCGCATCTTCTTATCTCTACACATGCATACATAAACACATACACATATCCCCAACACCCCCTGACACACATACAAACCTTTATCAGACTAGCATAACCATCAATAGGGTTGTTGACATTCCAATAGGATAAAGGGAAAGTGTTTTGTTTTTTTTTTAAAGCCCCCAAGTTTATGATTTATGCCTACCAGTCAGAGAAACAATGTACTGGTGAAGAGAACTTTGACCAGATTTGAAGTGATGCAAGTGTTCAGTAGGTTTGTCAATTCATAGTAATTATTTTCATGAGGAGAACATTGCACAATGGTCTACTTCTATTCTCTTTTTAATGCTCAGTGGATAGACCATCTTGTTTGCCTCTGCCACACTACTTTTGTCTAGATAAAAACCACCTTGAGCAGGTCTAGTTTCTCTAAATATGCCTCCTCCTTGCTTCTCACTGAGTTTTCCCAACAGTTCTCCCTAGCACAGACTCTGTTTTGTGGTCTAGTAGGTACACCCAAATTAAGTTAGCGCCTTTCTTGGGCAGAAAAGAGCATACTTAATATCTCTTTTAATAAAAAAAAGAATAAGGATATTTAGAAATAGGACAAAGGGAAAGTGGGAGAAAGAGAAGCAAGGACAGAGGAGGGAGGGAGGGAGAACACATGAATACCAACCTCTGTTGGTTTTAAGATTAATATTTTACCAGAAAAAAAACTGATAAAAGTCTGCTATTTACATGGTCTGTGAGTACCACAGCCCATCAGACATTGTTTTTACTGTTCTTTCAGACTACACTAATTTTTAAAATATGCCTGTTAAGCCTTAGAAACATATGGTGTGCTTTTATTTTGAAATTGCCCCTTCTAAATTTTCCCATGCACTGCATGATGATTTGGAAGACAATAGTTCTGAGTCTAAGGGAGTAACTCCACACAAAATCTGTCCTCCTGTGTGGATGTCAGCTAGGTATTAAAGGAAATCCCACTAAAGAACCAGAACTGAGCTTCCCTGTTACTTGCAAACATTTGTCCAAGTGGGTCATCATACTAGGTCAGCTGTAGAACCTTTGTGGTGTTTACAACGGGCGTAGTCTCCAAAGGCTCATATATTTGAATGCTTGATTCCCAGTTAGCGGAGTGTGTAGGAAGGATTAGGATGTTTGGTCTTGTTGGAGGAAGTATGTTACTGGAGGAGTATTTGGAGGTGTTAAAAGTCCATGCGAGGCCAAGTCTGTCTGTCTGTTTGCCTTTGTCTGTCTGTCTGTCTGTCTCTGTCTCTGCCTACTGTTTTTGTATCAGACATAAGCTTTCAGCTGCTTCTATAGTGTCATGCCTGCTGCCATGTTTTTCACCAGGATGGTCATGGACTCAGCCTCTGAAACTCTAAGCAAGCCCCTAATTAAATGCTTTCATTTTAAGTTGCCCTGGTCATGGTGTCTCTTCACAGCAATACAACAATAACTAAGACAGCTCTTGCAACTATTCCATATTCCATCTCAATTTGATCTCAAATTCTCTTTCTGAGCAGTAGGAATGGAACAGCCACAGTGCTGGTCATTCAGGCATGGGTCTTAGCAGGAGGAAGAGACGAGAAGTCTGGTGTTAATTAAGATGGTCTCTAATCCCTCATAAAGAAGGGTTGGTGTGATCACATCCATTTCACCGTGGTTACAACTGATCTACAAGACTGTCTTTATTTTGTACTTCTTGCTTCCTGCAGGCAACCAGTATCTATGGCTACAGGTAGGATGTACCCTAAGAACATTCCCACCCCCATCCTGACTGTTTACAGGACCAGTCTCTGCAAGCACTGTGTCAGTAACAGCACTCCTATGAGCTCATGACTGCCACACCTAGAAGATGCTATTCTGCAAGGGCTACACCATTACACTTAGCATGTTAGCTAGGATCTCTGCTTTGCTCAATCGCTCCCCATGTTTCCCTTTAATAGCCTTAAGACTGGCAAGAACATTTTCTTTACAAAGTCTGAATCTAATGCTTTGGAAGCCTTTAATAGTCCCCTTTGTCTACACAGTGAAGTGTCGCTATATCTCCAAATACTCTGCAATCTTATACGTGATATCTCCCTTTTGACAATACAGAAGCACATGGAGTTCTCAACATGGGTAACCCTCATACAACTATTCCTCACATGTAGTACCATTCTAATATATTAGCTTGATTCCAAATAACAAGCAAATGAGATCTAGCCATGCTGGCACATATCTGTAATCCCAGCACTCAGGAGGGGGCTGAAGGAGAATCATTAGGAATTGGAGGCTAGCTTCAGCTATATAACATGTTAGAGGTCAGTCTGGTCTACAATGAGACTTTGCCTTAGAAACACAAGGAAAACAAGCTAATGGAGGAAGCAGACTCTCTACTGAGGCCTGTTCTATGGAGTTGATATGTGACGCAGGTAACTGAACATGCACAAGACTCATAACACAAGGACACTAAGAAGCACCTCTTTGGTCTTCTGTTTCAGGGTGCACAACCATGAGCACAGAAGAGTTAACTTATTTCTCAATGGCTACAAAGTAGATGGAAGGGCCAGCGGATGAATGCAGGCACCTCCTGCTAGGACCATCTTCCACCTGAAGACCACACTCTCAGGGCATGTATGGCTTCCTTTGACAAAGTTCCCTAGTGAACCCTGATCCTGGAGGTCAGACACTCCCTCTTTTCAGCACACTCACAGCACACTGGGTGCTCTTCTGCCATCATCCAGCATGGCTTCCCTACAGGCCCCTGATGACAGAGGAGCGTAGTGGCTATGGGCCTGGGAGCTCCGCATATCCTCTGTGCTCAGGGTATGGCCAGGACTTCTAGTAAAATGAAATTAAAACTGTCTTTCAGAGAGAAGACTGATGTCTGCAGTTGTTCACTGTGCTAGCTTCTGCTCAGGGCTCTTCAATGGGCCTGTTTGATATTTCTCCCAGCTCAAAGCAAAACAAAGGAGATGGGAATTCCTATTTGTGAGAGTTTAGTAGGCCTGCTTTCAGGGATAAAAGTAATGCTGGGTTTCTATTAGCTAGCGTTTCTTGATTCTTTACAATTTCAGCTTAGAACTTGTCACAGTGTTCTTTCTGTTACTTTCCTTTCCCTGTTTTTATCAGTATGTGTTCACTGTGTGTGGCTGATGCCATACAGTCACTTTACATAGCAAGAGTGTATTTTTCCTTCTCACACTGCCCACTTCTGTTACCCCCCTTTCACTTCCACTTTGATGCATACACACATATATAACTGTGTATGCATCTATACAACATATTGGGACTGCAAGTGACAGAAAACCTATTTGTGTGAGATTGACTTAATTCTCTTACTGATTATCACCAGTTGAATCTATTCCCCAGCAAATGACATACCTGTTCTTTATAGCTGAGAAAAAAAAATCTCAGTTTTCTTTTTATAGTATGGCATAAAAACTCCCATGTCACACTTAGGAAAGCTGGGCAATACAAATATTGGTGACATCAGGAGTGGCGTGGTTGGGTGGAAATCCTTAGAGAGTACAATCATTTCAATAGGGCAAGAGTGTTTTTCTCATGAACAGAGCATGTAAGTAAAGGGCTATGGAAGTCCATGTGAGGTCAATCTCACTGCTTCCAAAGACTAGCTCAGTCTCTTTGCAACAGGGCTTTAGCTAGGAATGAAGTCTGTTCCTGTAGACACTTGAGAAAGGAGGCAAAAGGGGTGGTGGTGGTGGTTTTGCTTCCATATGTACAACTCACATCCTAGCTGCCTATGCATTTCTGTTTAAAAGGCAATCTTCAGGGTCTGAGAGGATAACTGAGGTGGTACGTGCTTGTCTTATATAGACAGGGACCTGAGTTCAATCCCTAGAATTCACATAAAAAGTCAGGTTATAGTATGACATATACTATACTATGTATATGACATATGTAGTATTTGACATTACTATACTATAACATATACTATGGACAGATCAGTGTTCCTGATTCCAGCACTGGAGAGGCAAAGCCAGGTGGCTCCTTGATTCACTGGGCAGCCAGTCTAGCCTACCTCAGAGCTGCCCCCATACCATCTCAGTTGGATAATGCCTGAAGAAGCGTGACATCCGAGGCTGTCTTCTGGCCTCCACAGGTGCACAAGTACACACCCCAACATGCATGTGTACTTGTATTCACACATCAATATGCACATGAACACAATATTAAAAATGTTAAGGGTGGGCACTGGTTAGGCTAAACTCTGTTCCGGCTCAATCTAAGCCTCCTAATCTTTTAGATTCTAAACATGACTAAACCTAAAGAAAAAAATGTTCTAAAATCTGGTTCTTTTTATTTCATGACTAAGAACAATTAAAAATATTTAGTGTGTAGTGCCACAATCATGCCACAACAGAGATTCTGATAGAGAGCATATCTATCTATCTACCTATCTATCTATCTATCTATCTATCTATCTATCTATCTATCTATCTATCTATCTATCTATCCATCTATCCATCCATCCATCCATCCATCCATCCATCCATCCATCCATCCATCCATCCATCCATTCAATCATCGTCCGTCCGTCTGTCTGTCTGACAGGGTCCCATATAGCCAAGGCTAGTCTTAAAATTGCTATGTAGTAAAAGAAGGTAGTCTTGAATTTCTGACCTTGTTTTTACCTCCCAAGTGCTGGTATTACAAGCCTGGGCTACCATGCCTAGTTAGAAAACCCTATTAAAGAATCAGTTTAAACTGACTATATTGTACTGTGTATATGTGTGTATTTGTGTGTGCGTGAGAGTTTGTGTGTGTTTTAAATTATGCCTGCAGATTGGCAAAAACATCCTTCGGGACTAGCATTCAATAGAGCAGTAATTAGGAACAAGGGAATAAATCATTCTGGGGCCATAATTAAGCCAGAGCTGGAAGGACAATACTAGGGGCAGGGAATCTAGTTAATAATGAGGATAATAGCATCATTTGGAGGACACAAAGTGTATGAGAACTCAATTCCACACACATTTTCCTGCTTTTTTTTTAATTTAACAAATATCTATATCTGTAGTTCAGGAGTCTTTGCAGAATTAGGAATTTTGGGTAGTTAGCAAGAGAACCTTAAGGAAGGATAGAAGTCACTAGGGAGAAGAGGTGACTTGAAATGAAGACTTTCTAGGCCACTGGCTCTTAAACTTCCTAATGCTGCAACCCTATAACATAGTTCCTCATATTGTGGCAGATCCCCAACCATAAAATTAGTTGGTTGCTACTTTATAACTGTAATTTTGCTACTGTTACGAATTGTACTGTAAACATCTGAAATGTAGGATATCTGATATGCAACCCCAAAGGGGTTGTGACCCAGAGGTTGAGAACCACTGCTCTAGGCTATTCTCTCCCAAACCTGGCATGAGCGGGGTCTGATGCAGAGACTGAGTGGCTGAGCTAACGTGAGCAGCAATGGATGTGAGGCGCCTGCGCTGCAGAGAGCCAGGCAGAGCCATGTGGAAAGCAGTCTCAGGGGCTGAGGATGAAGAGCCTAGGAGCAGCTACCTCATCTATGGCGTGCCAATCTATCCATCCCAGACGCTCTTTCAAAAGGCAGGAGTGAGCTAGGCTTTTGCAAGAGGCAGAAAGGGCACTTACCAGTCTCAGACATGGGCCTGAAGTAAAGGTCAGACTGTGTTGGGAAATAGACACTCTATTGTCATCCTGACCCAGTGGCCTTGCTGTGTGTGTGACAACAATCCCAAGGCAGACTGTAAGGGGTTAGGTGTGGTTCAGATATTAGAAACAGGCTTTTCAGAGTAAGCAAGACCAGGGACATGCGGGTAAGATGCTGAGGCTGACCACACCAGGTGGCTTCTGTTGCCTCTATTAGAGAAATGCTCATTTTTATGACTCCTAGTAGATTATGATTTTATAGGAAATAAGGAATTGACAAGAAAGAAGATGCCAGCCATATTGCTGTTTCTATGTGTCTCCGGTAAAGTATGTTTTGGAAGCTTAATCCCCAGTGCAGGAAGGTGGGAGGAGTTTTGGTCCTGAAGCTCCACCCTCACAAAGCACTGATGCCTATTATAGAAGGGTTAGAGCTGTGAATTTGCCCTCTTGCATTCTTGCCCTTTTGCCACCTACCATGAGATGACACAACATAAAACACTTATTTAAAGGGACCTACCTTCTGACCCTGGGCTTTCCACCCTCTGAAATTGTAAGAAATAAGCCCTATGTTTCTTAAATGAATTAACCAATTTAGGGTGTTTTGGTAATAGCACAGAATAGAGAACAATAAATCTGGGTTCACAATGTGTGTGTGTGTGTGTGTGTGTATGCACCTGTGGAAGTCAGAGATATGTCAAGTGTACTCTACTATATTCTATTTCACTAGTTAATTAATTTAAAAATGCCATGTGTCTGAGTATTTGCCTGTGCTTAGGTATGTGCATACGCATACACATGTGTGCAACCGTACACGCAGGCTAGGGGGTGGGTTTCTTCCTCTATTACTCTCTGTAGATACTGAGGCGGGGTCTAGCATGGAACCTGGAACTTGCTGATTAGATGCTCTAGGTCCCCAGTTAGCCTTGGGGAGTTCTGTCTCCATCTCCCAAGTGCTAGGATTCCGGGTGGGCTACCATGGCGGTCTAGCTGTAATGGGTGCTAGAGTTCCAAACTTGGTTCCCTGTGCTTCTGTGATTAGCGCTTTTCCCATTGAGCCCTTTCCTTAGCGCTGTACCTTGACTTGTGAGACAGAGCTCATTGACTGGCTAGACTGTCTGGCCATAAGCCTCAGACACTCTCCTGGGTCAGCATCCTAACAATGGAATTAAGGCAACACCTATAAAAATGACTAGCATTTTTTGTGGACAAGAACTCTGATGACCCTAGTCCAAGAGTTTTTGTTTTTTTTTTTTTTTTGTTTTTTTATAGTGAATAATTCCAAGAATTTAGTGAGGTTAGTAATGTTATCGCTAAACAAATTCAGAAAAAAAGATCCAAATAATAAAAGATGTCTTCACAAGTGTTTTGGAAAACATTTGGAAAAAAAAAAGGCTAAATCTGTGACAATCCGGTGTAAGCAGAAGACAGCTAGCTCTTCAGCATCACAAGCCACTCTACGGTCTCTACAGAGCCCTGGCCTGGCCCCAGTGTACTTCTTGTGATAGGAGTCAGACTGAATCTTAAAGTAAGGCTCAAATTGCCTTCGTGAATTAGAGTTACTCACGTTTCTGGAGTTTGACACAATCTCTTCCTTTCATATTAAGGCAGAGCTCAGCCTGGAGCCTCGACTTCCCGAAATGGACATGGTTTCAGGGAAGTACCGGCTCAGATGAATGCAGCAGTAAGCACTGTCTGCGCTCCTACAAAATCCTCATGCTAAGAGCACTGACACTTGCAGTCAGTGCCGATTAATGAAACAGGCCTTTGGATTCTCCATCGGAATCCGCTTTTCCTTGGCACAGAGACTGAACTTCTTTCCAAATGTGTTTCTCACTAGGAAATGACAACAATTATGAGCCCTCTGAGATTTAAAATCTGAAACCTGAATTATCAAGCCTTAATAAAAGCCTAATAAATTCCTTTCTGTGTTATGTCTGTTTAATTACTCCGAGCCCATCAGGGGAGCAGTTGAGAGTTGGAGTTTTTTGCGTTAGCTTTATAGAAGAGTGGATTTTGAGGATTTTTTTAAAAAAATTTTATGTTCATATTAAAAACACATATACTAAAGCATTATACATCTGAAGTATAGGTCACTGCTATAAACATATCCCATGCATAAATTTTCTTAATAGAAACAACATGGTTTTCTCAAAACTGGAGCATTAGTAACTTCATTCTTTGGTTGATACATTGTACCTTCAAGAACTATAAGTTCTGTACATTGTCAACAGAGCGTGGGTGATTTAGTGATAAACAGTGATGTTTATCTGCTACTGCCTAAAAACAGGGAGCAGGAATTTTACTTTTACTGTGACAATATTAATCTTATGCAATATTTTTAACCGGAATAGCAATGAAGCCTTGTGTGGTACAGAGGGGAGGCAGGTTTTCGTCATGGGTTTGATCAGGAAGAGCAGTGACATGCTGGTGCAGAGTGCTTGTCCCCGGAGATCATCTTCCTTGATCTCAACACCCCTCTCTCACTGCCACAGAGACATTTTTGTTTTTAAGTAACTTTTAGGTTTTCTTTAACTTACTCTTTAAAACTGCTTCAGAGTCCCCTTTCCCTTTTCCTCTCTCTCCCTTTCTTCTTTCCTCGTCCTTCCCTTCTTTTCTTGCACTGAAGGTTCAACCTAAGGCTTCCTGCATGTTAAACAAGCAGGTGCTCCACCACTGAGTTACATCATAGCCCAGTCTACTTTCCTGACGGGGCTAGCCACTGTCAATTAAACTGTAGGTGCTCCCAACATAGACAGACTACATCTTTTCTCTCCTCTTCAAGTTCTAGCGAGAACAGGGAAGCTGGCTGCCAGGAGCACCAGGGAGCTAAGATGTTCAGGAAGGTCAGGGAAAGGTTCTCTGAGGAAGCCTCAGAGATGAAGTCTAATGGTGACTAGAAGTCACCACGCAGGAAGAACCTTTCAGACAGAGGCTGGCCGTCAACAGCACGAGGGGTACTGAAGGTACTTGCTTACAGGTAAGAAGTTCCTGGCTGGGGAACAGCTACCCACAGGGTGGTATATGTGTGTGCGTGTGTGTGAGTGTGTGTGTGTGTGTGTGTGTGTGTGTGTGTGTGAGTGTGTGTGCGTGTGATGCCCTCCATCTGGTGTTACCATCCCAAGAGCTAGAGTCCTGGAGTGAGCAAAAAGGAAAAGGGGAAACCAGCTGAGAGCTGGCATTTACCCTCTTTTCATTACTAGTCTCCAGAGATGTGAGCAGGCAGGTGCCACATACTTCTGTCACCACAGAGGTACCTGCTGCCAGGCCTTCCCTACTTGGATGGCCTTTATTTCTGGAAACCACGAGATAAAATGATTCAAACTTCAAAACTTCTTCAAACTGCCTATTGTCTGGCACTTGGTCATGGTGACAGGAAAAGCAGCTGATACAAGAGGGGAAAAAGGGGAACAAGAAGGGACAGCTAGGGGGACCAATCAGGTCACAAATATTGCCTGACCTGTATCCAACCAGGAGCTTTTCACTACTGTAGATTTCTTTTCTCCTGAACAAGAAGTTGAACTGTATCTGGAAATCCATTTATTATTCTCAATTCTACCATAGGTATTTCCAATAATACTTCAGAAATGAACTTTACAATAAGATATTGAGGTTACTTAAAAATATTCTTTAAAAATTAAGAAAGAATGAGTTGCAAAACCTAGATTAAGGCTTTAAGTAAACAATTATCAAGTGTTCTGGCAATAATCAAAGCAAATATTTTTGAAACATCAGTTGTCATAACAAATCTGCATAATGGAAAGCCACACCATGTATAACTTGGTATATAATTACAAATATATAAAACCAAAAACACATAATTAGTTCATATGTTTCTAACTGAAAAAAATAACAGAAATTGAAAAAAGTGGTAATTTCATGTAAATGTTTAGTTATTCCAGGATGAATTTTAAAGGATGAAGTATCTTCACTTATCTCAATTAAATTTCTCAGATTAGTGAACACTTGCTTGTTGACAGTGATGGAACTGACAGGAAGCTCCTGTGTTTAGATTGTAGTTCTATGGATACCATCACACAATGCTAGGCTTGTGGATATTCAAGAGTAGAGAAATGAATATGTGCAAGAAACTAAAGCTATTCATAATACAGAATTCCTGCCTCTGGCTTGGGAAGTAGCACGGCAGGGTATAAACCCACAACGTCAAGTTTTGGCGAGGATGCTGACTAGTGCCTGCTCCGTTATCCAGCTCACAGTCTTTCATGAAGCTTGTTTGAGTTGCCTCCAATCCTGACTTAAGTGTTAGCAGACTGGGTCCCTGCAGAGGATGGAAGCTGAAGGCAATGGCACCAAGGGCTTGACTTCCTGCCACTGGAGGTGGAGGACAGAACAGGCTGAAATAAACAGAAGTAGCAGCAGCATGACTTACTACACTGGGTCTGCAAGTGTCACTAGATTCCAAGCTCAGCTTGGGATGGGAAATAAGGAAGATGAGAGAATTTCCTGTCCTAACTGAGGCAGGGATGTATGAAAGTGGAAACAGAAGCCTCCTCTGCACATGCAGGGTCCAGTTCATTCAGTCAGTCAGTCATATAACCTAAGATGTACATGGGGATTTACAGAGGCTCTGTGTAGTGTGCATACACCTCTTACAAACACAGGTCAAACATAATGCTTACACATATGCATAACATATAACTGGTCTCCTGGGCTGACAATACATGATGATAAACCAAAAGGAAAACTGAATACTTGGTAAGAGTTTAAGACAAAGAGCAAACGGCCAATATTACAGTTGCGTAGTATCACATTGTCTTGCGACTGCTACACATAAAACATTTCCTTCCCAAATGAACAAGCACATGCAGACATAGATTTTGACTGTGAAGATTTAATTCACAACAGAAGGATGTTGCTTATGGAGTGAGAAGTGGAATCCCAGTCCCTCTGGGGACACCCAGGTGCTTGGCCAGCTTTCCACAATGATGCTGGGCAATGTGCTTGATGTTCTCGGGGAAGGATTTCCATAAGGCCAGTTCAGGTGACAGATCAATGTCAGCAAATGTAAGTAATACACCTGATCAAAGCGAGTAGTTTGCTTTTCCTGGTGGTGTTTCTCACTCACTTATTTCTGTTACTTAAGACTATTCTTGATCAGGAATAAACACAAAGCACATCCTTAGAAACGAAAAAACCCAAACAAGGTATCTACAGCAGCCTGTGGTCTTGTCAGTTTCTACCACGGTAACTCTTGGAAGAACTCCTTCTAAGACAAGGCCAACAGTACACATACCTGCCTTGCTCCCAGCTGAGCTGGGTCTACAGGCATCTAAGAATCTAACCTTAAAAATGCTCGGTGGGTCGGGCGATGGTGGCGCACGCCTTTAATCCCAGCACTTGGGAGGCAGAGGCAGGAGGATTTCTGAGTTCGAGGCCAGCCTGGTCTACAAAGTGAGTTCCAGGCCAGCCAGGGCTACACAGAGAAACCCTGTCTCGAAAAACGAAAAAAAAAATGCTCGGTGGCCATGACTAAAAACAGTCAACCAGGGCTGTATTCTCTCTTGTGCACACTTCTCCTTTCCACATGGCCTACTTCTGAGCCCTCTGCCCCACAAGAGGGCATCAAGAAGCTTTCCTTTCTTCTCTTTTTACAAATGGAATTAATATTCGCTTTAAAATTTTTCACCAAGAGCTGGTTCTTTGAGAAAATCAACAAGATAGACAAACCCTTAGGCAGACTAACTGAAAGACACAGAGACAGTATCCAAATTAACAAAATCAGGAATGAAAAGGGAGACAACAACAAAAACTGAGGAAATTAAAAAAAAAAAAAAAAGGTCTTACTTCAAAAGTCACAAAATTGGAAAATCTAAATGGAATGGATGACAGATTTTCTAGACAGATACCAATTAGCAAAGTTAAATCAAGATCAGGTAAGCTATCTAAAGAGTCCTATAACCCTTAAGGAAACAGAAGCACTCATTAAAAGTCTCCCAAACACACACACACACACACACACACACACACACACACACACACACACACACACACACAAAACCTGAGGATCAGATGGTTTTAGCCCAGAATTCTACCAGATTTTCAAAGAAGAGCTCATACCAATACTTCTCAAATTATTCCACAAATTAGAAACAGAAGGGACACTGCTAAATTCATTCTATGAGGCCAGTTACCCTGATACCTAAACCACACAAAGACTTAACAAAGAAAGAAAATTTCAGACTAATTTCTCTTATGAACATCAATGCTAAAATAATAAAATTCTCACAAACTGAATCTGAGAACACATCAAAAACATCATAACCATGATCAAGGAGGCTTCATCCCAGAGATGTAGGAATGGTTCAATATACTAAAATCTATCAATATAATCCACCATATAAACAAACTGAAAGATAAAATATCACATGATCATCTCACATGATCATCTCATTAGATGCTGAAAAAGAGTTTGACAAAATCCAACACCCCTTCATGTTAAAAGTCTTAGAGAGATCAGGGTTACAAGGTACATGCCTAAACATAATAAAAGCCAATAGCCAACATCAAATTAAATGAAGAGAAACTTAAAGCAATCCTACTAAAATCAGAGACAAGATAAGGCTGCCCACTCATTTCCTATTTATTAAATATAGTACTTGAAGCTCTAGCTAGAGCAATAAGACAACTAAAGGAAATCAAGGGGACACGCATTGGAAAGGAAAGGACGAAATCAAAGTGTCATGATTTGTAGATATGATAGTATACCTAAGTGTTCCCAAAATTCTACCAGAGAACACCTATAGCTGATAAATACCTTCAGCAAAGAAGCTGGATACAAAATTAACTCAAACAAATTAGTAGCCCTCCTTTATACAAATGATAAACGGACTGAGAAAGAAATTAGGGAAACAACACCTCTCACAATAGTCACAAATAATATAAAATATCTTGGTGTAACTCTAAACAAGCAAGTGAAAGACCTGTATGACAAGAACTTCAAGTCCCTGAAGAAGATATCCAAAGATGGAAAGATCTCTCATGCCCATGGATCAGTACAATTAACATAGTGTAAATGGCCATCTTACCAAAAGCAATCTACAGGTTCAATGCAATTCCTATCAAAATTTCAACACAATATTTTTACAGACATTGAAGAGAAATTCTCAACTTCATGTGGAAGAACAAAAACCCTAGGATAGCTAAAACAATCCTGAACAATGAAAGAACTGAAAGAATCACCATCCTGACCTCAAGCTGTACTAAAGAGCAACAGTGACCAAACAAAATAAAACAAAACACACAGTATTGGTATAGAAACAGACAGGTTGAAGAGTAGAATGAAATCAAAAACCTAGAAATAAACCATCACACCTATGGACAGTTTATTTTTGACAAAGAAGCCAAAATCATACAATGGAGGTAGGGGAGGGAAAGCATCTTCAACAAATGGTGCTTGTCTAACTGGATATCTGCATGTAGAAGAATGCAAATAGATTCATATTTATCACCTTGCTCAAAGCTCAAGTCCAAGTGGCTCAAAACCTCAACATAAAACCTGATACACTAGACCTAATAGAAGAGAAAGTGGGAAATAGCCTTGAACGCATTGGTACAGGAGACAACTTCCTGAACAGAACACCAACGGCTCAGGCACTAAGATCAACAGTTGACAAACAGGACTTCTTGAAACTGACAAGCTTCTGTAAGACAAAGGACACTGTCAACAGGACAAAATGACAGCCTACAGACTGGGAAAAGATTTTCATTAGTCCTGTATCTGACAGAGGGCTAACATCCAAAACATATAAAGGACACAGGAAGTAAGACTCCCACAAACCAAATAACCTAATTTAAAGATAGGATACAGAGCCAAACAGAGAATTTTCAACTGAGGACTCTTGAATGACTGTGAGAAGCACTTAAAGAAATGTTTAACTTCCTTAGTCATCAGGAACATGCTAATCAAAACGAGAGATTCCACTACAGAGTAATATTGATAAAAAAAGTGCATGGTATTGGTATAGAAAGAGGTATTTAGAGAGGGCCAGCGGACCAGGAGAATGAATGGATACCTAAATGGATATCTGCACCTGCCAGGGTGTGAGGACATCTCTAGAAAGTGCCAGAGACTTAGAATGGGGAAGATTCCCAGGAGTTAATGTGAGTGACCTTAACTGAGATATATAAAGCAGTGGAGATATGGAACTTGAAGTTACTACCTCCTGTATCCATGCAGGATCCCCAGTGGTGGGATAAAGACAAGCCACACACAAAGCTTGTCCCCCAAATTTGTCCTTTCTACAAGATGGAGCAGAGACTGAGGGACTAGTTAACCAATAACTGGCCCAACTTGAGACCCATTCCATGGGCAAGCACCAATTCCTGACAATATTGATACTTTGTTATGCTTGCAGACAAGAGCTTAGCATAACTATTTTCTGAGAGATTCCACCCAGCAGCTGACTGAAATAGATGCAGAGACCCACAGCCAAACATCAGATGGAGCTCTGGGCCTCTTATGGAAGAGTTGGAAAAAGCACTGAAGCCACTGAAGGGAATAGGAACTCCACAGGAAGACCAACAGAATCAATTAACCTGGACCCTTGGGAGTTCTCAGAGAGAGGCCCTAGCACATATGTAGCAGACGTACAGCTCAGTCTCCATGTGGGTCTCTCAAAAACTATAGCAGAGGCTGTTCCTTAAGCTGTGACCTGTCTGTGGAATCTGTTCCCCAACTAGGCTGCCTTGTCTGGCCTTAGTTGGAGATGATGTGCCTAAACTTCCAGAGATTTGATGCACCAGGGTTAGGGGGATACCCGAGAAGGGGTGTTTCCCCACCCTCTCAATAGAGACAGGGAGGGAGGAGGGAAGGAAGGGCTTTCTGAAGGTGGGGACTGAGGGGGAAAAATTTCAAAGACACAGGCATAAAAATAAAAGCAAAATTGCCTGTGTTTATATATAACTTCTACTAACATCATGCTACATTATTTACCAGTCTTGGTTTTTCTAAGTAAATGTGTACTATTATTGTGATAAAATTGATATTACACATACCAGTTATATAACAGTTCAATTTTTGACAAGTCAATAAAAATTCCTTATCATTATAACATGATTAATTGACCACCTGCCCCTGTATTATATACATGTGGTATATAATACACCTAGTACTGACCTAGTACTGACCACTTAGGCTGTTACTCACATTTGATTCTTATCAACCGTTCTGTGATGAACATCCTGCAGATTCATGTTTACTCAGCCAAGATGCACTTTATAATATATTCCTTAGCACATTTGGCTAGCTTTGATTTGCCCTTTTTATGGTTTATGAAATTTCTTTCCCAGCAGACTAATTACTAATGCATGGGAAATGGGTCACTTGAACATAATGAGTAATCACCAAATTGCACAATTACTTATAAGTGAATTAACGAATTCATTTAACAAATTGTCAATAACCTTCTATACATGCTAGGGACGGGGGATACAGGGGGCAGGCTGTTCCCTGCTCTGAGAGCTCTTACTGTCTCCAGGGAAGGGTGACCATAGCCTGTGCAGGAGGAAGGAGTACCAGAGTGTGTGTGTGTGTGTGTGTGTGTGTGTGTGTGTGTGTGTAGTGTGACAGGAGGAACGTCCACCTGGGCTCTGTCTGGCCCTCCTTGCACGAACTTCTTACCTTTTCTCACCCTTCTGGCCACCAAACCTCCAATCCCTACATTTCCTATTTCTATTTCTACCTTGAGCTGAAGTAAAACAATCTTTCATTTCAAAGTTCCCCTCCTACCTAGAAAAAGAATTGCTATTGAATGATAACAATTTCTACTGCTTGTGTAACACAAACACTGATTACAAAGTGAACAATTTTGGAAGAGAATTAGGTTTTTGTTTTTAAAATCATTTTAGGGAAGGTTTTCTAAGTATTTTTTAAAAAATCTGATATTCAATGTTTTCTATCTTATGAGTATTGGAATTAAAATATTTTCCATGATTAATTTTAATTTCAAAACTGGCCATAAGTGGGGTCAGGCTGGGCTGTATAAGGAAACACTACTCGAAGAAGGAACATGTGTTTCCCATTATGTCAGTTCTATCATATGGGTATCTGTTTATTCAGAAATATGTATGTGATATCTATCCTATTACCCACCGAGTGGATGTATATAAAACACTTTCAATTTTTACTAGTATTTAATCACCAAGAAAATCCAGCAAGGAAAAATACCTCATTATTTCTATGTTGGAGAGGAGGAAGCCGAGGCACAGAGCAGCAGAATGTCTGGTCACAGTCAGTGGGAGTCAGGGCTGAGTGAAGAAAGGCAGGGTCAGGACCTCAGCTGGCCAGGGGTGCACAGGGATAGGCTTCAACTCCCACCCTGCCCTATGAGGAAGAGACCACTTCTCTTCCTTAAAGAACTTTAACTATCTAGAAATCCTAGATCATCTTGGTCCTAACTTGTCCCTAATTTTTGCTCTTCTGACTTAAGTATACACAGGGAACAAACAAACAAGCAAGCAAACAAACAAACAACAACAACAACAAAAACCTCAAAACACCTAAATCTAAATATTGGCTATTCATCATTCCTTCCCCTTCTTTCTTATTTAAAAATTTTAAAATTGGATTTATTAATTTCTTTTTATGCATGAGTGGTATTTTTTGAACATATGCATGTGTACCATATGTACGTCTGGTACCCACCCACAGAGGTGAGAAGAGAGCCTCAGATCCCCTGGCACTGACTGGTGTGAGGGACAGTGGCGAATCATCATATAGGTGCTGGGAATCAGACCTGGGTCCTCTGCAAGAATAACAAGTGCTCTCAACCCCTGGGCCATCTCTCCAGCTCTGCTCTTTTTCTTATTTATGATAAATATACAAAAATCCTTACTTTTAAAAAAATGTTTTATTTCAGAGCAGTTAGATCTATCTTTCACAGTCTGCTTCCTTTTGGTGGCCTCAGGTTCTAACTGTGTACTGAACTGTTAAGACTATGTTCTAAGAAAAGCCAATTCTGTTTCTAGGTGGAATTTTGCTGCTAGCTAAGAGAACCATGCCCATACATAAGGGGCATGCAACACGATACAGTTAATCGAAAGCTTTGCTGCTGAAGATTAGTCAGCTGCTACAATAGAACAGAGCCGGGCTACACTCACACCAGAACGGAGGCAAAAGCAAAGTTCAAATGACATTAAATTAATTCATTATAGTCTTAAATAAATCCATATGTAAGGAATTATTTTTCTTTGTATTTCAGAATCCATGGTTAGAAATGACAATGCTTAATGACAAAAAAAAATTCATATACCTCCATCCCTGCCAATGAGACTGTCAATACAGATGACAAGTGTCAAAACACTATTAGAAAAAACAGGTTAACAGTATAATTGGGGGCATACACAAATTACTAAATCATATATATATATCTAATTCAGATAAATGTGAAATTTCAAAACATCACCTACATCTGAACCAGTGCATATGAATTATTCACATGGCTTTATATAGTAGGAGGATTAAAAAGAGAAGAAAAGACTCGAGAATAAAATTTAAAATGGGGAAACCAGCTCTCAAACTGCTGACTTCCTAAGTCAATTGAGTTCCAATGTGCACATGAGTGGGGACGTGTGTGCTGCCCCAATGGACCTCTGCAGTTTATGGTGGAACTGGGCATATGAAGAGGCCCTAGTTTGGGGATCCTTTTTGGCAATGGTCAGAAAAGATACAGGGGGACTGTTTATTGAGAAACAGTCTTTGTCTTCAAAATGATTTTGCCATGAGGCTCATGAGATAGACACTCAGGGGTGAACTCGCTTGCCATGAAAGCAGAAGAACCAGAGTTCAGATCCCCAGCTCCCTCTAAAGGCTAGGCAGGCAGGTATGGGGACCTGTCAGCCGTCCCGGTGCTCAGAAGACAGGGACGAAATTCCTAGGGCAAGCTTGCTAGCTATAGCAGTCAAACTGCACTTTGTGAAAGTTCTCTCTCAATAAATAAGGTGAAGAGGATGGAGGAAGACCCCTGATATCAACTTCTGGCCTACATACACACAAACACAAGCACATGCATGCTCGTGTGCACGCACACAGACTTGCAAACATATGCACACAAAACAATTCTGTGGCAATCACAGGAGGACACTAAGCATACTACAGACACTCACAGAACATGCTTTATCATTTGGGAAAGTACATAAGTAAATGTTCAGAGTGAGAGTTACAATCTGTATAGGCTGTAGGAGGAGTAAGTGCTTTGTCTGTCTTGAGAGCTGGGACTTCTAAGCATGGGACCCAACTCAGTACTTGCCTAGTAAGTAGAGGCTCTGAGTTTGATTCCTAGATCCTTCAAACTGAAATAAAATATCAGCTTATTAAGGGGAAGTGAATTCTGCCATTGTAGTAGGTGGTCCCTGACCTTGACTTGGTAAATGTTTTCTGAGTGAATGTTTGTTGAGGTAATAAACAGAACAGGATACCTCCTAAGTAGTTTTGTCAGCTGAGAGCTAGTTAAGAGAACAAACTCAGGAGTTGCCTCTCACTCCTTGGCTCCATGCCTGTACCTACTGAGTGGCCAATTCTCAGCTAGCAAATTAATGACAATTAGAAGACAGCAGGCTAAATAGAGACTATTACTAAACTCTGCCACCTGAAAGCAAAGGGCAAGGTGTAAGACATGCAAACTCCTGGGGACAACTGGCAGAGGTCCAGCCAAGGCCTGACGCAGATGACGGTAAAGAGGAACCTGGTTAAAGAAAAGACATTCTGCAATAGAATTCCAGGGAGTCAAGGTCCCTGGAGCCCTGAATTGGGGGTGAGCAAAGAGAAGAAGGGAAAGGGTACAGGGGTCTTCCCTTCTTATTGTTATTGAAGCTGGCCTTCTTACTCTGCAGCCCTTGCAGGTCCTGGACTTGCTATGTAGACCAGGCTGCCCGTGAATTCATAGACATCTGCCCGTGTCTGCCTCTGCTGGGATCAAAGGCAAGTGAATGATGATTATGCTAAAAAGAGTGAATAGATCATCTTCAGTAAAGATTGCTATAGTTGTTCAACTCAACAGAGTATGGAGCAAGTAGGATTTGGGCTTTGAAAATGGCAGAGATGAAGAGAATCAGTCTGCAGTGGGGATAGTAGCAGGTTGTGCAGAGCTAAGAAAGTCAGGGCAGTTTTGATAGAAACTATGCTTTTCAAGCCAAGGTTTTAACTGATCCAAGAACTGTGCTGGGCACTGTGGGAGATTCAGAGAAAGGTAGGATATAGCTCCCACCCACAAAAAGTTAAATAACAACTCAGATATTTCACGGTAGAATGTGAGTGAATGAGTGAGTGTGTGTCAGAGAGAGAGAGAGAGAGAGAGAGAGAGAGAGAGAGAGAGAGAGAGAGAGAGAGAGAGAGAAGAAGAAGAAGAAGAAGAAGAAGAAGAAGAAGAAGAAGAAGAAGAAGAAGAGAAAACCAGTTCTTTTCTAGTCTACCAATGGTCTCCTCCACTGTTTCTGATGTGTTTAAATAGGAAGTCATTTTCTGTTTTCCATGCTGAGGTGACAGCAGATATTTGAGTTCTCTGGTTGTGGGACAAGTTGGAGTCCTGGAGATTTGGTGAACAAAACAAGTCATGGGCTTTGGTTGAGCCTAGGATCCTTTTTTTAGGTGGACAGATTAGATTTTTGTTTTGAAATGGCCTTTTTGCCAGCAGGTGAAACCTGGGGCATAGACAGGCTGTTTCCACTGTCTGTACTCTGAGGAGGGTCTGAGAGGGAGGGCAATAACACACAAGCCACCCTGCTCCTCCTTTGGGTCCATACGGCTTTCCTGTAAGTCTCGAGAGTAAGCTAGGCAGCTGACAGCATGGATTTTTATTGAAGAAATGCTATGACATTTGTTTTAAATGTCACATTTCTCCCCCACAAACTAAAAATAGCTTGTCACCATACCCCTACCCCTAATAAAACTGTTGGCTTGGAAATGACATTGATAAGCAAAATGAAGCATATAACCTTTCCTCCCCTTTTCTATAAATGTTTTATTTATTTCCAAGTAACATTTTGTGTCTTTTGTAGGCTGAGATCAAAGGGACAGAGCAGTAAATTTTACTGTGCCAGTAGTCCCCTGCAGTATGGGACTGTCATTTGTACAGCACGCCTCAGCCAGGCACGGCTGTCATTTGAGTACTGATCTACTGACTAACAGAAAATATCTGTAGAAATAATATGTGCTCTCAGAGCCATGTGACATTTTATGAGCAGTTTGACTGTTTTCATTACTCTGATTTCAGTCTGGTGAGGAGGAAGTTGGAAAGCCTGTGATGGGCACATACATAGCCTGCCAGGATGAAGCCGACAGGACAACCTTGAAATTGGGCTGCTGCATTTAATAAGACCATGTGGCAATTATCTGAAAGCATTTTAAATAGTAAGTTGAATGAACTGCATAATCTGATCAATTCTAAGGTCACCAGCCTTATTGATAAGAGTAAGCGGCTAACTGACAGCTGAAGTCCAAATTGCACAGAGACATAATGGCAGGCAGCCTTTACAGGACTCGCCTTCAGTATCCTAGCTAGGGTTTTCTGGAGGTGCATGAGGAGGGTTCCAGGTAGCCCATGCTGGTCCCGAACATGCTATACATTGAAGGATGATCTTGAATTTATGATCCTCCTGCCTTCACTTCCTAAATGCTGAGATCATAGGTGTGTGCTACCATGGATGGTTTATGAAATGCTGGCTAGGGAACCTAGGCTTTATAAACAATAGGGTGATCAATTGCTATAGTGACTGAGTCCTAACCCTAGCCCCTTTAGGTTTTAAGAGTTAGCATTTAGCTAGAACTTCAAGTACTATATTGAAAAGATATGGAGAGAGAGGGCAGCCTTGTCTAGTCCCTGATTTTAGTGGGATTGCTTCAAGTTTCTCTCCGTTTAGATTGATGCTGGCTACTGGTTTGCTGTAAATTGCTTTTACTATGTTTAGATATGGGCCTTGAATTCCTGATCTTTCCAAGACCTTTAGCATGAAAGGATGCTGAATTTTGTCAAATGCTTTCTCAGCATCTAATGAGATGACCATGTGGTTTTTTTCTTTGAGATTGTTTATGTAGTGGATTACATTGATGGATTTCCTTATATTGAACCATCCCTGCATCCCTGGGATGAAGCCTACTTGATCGTGGTGAATGATCGTTTTGATGTGTTCTTGGATTCGGTTGGCAAGAATTTTATTGAGTATTTTTGCATCGATATTCATAAGAGAGATTGGCCTGAGATTCTCTTTCTTTGTCGGATCTTTGTGTGCTTTTGGTATTAGTGTAATTGTGGCTTCATAGAACGAGTTGGGTAGTGTTCCTTCTGTTTCTATTTTGTGGAACAGTTTGAAGAGTATTGGTGTTAGGTCTTCTTTGAAGGTCTGATAGAATTCTGCACTAAAACCATCTGGACCTGTGCTTTTTTTGGTTGGAAGACTTCCAATGACAACTTCTATTTCTTCAACAAATGGTGCTGGCTCAGCTGGAGGTCAACATGCAGAAGAATGCAAATTGACCCATCCTTATCTCCTTGCACTAAGCTCAATTCTAAGTGGATCAAAGATCTCCACATAAAACCAGACACACTGAAACTAATAGAAGGGAAACTAGGGAAGAACCTTGAACATATGGGCACAGGGGAGAATTTCCTGAACAGAACTCCAATAGCTTATACTCTAAGATCAAGAATAGACAAATGGGACCTCATTAAATTACAAAGTTTTTGCAAGGCAAAAGACACCGTCAAAAAGACAAAGCGGCAACCAACTAACTGGGAAATGATCTTTACCAACCTTACATCCGACAGAGGGCTAATATCCAAGATATACAAAGAACTCAAGAAGTTAAACTCCAGAGAGGCAAGTAACCCTATTAAAAAATGGGGTACAGAGCTCCACAAAGAGTTCTCACCTGAAGAATATCTAATGGCTGAGAAGCACCTAAAGAGATGTTCATCATCCTTAGTCATTAGGGAAATGCAAATCAAAACAACCCTGAGATTCCATCTCACACCAGTCAGGATGGCTAAGATCAAAAACACAGGAGACAGCAGTTGTTGGCGAGGATGTGGAGAAAGAGGAACACTCCTCCACTGCTGGTGGAATTGCAGGCTGGTACAACCACTCTGGAAAGCAGTCTGGCGGCTCCTCAGAAAACTGGGCATGACACTTCCGGAGGATCCGGCTATACCACTCCTGGGCATATACCCAGAGACTTTACCTGCATGCAATAAGGACACATGCTCCACTATATTCATAGCAGCCTTATTTATAATAGCCAGAAGCTGGAAAGAACCCAGATGTCCCTCAACGGAGGAATGGATTCAGAAGATGTGGTATATTTACACAATGGAATACTACTCTGCAATTAAAAACAATGAATTCACGAAATTCCTAGGCAAATGGTCAGAACTTGAAAATATCATCCTTAGTGAGGTAACCCAATCACAAAAGATCACACATGGTATGAAGTCACTGATAAGGGGATATTGACCCAGAATCTCAGAATACCCTAGACACAATCAGCATATCAATAGATTTCTAAAAAGATGGAAGGAGAGACCCCTGGTCCTGGAAAGACTGGATGTAGGGGAACGCCAGGACAGAGTAATGAGAGGGGGTTGAACGGAGAAAAGAGGGAGGGAAGGGGGCTTATGGGACTTTCGGGGAGGGAGGAAACGGGAAAGGGGAAGTGATTTGGAATGTAAATTAAAAAAATAAAATTAAATTAAATTAAAAAAAAATAGTTGAAAAAAAAAAGAGTTAGCATTTAGTTATTATAAGGAAAACTCCTTTTAGTAAACTTTTAGAACACACTGCTGGAAGACATGGTCTAGGAGTTTGACTTTTTATTTTAAAGCAAGGCAAATAAGGAATAGCTATGTATTGTGCTTGTAAATACAACACCTTCTCTTTCCTTGTTCCTGGAAGGATTCTACAGTTGCCCGACATCTCTGGTCTTACAGCTTCTGTGTGACTAGTCTCAGGTAATGTACTTACTACATCATTCCACTGATATGCAGTTCGGATGCCTCAGACCACTTCTGGATCAGAAATGAACGACTTGCCTGATGAGTAGCTATAGCCAACTCCCCAGCATTTGCATCTCAGGTGGCTTCTTGATTACCCATGATAGTCGGTCACCTTCAGAAACGTAGAACTTCACATTTTCAATGATCTGCCATATGGAAAGCTTCCACTCTTCCACCCAAGGTGTCCTACAGAGTCTTAACTCTAATAAAGGTGCTGGGAGAATCTGAGGATCTATGAAGTCATTGGAATGCAAGGTCCAAAGAAATTCACACACAAACTCCTGCAAACAGACAAGATGCTATCTCCATGGTCTATTGATGAAGTTGTGTGTGTGTGTGTGTTCAGTTTTTAATGTGTGTGTTTAAAACTACACTTTCTACTTTGTTCTAAGTCTCAGTCCCCCACTGTCTACCATACTGTCAATCTCTTCTTCATCTGAATTTCTAAGCCATTAGTATCTATAAACATGCAATTCCTGCTGATGTTTCCCTGGTAGCAATTAAGCCAGTGTGCCCAGGCTTCAATTTGCAAAACTTCTATTCTAGGACTTAGTTGAATATTTGGCCCCTATACTGTTTATTATTTTTAAATCCACCAATCAATGATAAAAATTTCACACACAAAAGTGTTTGTATTTACTTTCCTGTCAATAAGTCTGTAATTCACAGTGTGTCTTGAGTGCCCTTCCCCCATTTTTTAATATATGTTATCATGGAATTTGTAATCAACATATTATTCTTTAACATTATTTTTGATACTTTAAAATTCTCATTTCTTTAATTTTGAAACACTATCAGTTTCTTTGAAAGGTATTTGGCAATTATTACTAGTAACAAATACAGAAGATTTATAATAAAAACAGTATAAAAATTTACCTAGAGTTCAATAGTACTTTGAGTCTATGTTTTATTCAGGATATATAAGCATTAAAAATAAATGCTTCTGTATTTTATAAACTAATCATGCATTCTTTTGTATCTATAGTTTGTCTGACATGAATAAAATTAGATCTTCTCCATGTGTATGAGTATATGTGTGGATCTGTATGTGCATGTGTGTGCAGGTGCACATGGAAGCAAGTGTATATGCATGTATGTGCATGTATGTACATGTGGAAGCCAGAAGCCAACCTCAGTTGTCATCAGTCAGGAGCCATTCACTTTGCTTTTTGAGAGAGGGTCTTTCCCTGGGGCCCAGGGCATACGGATTGGGCAGGGCAGGCTGGCTAACGAGTCCTAGGCTCTTCCTGTCTTCTCCCCAGCACTGGGATATAAGCATACACTTGGCTTTCTACCTGGATGGTGGGGCGCACACACAGGTACTCATGCTCATATGGCAAGCACTTGACTGGCTGGGCCGCGTCCCCAGACCCAGTCATTAAGAGTTTTGCAAAGCTGATGGTTAGCACCATCCATTAGATTTTATTTATTTATTTATTTTGTTTAGAGCTGAATTAAGAGGATTTTCCCAAGCAAATGTAGCTATAAAGTGAGGCAGAGAAAGAAAGCCAAATTTACAGTCATAAAAGTCAGAGTTTTACTCTGTGGCTCCTCAGTTAGGGCATAGTTTCTTTGATTCATTCATAAACCCTCTCAGATTCCTTCCTGCTTTCCCATCCCCCTCCAAAACAAAACATTTATTAACCAAAGCTTCCAACTGTGACAGAAATTACAGTCAGGTTAATGCTACAGATGGTGTAAAAAATGCAATCTAAAAACATGATTAAAAACTCAGGAGCTGGGTAACTCAAGTTCCTCTCCGACACGGCTGACCAGACATCTGGGAGGAAGGAAATGCACATTTTTGGTTAATTAGTTTGCTTTTATCCATCCCTGTAATTAGAACATGCTTTTCCCCTACTTAAGTCTAAGCAGTCATTAGATTTAATAAACCTTTCTAGATTGTCATAAGCAAGAAAATGAATCAGTTAAAAAATAAGCACTAAACTGTATTAGCAATGTGATTGCAACATCATGGGGATAAAAGTGTGTCTGTTTAATTATTAAAGAGTAAGTACATCATCTCATAGCTTGTTACAAAAAGATTATACAGCTCCTACACCCCTTTTCTTCATGTTGGTTTATATAGTAGAAAAACCCCTAATGTTACCTCCACAGATTATAGCCCACCAAACAGAAGTGATTATTATTAATCATTCTTTGCAAAACTTAACTTAAAATTAGCTTCTTCTCCAGTCAGTCAGATTTTGACATGGCAAAGGAGTGAATGGCCTTCGTTGGAGCCCTGACTAGGGGGGAGGGGCTGTGCCTCCTCTGCAGGTTCTTGAGGGCTGCTCTCACCATTCTTACATCTAAGCCTTTGAGTGACAGCCTGACCTTCTCTCAGACAGTCCAACACGGCTGTCTAACACCACTTCGTACCAGTTCCCCGAGTTCCCCAACTAGCTAAGTTGGTAAAATAGTTATGCACAGTGGCACTATGTTTTGGATGATCAAATTTTAAAAAAATGTTTTTAAAGAGAAAAGGTTATATACAAAGTCACAGATGCAGTTTCCCATGCTTCTACCTGTTGGCTTTCTCTGCAGTGAAGGAAGTTTTCCTTTTTTTCTATGTCAAGAGACACTGGAATCAAATGACCTAATGTGTAAAAAAGCCAAGGTTAGTGCTCACTGGATTTTATGACACACACAGCAAAGCTGTGCTTGTTAGACAGCAGGTTCTGTGGTACTGACATGGATGGCCATGTCTCCTACACACCCTTGCATATGTTTTCCTGAAGAAAGTCTTGCTCAAGGCTTCTGTACACATGACTGCTGACAGACCACGGTACCCACCAGCTTCCAAAGGTGCAGCTTTGAGCATGGACTCAGATGAAAGAGGTATAGTGGAGAGCAGAAGGCTTGTTTATCTTTTTGGAAACAGTCCCATGTAGCTGAGGTTAGCTTTGGTTTTCACTACCTAGTCAAGGATGACTCTGACCTTCTGGTCCCCCTCCCTCAGGCTCCTCAGGGCTGTGATTACAGGTGTATGCCAACTTGCCTGGTCTAGGTGGTGATGGGGCTGGAATCAAGAGCTTTATGTATGCTCAGCAAGCACTCTACTGATTGACCCACATCTCTAGCTCAGGAGAGTTTAATTATAGGACAATAAGAACCCTGGGTAGGCAATCAGGACAAAGAGGATCAGAGAAGAGAGTCTACCACTCAAAGGACACTGCAGGGTCTACAAATGACACTACCTATATTTTTCTACATTACAACTCACACCAATCAGCAGAAAGGCAACAGGGCATTTCCATATTTATTCTGAGATGAGCATGACTGTGGCTGGCAGCATAGACTGAGAAGGTCAGGGGAGAATTTATACATATATACACATTCTCTGTGGGATGGGGAAGATGACCTCCACCTAATACACACCTCTCTCTCGTCTTTAGAGATGATTGGCACTCCATGGTCACATTAGCCATATTATTCTTCTAATTTCAGTTAAAAACCTCAAGACTCAGGAAATATATGTTGGAGTTCAGACAGATACTGCACTCTGACATCCAAAGCAATATTAATGAGTTTTTTTTCCTCAAAGGTACTTCTACAACACACAGTCAGACCATTGATATGGTCAAATGGTACCACGCTAGATAGCTACAGCTGAGAAGTTCGTACCCTACCCAGTCAGTTTCACATGTATTTATTCTTGATAAAAAGTGTTCCACTCCACCTTTCAGAAATACACCTCTGGTTGCCCACTGGCAACAAATGGTATCAAACTATAGACTTGTTCACAAACTAGCTGAGATTTCAGACTGAGACTTAGCATTTTTGGCCTGTGTTGAGACTTGATAAGGTAGTGATTCCTATGATTCAAATTCTAAAATTATCTGACTTCCCTGTCTCTGATTCACAAACTACAAATCTAACTCACTGTTTTTTTGTCCAGAGCAACAAATTATTGTTTCTTAAAAAAGAAGGGTTTGTCTGGTAAACAGTTTGGGGATATAGGTCAGTGGTAGAAGGCATGGATCACCATAACCTCCAGGCAAACCACCTTGGATGTGAGTTAAGGATCAACCACCTTGTTATATTAATGAGGTAGACTGAATGTTTGGAGACTGAAAGGGAATTCTGGTATTCTAGGACTTTGCAAACAATCCCAAAGGAGGGAAAATGATCTCTTTGCATACTGCTGTTGCAGAGCTGGTGGTGTTGAGGAGTCACTGTGAAGTTGTTTACTCTAAATAAGGAAGGATCTGCTCAGTAAACAAGGATATTTATGTTAGTGGCATAGTCTGAAATTTTATAGACTTTCTGGTTTCTGTCATTGGGAGCCAAGATGAAAGTCTGCACATTCTCAACAGTTACAAAGAAGAAGTGGCTTCCTGGAAATGCAGGCTGTGAACCGAGGCTCCTACCACTTGACTGGGCAGCCCACAGAGAGCATGTGCAAGACATTAAACTCCTGAAGGCTTAGGTCACCTAAGGTGACATGACCACCTGGGGCTCAAGCCCAGAAAAACAGAACTGACTCTGGACACATGAGGTTAAAGGCACTTTTTGTGAACTTCAGATAGTGGGCAAGTGAGAACACTTCAAAGAGGGATTGGGATCAGCCATGTTTGGCATTCCCCTAACCCCACACTTCAGGAACCCACACTTCCATCCCGCTCACCTGGTCCAATTTCTTTGAGACTTCTGTGACACACATGGGTATGTATGTGCAGTACATACACTTGCTAATGCACACAAACTGTATTTAGAGGCTAGAGGGTGATGTTAATTGGGTCTCCTCTCTTTCTTCACCTTATTTGTTTGAGGCAGTGTCTCTCAGTGAGCCCAGAGTTCACTGACTGAGGAGACTGAGCCAGTAAGCCCTGGGGACAGAAGCCCTGCCATCCCTCCGCCTTTGGAGCAGCAGGGTTGCAGATGTGCAACCACTGCATCTAGCATTTGCAGGAGAGCTGGGATCTGAACGCAGGCCCTTGTGCAGCAGGCGCTTTACCAAGTGAAGCGCACTGGGTTTCTAAGAACTGGTGGGGCCTGTCAGTGGGATGCATACTCACAGCCTGCCACTTAGCTCAAGGCCCTTGCTTTTAAAACATGAATGGGGAGTGGTAAAGCCGGGGGGGGGCGGGGAAGTTAGATGGGGGAAGAGATCAAGTGAAATACATTATAATCTCAAAAATCATTACAGAAACACCTGCTAATTTATATGACTTCAAAGCTCTGTGCCATTTTTCCTTCACGGTTCTATGAGGTTAAGAGCACTGCTTGCAATTTTCTGCCCACTCTACAGATCAGAAAATGGAGAATCAAGAAAGGATAGAAAGAAACCTGTTTGTGGGCGCAAGATTTCATATTGAAATGATTCATCCCATAGAACACTACGCCAATTAGAGTGATTAATGTGATCTGTGTGTGGAGGACCCGTGTGTGTGTGTGTGTGTGTGTGTGTGTGTGTGTGTGTGTGTGTGTGTGTATGCAAGGTGTATATGTGTGCAGGTGCCTATGCACATGTGTGCCCTTGGAGGTCAGAGGTCAATTGCAGGTATCCTTCCTTAAGGATATCCTTCCTGTCCATATTGTTTTTTCAGATAATTACTCTCACTGGCATGGAGCTTACCAAATAGTCTAGGTTGGCTGGCCAGCAAACTTAGGCTTCCACTGGCTTGTCTTTCCAACATGGATTACAGTTTCCTGCTGCCATGTCCGGCTTTCTAAAACTTTTAGTGTTAGGCTCTCTTCTCCCACCCCATTTCAGGCCACAACAGCAGGCAGTTTGGCATTTGACACGGCCTGTTGTATGTCTTGAGTTGCTCTAGACAGGCTGTCACTGGCCTTTCAACAGAAAGCAGAAACATACACAATTAACCTCCAAGTTGGGTTCCTCTCCACGGAGGGCTGGAGAATTATGGCATTAAGCAATGGTGTTTGGTACAATCAACAGTTTCTCAGGTTGACTTAATGTGGAAAGAAAATAGCATCAGACCATTATCCCTGTAGCTGCGCATTCTATATGAGACCATCATCCCTGTAGCTGTGCATTCTATATGAGACCATCATCCCTGTAGCTGTGCATTCTATATGAGACCATCATCCCTGTAGCTGTGCATTCTATAGGAGAGCATCATCCCTGTAGCTGTGCATTCTATAGGAGAGCATCATCCCTATAGCTGTGCATTCTATAGGAGAGCATCATCCTGTAGCTGTGCATTCTATAGGAGAGCATCATCCCTGTAGCTGTGCATTCTATAGGAGAGCATCATCCCTGTAGCTGTGCATTCTATAGGAGAGCATCATCCCTGTAGCTGTGCATTCTATAGGAGAGCATCATCCTGTAGCTGTGCATTCTATAGGAGAGCATCATCCTGTAGCTGTGCATTCTATAGGAGAGCATCATCCCTGTAGCTGTGCATTCTATAGGAGAGCATCATCCCTGTAGCTGTGCATTCTATAGGAGAGCATCATCCCTGTAGCTGTGCATTCTATAGGAGAGCATCATCCTGTAGCTGTGCATTCTATAGGAGAGCATCATCCCTGTAGCTGTGCATTCTATAGGAGAGCATCATCCCTGTAGCTGTGCATTCTATAGGAGAGCATCATCCCTGTAGCTGTGCATTCTATAGGAGAGCATCATCCCTGTAGCTGTGCATTCTATAGGAGAGCATCATCCTGTAGCTGTGCATTCTATAGGAGAGCATCATCCTTGTAGCTGTGCATTCTATAGGAGACCATCATTCCTGTAGCTGTGCATTCTATAGGAGACCATCATCCTGTAGCTGTGCATTCTATAGGAGAGCATCATCCCTGTAGCTGTGCATTCTATAGGGAGCATCATCCTGTAGCTGCGCATTCTATAGGAGAGCATCATCCCTATAGCTGTGCATTCTGTAGGAGAGCATCATCCCTGTAGCTGTGCATTCTATAGGAGAGCATCATCCCTGTAGCTGTGCATTCTATAGGAGAGCATCATCCTGTAGCTGCACATTCTATAGGAGAGCATCATCCCTATAGCTGTGCATTCTATAGGAGAGCATCATCCTGTAGCTGCTCATTCTATAGGAGAGCATCATCCTATAGCTGTGCATTCTATAGGAGACCATCATCCCTGTAGCTGTGCATTCTATAGGAGAGCATCATCCCTGTAGCTGTGCATTCTATAGGAGAGCATCATCCCTGTAGCTGTGCATTCTATAGGAGAGCATCATCCTGTAGCTGCGCATTCTATAGGAGAGCATCATCCCTATAGCTGTGCATTCTATAGGAGAGCATCATCCCTATAGCTGTGCATTCTATAGGAGAGCATCATCCTGTAGCTGTGCATTCTATAGGGAGCATCATCCCTGTAGCTGTGCATTCTATAGGAGAGCATCATCCTGTAGCTGTGTATTCTATAGGAGAGCATCAACCCTGTAGCTGCGCATTCTATAGGAGACCATCATCCTGTAGCTGTGCATTCTATAGGAGAGCATCATCCCTGTAGCTGCGCATTCTATATGAGAGCAGAGTGTGTCACTTGATGCATTTGCTTTTGTGTAGCACAAATATACCTGGAAATAGAAACAAGTCTTGCACAAAGCAGCCTCTTGTTTACATGTCGTCAAGTCAGTTGTTATTCTGACACAAAACCTAAACTGTTACTTGTGGCTCTTCAAACCCTCGCTTTTCTTCAAGAGGGAAATATGCAGAACCTGGGTGAGAAAATGCTGACAGTAAGATCTCCATGGCCCACCTCGCACTCAAAAGACACATTTATCATCACTGACACACTTGCTTTGATGAGACACTACTTGAAAAGATCTCCCCACTTTGCCCCAAACCCCAACAAACCAGAGAAAGGGCAAGAGGAAAATACACTTGGAAATTTATTATGGTGGGCCCCGGCTTCATTCGGGACATAGTTAGCTTCTCCCTGTTGGATACTCATAGATGTCTTCTTCCAGCAAAATTGTGCTTTTAACTTTTAAGAAACGAACTGTGACTCCATGGAATATGCATTTGGATGTTCTCATTTCTCCCTCTGAGAGTATGGACTAGGGTGAGTAGATCAGTTCTGTCCCCGCACTCTGAGTCAGATGACAGGATGATATGGCGGATTACGCATTCCACTGTTACAAGGCAAATTAGATATTTATGCTTCTCTTCCAAACAAAGCAGACACGCTGTCGGCAAAGACTTTTTTCCCCTTCTGCTCTAGTCAGAACTCCTGTAGGTGAAGCTGGTGGGCTGTACTAGCAGGCCTGCTGGCTCTGCTCCACACAAGCCATCTTTGTGAGGGCTGCACTGCTGCACACACTTCAGTAAACGCAGGGCTGCCGTTACCATCGCCCTGTCTTCGAGGAACTTAGAGAAAGCAACATTCCCCTGCTCTGTTTTGCTCACAGAGTCGTTCATATGTACTTCTTAGAGTTGTAGCAGCACATTTTGTGGTTCCCCTTCCTCTTAGGTGTTGTCTGACATCTTGACCTTGTGACATGAATATCCACACTGGAGAGCTGTATCACTGGGTTACAAAAACCAAACACACAACCAAAACCAAAATCTGTAAGAACATTTCACAATTGTTTATGGTTTTGCAGTGAAAGGAGCAACACTATTCCTCTGCTAAGCAGGCAGGCCAGGGCACACCCTCGGCCTAGGCCTGTCAGCCACAGCCTTATTGCTGCTTCCCTCCTGTCACAAGGGTCCAGGGGGTTGCAGTGTCTGACCTCAGTGGCTTTACTCAGCTCTCAGCAGCTCATCTTCAGGTGGCTCTCCAGAAGGACGGCGATGGCTTAGCAGCGAGCACATAGCTGGTGTGGAGTGGAACGGGGAACACACTTCTCTGGAGCCCTGGCTCCTCGCAGAGCGGCCTGATTCTCCTCGCAGAGCGACCTGACTCTCAGGAGGAACCCTGGGTTTCTGGGTGGCATGGTGGCACTCGTGAGGTAATTCTGCCTTCCCTGGAGCTCTAGGTGGTCAGAGAGGCACAACTCTAGCTGCATTCATCCTAGTCAGAACAGCAGCCCATGACCAGACCACGGGGAAGGGAAGAAGAACTTAAAAGGCAAGGTCAGCTTCCTCAGCACCGAGCTAGGAGTCTGCGGTCAAAGGGTCACCAACTGCAAGATCTTCCTTCTTTGAAAAAAAGTTCAGATCCATAAGGAGCCAATTTATTTATAGAACACAATGAAAACAAATTGCCAGAAAGTGGCATTAAAGGGGTCCTCTTATTTTTAGTAGATCTAAAAGCAGGAAATCTTCACCAGACTCCTAAATACGTTTTCTAAAGTCTAGTTCCAAGGATCATAGATCAGTTCCCTCTGGCCAGCCCCACTTCCCACTTTGATGTATTCTGCCCTGGTCTCGAGGCCTCAGCTAGCACCAGGACAAAGAGTTGGCTTTTTTTTTTTAATCTCTTCTCTAGCATCAACAAGAAAGGTTCCCTACTTGTATTGCCAGGGTTGCCACTATCTAGGCATGCTTAGTATTGGATTCTTCCTAGTCAGGATGAGATAACATTAAATGTTCTCTAGACAAAATGCTTCCGACCTAACAATGTCACCAATGGATCCATTTAATAAAAGCCTATTTATTAAATAACCAGGATATGATAGGCAGTGAATGAATTGCTGAGATTTGCTTTTAGTCTAGTGGGAGAAACAAAAGGTCACAATCAACTGAGGGTTTAGAATGTCTAAGAGTCACCTATCCCATTCTGGATGTGAAATCAGCAAAGGCTTCCCCGAGAAGCTTATGGCTGAGCTGAGTCCAGAAGGCTTCAAAGCCCTCGCTGGAGGACAAAGTAGCATGGCAGGGTGGACGTGAGAGACGTGAGAGACAGAGAGGCTCGATGCCGATAAATCAGATTGGCAAAGCTTACACGGGAGGAAGAAGTAGGAGGCAAAGAATAAGACTCAAGTCTAATTCTCAATACAAATTTTAAGAAATTCAGCTTGTTGTTAACAGGTGCTAGGGGCTATTTTTTTTTTCCTGAGACAGATGGCAATATTCAGGAGGTTTAGCATCCTTGGTCCCTGGGCACCAAATGCCAGTAGCATCATTACAGATGATATACCCCTTCCTCCTTCTATATACCCAATTGAGATAGTGATATTAGCCCTGGGTAAAATCCTAATGTATGTAGATGAGACACCTTCAAGGAGAAGGATGGGTTTGTCTGAATGAAAGTATTATCCTAAGGTAGGTCTAAGGGGTAGTTGGAGGCATAGGCCCACAATATGTCCTATGTGATGTGAAAACTACATCAAACTCCTCTTAGTGTTTTTGTACGGTCTTAGTATAAATAATTTATATGTAATATGGCCATAAATTCAATTCCACTCAACAAGCATTTACTTACAACCTTTTAAATGTCAGCTCCTTTTCTGTGTTCCTTGAGGGGCACTTGAGAGCAGAAGACATGGTCCCTAATCTGGGAAAATTTATATTCTAGCAGCTAAAGTATAATTAAGTAAAAACAAGAGGCCATATATAACCCAGCATTTGACAGTATTACTCATATGCTTCATGGGTACATTTAGCTACTAAGTGAATGCTTCTCTGTTCCTCCCCTTGATCTTTCACATTTAGCTTAACTCTTCTATCTGAAGAAAACAACAAAGAAACACAGTCAGCAGAAAGATATGATGCCAGCAACCCATGTCTTTCCCTTATTAGCAACTGTGGGGAAAAGGCCATCTCAGTTTACCTGAGGGGAAAGTCACATTCTTGCCTGTAATGGGCATCTTCATAATTAACAAGACATGTTGTTGTGTCCCACACTTTCTACAAGCACAGATGTTAAAGAAAGCCATCGTGAGAGTTGCACTGAGGTCGGAGCTGGCTTCCTTCTTCAGTTTTACCATATTTTTGTTGGGGCATGTCAAAGATCTCAAGTAATGACATCTAGCAGATGCCATCCTATGTTCAGCTGGCTGCCTTCTCTGGTGACGCCCCCCCCCCGACCTCCCCAGTCACTGACACAGACTTTCTGGGGGTGACTGGCTTCTGGCTGAAGAAAGCAGTTTCCAGTGATATATGGATCTCCTTGATCAGGTTGCAAGACATAAAAAGTGACCTCTATTGGGGAGGAAAACAATTTAAAATGGGTAATTTTTCAGGTATACCACGAGGACATATTGCAGAAAGTCTGCTGAAAAACAGGAAGGTTTGCTATCACTGAGTACCAACAACTAGTGCTTTGGATGTCAGCTTAAATACCTTTCTCTTTTCAAATTGAACATGACCAGGAATCTCTCCTGCTGATGCTCCTTAATAACTTATAACCAGAAGTGGTTAAGATCACTGTATTATTCTGGAAGCAGGCATGTCTGTGGGTGACTAGGAATGAGAAGAGGTAGCTGAGGTCCTCAGCATGGAAAAGGATATGCAGCGGGAAAGAGGCACTCATTGCCCTGATGTGACTGTGACTTCAGCTATCCCCAGGACTGGGTCTGACTTTGCACTTCATAGGATCAGCTGAGTTGATGCATGGAAAGATGTAAGAAGTAAAACATAAAATGTATTTTTATATTTAATAATTCAGTTTTTTCAATGTATAGACTAGATATATTACATAGAAATTACTTAGCAGGAAGGGAAAGGAAACGGACAGGAGATTTTCAAAGTTATTTCTACAAATCAGTTGTTTGCAGTTTCATTTGCCACAAAAGAAGACAGTATTTTCCCTCTTTCACAGATGACAAATGTGTGGGTCAGAAGGATTAGGAAATGGGCCCTAGTTCCCCTAAATAATGAGAGTGTGTCTGCCGGCCAGGGCCAGTTGAATGGATGTACTTGCTTTTTCCAATCTACAGATGCTGCCTAGGGTTTCAGCAAATCTGGATTACAGAAATGTTAGAAATGAAATCATGTCCGTTAAATGTTAGAGACGTAAAAAGCTTTGGGTTGTGGTTGTCTGTGAATGAAAAGAAAACAGGATGTTTTGCAAGAAAGGGGGGAGGGAAAGGGAGAGGTAGAAAGAAAGGATCAGAGAGTACGAGAAGGAGGAAGAGACGGGGGGGGGGGGAAGGGGAGAGGGAGGGGGAGGGGGAGGGGGAGGGAGAGGGAGGGAGGGAGGGAGGGAGGGAGGGAGGGAGAGAGAGAGAGAGAGAGAGAGAGAGAGAGAGAGAGAGAGAGAGAGAGAGAGAGAGAGAGAGAGAGAATGAAGATTATGGCCAAGTCACTGAATTTTGCACGACAAAATACAGATGGCAATACACCATCTACTCACATTTGCACTTAAAACAAAAGTGAGACTCTAGTCATTCATATAGAAGTCAACGCTTAATGTGAAAGAAGAAACACACACAGCAAAGAAAGAAGGGCCGGGACATAGTGCTTGTTTGAGTGCTTGTCCAGCAGGTACAAGGTCCTGAGATTAGTCCCTAGCACCACACAAAGAAAAAAGAAAAGAAAGAAAGAAAGATAGAAAGAAGGAATGAATGACAAAAGGGGCAAGAGAAGAGGAGAAGGGAAAGAGAGGGAAGGGAGGGGAGGATGGAAGGAGAAAGACTAAGAAAGTAACAAAGCAGCAAGATAAAACTGAGAAAAGACCAAGAGAAGCAAGGCAAGGTTGTGGCACATGAGCTTGTGTCGGACAGTGGTCCCAGTCATGGACAGCCAGTGTCTGTAACGGGAAGTTGAATAGCTTGATGGTGAACTTTAGGCCACTCCCCAGGAAATCATGGCTGCCACGGCTGCCTTGATGGGCAGCCTCTCCTCCTCCCGTTTACTTATATTAGGGCACTCCCTTTTATTAGTTTGCATCTCTGCCATCTGATCCCGTGAATTCAAAGAGCAATCACACTCAATTTATACTACGCATAGGCTCTTTAACCAATAATTCTAACAAAATTATAGCTTTATGAAAAAAATTATTTTCTCAAAGTGTTTTACTTCAAAAGATTCCAAAGAAAGCTCTCTCAAAAGACAAGTATCTAACTATCCTGTCTACACAGAAGATGCCTTTAGCCTGTTGTTTTGTGGCTTTTCATGCTTTAACTACCTCCTGAGAGCTTAAATACACTGTAAAAACAATGAAGGTAGCTTCCTTCATTTACATGTTAAATCTCTCTTTGGCAGTGAGGGTCAAGAAACAAATCGTCAATAACTGAAATACTCATAATTAGTAATATATGATTATAAATAAATGGCTTTTTTTTTTTTTGCTAAGAGCAGTATCTTCCACTTGGAACCAAATAACTGCAATACAGTAGGACAGTATTCAACATAGAGATTTCCTGAAACAAAGAGTGCTATCAGGACAGATTGTAAGTCAGCTGAGTCCTGGTGGCCTTTGGCTCCTGTACATGCTGACTGAATGCTGTTGTATTACTGTCCCCTTCTGCTCATGACGTCTGCTTTTTTCTGGTCTATATTCTAGCGGATGTGGGCCCATATTAGTAAGAGATGGGGTTTGGGAATGACAATGGTGACCACTGCTGTGGGTCACCAATAGCCTTGGAGGCTTCTAGACCAGGTGAAAATAATTTATCACAGCATCAGACAGCTAGCTAGGGAGTAATTCTTCAGTATGACCATCCTCTAAATTCAGGGAGATGGTGGCAAAAGCTCACTATCAAGCTTTCCCTTAGGTCTTAAAAGAGAATAACAATAATAATAATAATAATAATAATAATAATAATAATAATAATAATAATAATAATAATGCATTTATTTGGTCCAAGCAATGAGTCACAGTTCTCATACTTTCCAGGATCGATACTACATGTGAATCCTTCATGCTTTCAAAGCTCCAAGAGCCTTTGGCTAAGCTTTTACAATGTGATTCCTTCAAAAACACATGTAAATATTGTTATTAATACTACTGGCAGCTAACAAGAGTGGTGCTCCTGGTATTGTGTATGAATAGCTAAGTTTAAAGAGCTGTTTATTCCATCCCCACAACACACTGACAGTGTGTGAGGACAAGGGCACACAGAGCCTCACTGTTTCTATCTCCAGAGCCTCACAGCAGTGACAGAAGTAATGAATGTGAGCTTATAACATGTCATAGAATGACTACTAAGTCCCACTTACAAAGACAGACTGTCCACACACTGACACTGATCTACCCTGTGACACTGAACACAAGTCGTCAGAGGACACCTGACTTCAGCTAATGGTCATGGGAACAGAACTGGAAGCACTGTTCTCTCATTTGGAGAGCGACACATATGTCTGTTGCTTCTTGACAATACGGCAACATTAAAACTATAAAATAGGACAATGAGGAAAATGTATTCCTATGTTCTAGACAAAGAAAAAATGTAGCAAAATAGATGTATTAATCCAATATCAAGTGGTCAGCCAGGAAAACATATACGTACAAGTAAAATCACATAGAAGGAGCAATTTGTACTTTTATACTTAGGAATACATATGTTTCTGCAATAAGAAAGAAATAGAGGCTATGAGTTTGAGAGAGAGGAAGAGGGGATATGTGAGAAGGGTTGGGAGAAGAAAGGAATGGAGGAAATGATGTCATTATATTTTAATTAAAAAATATTTGAAAAAGTAGTTACAAAGAAGGTCCGGGGAGATAGCCCAGCAGGTTGAGTGCTTGCTGCGCATGCGAGACAATGTAAGTCCAACCACTGGAATCCAAGTAAAAACACCAAGCATTGTGGCACACATCTGTAAGTGTAGGGCTGGAGAGGTAGACACCCTGTGGATTCCTGGGGGCTAGCTGGCCAACAAGTGGAGCCCAAATGATGAGTTTCAGGTTAATGAGACATCCTGCCTCAGAAAAGAAAGTGGACCGAGCTGGAAGAGTGGTATCGTAGTTAATCTTTGGTTTCTACATGGGCATACACACACCTAAACACATGTGTCATACACAAGCAAAGCTACAAATACAAAAGTCACATGTGTTTGGTATTTATAAATTATAGAGGGATTATTTACAAAGTTGTTGCATATTCAATCAAAATCCAAGGACTATGGAAGAAGAAGAAAGACCTCAGCTTTCTGACATGTTTGCCCAGCCTGGTCCTGAAGCAGAGAAGCTCTGGCCTCTTAGAAGCTGCCTGCCTTGGGTTCCTGAGATGATAAGATGATTTGGTTTAAAAGACCTCTCATCATTACCTGCCTGGCCTTTACAACGAATGCTCCTTATTTCCAGAAGCACAGTCATACAGCTTACATGCTGCTCAAAGAAAGAAATGAAACCATGCTGCAGTTCACCAGTGCTCGGCCTCCCCGATAGGTTAAGAAGAGTTTTTAACTTGAGCCAGAAACCCTCAGGGGAACTCATGCAAGAAGCGGAATTCAGGCAGCAGGAAGCACCAGTAGTCATCATTCCCAGTGACTGAACACAGGACGAGGCTGGATCCCAGTGTGTGTGCTTACACGTGTGACAGATAGAATGCAGGAACTGTAACTCAGACATGCACCTTCACAAGTGGTAACGCAGGAGCTTCACTGAATGCATCTTACAAACTGAAGTAGAACCAGAGTAGAATGACCTCTTTGCAGGCTTGAGGTCACTAAGGGTTTCCTTTATTACTCTGTAACAAAGCAAGCACACTAAGATGTTAAATCTCTTAAAATGGGGTTAACCTGGAAACAGCCTAGCTAGTTGACAGCTATTTTTAGATCATCCAAGGAGATGCACAGCCAAGGCGCCATCCCTGTGTTCTCTGGCCAAGCCAGCACTCGGCCTACAGTCTGGGCTGCACGAGCGCCGCCACAGCCGGAGCCCGATTCTGGAGGTTCAACTTTCTCATTTGTCTATGCAGTGTTAGTGACGGTGAGCGCATTGAAAATCAATTAATAAAGTGAATTAAGCATAATGAATTCTAAATTATTGGAAGAAACATAAAAATGAATTTTAAAATAAGAAGCAGATGAACTGAATGTTAAATGATGGATTTTACCCCTGGAATGACTTTTCCCAGCTCTCCATGTGCCGTTTTAGTATGACAAGTCTTAAGATGACAGCTTCTGAGCAGGTAATATCTGACATACGCTCTATGGCTATTGCTCCTGGTGCTTAGGCAACTAATTAAACCTCATGAAATTACATTTCACACAGAAGCTGCAGTGTGCTTATTTCTCAACACAAACTCTGAGTACATGCCTTCTTTCCCAGGCTTTATTCCATGATTGATCACTATTACACTGTGTGCTGTATTTTGCATTCTGCAGCATACAAGCATTAATCTTCACTCACACTTCAATGGTATAATTCATTAAAACACATACTTGGAGTTTGGCGCACATATAAGAAGATGTAACCACATAGGAATATGGTATTGTTATGACAAAACACAATTAATAAAACATATAATGTGTTTTTTGAAGTTATGGTTTTAATTTGCTACTGCAAAAAATATGCTCCTGCAATGCTGAGTGAGGTAACGCCCCAGGAGAGTTGAAATCCACTCCCTCCCTCCTCTCCACACTGAAGGGATTATGATTAATACTCACTAAATCTGTCCTCCTGGAAAAGGCCCTAGCAAATTTCCAAAACCAAATTTGAACTACTGATAAGGATAGGGGCTCTAAATGTAGTCTACTCTATTTGATTGGTGAATTCCTACCCTGCTTCTCCTAGTCCTTCTTTCTTAACATGATTACACAGCAGGGGACAGAGCCTGTCAAGAGTGGAGCCAGCTAGAGGCAGCACAAAAGGACAGGGCCACAGTTGCTCCCAGCGACCCCTGTGAACAGATGCTGACATTTGGTGCATGGAGTTCATAAGACAGAAAAGCTTTCCATTTGCCACTTACATTTAACCTGTATTTCAAGGCAACTAGAGAAGACGGTAGACTCATGGTATGGGGTGATGGACATACATCACTCTAAATCCATATGGAGTACCAGCAGAATGTGGTGTGGTCATGCAAATTGTGTACACGGTCCTTTTCTTAATTCCTCAATTTTCATAAACAAATGTATGAGGGGGAGGTTAGTACAAGTAAAAACAGCATTAATGGATCTCATTTTAATATTTATGCTTTACTATATAAAGACCTTGCGTATATTATGACTGCCTTGCGAGCTGAATGAATAACTAATGTTACATTATGTATGGGTACATATTAAGCAGACATGTCTACACTTCCTTAGTTCGGGATATGATTAATGCAGCCTATCAGAAGCCAGATGGTGCAGAACCAGAGGCATCAATCAAAATGAAAAGACCACTGCGTGCTATCCACAATGAGGTTCTCACAAATGGAGATTCTGTTCACAGACCCTAACTGGTAATAGGCAGAAAACGCCAGGAACATAGCTGTACTGTCCCACTGGGATGAAAACTGGTAGCTGAGGCCTGGCTGGATAGAAAATCTGGTGTGGGAATATTGAGCCTGGAGTCCTCAGAACCAGAGCCAGGGAGGCCTGGACAAACCAACAGCCCACCCTTAAGCTTAAAAAAGGAAGCAGCAGCTTTTAAATTATTTTAATAATGTTAATGCTGATGACAGATTCTGTCAAACAGCACCCATCTCCCTTCTGATTTAGGATGGGGCAGTGCCACACAGTAACAGAGCAGCTGCCACTGCCCGTCCGACATGTAAACTGGCATCTCACTTCTTTTGGAATGGCTTTATGATAAATAACCCCAAATGCTTCAGTCTTACTTTGCAGTCTTTTCCATGGATCTGTGGGAAACCATTTGAGACTGTTGTGTTTAATACTAATGACTATTTCTGGGGCAGCTGTAGGGAGAAAGGCGGCCGAAGGACATTTCCTGTTCCTTTAACAGCTTTACGTAAAACCAACTATAAAAACACAAGGTGCTTTGTCTTCATAAATGGATCATGTGTACTTAGAAAATGTTGAATGATCCCTATGCACTGTAGGATCTCACAAAAAATGAACATAAATATACAGGAACTGCCTTGTAATAGCCACGGGAATTCTAGTTTCAGGGAGAGAGACATGCACAAGCAAAGAGAAATTCAAACAAATACAACTGCTTCAGAAGGGTTCTGTGGCAATAATGTTGAGATACTTAAATGGTGTTTTAAAAGTCACAAGCATAAAGGTTAAAAAGGTGAAAGTTTTAATGTGTTATGTAAAGATATGTTCCCTGTAAAAATTATATTGTAAGCAGCTACACTGAGGGCAGAGTTAAAAAACCTCGCCATTTCTTTCTGTTTTCATTCCGTAGTTTAGAAACAGGACAGAATTCATAACTCATGTAAGATATTTTCCAACCACCTTCTCCTATTACAGGATCATCTTCATATGAGCATTGGTGTAGATTCTGCACAGACATAGGTTCTTGGTTAGGTGTTACTGGGACACACATATGGAACTGATCCCTGGAGGTGACCTTAGCCAAATGGCCCAGAGGTGGTATAAGTAGTTTCTTTAAAGGCAAACATTTATGGTTTTTCTCCCTCCCTTCCTCCCTCTCTCCTAATGATACAGCAGAGAGGCATATTTTTGTCTTGAAGATTATTTCCTTAGGGTAGATTTCTCAGAAGCTGAATTATTCTGCTAAGTCATGTGAACTTTAAGGCTCTTCCTGAAATTAATATTCTTATCCTATACAGTAGTGCCAACTCAAAAATCTATTCTAAACGTTACAAGGAGAACAATGATTTATAGCTATTTAAGTTTATGTTGTTTTAATTATCAGCTGTGTTAGGAAGTTTTCTGTTGACTACACATTTCCACTTTATGTCTTTTGATACCTTAGTAAAGATATGCTGTCTATTCATTCAAATGATCACAACACATGGCTGGCAAAATGGCTTAGCAGTCACGGGGGGCTTGCTGCTCATGCAAAGGAGCCAAGTTCCACTGCAAGCGTCCAGGCTGATCTCCAATGACCACAATCCAAGGGGATCCAATGCCTTTTTCTGGCTTCCAAGAGCACCTGAACTCATGTACAGGTGACCTCAAACAGAAATGCATACACATATATACAATATTTTTCTAATTTATAAAAATAGCATACATTATTTTGGAGTACTGAAATACTCATTGCTTGAGAGCAGTAAGTTGTATTTCTTTATAAATATTTATGAAGAAAGACTTTTCTCTACTTCAGACAGGTCTTCCCTGGAAGTAATTCCAAATCTTACAACACAATAAAATGCTCTGGCCCAACCAACAATGCCCTCTAGTTTCTGGCCACGATTTTCCCAGTATTGGTCATCCCAGGGAATAAGTCTTTGTTTCCTGGCTACCAAAACTTGTGTAGTTAGCATCTAGTGCTTCTGACTTACTTTTGGAGACTTATCTGATTTTTGTATTTCAATAAAGACCTCACAGGTCAGGAAGTTACATGGCAAGAAAGGAAAGAACAACAGCTGCATTCAAATGTATAAGAGAAGACCAAGTGACCCCATCAAAAGATCACACCTTTCAGATACAGCATACAATTTAGGAGCTAGGGTAACTAAGGCAAACCACCTGATAGGAAGTTACTACCACACACAATTGGGATTTCCAAAACATGGCAATGTTTATGCTAAGAATGAAAAAACAAAAAGAAACAGGTAATACATGAGTAAAGATATTAAAGTCTTCTCTGACAAAGTCACAGTCTTTTCAAAAGGAAGTGGCACTTACTACTTCCAGTCTTCCCTATAGATAGATAATGATAGTTGCATAAAAGGATCCCTCCACTAGGTTGGCATTCACAATGTATACACTGCTGCCCCTTGTGTTTTATTCATGTCCATACATACAAATTGTATATGTTGTATGTATGTATGTATGTAAGTGTTTATCTATCTTGTAGGTACCTGGTGTGGCCTGGAACTGGGTGTATAGACTAGGCTGGCTTAGAGTTTACACAGATTCTACTTCTGCTTCCTAGGTGCTAGGATTACAGGTGTACTGCCACTGTGCCGGGCTTGGGGACCTCTGGACTTTGGAATAGTTTATGCATTTCCCTTAATCATAAGTAATCTTTGGGAATCACAAATTTTTCTTCAGAGAAAAAGTGTGTGTGTGTGTGTGTGTGTGTGTGTGTGTGTGTGTGTGTGTGTCTGTGTGTTTGCACATGCTCTTGCCTGCCAGGGCGAGCCATATGGAAATCAGAGGACAACTTGTGGGAGGTAACTTCCTTTCTACTATGTGGGTCCTGGGATTCTAACCCCAACTTGGGTCATCAGGCTTGGCCACAAGCATTTCTCCTAGATGAGCCATCTTGCTGGGTTTGGGTCGCATTTCTTTTAGTACTATCAGGGGAGGAAGTGCAGGGGAGACCCAGAACTAAGAGGTTTTATAGCACTACTACCTGGCTATACACTCACAATGCCGCCTCAATCACTCTGGGCCTTGCAGTAATGTTTCTGTGGTGACAGAGGTCAGTGGAGAAGCTATCAGGAGGCAGGGACTACTACTAGTACAGTCAACTCTGGGCTTTCTGCCAGTAGAAAAGAGAGGCAGGTTACCGAGGCTGCTTCTGACCCAAGACCATGCAGCTCTGTAGCAGGGTTTCTTACATTTGTTCCACCTGCCACATTTTTCCATAAGCAATTGCCGCATGACTCCAGGTATATAAGATAGGTAAACTAAAATGATACTTATTGATGACAGATCATAAAGATATTTATTTTAAGATAATTTTTGGTATACATTGGATTTTACTTTTCATTAAGGCTGAAAACACATTTGCATAATAACAAGAAGAGTGTTTTTATTTATCTTGGCATAAAGAATTAAATCTCGGCTGAGTGATGCTGCCGGATGCAGAGCATCCTCAACATTTTTCAGAACTGAATGATATGAAATCAAACACTGTAACACAATACAATCAAAAGTTATGCTGAATTGGATACTTACTTGCTGAGGGAAGATGGTAGGAAAATATTGAGTTAGTGTTTTTTATACATAAACCATTACATAAGGATAAAGGCAGAGTTGTTAACATACAGCTGATGTTTCAGCTAGACTGGCTGGCCGGTTAGCCCAGGAATTCTCTTTTTCCCTTCCCCTCCTGAGTTGGGGTCATGTGTGTTTACTGTCACACCTGGCTCTTACATGACCTCTGACAATCCAGACTAGTCCTTGTACAGGATGTACTTTACCTCCTGAGCCTTCTCTAGCCCCTAGACATTTTTTATTGTTTCCGTTTTTTTCTTGCACTCCATAGTCAGTTGGGCAAGCCCGGTTTAAGGAGCTATGGTCTCTAGAACACAAGTGTAGTCGTGCACTATTCTGGCCACTATAACTTCTGCAGAGAGGATCTTTGCATAAAAGCCAAGGAAGCTAGAAACTCACATTTAGTTGAGTAAAATCAAAGGTCTTGTTAAAATATTCAAGCTTGTTCACTAAAAGGTGGGGTGTGCCAGTGTTGTAGGCTCCAGAGTAATGAAAAATCTAGCTGGTCTTACGGATGCAAATATTGGAAAGCCCCAAGATCTAGAAACAAAAATAAATAACAGCAGGGGAGAAAAGAAAAACTTCTTACAGAAAACAAACACTGTGTGTGTGGTGAAAACCACACCAGATTAGGTGTCAGCTAATCTGAATTTAAGGTATAGATTTACATTACAATGTCAGGTCCCTTGGGCCTCTGTTTCTATACAAACAGGGCCAAGCAAGAAAAAAATGAAGAAACTGTATTACATTGACCCCCTAACGCATCAGGGCCAATGTGTAATGATTTCAAATATACACCCTGTTATTTTTATTATGTTTAATAAGCCACCTACCATCAACAGATCATCATATAAAACTAGGTAATCATGGTTTGGGTTATGCCTAGAATTCTTAGTACAATTTATGTCACTGCCTCTGTGCCTTTATTTATTTATTTTGCTAACCTAGAACATTAACTCTCGTCCTCTAAGTGGACAGCTGGACCTACTCGGTACAATATATTCACAAGCCTTCCTACAATGGCAGCACAATGCCCACAGTCTCCTGACATATCAGTCAGACATTGATCCTGCCACCCTCAGGCCTTCCCAATTGTGGGATCTCACAGTGCTACTTTCAACTGTCTTGCTTTCAAAAGCACCTGGAAATTCTGATTGGCTCACAGAGAACCAGAACAATATTTTCCCTTTTCTTCATTAGATTTCCAGATGGCTGGATTTTTAAAATCTACTTTAAAGACCCTGGTGATATTTCTGAGTTTTCAGTCATATGCTTCTTTTCATAACAATGAGATTATCTCAGTGCTAATATTCTTTTCAAGATAATTAATTATAGCAATAAATGTTTATTGACAGAATTTACAATACTAATTACTATAACAAGGAATACTTATGGAGCCTTTATTGCTTTCCAAGCAGAGTGATCTTTTCTTCAACAGACATTCTCTCATTTAATCCCTATAATTACCCTACGGGGTAGGTACTCCTTTTTTTGTTCCATTTTAGAGAAGAGAAAGCTAAGCCTAGAGAATGCAAATTATTCATGTTGTATACAGGAGGTTCAAACCCTGGGCACATGGCACTGCTATCATGCAAAACAGCTTTGGGTCTTACTAATATGGATTTTATGATGGAGTAGTCCATTATGATGTTTGATGTGCTCTCATAGAAGACTATGTAGTGTGTAGTCTATTTAAGAGACCACCCAAGGAACAGCCATCACTCCTGTACTGCTTTCCATTAGCACAGTGGAGAGCTGTGCCCTTAGTCATCTGCCTTTGCTTCCCAGAAGCCTGGACATTTACTCCCAATCTGAGTAGCCAGGACTCAGATTTTGTTAGCAACACACCTATTATTATTATTATTATTATTATTATTACAGTGTCTGACGTGTTCACTCTGACTTAAGACTCAGTATGATCTGAAGATGACCTCGACCTTCTGATCCTACTGTCTCTGTATTCTGAGTGTCCTGCTACATCTACTTTGGGTGAGGAAAGCTCTTTACCTCCAGCCTATTAATTTATTGTAGACTTTTAATGTATGAAAGTTTACTGTTTCTCTGGATAATGAAAATATTTTAAGTATTAAAGATAACTTGTTGACCAAACAGAATTATCTTTTTAATGATGGTAATATTTTATGTAGCTAGGTAAACCTCATGAGATAGTGAATATCAAAAGTAACATTAAACTCTTGTCTTGTGAAATGGAAAGTTTGATTTAATAAACTTTCAGAAATTCTGAGTCATGTTTCTTTAGCATGAAACTGGTAATCAGAAGACAAACTACTTACTCAGTTATCTAGTTGTTATGTAGCAAAGCATGGCTTTTTAGTTAGTTTTTTAGACTCCATTCTATAAGTCTTGTAGAATGTCAATGAAGTGATAATGTCTATATAAAGTACAGCTCATAAGTTCAATAACACAAGTTTCCTATATTATTTATAAATAGTCTCTCTCTCTCTCTCTCTCTCTCTCTCTCTCACACACACACACACACACACACACACACACACACACACACACGATTCCTCAGAATTTCCAGTAGAAACTCAAATGGTTCAGTAACATCAAACAGTTAAATAAATATCTATATGTATGGCATCTCAAATTAAATATAATTCAAATGTCTGGGAGACTCAGATATTGATAATACTATTCCCTAGATTTTTCAGTAGAAATCCAAATTGGTACAATAGGACCAAAAAAATTCTACTCTATGTGTATAACATTTCAAATAATACACACTGTTCAATTAGTGAAACTCTTAAATATGGATATTATGATCATGTGCAACACTGTGAATATTTCTCTTCTCTTTCTGCCTCCTTTATCCTCTCTCCGAGAACCCATTAACCTTTTATCCCACTGCAATTTGAAGGGTTACTGCACTCCCAGATCTTGGGGTGAAAACCTTGACTGGGTCAGGCCCAATTCAGGGAAATACATATTGTGTGCAACAAAATTTCAATTGGCTTTTCTAGAACAGAGATCTCTTTTCCTCGTTTTTGATAAAGTAAGGATCAGTAAAAGTCACTGTACTCTTTCCAAGGAGATGAGCCCAAGAATAGTTGTACTAACAATGAATGGTCTTTGATATCAAATGCACCAAGAGAGGCTTGCTGGTGATTCTGACTTGTGAGTCAAGTATTGCCTTAATGCAGAAACCACCATGATAGTCAGTTAAGGAAGCTAATCAAAAATAAGACATCTCTATTTATTAAGGGCATATGTTGAGTTGTTTACAATGTAGTCATAAATAAAACATTCAATAAACTGATTAAGATCCCTAGGGAAGAATGACATCATCAGAATGACTAGGGTGATGGTAAAATAAGAGATCCAAAGGGTACACTCAGACTGCTGTGTCAACGGTATCAATTCAGATCAGTTGTACTTGTGGGGCAGGGAGAAGGTGCTACATGCGAAGGAGCGAGGCAGGAAAACTAAGGAAAGTGATGAGATTTAGGACAAGTGCCAAGACAGCCAGCAAAGGAGTGAACTGCAGATGTAGTAGACGCTCAAGCTGGAGTGCTCAGTAGAGATGGGGATGGATAATTTTATAATGAAGCAATTTGCATAAATTCTTTATTTAGAACATTCAGAAGGAAAGCAATGCTCTATACACGTGTAGGACCTGAGCATCAGCACATTGTAAAGCACCCGGGAGGATTCTAATGAGCCATTAAGGCTGAGAATTCTTGGAGTGCAGGGAGTATCTTGCCATTGTATGGAGCCTGTATGCCAGTCACATAGCTGCAAAGGAGAACAAAAACAGCTTATAGTTATTCTACATGATTTTATATATAAAAAGGGAATAGAAAAGATAGAATTTAAATTTAGAATATAGAATTACAAGCCTTTGAATTTCTTGTATATTCATGGATCACAAAAGTAGTAGATAAAAGTGAAATATATGTTTCAGATATTGTATCAGTAATAGCCATGTAAGAACTAGACCTTTAAAAAACATTATGTTCTGTCCTGAACAATATTCCTGCCTAGGAACCAACATCCTCATTCACACTGAGAATCTACCATGTCAATCTCTACATGAATCCAGCAGGGACCTTTCCAACGTAAGTCCTATCCTCAGAGGGTTCCCAGCCCTCCATAGGAGGCACAGTCCCTGAGGTCAGGAAACAGAGTCTGGGGGAAGACAAGAAGAGCACCTAGAATCCTGGGAGGAGGTGAGAGTAGAGGAAAATGGGGCAACTTTCAGGAGGGCTGTCTGCATTCTGAAAGATGAAACAGAGTCTGTGTCAACAGAACCTTCCAGAAATAGGCAGTGGTGTGCATTCAGATGTGGAGAATGGAGAGTATGAAGGAAAAGACATAATTTGGCAAGGAAGACATAGAAGACAGGAGGTAAAAAGCTCCTAGCAGGGCCAGAGAAATGGCTCATGGGCTAAGACTGTTTACTGCTGCTGCAGAGGACCCAGGTTTGGTTTCCAATCATCATGTGTTAGCTCACAAATACCTATAATGCCTTTAAGGGGGTCTAATTCCTTCTTGTAGCCTCCACATGCTCCCACAAACACATGGTACACATAAACTCATGCAGGTACATACACACAAACAAGAAGTATGAATTTTTCTTACAATTTAAAAAAGAAGCTACTAGCTACTGAGAGCCTTAGAGCCCCTTGCTGGGGCTTTGTTCTGGAATGACTCAGGGCCAGAAGGTAGGCTGCAATGGGGTCAAACAAGATCTAGAGAGTAGGCCCCAAGTCTCTCTCTGCCTGTCAAAGTAGTGGAATCATGGGGTGGGTTTGGAAGGGGACACTGAGAAAATAAAAATACTAGTGTGAAAAAGAAGCAGCTCACATGAACACTGTCAAAGGTCAACACAAAGGTAATGACCACAAAGAAGATGAGGTCACATTTGGGAAAAAGTAAAGCTCAGACTGGTTTTCTGCTTGTGGCTGAAAAGCTAGGTAGCTGGGTAGCTCTTTGGCAAGGTGGTACACAGCACACATGTGAGCCTGTGTCACAGGGCAGGTAGGGAGGAGCTATGAGCTCAGGCACACTTCTGGGCAGAGGCGCCATTTAAGGGAAATGCTGTGAAGTCTGCTGTATGCATGTTGGGATGTATGGGGACCAAAATGGCTGACAATGGTCAAGAGCATCTGAGGGAGACTCTAGTGAAGAGAAATCTAAAGAGAAGGGAGAAAAATGGAAGGGACTCTGGTGGGCATATGTTAGGAATATACCACCTGAATGTCAGGAAACTTACAGACTTAGGTAAGTGTTTTGCCACCTTGAGGGAAGTTTTAAGTACAAGTCTCTTATAGATTCAAACATCATTATGAAAACACAGGTTGAAAAAGATCTTTCATTCAAGAATAAAGAATATTTGGCTTTATATGAAAATGAATACATTTGAATTATAACTGCTGAATTTAGGTTCAAACTTCTCTCGTACTGAAAAAGGAAAAGGTGAATTCACAAACAGTCTAGAGACCTAGCTCTCCTGAACCTCGTGTGTGAGCAGCTACTGACCTATCATTTGGTGACACTCATTTGGTGACAGCTGAGGAACAATTTGAATCTGCTGCCCTATGCGTCACTGCAGAGTCAGGTGCTGTTTTAACAGGAGACTCTAGTTTCACTTCATCTTTTCAGAGCAAACTTTCAGGTTTGACCTTTTTGATCTTTTCAAGGAAGTAAAAGGTGATTGTGAAGTCAGATACACACACTGGCAAACGGATTTGTGGTAAAAGTGGTCTGTGATGCACCCAGTGAACTCCAGCCATGTTCAGCACTCATGGCAAGGGAGAGGACGGGGTGGGGGGAGGGTGGGTCTTCCCATAGAGGCCTGAGAGAGGACAGGCTCTGCTAGGATGGATAGGTTCAGACAACTCTGGTACCTTCAAGGCATAAATCTGAGCACACTGTAAGTAGTTGAGAATTTTACCACCACTGACAAGGTGGGAAAAATAATACCAGCCAGACGACATGAGTTTTCATGAGGGTCTAGTTAGCACAGTTAATTCTCACATTAGCCGAGTTCATGTTGCCTTTAGCATGCTACTATATTATGTGTCATCCACGCATCTGCCAATCTTCTCTCATGTAGTCCTGCTTATTAATGTTTATAGCAATACTCCACATTTTCATTCCATGTCTCCTCTTCTTTAAGTAACTATATTAGTTACTTTATAAAATTTCAAAAAGATTGAGAGACCTATGTCACATGGAAATACTGAAATGCATGTCATCAAGTTAAATGAAGCCTATGGCAGATGGCGGTGAGAGAATATGAAATTCAAACGCAGCTTAAAGGAGCAGAGCCCATGTTGTAATGAACATGCTCTTTAGGTCACATCCTGCCAGCCTGGAAGAAGATGACAACTCCACACAAGTTCAAGTAGAGAAATTCATGGTAATACAAAATAAAAGCCTTTATTTCTCTATTCTCTCTATAGTGGAAATATACTCAACAACAGTTCAAGAATACATATGTTGTAAAAATTATAATAAAAATTTAAATACACAAAGGTAGGGTGTATATAAATCCTGTTCAATTCTTTGTAGGATCCCATATATAGAATATATTGGGGCCTTTGGAAAAAATTTCTTTCAGACTATATTTTGATGAACCCTTTCAGCGTAAGGTTTTTTTGGTTTTGTGAGTAAAGATTCTTAAATATTTAACCTCAGCTCCAGAGGACTTGTTCACTTTAGCAATAGTATTTATTGAGCAGCTATTATATACTGGGCACTATTGTATTTTATCCTCTCGACAATCCTATAAACAGCTTAACTTCATGGACTCAATGTCTTAGTTACTTGGCTATTGCTGTGATAAGATACGACTAACACTAAGAAAACTTATAAAAGAAAATGTTTATCAGAGCTCAAAGCTCCAGATGCTTAGAATCTATGACCATCATGGCAGGGATCATGGCAGCAGATAGGCAGACAGCTAGATTAGTAGCCCAGAGCTTCCATCCTGAAGCTCTCAAGAGAGAGAGAGAGAGAGAGAGAGAGAGAGAGAGAGAGAGAGAGAGAGAGAGAGAGAGAGAGAGAGAGAGACAGAACTAGCTAACTGGGAATAGCATGGGCTTTTGAAAACCCAAAGTCCACTCTCAGAGACATACCTTCTCCAACAAGTCCACACCTACTAAATCTTTCCAAACTGTTCCACCAACTGGGGACTAAGCATTCAAACCACAGAACCCAAAGATAAGTTTTCCCTTATATGTGTTAGAATCTTTCATTTTTACATGCACCATTCTAATGAGCAGTGGCTTTTTTCTTTCACAGCATTATATAAATTAATGGTGAGGTTGAAACTTATGTAAAGAACACACATCTTACCAATATCACATAGCTGGTATGTGCAAAAGTCAATGGCTTGAACTGTGGAGGTTGCTATTTACGAAGACCACATGATATTTTTAGAGTTCTTTAAAATAATTGAGAAATACACTCATATGAGAAAAAAACAAATTAAAACAATAAGGCATATATTTTCTCCTTTAACAAAAAGATTTGAAAAATTAGTTGAGACAGTGTGTCGAGGGTGGAGAAAGAAGTACCGTCTGAGAGCACAGCTGCAAATGTGTGATAACGTGGGCCCCCGATGATACCAGCAGTGACTTAAAACACATACACCCAACACCTAGACAATCTTCTAGAGCTTTCTTACAGGTAATGGCTGTACCGGCACTTAATGGCACATTTATAAGATTATATGGTACAATACTGTAAGATCAAAAGACCATAGACCACTCCAAGCTCTATAGATAAGAATTCACTTAAATAAATATGGTCGACACCTGGTCTGGAGTATTCTGAAAAAGAAACGTGGCAGTTCTTTACGTAACAATTGGAGCAATCTCCAAGATACACTGTAAAATAAAAAAAATAAAAAAAGAGAAAGAAATAGAAGAATGCATGGTGCTTTAGTGTTTGAATTTGAAAAAAAGCATGTATCATTATATGTAAAATAACTCTAAAAGCATGTACACAAAACCACAAACAACTGTTGCCTTTGGAGAAGGGCCTAGGAGTCTGCAGGACAGGGCCAGCAGGGAGACTATCTTTGAATATGGTATTTAGCATTACCTATTTTATAATTGAAAATGAAAAGCCATCTTAGTATGCTCTCCACAGCTGGGGAGTATGCACTAGGACTCATACCCCTGGGCTAGTACCACATCCTCACTGCGTCCTCCCACACAAAGCATCAAACCGGAATGAGAAGACTCAATCCCAGCCCTGCATCGGCACGGGATGACGAGCAGCCAGCCTACGCTGATAAGATATGAATTAAATACATTTCATAGGAAGAAATCAAATATCAAAGTTGTACCCTCAATTCAAGGTCTTCTGTGGTGAAAGGGGAGGACATGCAAGCTACTATCTTTAAGATGTTCCCAGTACAGTAAGGTGAACTGTGACATCAGCAACTGAGTATGTGACAAAGCACAATAAATACAAAGTGATGTTTCCTATCATCTTCCCCCATGTCCCATTGGATTGCAAGCGACACATCTGGTCTCTAAAGATAACAAAGGCACACACAAGTTACAGTTTCAGGAGAAAACTTTCCATGTATATTAGACAAGAGGTGAAAGAGGTAGAATTAATCTGGGTCTTGAAGGATGAGTAAGAATTTAGCAGGATGAGAATACCCATTCTTTCCTAATCAGCAGACTGTGAACAGACGTGTGAATCCGATGGCCTCATCAGTCTGCTCTAGCAGTGAAAATGGACACATGTACTGTTAATGCTCAAGGTACCCTCTCCAATAGAGCAAAAACCAAGGCTACGATGCACTGTGCTGCAGAGCTCACAAATGACACCCCCAGCAGGAATACAAAAGAAGGCAATAAACCAGACCATCTAAGCAACTGTGTGGGGAAATACTAATAAAATAGGAATCTGAGTTATGGACAGGGAAAGAAGAGCAGCCTTCAGGGCAAAAGAGAATGTGAGACAACAGAAAACAGGAGACTGTAGCTACTAATGGGTAGAAAGGGTGGGCAGCACGGACTCCAAATCTCTGCTGCCTCACTTAAAATTCTCATTTTATATTACATTATATTGACAAATACAATAATAAAGACAAATAAGTAGCTTTAAAAGCCCAAATTAGATTATAGAATTTTATTTCCTGCAAAATCACTAGATTATTATACTTTCCAATGATTAAAATGGAATACACTTATATACAAAAGAACTTGAGTCTTTATAATTCTTGTAATTTTATTTGCACTTAAGATCCATCTAGAGGTTTGATCAAAGCATACTGCATGAAAATTTTTTCAATAAAAGTATTTTTAAAAAGAGATACATTTAAGCCTTAAAAGGCACCTAAAGACCAAAAGTCGAAATAGAAAACTTTCACCATCATTAGCAGCAGCTTGGAATGTACTTTCTTCTCAGATATTGAAGCTCTACTTTTCCAATTACAAGAGAAGACAATGGAAGCTGTGAACAGTGTAAGCTCAGTACTTGTGAGGCTAAGGCAGCAGGATTGCCAGGAGTTCCAGGCCATGCTGGGTTACAGAGTGAGACTCTGTTTTCACTTCTCCTATACCCTCCAAAAGAGTATTAACATACACATTTTCAAAAGTGCCATAAAAGCATTCTATAATTATGTCTTCCTAATACTGTAAGACAAACAAACCCCAAAGGGACTAGGCAATTGGCCCATGGAAATATTTTCTATTCACTATTATCTCTAGACAGAATTCTGGCAAATGCTTCATGCAACTCAGAATCTAACTTAAAAGGTGGCAGTCATTTAATGTGGCCCACAGATGGGGCCTTTCAGTCACTTAATAATTTTCTGAGAAAGAGGAACCAGGCCTGGGGAGTCCCTTCCCCAAGAGTATGAACCCAGACACCAGCAATTACAGGACTCCCAGCAGCCTCAGAATGGCTGCAGAAGAGTGGAAGCCAAGGCATCAGCAGTAGTCCTCACTTCTCTCCTGCACACCTGTGACATGTCACTAAAGGCACAGGTAGGAGCCCTCACTTCTCCAGTGTATGCCTGTGACATGTCACTATCAGGGATTTTCAGCACTTCTCAATAAAATAAACAGCTAAAAATAAGTCATTAATTTTATTTTATGGCAAGCTGCACTTTTGAGAAGCAAAGTGTACCATCCTAGGGGAGGCAGTTAAAATTCACCTTTCTTGAAAATATGATATCAGCATGTTTTAATTTAATTTCTTCTAATAATTTCAAGGAACTTTTAAAAAAGACTTTCCAGGTTAATGTTTTCCTAATTTTGCGAGAGTCCAAGTTTAGTAAGTTGCTTTCTCCTTTTTAAAAAAAATAGAAGAATATACTTGATAAGCTTTGTCTGACATTTGTTAGCTGCCACTTGGTTCTCTAGGCAGGAAATGAAGGGAAGGTCTGAAGATCATTTATTTATTTATTTATTTATTTAACTATGTACACATGGGGGGGTTGCATGTATCTGTGCAGACCTGAAGAGAGAGCACGGGAGAGCCTGGAGCTGGAGTTCACATGGTTGGAAGCTGCCCAGTGTGAGTGCTGGGAACAGAACCCAAGACCTTGCAAGATCAGCAAATGAATTTGAAGCATAAGCCAGGTCCTGAAAATCAGTTTTATCCTACTTCATTATGTTAAGTGTTGTTCTTTTTAATGTTTTGACTCTACCTGCCCAAATGAAATGTGTAATCCATGTGGAATGTATGTTGGCAAATGAAGACAAGATGTACAGTTTGATATCTATTTCAGAAAGAACAATGAATACATGCTTTAGTGCAACTACTAAACAATGCAATACATGGAACACATGCAATTAGACTTATGCTAAAAAGTGCTTACTGTTTACCTGAAAGTGTGATTAAGTTGGGTGCCTTGTGTTCTAATTTGCAGACTCTGGGAACCCTGCATGCAACTCTGGGCCTACCATAGGGAGTGAACCCTGGGGTGACCACATCTGTTATTTGACTGGGGATGAGTAAGGTTTATGAATATAACAGATAAGGCTGGAGAGACATGGAAAACAGTGGTTCAGAGGGTACAGCATGTATCGAGACCATGGTAATATGAAGAGAGAAAAATCATAGCTAGCCAGACTGACTGGATAAGGGTGCCAAGGCAGAGGGTAAGCTCTAGTGACCTGACCAACAGGAGATAAGCAGGATGGACAGCCAGACCCCGGTGCTGAGCCCAAGGCAACCCCTCTCCACAGGAAGCCAGAAGCAGTAGAAGCAGTAAATCACCAGTGACAGGAGACACAGATGCTTTCAGGGTTGAAAAATAATTTGAAACATAGGAACTAACATCTCAATCAATTTTTAGAATCAGGACTTGAAAAAAAAATCAACGCTTTGATTGTGATTGGTTTTCCTCTATTACTGATACTCCTTTGGGATACCCATAAAAGGAAGTCAGAGTGAACTTTCAGTTTTGCCCATATGCAAAACTCTCTTGCCGCACTCTCCAGAGGGTGGTGTTCTCATATACACTTCAACCGTGCTCTGAATACTGAGATTATGTCTTAATAGCATACAAAAACCCAAAAGAATCAATTATTGGCTCATGAAAATATTTTCTATTCACAAGTTGTTGCAAATAGAAACTGCATCGTGTGTGTGTGTGTGTGTGTGTGTGTGTGTGTGTGTGTGTGTGTCTGCTCCTACACTACCCTGCTGGCACTTCCAAGATCAATGAATCATGACTCTCCCCAGCTTTTCTCAGTGTTTTAGGTTCGTGAGCTCTGATTCTGCCCATTTCTCTGAACAGTTGCTGTGTTTTGGGACTGAGACCACTCTGCCAGTTGACCTCCGCAGGCCTCATGAGGAGGGCCAAAGAAGGAGTAAGTTGGACAATGCACTACGAGGATCTGGATGTCCAGCAATGGCTAAGAGCCCTTGGTTAGCTTCTGTAACAAAATAGCCCCAACACCCAGCCTAAGTATGTTTCTTCTTCCAAGGCTGATTTTGAATTAATCAGGCTGGGGCACCTGTTCTGTCTCTACATAGACTGTGACTTAGAGTTAAGGAGAGGGAAGGAAGAAGGCCCACATCAGTCCCGAGTTGTGTTAGCCCATCTACCTTATCAGAACAAATTACTCTTGATTTCTCATTTATTTGCACTACAGAGGTAATGGGTATATACTCTGAAGCAAAACTTCTCTGAAATATTAGCTGTGTAACCTATAACAGTTACTTAACCTCTCTGTATTTCAGGTTCCTCATCAGTAGGGTGGTATACAGGAGCCTAACCTTAAAATCATGTCTGTTTCTGTCTGTCTATTGTTTGTAGTATGTGTGATCTGTCATCTGTCTGTCTGTCTGTCTGTCTGTCTGTCTGTCTGTCTGTCTGTCTACCTACCGTGTGCAGTGCATATATAGGCACACATGCCATAGAATATATGTGGATGATAAAAACCAACATTTTGGAATCAGTTCTCTGCTTTTACCTTTACGCAGGTTCTGGGACTTGAACTCAGGCGCCAGGGTTATGTAGCAAGCACCCCCCGCACACTGGCTCACAGGTACTCACTTTCAAGAGCTAGTGTAAAGACTGAATAAGTTATATGTATGCAAAAAGTTCTGAGAGAGGTTCCAGCTAAATGGTGGGCTTCCAACGGTTGCTTTATTATAACCCATGGCCATAATAAAGATCTCTTTGGCTTTCATTCTCATTGTAAATTCTTTGTCTAGCATGCAGAGCAGAATTCTGGTACCTGTGGGTCTTAGGGTGCATCATTTTAACAGCATGAAGATCACTACCCTATGCGCTGTTTTTAACCTACCAAACCCTGCAGCTACAGTAGCAAAATAAACTAGACTAATATGTAAAATGTAATGCTCAATGTTAATATCTCATTTAAAGAAAAATATATGCTCATAATATCAAAGTTAGGCTCAGGGAGACATGACCTGCTACTGAGATATGATGCAGTTAAAAGGAGGCCAGAGCTTTTGGATTACGTTAGCACAGATTAGACAGTCTGTGAAAGAAGGAATCAGCTGAGCTACGGCTGCAACTGTGGTGACAATCACATGGCCGATCACAGAAGGAAGGCATTCTAATAAATGGATGCAGGTTTTATATTCAAAGGGTTGTTCCTGTGAGCTTTATTCTGAGGCGGGGTCACTTGTTTGTCCTTAAATGGGAATAGAGGGAATGAATTTAATCTTTTCTCGAAGTTCCACATCCCTGTATTCTGAGGCTACAACTGGAGTGTGACTTTTGTATAAGGATGTGTGTCAGTGTAACACTAAGGAAATGCCTTCAGCTACACATTTACTCAAAATCTGCTGATATTTAGCAACATCCTTAAAATTACTTTAAAAGCATTTTTCGTCTTTGCCAAAGATGGAAAATAGAGTCACATGCACAAATGACTTTGGGCAATCTGCTATAGAACTGTTTTAAGCATGGCATCAACACGCCAGATCAATAACTTGTTTCTTTATCTGCACATGCCATGAGAAATCTGGCTACTGTAGAGTGCCGGATCAATTAAAAACTGGATTTGCTATTTCCAGACAGCAGATAGCTCGAGGCTCTGTAGGGCCAGCAGGCAGGGATCCAAATCCCATCTCTCTTTCTCTCTGGAAGCACAGCTTATAGCACTCTGATGCTGTTATGTGGGAGTGTGGGGGAGGGGGACTGAGGGCTTGACAACACAGTGGCAGCCTCCAGATTGAAGGCAGCAGCTATCATTCTTCAAACAGCAGGAGCTGGGTATCAGAGCCAGGTGACCGGACTTTTGCTGCTTTGCATCGCTACAGAATCTGATTAATGGACATCAATATATTGCTTCTGAGATGAGATTGTACATTCTGCTTACAAGTATGATACAAGTATTTATGAAATGGATGTCACCAAGATATCTAACATCTTAGGTAAGAATGGACTGTAGCACGGCCCAAAACTGTTGGTACAGATTTCCGCTGTATACCTCTGACCAAAGCAAAGCTGATGAAATTTCACCTCACATTTTTTACTGTATAAAATTTCACTGACCACTAGTAGATAAGGTTTCTAGACATGTCTGTATACGTAGTTCTTATGGTAGTATGGACTATTTAAATAAACTCTTTTTGTATATTTGGTATTATAACCACAAAAAAAAAATAGGCTGTGCTGAGAAATTGCTCAGTGGTTAAGAGCTCTGGTTGATCGACTGGGTCCAATTCCCAAGACCCACATGGCAGCTCATAACTGTCTGTAACTCTAGTTCCAGGGGAATTACTTGTCCTCTTCTGGATTCTATAGTCATTGTGTGCATGCCATATACAAACGTATATGCACGCAAAACATACATACACATAAAGTAAAATAATAAAATGAAGCTGTGTTTGGGCTGGGCTCAGTATATAAAGTGCTTTCCATACAAATGTGAGGGCCGGAGGAATCCCTAGAACCAACAAAAAGTTTGGGAGATGTGATGACACGACCCCTTCTGAAATACAGACATCGTGGGTTCCTCAGGTAAGCTGACTAGCCAGACTAACTGGAATTGGTCAGCTTTAGGTTCAGTGAGACCCACTGAGAGAGTCAATGCATAAAATGGAGAGTAAGCAGGAAGATGGCATCAACTTTGCTTGTACACACATGTGCATGCATGTCTGAACATTCACAATGCACCCATACACATGAAAACATGTATACATAGACATACAACTAAAATACACTAATACATCATTACAATTATGCCATGTTAGGTCTAGAGCAATCTTTTGGTTATGGGGGTTGGGGTGGGGAGAAACAGCCATGATACCAGAGACAAGCTAATGGCCTTATGTACACTAGGACAGAACTGTACCACTGAGCTAGCTATCGAGTTACTAGACCAATCTTTCTATATGTGTGCACACAGACCCATGTTTGTATGGGTGTACCTATGTGTGGTACCTGTGCATGTACTTGTGGAGGCCCAAGGTCATCTTTAGCTGCCAGAGATGTCTATCTTTATTGATTTATGAGATTTGGTCTCTCACTGGCCTAGAGGTTACCAAATAGGCTATTTGATGGGCTACTGAGCCGAGATTAAAAGTGTGTGCTACCAAACCAACTTTTATTTTCCTGGGTTTTGGGGACTGAATTCAGATCCTTGTGCTTTCACGGCAACCATTTTACCAACAGAGTTATCGATCTACCACCTCTCGAACAAGTTTTAAAATGAAACATCATGATTTAAAAAAGCAAATGCTTCATAATACCTGATTCATAAATACTCAGGTGGGCCACACTGGGGGGCCAGCTTCAGCTCTTATGCCCACTCACATTTGCTGTCCCTGCACCTGACCACTCACACGTTCCAACTCTCAGTGGGGACACTTCATCTACTCAACCCTTTTCTAGGCATGAGCTCATCCTAGACACTTTTAAGAGAAGTACATTTTCCCCATAAAACACCAATGTTTAAAATATATATATATGTATGTATATATATAATATGCTGAGTTTTCCTTCTTCAAGGACATCAAGGGAAAAATATATGTCTTTACTGTTTTCAAATATGTGTTTCATGATGTAACCTAATCCTAATGATTAACCCTGCGGTTCTTAAAATGTATTAGGGTATCTGGATCTTGGGGTCTAAATTATGTGGTCCTGGCAGCTGCACTTGAGGGGCTCTGCCTTTATAGCCAGTTCTTTATTTCCTTTGTAGGTTGCCACTTCTTCCCAGAGCTCTGGACTCTTAAAGCAGTAACTACCTGTTTCTAAATTGCTGCTGGTGCTGACTATGTGGTTTGGGCAAGCAGACGTGTATACTGGTATAAGAGTGGATTTAAATAAAAGAATAGACTGTAGGTGAGTGAGGTGGGGGTAGGGATTTACACAGTCCTCTGAGGACTCTGGGCCAGGCTGGCTCTCTGACCAATGCTGAGTTATATTTGGAGTTAACCAGATCGTTCCATAAGTAACGTCATGTGCTGAAGCAAGCACTGGTGTTCACTTTCTTTCAATTTAGAGGTGAAATTGCCAAGTGCATTTGTACACTGCTATTTTCTGAGACATGTGAATTTGTTTGCAATTTGTTGAAATATATATTAAATAATAATCATCATCAAAAGACAAAGAAAAAGCCCACTTCAACAAATGCAGAAGATGTATACTGACTTTTTGCCTGTAGCATGTCTACTAGCTTATAGATACAGTCTTGTGTATGGATAAAAATTATTAATACAGCTAGCTGCTATAGGAAAGATGAAACAGGCCTCCCAAGACCTAGAGAGTGTGACAGTGACAGCCCACTAGGGATGCCCATAGTGGGGAAACAGGTTCATACATTTAGATTAACTGGTTTAGAACTTACTCAGCTTTGCAGATGTTAAAAGCTGCTGCACACCTGCAGTTTTCTAACTTTCTCCTTTCAAAGCAGTTTCATATTTCATAACAACTTTTCTACATTAGCAGATTATAAACATCTATGTTCAGCTAATAAACCTAGATTTCCCCTGAGCACATAAATTCTGATAAAATCTAACAAGAAAAAGAAAGGCAAAAAGAAGGAAAAAGAGAGATGCACCTTTCATGTGTATAATATTTTCTTCAGAATAAAGATGTTAGTTGGCAATGCCTTTAATAGGACTATTCTAATTATATCCTGCCCTGACATACCTGTGACTTATGGAAAGGAAAACTCAGTTCTGGATTGGCACTGTGTGCCCTGGAAGGCCTTCAGGTGGGTAACCTCTCCTGAGAGTTAGTGTGCTATTTTCAGAAATTATAAGCTTTAGATATTAAAATAGTAGAGGGCAAAAATGGATAAAATATAACCAGATTCCCTGCTATTTTAGGCGGCCTCTCCTGATGTTCCATTCAATTAGAATGGATAAAAGATAACATGCATTGGTCAAATAAATTTATATGGTCTTTGAAAAAAGTTATTATTGTAAAAATTCTTGGCAACAATTTTTTTTTAATGGAGAGACAATCATCCAAAACAAAGCTCTCCAGGTCCCCAGTGCCATTTTCACGCTAAGCACTATTTCCCAGCATCTATTCAGGTGCACACTCTGCTGTTCAGCTTTGCTTACTTTTTGCAATAGCATTTAAGAGAAAACCACGTGACCATTTGCTACCTACACAAAAGCTTTAGGATGTGATTACGAAATGAACCAGCCTTACAGGAGCAGCACGCTTGTTTAACCTGGTGACTTTCCTAGTCTGGGCTTAGGCAGGAACTGGCCTGGCTGTGGTGAAGGGGGAGGGTGACAGAGGAGGGAACATCCCTGACTCTCTGAGATGACTGAGTCACACTCACTACTCTCTGGAATGACAAGTGATCTGGCACTTAGCAGTGGGCAAGGCTATCATTTTACTGACCCACTGTGACCTGGGATAAAATCGCAGGATACGATGCCAGCTGAAGCGGGGAAGTCCCCTTTCTGAGCTCACTCTGCATCGAGACCCCACCACTGAAACGCTGAGTTTTCCTTCTTCAAGGAAATCAAGGGAAAAATTCACACTGCACAGCCAGAGAGAGATGACTATGAGAGCATTCACTTGAGCCCAGGCCTGTGTTTATTTTATTCTCCTGTCTCCAGTATTATGGAAAGTTTCAATCATATAGTAAAATACACAGAAGAACAAACCCCACAAAGCTGTCACTCAGGTTCCATAATTGTCAACACATGGTCCTGCTTCACGCACCGTATCCACTCCTGCTTGGAATGTTCTTAAAGGTGTTTCCAGGCAAGCGATGTTTTATTTTATGTAAGCTTTCATTTACAATACACATGTATATTTTCCTAAAGATCACTCCAGAAATCTCACTGCACATGAGATGTTTGAATCAACTTTAACCACATCTTGTAAAACATTTTATACTCAAACCTATCTATCTAGAAAACTGATTTGCCTAACTGTAATTGGATAATTAAAATGACAAAACAGAGTGAAACACACACTATTATTCTATTTATGGTACGGAGAAGCACACTGTAAGATGGGAAGACGGTCCATGCCATGTCTTCCATGGTTCTAGTCTTTATGAACATTACAATCAATGATGACATAAAAGTAGTTTGCTAAGATTTGCTTGCATGGAGTTTAGAAAAATGGGAGGAGGTCACTAAGGGGCCCTGGAGCTGCCTACAACCCCTTCCCCTTCTCTACAAACACACAGAATAAAAGACAGATCAACTTTTATAGGCTCAAAATCACTCATGTAGCAGGATAGCTCCTCATAATAATTTACTACCGATCTGAGAGCAGACATCAAAAGGAATGCCATCTAGCATTTCTATTCAGGTCTTCACTGCCAATGAGTAATTTGTAGGGGAACGAAGTCCTCACAAGACGAAGCCAAACTCTTCTGAGGTGACTTTGATACAATGCCACAAAGGATATGAAGAGGAAGCTGGTAGGAGCTACAGATGCATAGGCTCCATTAAGAGTTCTAGTAAAAGAATAAAGGAATTTCTCTCAACTGTGAATTTTAAAAATGATAAAAGTAGGAGAAATTCAGAAAACTCAAGCAAAACCTTTGATTTGTCAAAGCTTTTGAAAATTTGTTGTTAAATGCTAACTTTAGTTGTTAGAGGACTTATGCTAATTAAATGGTCTCATGCAGGGCAGGCAACACTCCTCACAGCAGTGTGGCCAGTCTTTGCCAGTCTTGCCCAATGATGTCACGTGACTATTATGTCACTGGCTCCCAGTCACTTTCAAATGAATCCCTCCTTTCTTCGAAGTAACTGACTGAGGTTGGAAGAAATTACCATGAAATGATAGTTTTTAGTATCACACGTCTCCACAAAGCATAAACACTTCTGTCAAAATTTTCTGGAGCTAAAGTCAATTAGTCCCATATTACACACTAGAAACTCTAAGTTCTTTGAAGTTCCATTAACTACTGGCACATTCGTTTTGTCTCTTGAGTCTAGATATCTATCTATTCTCAACTGAAGAATGGGATTTTCACATTACTTATTTTTGCTGGTTGAAATCTTCCCACCATGTGTGCCAGCAAGTTCATAGGTAGACTCACATTTATAGTAGCATTTCTTTTTTTTTATAGTAGCTTGTCAACTGTGTGATTTTGTTTGCTTCTGAAATAACCTCAAATTAACAAATTTATTGGAACATTTCACAGTATAGAAACTTCATATAAACCTCAGAAAACCTGTGATGTGTTTTACCATGAAGATGTGGCGTGTTAGGAGTTCTAATACTGGTCTCCAGCACATGATTATTGAGCTTAAAAAGTACATTTTTATTTTAGGTGTATGGCCATTTTGCCTGTATGTACGTTTGCACACCACCCGTGTGCAGTGCCTATGGAGGCAAGATGAGGGCTCTGGATGTCCTGGGATAGGAGAAACAGATGGTTGTGAGTCACTATGTGTGCTCAGAGAATTGGACCAGTCTTATAGAAGAGGAACCAATACTCTTATTGAGACATCTCTCTGATCCCTGATTTTTGTACTTTTTATGTCTTTGACATGTGGGGGAATGCTTACAGGTAAAAATATACATAGAAGATCTTCAAATGCATGGGGAGGAAAGTTTGGGCATAAACTGTACAGGAAGGGCTATGGGTCTTTATTGAGCAGTGTGTGTGGGGAAGCACAGAAGGCCTTATACCTTGGTCTTCCACCTTGTTAGTCTTAGGAAGGGCATTTCAGATGTCAGGCTATGTGCTGCTTCTTGTACATAATATTTGTTTAGCATAGTAAGTATCAGAACAACTGAGATTCAAGATTTGATAGTAAAGGTTTCACTTGTCTCTACCAATCCCAAAGCCTGGTTCACTTACCATAGTATTTCAAAGAAAACACTGATCAACTAAAATAGTAATCACCACCTCCATCTCAAGAGGACACCCGAACTTTCAACATTTCACGGATAATGATTTGGACTTGGTTTGGTTTGGGGCAGAGCTGGGGAGTGAGCCAGGGGCTTCATACATGTTGGGTAAGAGCTTCCACAGAACAGATCTAGCCCCCCTGTAACTACATTCCAACATGAGAAAAATAAAAGCATTTCAGTTCAAAAACAGACATTTTCTGTTTAACTTATAAGACATCTTAAAAACAGAAATACAAATATAATTGGTAATGTATTTCAAAATCCTGACATACTAGTGAAAACTGTGCTATCCAATTAGGAAGCTCTAGGCCTGGGAGGCATCACAGCTAAGCACTCCCTGCTACATGTTTAGAACAGGGATTGCCATTGAACACTCAAATCCCAAACATACTAACCACATGCCTCTCTTACCTTGTGATCATATGGATTGTAGGAATGAAACACCCGAGAAAGATCTTTTGTCCTTTGTTTTTTCTGTGGAGGAAAAACCACAAATATGTGAGTTGACAGGTAGCAATAAATACATGTCTGTGTATTTTTCTATCTTCCTATAGAAAGACTTAAGCTTGTTGCAAGCAGACATCAGTCAGCTGATAGTTATAAAGCCCAACTGTCATGAAGCAGGCAGGTTACCTCTCCCTAGAATGATGGTTCTCAACCTTCCTAATGTTGCGACCCTTTAATACAGTTCCTCACGTTGTGGTGACCCCAACCATAAAATTATTTCATTGCTACCTCACAAATACAATTTTACTAGTTATGAATTGTAATGTAAGTATTTTTGGAGATAGAGTTTTATCAAAGAGATCACAGCCAATAGGTTGACAACTGTAGTCATAGAAGGTTTTGTAATTAAAGCTAATAACCATCTCAAACAATTTCTAAGAACACACCTAGAAACAATAGTGAGGAGAAAGAAACCTTAGCTCCTTTTTATGGGATGTTTTCAACTCCGTTTTAATGCCACCGACTGATCCTCAAGCACTAGCATTGCCTTGAGTGACATTGCTGCACCAGGTTGCCTGGAACATCTTGAGTTTGTCTGCTTGAGCCTGTAGCTGGGGGTGGGAGGGCACCTTCATTACAAAACTATTCTACAGCCTGGTACCCAGCATGATGTAGTCTATACACAATATGTACTCAACAAATAATGGCTTAATGAATCAATGACATACTTGAGGCAGAGAAGCGTGTAACTATCCTAAGCCTCACAGGCAGCTATGAAGAGACAAGGTCCTTCACTTCTAATGAGGTGCTCTTCTCAAGCTAAACCGGGACTCAGTGCAAGACTTCTCAAGCTTGCTCCCCAGGCTGTGACAAGGATAAATATGAGGTTCTTCTATCACAGTCAACTTGAAAAGAAGCTTATTTGCTTGCCACTGTATGTGTATATGGTTCCATATCAATTTTGTGCACAAGCATGTGCACATGGAACTCACATACACAGATGGGGCTATTACTGTCAGAGGTAGAGGCTGTTTGCCACTGTATGTGTATATGGTTCCATATCAATTTTGTGCACAAGCATGTGCACATGGAACTCACATACACAGATGGGGTTATTACTGTCAGAGGAGGCTGTTTGCCACTGTATGTGTATATGGTTCCATATCAATTTTGTGCACAAGCATGTGCACATGGAACTCACATACACAGATGGGGCTATTACTGTCAGAGGTAGAGGCTGTTTGCCACTGTATGTGTATATGGTTCCATATCAATTTTGTGCACAAGCATGTGCACATGGAACTCACATACACAGATGGGGCTATTACTGTCAGAGGAGGCTGTTTGCCACTGCAGAGACATCTGCTTTCTAGTTCATGCTTCCTCCTTGCCAGACTTCCTTGGATGTGTACACAGACTCTCATTCACTCATGGACAATCTGAAACTCCAAAGCTTTAGAAATCAAAATCTTCCCAGCAACTCATTTTTTGTTTGCTTATTTTATGAGACAGGGCATCACTACATACCCAAGGCTAGCCTGGAACTGGCTTTTCTACTGTTCCAGTCTCCTGAGTCCTGGGATTGAAGGTATACTCCACTATACCAGGCTAACACATCAAGTTATGATACAAGGGCAATCTTTTCACAAACATTTTTATAAGCCTGAAAGTTTGTATCATTTCAAGAAATAAATTGTGTCAAAATAGAAATGGAGTTTCAGGATCATATTGTATACATGCTTATGACCCTGATATGGCCAAATTGCACAGCCCCAGTGCTGTTCCTTTCAGTTTGCCTTTGTACCAGGATTGAAAGGAGGGATCACAACTTGAGAAGGGTACTCTGGAGAGGTTTAGGTTAGATTTTATTTTCTAAACTTACATAACTATGTATGTGTCTATATGTGTGGAATGGACACACAATACTTTCTTTGTGTATTGAAGAATTCATTATATTTATCCCTTGTTCATAACGGAATCAACCTCTGTTATCTCTTACAATTCTGTCATGCATGTGACCAATAATGTCTGTGATAGCCACCTAACCAGCACCACGGGTGCCTCCGTTTGAGTGACCCCTGCTGATTGTCCGTGAGGCCTGGGGAAGTATTGGCTACTACTCCAGAGTCTTCATGTTCTACGTCCACCACACACCTGACTGCCAGGATCTGATCACAATTACTGTCGCATATGAAAGTCATTTATACACAGGCATCATTTCCAATTGGTCTTGTTTGCCACATTCTGACGCCCACTGATAGACATCTTTTCCTGCTGAAATTCCCACTTCTTCTGCCCCCCTCAAGCAGTGCTTCCAAAATAACCCCCTTTTTTCTTTTTGCCTGCATGGCAGAGACGTGTCTTTAAGGAAATAGAAAACAGTTCCCTTGTCTAATGAAACGTTTGTCCTATGAGTCTCAGAGTCTATTTTGAACAGTCACTTGTCCACCAAAGTTTTCATTAGCTTATGATTTTCTCTTTCCTTCCTTTACACCCACTTAGTTGGTGGAATGGTTCTTGGCCACACTTCAGTCAAAAGAAAATAAGAGAGAGCGAGAGAAATACCAGTACTTCCTTTAGTGGGAGACTTGATGTAACACATTGGGGCACTTTTTCTTCTGAAAGGAAATCATGCTAGTGAAGATACAATGGGAAACACACCAACAATCAACTCAGGAAGTGCCTGAAGGCGGAGCAGCCTCACAAGCGGCCTCTTACCAGCAGGAGCTGGCAGGTGGGTAAGAAAAGGCGAGAGTTGTTCTGTGTGGCTTTTTAACTGTGAGTTTGGATAGCCCAAACCCACGTGCGCCTTTTAACTTTTTTTTATTTCTTTTTATTTTATTGTGGGGGATACTAGGGCTTCATACAAGGTAAACATACGTTCTTCTACTGTGTTGTACCCCCCTCCCCTGGCCTACACATACCTTCTGTCATAAACTAAGTCAAGTGATTTGGGGGAAGAAAGGAGGTAAAGGTAATTAAATAACAGTATTTGGATCCCCTCAAATGGGGGGGGGGACCCAGGAAAGAAATAGAACTCTACTTCTGACAACCAACTAATTATACACACATTTAGTAGAGTCCTGGCTATGAACATAAAAAATAAGTGCATCAACACTGCTATCTGGATGTCATAGATATTCTTCCCCTGAAGTCAGGTATCTAGACAGCCAATGGCGCACTTCTGGAAAGCAGAGCAAAGGGTGGTAAGTTATGTTCATGGGCCAGTTGAGGCTAACTCCTGCTCTTATAAGTTTTGGGGCTGGAGAGATGGCTCAGCAGTTAAGAGCACTGACTGCTCTTCCGAAGGTCCTGAGTTCAAATCCCAGCAACCACATGGTGACTTACAACCATCCATAATGAGATCTGGCACCCTTTCCTGGAGTGTTTGAAGACAGCTACAATGTACTTACATATAACAATAAATAAATCAGACCAAAAAAGCTGAGCCCCAAGTGGAATAATTGGGCTTTTCCTATTGCATCAGGGCACAGGTCTAAATGACCTCCTGCTTTTCAGTCTGTTCAAATAAACATCTCAGTCCTGCAGACACATGCGAATCGTCCAAGCATTTAAAAAGTAAACACACAGAACATGCCACATGATAGACTTATAACCAGGGTGGCCTGGCAAACGTTTCCCCCAGAATCTTGCAAGGTACCATCAAGTTATCTTCATCACCAGTCCCCACGCATGGATGGCAGAGCTAGAGAGAGCTGAGCTCTGGGGTCTGTGTGGGCTGCCGGTGGCTTTCAAAACAAGGCAGGATCCGAGTTTGTCAGAACATCTACATTTTTTGTTTCCATTTCTTTTCATTAAGGCCTCAAAATCATTGTTTGTTTAATTAACTAAGTAATTGTTTATTTTTTATTGAAGAGCTGCAAACCCACATCTTGCCTCCTGTTTCACTTTACAAATTGCATTGTTTTCTCTCCCTAAGGTCAGAAACACCTCTATATTTATGCACAATTCTTTTTTTAGAAAAAACAACCTTTTGAACAGTGCAGGTTGCCAATGTAGTAACCATTTCAACCTCTATGAAGAGTATGCAACTGGGCAATGATGTAACACACATTTAGCCCTAGAATTCAGGAGGCAGAGGCCAGTGACCACTGTGAATTCGAGGCCAGCCTGGCCTAGTCTACAGACCTAGTTTCAGGACCGCCAAGGCTATACAAAGAAACCCTGTTTTGAAAAGAAAAGAAAAAGAGTGAGTAACAGAACATACACTGTGAAGCTCCCTGTGGGCAGAGAACCTGCTGCAATGTCTGACACTCTTGCTTCTCTTCTCTACTGTTAAGTCAAATCGACTCAGTACCTTTCTCTAGACTCAAACTTCTTGAATAGGTCTGCTATAAGAAGAACACAGGACGTCACTTCTACCTGTGGATTCTCAAGAATGATAAGGGATTTCAGAGTACTGCCTCATATTACACAGCATGCTGAAAGGGGTAAGCTTAAGTTTCAACATACTCCTTTTTATTCCCTGGCTCCTTTATTGGTAGGGAATCTAAGAAGTAGTTAACTGAGCAATTAGAAGACCGCAGCTGAAAGACAAGAGAAGAAGATATGGAGCCTAGATACTAAAAACTAGATTACTGGGTTCTGAATAGTTGACTTCTAGGCCACATAGGGATGATTGAGAGAAACATGACAGTTACAGTCTGCTGGGCACTAAGAGAGCTATGCCTGAAAATAATGCTACAGGAGAAATAAGGAAAATTAGGGGTAAGGGACAGAAAGGAAGTCAGAAGCACATTCTAAGTTAACAGGGCCATAACAACCAAGATGTTTCAAATGAAAACAACAGATGGGGGGTGGGGGGCAGCAAGATGGCTCAGTGGATAGAAGAAGTGCTTTCTAGGTAGCCTGGCAATCTAGATCTATGTGAAGAAGCAACGTAAGGGTGGAAGGAGAGAACTAATGTGCAAGGTTGTCCTCAAACCTCCACATGTGTGCACATGCGTGTGTACACACACACACACAGGATAACTTAAAGATAAATAAACAAGTGAGGGTCCCAACGGTTGATGGTGAGGTTAGGATCTGAGAGGACCAGGTCTCACACAGTGCTTCTCAATCCTCCTAACGCTGTGACCCTTTGATACAGCTCTTCATGTTGTACTGACCCCCAACCTTAAAATGATTTCATTGCTACTTCTTAACTATAATTTTGCTGCTGTTATGAATTGTTATGTAAATATCTGATATGCAGCCCCCAAAGGGGTCCTAACCCTCAGATTGAGAATCACTGTCTTAGAAGAAATGGCCACTAAGTCAAGGACAAGATAGGAGGCAGCCAGATTGAGAGACATACCTGAAGTTTCATGTGTGAGGTGACCTTCTAGCCTGCTTCCTGTACTGAAGTCTAACCTTACTCATTGCTGCTGGGATCCAGACAACAGTGGGCCCATTATGTTCCCTCTGCAATATGACAGCATTGGGTTGAAGGAACAGATATCGCTTGATGGGCAGCTTAGGCTTCCACAAAACTGAGTTGACAGGCGGTGGTGTCGTTTCCAGGTGGTGAGGAAGCAGTCTGAGTATAGGCACACACACACACGCAGATGGAGTTGGCTGGTATAAAGGAAAGGTTAAATGAGCAGAAGACATGATATGCATTGATGTCAAACTTGGGATTCAGAAAGAGGTCCCTAAAGAGATTAAAGATGGAGCCCGGTCAGACCAAGGTCAATCCCTCCCACGCTGGAGGGAGAAACCATCCATGCCATTGAAAGCATCCAAATCAAATGACAATACTCCCGGGAAAGCTTGGGTGAGGTGAGAGGGTGGGTTGGATTACACAAGCCGAGAGGCAGGATGGCTGACAGCTAGTGACTAACTCTCAGTATAGAAGAAAGAAGAGATTCCAAGAGGTTGGCTTCAGCTCTTCCATGGAATGAAGAATAGGCAGGAACAAGTAGGCTGGGGAGAGGAAAGAACTGGCTGGGAGCCATCTGGAGGGTAATGAGAAGAAGTTGGTGCTCAGCAGAGGATATGTGGGCCACAGGTGTGGGGGTTCTGAGCACGCTGGTGCCATTAGAAGCAGGACTGGCATGAGATCACATGTAAAGAGAATGGAGTGAGGAAGGAGAGATGTATGTCTACTGACCCTGGCTAGCTGTCTGTTCAGAGCTTCCTAAGGCCAAGAGGTGGCTGGAATAGGCCAGTGGTATCCACCCCTTGCTGCAGGCAAGAATGACTGATGCTTCTGTCCTCCCCGGTGTCTCAGATTTAATTGGTCCTGTGGGACTCTAGAAGGCCCACTGTTTCCAAGACATGGCTAAAATTGAGATCCAGGATGCTCTGTAAGCTGGCTTCTGACTCCTATGCTACTAGGCCAGTTCCCTGACAGCCTTCAGTTCTTGCCATCATCAGGAACTTTTAATCTTTAGCTCTACACTGTGCCTACAGCTGTGCCTTGCTTCCTAACCTCTTCCCTTACTTACGACACAGCTTCTCTCTCCAGGAATCCCTCTGGGTCACACTGAGCTTGGCTCCAGAGCAGGCTGATGTTCCATACATAAGTTGGAGAAAGCTTCGGAAAAGAAAGGGAAAACTAATTTAATAAGCCTGGCCCTTTACTATGCCGTGTGTGGAAAACATCAGAAGCTTTATTAAAAGCATCAACAATACCAGGGGTCAGTCAACAATCTCATGTTCCTATTGTCCATCTGTCAGTGGTGGTCCTGAGACAGCAATCCTCTATGAGAGCCCAGTGAGGAGGAAGAAAAAAGGTCCCTGAAATATAAATCACAAACCTCACAGTTTCAGAAGCCAGTTAGAAAACTGATGTGGAATATGGCTGGCGGTGCACCCTCTAGTACATGTGAAAACAGGAAAGAGCTTTAAATCTTATCTGCTAACATTATTGTTTGTTATTCACATTGCTGAGGATGGAACTCAGGGCCTTATACAAGCAAGCAAGCAAACAAACAAACAAATAACTAAATAAGAAGATGAAATGAAATGAAATAAACTAAAATGTGTCTACCACTGAGCTACATCCCCAGACAGTCCTTCTGCCTTTTCCGAGGCATAGGAGTGTTTCATTGCTGTTGTGTGAGAGGCCTCTTCTGTGACAATAGGGAAAACAAGACATACCTGTAAGTCCCAGGAAGATGTTACTCGTTAGTCTCTAGTAAGAGCTGAAAAATGACGAAGGTAATCCTTCGTACCACTGAGTGGCCTCTCCACGGACTAGGTAGATAATGTAAGCATTTCCTACAGGACAAGATGGCAGTACTAAGGGCAGAATTAGGGAGCTGATGAGTCTGATCACCCCAGCCTAACAGTACACACAGCAAATTCAGCAGATATGCAATGTGCAGCTGATTGGAGAGCGTGGAGAGCATCAGTGGGAAACACCTCAAATAAGGCAACTGTACTGACCAACCACTGGGGCCCGCGATGGGCAATCACCAGGGAAGCCTGCACTGCGGGGAGATGGTGATGTATGGTGAAATGGAGGGGAGCAGCCATGCCTATGTATAGGCACACTCTATTTTCTACAGAGAACATTTATTTGCAAGGAAAAGTAATTTTATGTCAACAAAGGCATGTTTGGCATAGAAGGAAAGACTCATTTTTGTCATATTGTTGCCCAAATGAGTAGCCATGACCAGCAACAGGACAAAGACCATGTATACTGAGTATACATATATTCTGTACAACGGTTTATTCCAACATCCTCTGTGCAGTCACTTCTGGGCACTGAGAATGAGCAAGAACACAGGGGGCTCTACCGAGCCAGACAGTATCACCATTCTTCTATCTGCCATCCTTACTGGTTACCACAGAGTAGAAGGTCTGCTTCTCACTGCTTCCTTTCTTCCCTCTGTAAGTTCAAAGTCTCCCATTACATGACCTGTGAGCCAAATGGGCAGACATCTGTTTTTATATTGTTAGGTTTGTCTTTACAGTTTCAAGTGTCTTGGACATCACACAAAATGTAACTTGAGTGTAGGAGACACTGGGATCCAGGTGGCTTTACTCCCTCTGTAGGTCGTGCCTGTCTCTCCTAACATCTCAATGCCACTCCTACTGCCTGGAAGGGCCCCGCTGCCATCTTCAGATACTGGATTCATCCCACAAGTTTCATTCAAAATAGTCTCTTCTGGGCTGGAGAGGTGCTTCAGCAATTATGAGCTTCCCTTCTCCTGGATTGATTCTCAGCACCCACAGGGTAACTTACAACCATCTGTAACTCTAGTCTCAGGGGATTGGAACCGATGCCCACTCCCAGCCGCTGTGGGCACCAGGCATGCATCTGGTACATATACATACATGCAGTCAAGTAATTAATTTTAAAAATCCTCTCTTCCAAGCTGTCAGTGTCCAACCCAACAGAAATCCTCTCTGTAAGAGATCTTCCCTAATTGTTCTCACTGTGTGCCAAGACCTCAGGAAAAAGCTGTGATCCTGGTCACTATGTAACATGCCTTCCCTAACACTACTATAAAAACTGCATGAGGGAAGTGTTCAAAAAGGTCCACCCACTCTATTCCCCTGGTCCTACAATGTTGATTTACCTTCACTGAGCCTTCTGGGTCCTCTAACTACGTGGACATCTTTTCTTCTAACACCTCAACTTACTACACAGTACTCAGGCCTATTTCTGGTCAGTAACCTTAGATTCCCCGTTCTCTTTTTCTTTATTCCCTCTCAGAGTTGGATCAATCATATATTCATTCAATTCTTCCATGGAGCCTTCTACCATGTGGATGTTCTTCACCTTCTCTCTTTCCTATGAGTCTCCTGACCTACTGTCCCACTTCCATGATTACCTCCTCATGCAATCTAGTCTCTGAACTCTGACTCCATAATCCATTTTCTACATAACCACCATTCTGCAGGCACCATACTAGTGCATCTGAAAGCAACATTACTGACTTAGCAGAGCTCATGAACTCACGAGAAGAAAAAGCCAAGCCTTGTACATACCTAATCAGCAGCTAAGCTCACAGTGAGTGCTGGCATGTTGGCAAAATGAATTCCAAATGTTCTGGATGGCAACAACCAGTATAACTGCTGCTTAATAAGAGTGCCTCCAACAGAATGGCTATCTATCCGACTCATGACTCCTAAGCAGATTGTTAAATCTCATGCAATCACCAGGCTGGATGACACTGTTACAGCTATAAATGATGCTTCAGGACTTTAGGACTATCATGGTAAAAAAGTCAAAGTTTCAAATTTTTCTTCCATGAAATTTTCCTCTGATTCAACTTATACTCAAGGAAAAAATTTAAATTATGTTTGCATTTTCATAAAGCTCCTATCTCTAATGACAAATCCTATATAGGATATAGGAATGGCAATGTTTAGGAGCTTCTGTGGGATTGAAAAATATCATGATACACAAAACTGACAGGTATACTGTGGCTTCTCCTTACATAAAGACTAAGGGAAACAACCTATTTATAATATTCAACTTTCAATTGAATATTAATTCATTTACTGCTCAATGACTGGGGAAAGAAATTTGGGGAAAGGTATTTATCAAAGTTATACAATGTTAATACATTTACTGTCACTTACAAATTCCATCAAAGGTTTTGAAAATGAGAAGAAGGAAATTTTTATTATGAGAAATAAAGGCATAAACAAAGGGAAAAATTGCTAACTAAATCAGGTCATCAAAAAGATAACCTTTACTTTATTTTGAGTGAAGTGCAAGATACAGTCAATTCAGATTTATATGTTGTAACCTGACACATTACATCAAAAACCAAATAAACAGGCAACCACTTGTCTTTGCCATGGAATCAGTTGCCCAGAACTAATTATACCTCTTTAGTGTCTATGGGAGATCTGTTTTAGGACCCCTCAGAGATACTCAAATCTTCAGATGCACAAGCCACTTATGTAATAGGCATTGTACTTGAATATAACCTAAGAACATTTTATATTGTTAAACTATCTTAAATCTTTAGAGTAACTAATATACTGTAGATGTCATACAAACCATTATTATATTATACTGTTAAGGGAATGATGACAAGGGAAAATATGTATTTTCAATTCAGATTCTTTTTTTTTTCTCCCTGTAGCATTTTATGTTCTAGGCTGACTAAATCCATGGAGGTAGATTCCTGGATATGGGGTGTGGGGTTGGGAATAGGTTGAATGTCTGTTTTCTCTAAGCTACACACTTGACACACTTGACCACTCTGACAATGTTTTAGAATGTGATGCCTAAGTTCTGTATCACAACACCTTCCCTGGTGGAACAGTGGTTAAAGGTGAAGCAGCACCTGAGTCAAGACGCTAAGAAGGTCACAGGTCTGCTCTCCGCAGAACTCTCTTCATTCCTATCACCAGTGCCTGAGGTGGTTGATATCCACCATCACTGCCTCTATAACCTCTAACATGGGGTTCTGGACTCCAGTCTTAATCACTACAGAGAAATCTGCATGATCTGTTATACACAGTAAGTGGTCAGACACTTACGTGCTCTCAGATACCAGGTTTCACAGCAGAGAATACAAGATGTTGTATTGTACTGTCTCAGTTTGGTTTCTACGGCTGTGATAAACACCATGACCAAAAGCAACAAGGGGGAGGAAAGGGTTTTCTCCAGCTTAGAGTTAACGGTATATCAGCTTGAGAAATCAGGGGAGGAACTCACGGCAAGAACCTGGAGGCAGGAACTTTATAGCAAAGGCCATGGAAGAATGAGGGTTATTGCATTGTTCCTCACAGTTTGCTCAGCTTGCATTTTTACAGGACCTAGGACCACCAGTCCACAATTGGTACTCCCCATAGTGAACTGGGACCTTCCACATCAATCACCAATAGTGAAAATACAGCACAAGCTTGCCTACAGACCCATCTGGTGTGGTTCTCAGTTGAGGTTCCCTCTTCCCAAATGATTTTAGCCTGTGTCTAGTTGACATAAAACTCACCAGCACACCCACCAAGGCTCCCCTGGTCCTTCATCAGTTAGAATCTGATTTGCTAGACAAAGCAAAGGGAACAGAGCTTCTTTTCAGTGCCACTTATCACTGGCTTGGCACCCTAATCAAAGCACCTGACATCCTTAGAAGTGTTTCAAGTCTTAGAGTCTTAGATAGACATGTTCACTTAGTGAAGTCTATGTAAACAGTCCCCCATCAAAAATCCCCTGAAACGTGCAACTCTTCTGGTCAAAAATATTTCAGGGAAGGGAAATAACCCACGGACAGAAGCTTCACTGTCAGGAAGATGTTCCTATTATTTCTAGACTTTAAAACAATCCTTCAGTACACAGTCCTCTTCTCCCAGGGACATTTTAAAACGATCTGTAGTTACAGTGTTAAAGCTCTGATGTCTACACCACATTAACAACCCAACAGGTAACAAGAAACAACTAGTGTGTAGCCTGTATCTTTGTTTTTATAAACTTCTTATTTTTATTAATAGTTAAAGACGTCCAATTGGATTTATTTAACTTTTGCCTACTTGCTTAATAACAATGCTTGCTGGCTGTGAATTGTTTTAAAAAGAGTTATTTACATCTGAGTCAAAAAGGAAAGGCGATGTAAGTATAAGGTAACAACACTCTGGAAGTAGACAAACCACCGTGGGGGAGTTTTGCTTGTCAGCTCCCTGGAATTATATGCATTTTATTTTATTGCTATTATACATATGTTCCCATTTGCTGATGTCCTGTTCCTGTACTGAATGTAACATTCAGCAAGGCTGAGGCTTAGAGTCAATGTGTAGACATGGAATCTGGATCTGCCCAAGCCCTGGTTACATCTGCAGCCTTATACCAGCTTGCAGAGGCCAATCTGCACAGAGCCTGAGAGGAGTGGGGGTGGGGTGAAAGAAAGAAGAAAACTAAATTTCTCTGACCCATGGATAAGCTGCTGTATAGTTCTAAAAACTGATCAAAACCATTGCACCTCCTCCGTGACCCCAAATAAGCCTCAGTGTCATCCCATTTGTGGAGAAGCTTGAGAACTGCTCTGAGCCAGTTATTGCTGCCTCTCTCGATAAGCCCAAGACTCATTTTTATTATGATCCCTCGGCTGCGACCTGGAGGGTCAGACATGACCAGGGAGGCTTGATAACTCCTACCTTCTACATCTAATTTAGCACCTACTGTAAAAAACCCTTTCTATCAGCAACGCAGCTGCCACTGATCTCCCCCCAGACCTATCACACCAATAATATGGAGTCTAAAATTCAGTTCAGGGGTGGTTAGGCTTTTTGACCTATCTTCTCTTCAAGTACTATGTCAAAAAATAGAGTTATTTTTGTTCTATATATTAAACACACATTTTCTTTTATCTTTGGCCTTTATGACAAAGGGGTCTTTATTTGATAACCAGAGGACAATTTAATAGACAGCTCAGCCTGCTCCATTGTCTTGTTTTTATGTCAATTCAGAAATCAGTCGATGCTTTTTCCTGTTGTAGAGTAGGGCTCCTACACAGAGGTCCACTGGATGTAAATTCTAAGGCTGACCTTCGCCAGGTAGAACTGCAGCTACCAGAAGAAAGGGCTCAGGCATGTGTGTGTGTGTAGTGAGGGTGGGACAAAGGAAGTTAGAAAAAGCACAAAGTAGAACAGACTGCTAAGCTATCCCCTGTGCCATTCAACACTGGCAGCAACGAGTCCCATACAACTCACAGAAGCTCACAAGCTGCTGGGTGCTGGCACTGAAGCCGAGGGATGTACCTCGGCCTCTGGCTCTCAAGGTTGGATCTGGAAGCTCAGTTCTTAAATCTGAGTTACTCCTTGCCCATCTGTGATTTCTATTTGGAGCAGACGAATGTAGAAAGTCATTTTTAACAAAGCCACTAATAGTAGAGAGAAGCTAGGTGTTCCAGAGCATATTCTAGTCTGTAACACTCATGTCCATCATCCCTTATAACAAAGTGCCTGAAGATCGTGAATTTTAATCATAGTTTTTTGGGTGATAGAGGGCCTGAGACTGAGGGCTGCACCACACAGAGACAGGAAGACAGGTTGGAAGGGGTGAGGCTAGGACCTCCCACTAGGTCACACCTCTTCTTGTATTGCTGAGATTGAGTCCGGGGTCTCACACATGCTCAGAAAACACTTCACTTTCGAACCTAGCCTATTGGGCTCATCTTTTAACGGCTCTATCACTTTGGCACCACCAAACTAAATGCCAAGCCCCCTGTACAGGGATCCTTATAAGGCATGTTCAAACTACCACTAAACCACAGCTGTGTCTAACCCACACTTCAGGTTGAAGAGACTGTTTCAGCACAGACTATTTTGTATATATTATTTGTTTTCAGGAACTACTTACCTTAATACTCCCAAAACATCTGTTCATTATTTTCTGATTTTGTGTGTGTGTTTGTGTGTGTGTGTGTGTCATTGTTTAAAGTCACTTTATATTATCACTTAAATGTTATATGAAATACGTTCCAACTTTGGCTGTCAATCCGTTCTCAGATATAAGATTTACATGTTGCCCAGTGTAACTATCATTTTGTTGACGATTTCTGTGGCTATGCAGACCATATTGTTAAGTACTGCCCTATTTCTTTTTAGTTTTGAAGCCCAAGTTTCCATGTGATATTAAAAAAAAAATGAATGCCAAGATTTTATGAGGAAGCCTCTGCCCTCTGGCTCATCTGGAGCTTGTGGCTGAAGCCTGGACATCACCTCACTCTTTGTAGGTACTTGGGGTTAGGTAAGATATGGTTTCAGACAGATCCCTTTTCATGTGGGAATCTAGTTTTCTCATAGCTACTTATTAGACAGATTCCCCTTTTCCCATTTTGTCCTCTGGTGCCAAGGTTGAAAAGGAGTTCACCATATGCTTGGAATTATCATTCAACTCCCTTCTGTCTGATTCATCTATGAATCTGCTTTTAAGCCAACATGACAGCGTTGCTATTAATAAAACTTCATAATACAATTTTAAAACAGACTATGTGGTGCCTTCCTCTTTCTCAGAATTGCTTTGGCTATTCAGGGTTTTCGTGATTCCACATAAATTATTTAATGAGTTTTTCCATTTTTGTAAGGAATACCATGAGGGTTTTAACAAGGTTTGTGCTGAATTTGTGTGTGATAGTTTTGAACCTTCGGAGAATATTGTCATTTTAATAATATTAATTATTTTGGCTCATGAACTTTGGATTTTTGTATCTTCTTCAGTTTCTTCTATTGAAGTTTTAAATAGTTTTGTCCTACCAATATCTTTCACTTCGTTGTCTAACTTTAATCTTGACTATTTCTGATACTATTATAAAACAGAGTTTTCCTGATTTTTACTTTTTCCAACTTGGTCAGTATTTTCATATGGCACTGCAAGTGGGTTATCGATTTGAGTGAATTCATTTTGTGGATTTATAACTGCATTCCATACAGAGGGTCACATAATCCTTAAACAAAGACTTTTTGTCTTCTTTTATGTCTTTATTTTTCTTGTCTGATCATTCATTACCATTTTCAGTAACATAGAAAATGACAGAAGAAGCCATCTTTGTCATGCAGCAGATATTGAGGGAAAGGGTTTTTTTTTTTCTATTATACCTGCCCCCCCTTCTTTTGTGGGTTTTGTTGTTTGTTTTTGATAAGTAGCCTTCATTATATTGAGGATTTTCTTTGAACTAATAAATTGCTGGTAGTTTGTAGTAGCTCTTGTTAATCAAGAAAAGTCCATGAGCTTGTCCAATGCCTTTTGTCATCTGAGATGATCATGATCCTTCTTGTAATTTTTTCACTGCTGCATGTATCACAATCATTAAATTACAACTATTAATCCAACTTTGCATGCCCGGGACAAGTTCTACTGGGTCATGATGTACAATCTTTGTAATATGCTTTGAATTTGGCTTGGCAATATTTAACTGAAGATTTTCAGAACAATGCTAAAGGACCATGGTTTTCTTTTCATGATTTAGATAGCAATATAATGTTAGACTTGTGAAATACAATTCTTTTTAATGGTGTTGGAGCTGGCTATGGTCTCCTAGACCTTGGACATGCTGGGCAGGCACAATACACGTGAGCTACAACCCCAGCCCTTCCCTTTCATTTCTGGATGAAGATTCTTTCAAAGCTCTCTGGCTGGTTTTATTTGATCTGTCTGCTCTTAAGGTCTGGCACACAGCTGTCTCCTTTAGCATATTGGAGGTCTGCTCACCTCTTATCTGTGCTAAGCTGTAAGCTTCCTTTCTCTTGTGTCCTCTTCCTTCACCCACTCTCTTATTTGATGATGCCCAGGCTGTCTTTAAAAGCTTTCTGATAAGTGCACAGAGTCACAGACTGGGAAGTTTTTTTCTTAAGCATTGGTCATTGAGTGTTCTTTGGGTGCTGTCCAGAAGTCTGAGCCACCCTGATCCCTGAGCTTTTCAACATGAACTGTTCTTCTTCCTTATCGTGGTTTAAGTCTGTTACAGATTCATGATTCAGGCCTGTGGTGGCCACTTTCAGTTGTTGGAAGTACTTTTGAATTATTTCATTGTTTTTATCTTCAGTCTGTTTAGAATTCCTGTTATTTGAATGCTGAATATTGTAACAATATTTTCTACCTAATTTTATTTTATTCTATTTTCTAGGTACATTTTCTCTACTTTGCCTCAACTCCATGGTAGTTTCCTCTTTTGTTACCATGTTTGCAATTTTTAAGAGTTCCCCTTTATCTTCTAGAGCATTATTTAAATGGTGCCCAGATCTTGTTTCATGAGTTTAATATTGATGGTAGTTCCTAGGGTTGTTTCCTCCACTCAGAGTCCTGTCTCTTCCTAACCACTCTGTGATGTTGACACTAGTCTTTTGCTTCATATCAGCTGTTAACTTTTCTGAAATGTCTGACAGTCTACAAATGGTATTCATGCTCAAAAATAAGGAACAGATAAAAAGTGACTGGCACTTCCTAGGCCACGCTGGAGCTTGCTGTGAAGTTCTCTAAGCAGGGATCCACCTAGATGGTTAACTCTAGAACTTCTGTAGACAATGTTTCTTAGTACTGGGCTGGCCAGCTTTCCCAAAGAGACACTTTAAACTCTTCACAGGAAGGCAAAGTCATGGTACTAACAGTGTTCTACTTGCTTAACAAAAACAGCATTGTGTTTAGATGCTGACTGGACTCTGCTTGCCCTCAACCATATCTAGTGCCCTTCCACCTATAGAATTTCTACTGACATCTCATTTGAATGCACAAGCCACCAGGTTTCAGCTGGGACAGGGGGAGGGATGTCACCTAGAAGCCAGAGATGGAGGTAGGAGGAAAGAAGAATCTAACTCCTTTATAGTTTACACAGATTTCTTATCATAGTGCTTTCTCTTCCTGCCTCATTTTCTCTTACAGAAGTACCAGCTAATTCCCTAACCATGTGAATAGTCTCCAGCATCTGTCTTCCAGCACTGGTGATGAATTGGTTGTAATACTCCTAAAGATACAAAGGAGTATAGATGATCAAGCCCCTTATACAAAAGGTGGTAGTAATTGTATTGAGCCTTTTTAGCCTACACAGGTCCTTCGGTATACTTTAAAATAAATCTTCTCTTGCTTACTTACAATACCCAATGCAATGTAAGTCCTTGGTAAATAGTAGTCATATTGTGTTATTAAGGGAATGATGACAAGGGATAATGTTGGTTTGGTACAGAGGCATTTTTCCCTAAACGGCTTTATCCATGGATGGGTGAACCTGTGGATGTGAAGCTCATGGAGAAGACCTGCTGTATATGAACTGGTACCTTACTTTCTCTGCCTGTCCACTCTGGTCAAGTGCTCATCTGCTTTCCAGCTATCACAGTGCTCCTAACTCTAACTTATTTTTATGGATTAATAATACATGCAATAAGCCTCACACTGTAGTTCTGATAGATTTTATAAAAGAATAAAATCAGATCTCTCTTTTTATTCATTGAAGAATCCTTAAGAGATGCTTTAAAGCTCTATAGTTCATATATGCACAACAAACTCATGAATTCCTTTAAAAATATCCAATATAAAACAAAATGAGAATCCAGCACTCCATTTCACAACCAGGAAAAACAATAGCAGCCTGAGGAACCTTAGGATGAGGCTAAAAGTCCTATTGTTTGTACACTTTATTTTGCAGACTTCAGAAGAGCCAAGCTCATAACCTACAAGGAACACTTTCTACCAGTAAAAGGGCACCCTGACGGTAGAATGATATATTTTCATTTTGGTTCCAGAACTAGCTGTATCTTACATGGGAAAGTTCCTCCCATTTCTTTATATTAGTTTTCCCTAAAATAACAAGTTTAAAGCACCACAAAGTCACTTGAGAGGATACTTTGTGATTGCACAGATTGAGTTGAGAGGAAGGGCAGGAAAGAAATTTAAGATGGAAAGGAAGTATTTCTGACTCCAGCAGCATACAGCCGACACCAATTTCCATGCAGCCAGAGTTAGTGGTGAGTCTCACTGAATATCAGGAGAAACGCTTCAGACATGACCTGTAAATTCTCCTTCAAGTGGAAATTTTTATCATCCACAAATCTACCCAGCTTCTCTCACCCCACATACGTTTTTGATCTACACAGTTTTGAGGAGGAAGGTTCTACATGTATTATCCACTGCCAAGTGAGCAGGCAGGCACTTCAGTGAGGTAAACTGCCTTTTCTAACTTCAGAGTCCTTCTCTGCCATCAAGTCTAAATCTGAGCTATTTTATTTTACTTTTAAAGATAGGCCCAGGCTTAAGAACTGTTAAAAATAATCCAGAACTTTGGAATAGACTAAATACTAAAGTGAAAATGCCTTAAATTACATGACTGTAGCCATTTAAGTAGCCAGAAAGTAGGAATGGGACCTAAGTCATTGAGATATTTTGATTTTTACAACCTCACCACTCTGTCTTCTGTGACATACTTAGGATTAAAAGCTCTTATCTGTTGTGGATAGCCCTGGACTTGTATTTTGATGCTTATTCCACTCCTCAGAGGGGCTGCAGATGAGGAGTTGCCTTGTGAACCTTCTCCCCACCTTAACTTTTCAAATAAAGGCTTGAGCCAATGATTGGGCAGGAGGAAGGGGGAGGAGTTGAGAGTTTAGGGGAGGAGCCACAGGGGATCAACAGGAGAAGGAGGAGCTACGAGGATGGACTGGAGAGACTGCAGAGAGAGAAGCTCGCGGCCTGGAGAAACTGCAAATTATATGGGATAATATAGATGGGAATAGAGTAGTGTAGTGGGAGATCTACCCAATCTAGGCTTATAGCTTGTTTTATTAACTGATTGAGTTTTCTTTTACCGGGGAATTGGGTTAGAAACAAAGTAGCAACACTTATCCAAACATGGTAAATGTGAGGCAGAGAATCCAGACAGTGCTGCTAAGAAGGTGACCAACTTAAAGTCACTAACAAAGCGCAGGACAAAAGAACAAAGAGCATATGACAATCTCTAGATGATGTTCTGAGGGTCACAGGCCCAAGCATATAAACACATAAGCATAAAAGCATAGAAGCTATAACCTTAGCCTAATGATGAAGAAAACTCAGGCTCAAACTGAGAAAGGAAAAACTTAGGAAGGACCCGGGTTGAGAGAGATGACAGATTGTAACCATGTCTAACACATGGCCAAAAACTACTGCTGCAGACACGGGTGAGATTTGTGATGGAACCGGAAAATGAACTGGTGATTAGATGAAACAATCACAATCAGTGCTAAAGTTCCCAAATTCTATTAAAATGTAATTACCATAGGTTCCCCATCTTAGGAAATGTCCACTAATTACTACAGACTGGAGTTGTCTGTCATCTATACACATTGTTCGGGGACAAAGTGTGGCTGTGTCTCTTACTGATTGTCTTCTCTTAAGAGGAAAGGGAAGGAGCAAGAACATGTGAAAGATTCAGAAGAAAGATGTTTGTGTGCAAACACATGCAAAAGTGGACATGTGAGAACATATATAGCAAAATGCTGAAATCACAAAACTGATGAATCTTGGGAAAGTGACTGGAGTCCATATACCTGAGTATTTTCTGAACATCTACAAGTATTTTAGGCAGTTACAAGTGGGGCCAGTGAAGACAGTTCAACAGGGGACAGTGCTTGCCTCCAAGCCCAACAGCCTGGGCTCTCTGGAGCCCATGTGGTAGATGGACAGAACACCTTGTGAGTTGTCCTCAGACCCTCACCTTTGTGCTCATACATGTGTCCTCATACACAGATACCCATGCACACCAAATAAAATCACAAAGCATTAAACAATAAGTTAAGAGCATTTCTAAAACTACACATTTAATTGCCCTAAGAGGACATCATTTAAAAGTCAGCATTTTGTTTTCTAAACTTTTTGTAAATTTTTGGAATGACTATTTCACTTGCTTTTTATAACAGCAAGGCACAAGAGGGCAGAAAGAATAGATATGCAGTCTCAGTTTTCCACCTCACTGTGAGGCAAACCAACTTGGTGACACTGAGCCCAGCTAACTGCTCTGCCAAGCAGAAACCTTAAATTCCTGCAAAGATAACAAGAGGCAGGACACACATGAAGCAGAACCCATGGCTGTCTGTCATACACTACTAATCCCACAGTGCACCCCTCCCATCAACCCTCCTTCCTTACTGTTCTAGAATGCACTGCTCTAGGGTACACTGCTGGGAAGAGGGGAGCTAAGGAGTCAGGACAATATCCAAGGTGAGAACACTCAGATGGAACAGAATCACAAAAAACACTTTTATCCATTTGAACACTTACTACTTGGTTTGATTCTCTTGTCCTTAATTATGAAATAAACACAATTCTAAGGAGCAAGAGTTAGAAATGAGCTTCATGCTACATTACCAAATCGATTCTATTGCCCTGAATGTACATTTAACATCAGCTCTAATTCTTGAAACTACGATTCTAATTCCCCTGAAAGAGGAGAAATACAGAAATATTACTGAACCGTACTTATCACAGACAAAGAAATACAAGATCAAAACCGAAAGACAGCACCATAAGCTCCTTTTCCTTAGAAGTTAGTCCAGAGTCTCATCTCTTCTAAAGCCATTATTGAGGCAATAAAAATGGGTTCAAATTGAATATTATAATTTTAATAAATCAGGTTCATAAAAGACACAGAAGAATTATGTAGGCCCTTGTAATTTTTCTGGAACTTATACAAAACAAGTCACATAATCAAATTGAAATATGCCCCTAACCCTAGACTGAAATATAATAAAAATGACTTTTCAAAGGACAGGATTTATATTCTCCATATAAATCCAGTCAGTCTTCCTCAGTTATAACACCTTCCACCATCCTGCCTAACATAGAAAACATACATGCAATCGCATATTTTATCACAGTCATTGTAATTAAAAATTTCTAAAAGCAGGATAAAAGTTAATGCCAAAATAAAAACAAAGTTTGAAGAAATAAGTTGAATATATTATGTAAGTTTTGTTTGTTTTGCATGGTTTTCTTTAAAATCATCACAAATCAAAGTGGGTAGATATAAAATTAACTCAAACAAATCAGTAGCTTTCCTTTATACAGATGATAAATGGGCTGAGAAAGAAAATAGGGAAGGAAACATCACCCTTCACAATAGTCACAAATAATATAAAATATCTTAGTTTAACTCTAACTAAACAAGTGAAAGATCTGTATGACAAAAACTTCAAGTCTCTAAAGAAAGAAATCAAAGACATTAGAAAATGGAGAGATCTATGCTCATGGATCTGTAGGATTAACATAGTAAAAATGGCCATCCTTTCAAAAGAAATCTACAGATTCAACACAATCCCCATCAAAATACCAACAGAATTCTTCAAAGACATGAAAAGAACAATTCTCAGTTTCATATGGAAAAATAAAAAACCCAAGATAGCAAGAACAATTCTTAACAATAAAAGAACTTCTGGGGTAATCACCATTCCTGACCTCAAGCTATACTACAGAGTTTTACAACAGTGGTAAAAACTGCATGGTATTGGTACAGAGACAGTCAGGTTGAACAGTGGAATAGAACTGAAGACCCAGAAATAAACCCACACACTTATGATCACTTGATCTTTGACAATGAAGCCAAAAATATACAATGGAAAAAAGAAAGCATGTTCAATAAATGGTGCTGGTCTAACTGTAAGTCTGTATGTAGAAAAATGAAAATAGATCCACATTTGTCACCTTGCTCAAAGCTCAAGTCCAAGTGGATCATGGACCTCAACATAAAACCAGATACACTGAATCTAATAGAAGAGAAAGTGGAAAAGAGCCTTGAACACATTGGCACATGGGGGGAGGAACTGAGGGGGGGGGATTTCCTAAACAGAATGCCAATGACTCAGGTTCTAAGACCAACAATTGATAAATGAGACCTCACGAAACTAACAAGCTTCTATAAGGCAAAAGGACACAGTCAATAGGACAAATCAGCAGTCTACAGATTGGAAACAAAATCTTCATTAACCCCACATATGATAGAGGGCTAATACCCAAAATATATAAAGATCTCAAGAAGCTAACTTCCAAAAAACCATCAACCCAATTAAAAAATGGAGTATAGAACTAAACAGAGAATTCACAACAGAGGAATTTGAAGGGCCATTAAACACTTAAAGAAATGTTCAAAGTCCTTGGTGATTAGAGAAATGCAAATCAAGATGACCCTGAGATTCTATCTTCCACTAATCAGAATGGCTAAGATCAAAAACACAGGAGACAGCAGTTGTTGGCGAGGATGTGAAGAAAGAGGTACACTACTCCATTGCTGGTAGGATTGCAAGCTGGCACAACCCCTCTGGAAATCAATCTGGAGGTTCCTCACAAAATTGGAAATAAATTTACCTGAAGACACAGCTATACCACTCTTAGGCATATACCCAAAAGATGCCCCACCTAACCCTAACCCTATGGTAATAGGGGCAGGTGCTCCATTATATTCACAGTGGCCTTATTTGTAATAGCCAGAAGCACAGAACTCAAGAAGGCTAACAAGGAAAAGGGCTCAAGTAAGGATGCCTCAATCCCAGTTGGGAATGAGAAGAAAATAATCACAGGAGGCAGAGGGAGAGAGGAATCTAGGTGGGATAGAGGAGAGAGAGGTGAAAAGAAAAACATGATCCCTTCGTGAGGGTTTTACATACTGTATCTCATCCTAGATGAAGACTCAAATTCAAGGTGATTTTTAAAAATTTTTATTTTATTTATATGAGTACACTGTTGCTCTCTTCAGACACACCAGAAGAGGGCATCAGATCCCATTACAGATGGTTGTGAGCCATCATGTGGTTGCTGGGAATTGGACTCAGGACCTCTGGAAGAGCAGTCAGTGCTCTTAACCGCTGAGCCATCTCTCCAGCCCAGAAGACTCAAATTCAATATGGCAGACGACCAAGCAACTGACAGGGCTGCTGAGGATCCACTGTGAGCAGTACTCACAAGCCTTCCTTTCCACAGCTGAGGCTTAACAATTATTTTTGCTAATTTTTATATCCTTCAAAGTTCAACATTATTACCTCTTTTTCCTTAGGTTTTGAATAAAGGTAGATAGAAGAATAAAAAAAGCATTCAATTTAATAAGGTGTGTTTATAGAAAAGAAAAGAAAAGAAAAGAAAGGAAATACCATGTCTTTTTCAAATGTGCTCCAGACTGATGTTTCTTCAGGTTACAAAACATTGACTTTACAAGTTTATGTGGTACTTAGGTCAATAAAAACACAAAGAAGAGGCAATGATGAAAAGTCAGACCTGTAATTGTAGAGCAGAGATATTTGAACAGAGAAAATCAAGTTGGGATGTGAGGGAGAAGACAGGACAGTGTTTGAAGGGTTGGCATTTCTAATTTCAGAGCTGGTCAGGACACAGTCTCAGAACCACTAGAATTTAACCATCAGTAGTGCCAGACAGAGTCAAGTAGGAAGCAGTTGACATTCTCCTAAGTTTTTTGAAATGTTCAGGTGTCCCTGGAATATGTACTGGTGGTGTCTGAAGTGCACACAAGGCCATAAGATGGCCTCTGTAGAACAAGTTGATATTCTCCACTGAACACAGAACAGCGTTACGGACATGGAGCTATGTCTAGGACTTAGAATCATCAAACTTGAAAGAGACTGGGATGGATGCCTCAGGAGCTAGTTACAGACAGGCCTAGACCCACTTACTAACTTGTTTCCAAATTCACTCTTGCAAAATCTCCTAATGAGCTTTCTGATGACTCTGTCCCTCTGTACTTCCTCTCTAAAATGAGATGTCTACAGATAAGCACTGCTATTTGGAAGCTCTACACTAGTCCCAGGTCAGCAGAAAGCCATTTACCAAGTCCAGTAAAGTCACCTGAACCTAAGCTTTGCTTTACAGTTCCTGACTCACATATTGACAGTACTCTACTCCTGTATGTTGCCTGTCATCCAACCCCAAAGAAACAAAACCTAGCCAGCACCAAGAGAAAGAATTTTAAGCTTATTAAATGTGCTTGCTATAGCTGGGAAGCAATCTTGATCCCTCATAGGCACTGTCTTCGTGTGATGTTGGACAATAATTCAGCCTCCATAATTCAGTTAACAGCATTTATGAAGTCTATCTGTGATGCCTTCCTGCTACTTGCCAGGTGTGTGCTGGGGTCAACAGGCATAGGAAGACTGTCTCCAAATTTCTCAAAGCCCAGAAAGACAGACAGGGCCCACATGTCCTGACAAAGGTCATGTTGTAAATGGCAGCTTCGTAAGCTCTGCGATGCTGTAGGGTCACATAATTGAATGTGTTTTGAGAAAAATCCAGCAATGGTAAAAAAGATCTCTGAATATGCAGTGATAAAAAATTAATTCAAATAATCATGAGGCATCTACTCAGACAATAAGCCTTAGTTAGAAAACAAAAAAGATGAATAATCAATGAACACAGCTTTCACCAGAAGCTAGAGTCTCATTCTGTGTGAGTTTCCTATTAGGAGATTATGCTAACATGAATGGAGTCTGTTGTGTGTGTTGTTTAGACAGGCTCTCCTTACATAGTCCAGGTTGGCCTCAAACTTACGATCATCTAAAGCAGGATGCCTTAGCCTTCCCAATGGTGGCATTACAGACATGAACATCAGCTTATCTTTAGTGTTCTAAAACAACCCATCCTCACTTTGCAGCATCTTAAATGTCCTGAGACAAAATGAAGGTTTTCAGATGGTCTTCCCAGTGTTCTACAGAAAACTGTTCTTACCATTTTCCAGCTTAGAGAATGACCATGGTATTCACCCCAGATATCCTTGACCTTCAAAGCACCCCAGTTGTACTGCTGTTTCTAATTTTGTGTCCTCACATTTGATACCCTTTCCTCTCTTTGAGTCCCCATCTGGAGAATTTTAAACACTTAATCATAAGTTCTCTACTGAGCATGTGTCTACTAGAAAGGAAATCAGTAAGTCAGGGAGACAGCTGCACACTCAGGTTTACTGTAGCACAATACAACAGTCACTACAGAAGCAGCCTTCAACAGAACAATGAAGAAAGTGTGGCATATTGGACAATGGAATATTTTGTAGTCATGTATATCTGCATGAGTGGCACTGAGACATAAGTCAACTATCGAGAGACAAACAGAACACATGATAGATGATATGAATAGTCACCCAGAAGTAGAGAAGTAAGTGTACACTGGAGGTGGGAGGAGCAGGAAAGAGAAGGATGGTTAGTGGGTACTGGGTTAGACAGAAGCAACAACTTCCAATCTTCTATAGTTGTTTGACTATGATCAGATCAACACACTGTACATTTGTGTTAAAATGTCACCCTGTACTCCATAGATAACTTTTTGTGTCAGAAGTAACAGACAACACCTGCAAAGCTCTACTTCATGTATAGGCTAACATATCCATTTTTAAAAGTTAGGATGTGGGAACCTTTTGGGTCCATTCTTTCCCCCACCATTAGTCACTGCTGCAATCTGAACCCGCAAGAACACTAATAACTATGTTTCAGCAATGTCAGCTTAGATTCAGGAAAAGAGTCAATCAATTGCTTGGACTGTCATATTCATTAAGAAAATAGATGGCGAGACAGAGAAAACATCTGAGATAACAATCAGCTAGGAAAAGCAAACACCTAAACCTTTCCACTAAAGGGTGAAAAGGTGAGCCTAAAACCATACGACAGAGAATCAACTGTCAGTAAGCAAGTCAAGGGGTCTGGCAGATCATTACACTCTACTCTACTCTTCTTAGGTGAGCATCATCTGCACACTCAGCAGGTGCCAGGCAGCTCAGATCCTAGGGCCACTCATACTTCCCCACTATTACCATAGAGTCACCCTGAAAAACTACTAGTAATCTGCTGAAACAGAGATACAACAAAATGATGGGCAGGCCAGACATCTGTTTAAAACTAAGTACAAAGGAAAACTGTATCTGGAAAAAAAGAAGATACGGCCCCTAACCCTGAGTTAGATTCAGAAACCTTCAAATGCTAGACAAGGATTTGGACCCTGGGCTATATTGATCCTTGATTCCTCCCCTCTTCCTTCTCTCTCTTCTTCCCTCCTTTCTATCTACCAATTTTGAGACAAGCTGTTGCTAAACTGTCTAGGCTAGCCCTGAGCCTATGTTCTACCTGTCTCTGTCTCCCCAGCAGCATGGGTCACAGGAATCCATTATCGCTTCTGTTCAGGAAAGGGATAACCAGAAGAGGTCACATAAAACTAGCAAGAATGCCAAGATAGATGGGCTTCCATGATGTTGTGCTTGGGATACAGTTCCTAATAAAATGTTCTGAATGATCAAAATATGAAGTCCCCTGTTCCTCTGCTCCACAGAAAAACACTTCATGTGAACACTTGAGACTGTGTATGTATAAACACACCAGTCTTAGGATATTGTGAACTAGGCTGAAAGGATCAAGATTCCTTGAACTACAGAACCTTTTTCTCTGATCCTTAGATCATATTCAAAAATCAAGTTTTTTTTTTATTTTGGTTTTATTTTTAAACATGTGGAGAGAGCAATAGAAGTCTTTCAGACATGTGTAAGTGTGGAGGTAGGAGGATTACATTTTTAAATACAGTGTATCCTGACCCAATAGGCAGTAAGATCTGGGAGAGCCATTATTACAATGGCACATGATTTAACAATCTTCTGTAGTCTGCATGTGTTCTAAGCATCCAGGTCACCTTGACTTCAACATGTATGACAAGAATGGACTCACCAACATGAAAACTAGGAGTCTTGTCTCTGTCTAGCTAGAGGGGATTGAGGCTAAGGCAAGAAGTGTCCACAGTGGCTTCCTTAGGCTAAGGGAAAAACAATCTAGAAACTTCTGATAAGTGAACCATGATTCTTTTTTACTAATATATTTAGAGATATCACTTTTACTTTCGGGTTAAGCTGGGTTTAATGTCATAACTAACATTGTCAGTCATTCTTGCTAGCTAAGGTATATTCCTCCAAGTGACATAGCTATTCAAATAAAGACCACGGCACAATTTCATTAGTTTTCATTAAACATTCCTCAAAAGTCAGTCTAGAAGTGAGAGCTAAGGATCAAAAGTTTTTGTTTTTGTTTTTTTTAAAAAAACCTAAGTGACCTTTTCCAGGCAGCCTGAGAAGCACAGCCACAATTAAAAATATTTCTAGAATTAAAATAAATAAAGGCTAAGGAAGAAAGACACAATACAGTAGAGAAAATAAACATGTAAATCGGACCTTTCACCAGCACTCCAAGGCCACTCATTTGGTTTGGCGACTCCGTCACTAAATCTTCTGCATAATCACCCTTGCAACAGCTAATAAGTAGATTTTAGCCTTGTTTTTCATGACAATGTATCATCCAATTTCCATTATAAACTCTAAATTGTTCTGTTTCTTTTTAGTAGCCACAGTAAAGAATTTACCCTTTGCCTTTGCAAACTTGACCTTTCAGTACTGTGACCATCTGTGATTTGCATGATTAAGAAACATACATAATTTATTTCATTTATCTGAGGAATTAACATAACCCATTAAAACACCAAGATTTGCTTACACTAATGTTATTGTGGATATAAAGCTTAGGAAAAAGGGAAAAATTGAAGTCTATTTTATAACATTTGTGAAGCAAGAACATATTGGGAGTGTGTAAGAGAAATAAAATACATGTTAAAAAAGAAGCCTTTCTAAGAGAGAGTGATTTCTAAAGCAGAAGAGAAAGCCGTTCTTGGAGAGGAACTGGAAGGTGCTAGTCCTTCACTAGATTTCCTTTCATTATTGATTTGTCTTGGCAAGGGAATGAGGAATAATATTTATTGCTCATATACCACATTCTTGTATCTTAGTGACTGTTGCAATAAGCTTTCTCATAAACTACCTGCAACAGGCAGGGTAAACAATTATTAATTTGTGGTAAATGTTGGAGGTGAAAAAGACACACTATAATACTATAAATCTATTCTCTGACAGTAAATCTCTAAAGTTTCATCATTAATGTCTAATTCTCAGGATTTATGATTCTGCATTCTATAAAGCTAAAACTTCATGAAATGGTTTTTGTATAGAGCATAAACACTAAAATGTGAGAGGCATCAGATTGTGTCACCAAAACTTTCATTTTGACGTCCTAATCACCTCAAAATGTAGAAATTATGCTGTAGATGAGAACAGTTAAGATAGGGTGGGGGAACTTCTAGCCCACCTGGAGATGAAGGTCTCCGTAGGATACACACAGGGACACATGGTGACAATGAAGGCAGAAACTGAAGCTACACAGTGGCAAATGAGGCTGGCCAGCAGCCTCAGAAGCTAGAAAGAGGCCAGGAAAGATTCCTCCACGCGTGAGAGTTGGCAGGGCCTGGCTCTGCACTTGCAGCCTTCAGAAATGTGCAGGCACATATTCCTGCTGTCTACGTCGCCTTGTCTTGCTTGTTGTGGCGGCCAAGGTATAAACACATGAGGAAGTTTAATAAAGATGGTGGAAAAGTGGTGTGGCTCAAGACAAGATATAGAGAGGAAATCTCAGTGAGATACACGTATCTGAAGGACTGCCATCCCAAATTACAAAGAATTCTAAAAACTTTGAAGAAAGCAAAGAACATATTCCAAATGGGCAAAACAAATGCCCTACCCAAGGGAACTCATGTGAGGATGAGGAACAAGTGAGGAGATGCTCACCACTAGATGTCTTTAGTGAACTGCAAATTAAAATCACAGTGAGGTGGGGTACCACACAAAAAGCAGACAGTTGAACACTACTCATTTCCAAGGAGATATAAAGCCAAAGTTAGATTACAACACATAGGTAATATACAAACATTATGAGAATACAGCTCTGAGCTGGCAGGCAGATCTGTAGCTGATAGCTTTTTTCTACACAGTTACAGAGGTTTTACATTTATTCAACTACTTAGGAAGGCGTCCTGCCAGTACCTATCCATTTGCATTTCCCATGAAAGCACAATTACATTCTACTAGACACAGCAGTAAAGCTTACACATGAATGAAACAAAAGATAAAAACAAGATTGGTGATGACTATGTCGACAGCAGTTCTTACATTAAGAAGCTCAACGTGCCCACGTCCCTCTGCTAGAAGGATGGTAAACTTAAGAGGAAACATTATATAGCAGAGAAGATGCGTGGCCTAGAGTTATGTTGCAAAACATTGGATTTACTAATACAATGACAAGGAAACGCACAAAACCCAAATTCGAACACGGATGAAGTCTCTTGCTAAATGAGGAAAAGCAGCTTCCTTCGTGAGGGAGAGGACCAAGATCCCTCTCTGCGTAGCCATGTCAGAGACCTACATACATGAAGAATGTTCTTAAACTGATTGATTGCCCACCTGACAGCCATTAGAAGACAATGTACATGGACCACCATGAATGATACAGACAACTAGGTCAGTAAATATGCTTGAGTTCAAAACCAACTCTGGTAAAGCTAGGAAAATGGATTGAATTATGACAGGAAAGATATCAACAGCGGATATCTGCTCATAAGGAGCAGATGACCCCAGGAGGGGAGAAGGCATCTGGGTGGCAGGTGGAACTGTCCCACACCTGACTGTCATATGGGGTGTGCCACACAAGCACTGCCAATTCACAGACCCCAACACCAAAAAAATCAGACCTTAATAATAAAGAACTTAAATAGAAAAGGTAATGAATTAGTTTATTTTCATGTCTGTGTGAAGTTAATTAACTATGGTATTAAAGTTTGCCCACCCACCCCCCAGCTTTTGTCAATTTGAAAGAGAATTAAACAGTCTATATATTTGCACTGAGAGTCCAAGGCATATTTGTTTGGATGGATAAGTAGAAGATGGATTGGAAGCTAGATGATAGATGGATAAATAGAAAATAGATACACAGAGAGATGTTAGCTCGATGGATGGAAGAGTAGACAGGTGATAGATGTGTAGGAATCAAATAAGAAAAGCCACAAAATTTCAACAAATAAATAAATGCTCTTTTATCAGTAGGAAGGTAAGAAGCCTATTCACTCAGATATTTATTTCTTATTTTATTTAATTGTTTGCTTTGAAGTGCTGAAGATGGTAACGAGAGGCTCATGTACGTTTCATAAGTGCTCTGCCACTGGGCCACATCCCAGCCCCTACTTCCCGTGTATTTCAATGTTGCCTGATTTCAAAACATGCCAAGATTTATAATGCACATACAAGTAAATATAAAATAGTAGTTTTAAACGTTTTTAAAAATTCTACCTTCTTCAAGAGAGAAGAGGATATTGTCATCTCATTATCTAAGGTCATTTAACTCCCCCATGCCCGTGCCCATGCCAAGCTTGCAAATGTCCTCACATTCTGCAACTTAAGAGTTAGACATAAGCCGTGGCATAGGGGAAGCATCACAGGACATGTCTGTGTAGCTCCTGGCACAAGCTAAGGCTCCTATGAACAGACTCACCACGTGTGCTGGAACCTGTTCGGCTTTTGCAGCGGGAGTTCCGGGTCTTGGGTAGAACTGGTTGATGAAGAGACTTGGAAATTTGTACTCTTCAACAAGTTTCACTGTTTCTTGAAAATCCTGATCGGTTTCTCCAGGAAAACCACAGATAATATCCGTAGCAATAGTTATTCCAGGAACCCTGGAAAAGAAAAACAGACAAAAATGTTAAAAAAAAAAAAGTTGACTACAAGCCAGAGTTATTATTTCCTTGACATGTTAAAATGACATTTAAAAAAATATAATTTATGTTTTTAGGACAGCATTTGCAAATAGTTTTGAAAAACCCTCATTACTAAGAAATATAATAAATAGTGTCCCCTGGTCATTCTCAGATGAACCCATTTTTAAGGCTTTTAGACAGTTTTTTTTTTTTTTTACTTTTTCCTCAGTATCTTAAAATAGATGGTGACTGTGCTGTTCTTAGTTGTGTTGTGTTTTTTTGGGGGGGGGCAGTATTTAAGAACTTTTATGTTGTGGTGAAATGAACTAGCTGTAAACATACTCTAACCCTATGTTCCTTAATACTGTATTCATAATACTTCCATAGAAGACCTGCAAAACAACTGGTAGACCTAGTTGTTTCTCAACAGCAGTTAGGTTTTCTAAGGGTAGTAAGTGCCTCTTGGAAAAGTTTGTTTAACATTTTTATGTTCCTAAGCTTATATCTTCTTAAGGCTCCATCAGACCAACCAAAAATCAACAGAAGAATGGACTTTGATGGAAGTTTTGTGTTCTCTTTTTCCTCAGTTTTGCTTTTTAAGCCCTAACTAGGTCTTGCTAATTTTTGATTTCCTTCACTCTGAAGTGTGTTCTCAGTATTACGTGACACTGTGGTTAAGTTTCTGGATGTCTGAACACACAACTGATTGGCAGTACAATGGTATATAACACTCCATGTTAAAAAGGATTACCCACCAGAATTTTGCATTGTACCTTTGCTCTAGGACTGACCCACACTCCAACCATAAATTTCCTTTACATGTGCTGTACCACTGAACTTTTAGGGCGTAAGATTATTCTTGATCATTTTAAATTTCACACTGATAGGCTTTTTATTCTACTTTAAAAATCTTTATACAAGACATAATCTATAGACTAATGGTCTTTCTTTTTTTTATACTCTTTTTATTTTATAAAGATTTATCTTATTTATAATATGTAAGTACACTACTGTAGCTGTCTTCAGACACACCAGAGGAGGGTGTCAGATCTCATTATGGATGGTTGTGAGCCACCATGTGGTTGCTGGGAATCTAACTCAGGACCTCTGGAAGAGCAGTCAGTGCTCTTAACTGCTGAGCAATCTCTCCAGCCTGACTAATGGTCTTTCAATCTAGGAACCTAATGCTTCAATAATTTCTCTAGGAAATTGTCTTGTATTATTTCCTTAGTAATTTCTCTAGGAAATGTTGTTTGTTTGTGTGTGTGTGTGTACCTAACAATTTAATCTTTGGCTTTTTCTGTCTCATTTTCTACTTTTATTTGTTCTATCTTTCAGAAAATTTATTTGAGCATATTTTCCATTCTTTAATTTTTTTATATAAAAAGGCAGTAATTTGATATGTTTAAGTTTCTCAGAGCTTGTTCTCTATCTTCAGTTTTCCCTTACAGGACACCTTGGTTTCAGTTTTAGAGATACAACATCGAATCTTACTTGAAGATGTTAAAATCCATCTCACTTTCTCTGCACATGGCCTTTGTCCCTATTTGCTCTACTCTGGGAATTTCTAACAACAAACAGTCATTTTCACTGTCCTTTTGGTATTAAGGAACAAAGCACTGCAAATATAAGACATTTTATTTTGTTTTATGTGCATGAGCACTTTCCGTTCATGTACGTCTGTGTACCACATCCCTGGTGCCCACAGAGGTCAGAAGAGGCATCAGATACCCCTGGAACTGAAGTTACAGACAGTCTGGGAATTAAACCCAAGAGTTCTGCAAGAGCAGCCAGTGTTCCTAACTGCTGAGCAATCTCTCTAGGCCCCAGCACCCGCAGACTTTTAATCATAGAGGGATTAGAGAGTAAACTGCCTTTGCTTTCGGTAGGCTGAAATGCTGGATGTGGAGCCATTTTCTCTAAGGCCTTCCAGTTTCTATCAGGTTGGCTACAAAGTTCTCCTATACTTTAACAGTGTAATGGTAAAAGAATGATACTAACAATACTCCAAAGTGATGAAGGACTCTAAACATTAGGGAGCAGAGTCCACATCCTACTACCCCCTACTTTCCTATCATACACCTCCTTCATGGCTGAGGAAAGCAGTTTGATGCTATAAGAGAGAAGAATGTTCAAGCTGTGGAACTCCTAACAAATTCTCAAAAACAGAGGCTTTCCAAACCCCTCTGCATAGTACTTTATGTCTAATTGAAGGAAAGATGACACATTTATTGTAGAAAATAGTCTCTTCCCATTTCTACTTTATCTCATATAGATATTGATTTCAATGGATTATAACTTGTAAAGTAATTCCAAGGATTTTTCTGTATAATGATAAACACGAGGGACAATTATCATATAGAACAAAAGAAATAGTCTAATGTGACATAAATCCATTTCTTCCATCTTTAAGGACAATCAAAATCACATTTGAAAAAACTATAGGAAGATACACTTCCATAACAAGATGTAGATGAAAACATTTTCTAGACCAAGTACATGAACAGAAAGCAGCGTGTAAATAATTTTCAATTAGGTAGTTTTACACTTGCCTTCTAACTACTCATGATCAGAAGAAATCCAGAGCTAGATAGAGGTAAAAGATAACAGCTGACAGAGAGTCCATTTCTCTCAGGAAATTAAAAATATCTTAGAAACTGCTCGTGAGACATGGCAAGAGACGAAAACAATTGGTCATTGTCCTAATTTCTGAATCAGAATGGATGTGGCAATAGCTGTCGGGTATTCCCAAAGGAAAGTCCCTTTCTGATTGCCCCCCTCTTCTCCATCCATCAGTTGTGCTCAGCACTGGCCAACACCTGCTTACTTTGGTTTTCTTGGTGGTGGTGGTGATAGGGTTGTGACCAACATTTAAAGGAGCCACTATAAATGTTAAAAGACTGGGATGTTCAAATGTGAATGTAATTAGACAATCAGCTCAAAACCTGGACTGGTAACACTGAATACAGACTACAGTGAATTGATGGCACTTCAGTATTTAGAGCTAGAAGCTGCTTAATTGTCTCCAAGTACGTAAGAGTATAAGTTGATTATTTATATCATAAATGTGGTGTCTGTACCTTACTATCAGACAAGGCTCATCTATACATTAATTTAAAATATGCAAATGTTGCCACTTATATTCTTGAAAATAATTTGATCCTTTAGGTGAGCCAACTAAAATCTCATTTACATTGTTAATATGCCTAGCAAATAATTCTCAGTATGCAAAAATCAAAGAAGTTTGAAGTGAAACAAATTCTAATTTTGTATCTTGTGATTTAAGTAGAAGGAAATGATGAGGGTGTAAAATAGAATATTATTACAAATATTTAAATGCTAATCCTGGGCAAACACTGCCTTTGATACACTGAATTTTCAAAATTCTAATTTTTTAAAAAAATTTTCTTTTTCACCAATTTATTGAAGTTGTGAGTACAAGATATGCAATCACTAACTAGTATGTTCTTGAATTTTAAAACCTTTTAATATTTATGTTTTCCTAGTAGTTTTAGGAAGTAATTCTAAAAGGATGAAATGAAAATATTCGAAGAGCTGTGATAAGAGAAAACTTGAGTCATCATTTTCTCTCATGCTTACTGACAAAGCAGGTTTGGAAACAACTTGGGTACAGAATAAGGGGTATCCTAATTGCACGCCTGACATGTCAGGAACGGCTATGTTCACTTACAAAAATCTGCCAGGAGCTTGTAATGACTACATAGCATCTGTTAACGCTAGGTTGGGGCTTAAGAGGTTTGGGGAGGTAGCTCAGTTGATAGAATGCTTACCTAGCATGCATGCCCTGGGTTTGATCTTTCGCACCAAATAGAGTACTTTGGTGGTACAAAGAACAACACCATACAAGATTTTGCCTTGAATAAAAAAATACACATATACACTCCATATTTTGATTTTCTAAGAAGAGTTTTATATAATCTAGACTAGCCTTAAAAATAGCCATTTAGCAAAAACCTAGCCTCAAATTCTTCCAACCTTCGTCTCTCTTTTCAAGTGCTGGGGCTGTGAGTGCATATCACCAACCTAGCTCTGACCATTTGAAATACTACTTAAAATGTATACTTTAATCTCCAGATTTTCATTTGCTATTAGGTGGCTTATTGCTAAGGATGTGAACTACTGTGGCAGGCCCAGGGTAAGTTACTTGGCCTTTGATGCCTTTGCTTTGTTCCTAGTAAAAGCATCCACTGATAAGTTTACTCAAGAGGTTAGGGTGCTCAGAAGGGCACCTGCTGAACAAGGTCTGTATGCATTACCTACCCTTACCTTGTCAGCGATATAAGCCCTGAACACCAGGCAATGTGCTAAAATTTATATTTTGCTTAAGACAACTTCTTTCAGGCTTTCATGACAAATGGGGAAAATATCATTAGTGCAATAAGATTCAGGGAGGTGAATTACACACAGCTACACAATTAGGGTATATCAAATGAGGGCCCTGGTCTGCAGTTTTTAATCACTACTGAAGGCTGTCTTCCCTCTGACCTGTGTCCACATGTGTTCATTGCATGACTATGCTAGAAGCACTAGGAGATCATAAGTTCACTGGGAACAAAACTAATTATTAATAATAGTTTTTCTACATTAATTTACTGCAATGTTAAAACCTGCTTGTATTTTTGCAGTAGTATTTTATAGCAAAGATATCTATACTCTGTCTAGAGGTTAAGAGATTTGTCGAAGGTCACCAGCCTATTGCTGGTACAATCAGAATTTAAACCTGAATCTTGCAACCCTTTCAGTGCCCTTTCCACTACTCACTCTGAACAGAGAGGCAATTTAAAACTAAATGGCTCCAGGCTACATTTATTCTTTCTAAGACCTTATTGTTGCCTTTATTATTATCATTATTCTTCCAGAAACGAATGTGATTATTCCTCTATACAGATGGCTCAGAGAGAAACAGTAGCAACAGTGTCAGAGGAAAGAAATCATAACTTAGGCCCTTCATTAAGAGCCTCGCTACCAAAAGTTATTTGAAACATCCCTACTTTAGCCCCGTCTTCCACATGATGGAATCACAACACAACCCTTCCTGGGTAGTATTGAGTGTAAGAGATTTCAAATGGCAGCTGGTATAGAGGAGGTACTTAACTGATACCCACTTCCTTCTAATCTCCATAAGAGACTAAGGAAGGGAGCACACTTGCACCAAATCTCCATTCTATCACTTCCACAGACTGTTTCTGTTTATGGTTCTTGTCAGATGATACCCCAGGTAAGTTTTAGGAAACTATAGGAGAACAGGATCAGAATATAAAGGCCATCCAAGGAGACCTTACAAACACAAGGAGTTTCATTTTTCTTTATCACAAATTATATTAACTAAAATTGGAAAACTTGGAAATTTGGTGAGCTGCTTTATGAGTAAGTTTTAAGAAAACACTAGATCAGAACAACATTCTGATTGTAATGACAAGAGCCTTAAAATGTCTAGTAGAGAGATTTCATCAGCATTACATGATCTCTGAATATATGCCATGTCCAGTGACTAAACAAACAAAATAGATCTATAGTATTTGTAAACTAAAAACAATCTTAACTAAGTCAAAATTTATTCAAAGTAACCATCTTAGGGGGATGGAGAAATGGCTCAGTGGGTTAAGAGCACTTATTGTACTAGCACAGAACCCAGACTGGGTTCAAAGCACTCATGTGGTATGTCATAGCCATTAGTGACTAGGTGCTGGGGATGACTCAATCTTCTGTGGTCCTTAGGGACCAGGCACACAAATGGTGCACATATGTGAAGGTAAAACATCAGACAGGTAAAAAGAGATAAACATTTTAAAAGATAGAAGAGACAAAAATAGCATGGCTGGACAAAAGTCTTCATTTTGGAAAATCTGCTCAAATTGATAGTTATCTGTCTATTCATCCAAGGATCTCTCCAACTGCAGTATTCACAGTTTAAAATCTATGTATGCATGTGACTGTCTACCCATCCATCCAACTAGTTTCCTATACTAAGTACCCTCAGTTCAAAATATAAACATGAATTTCTTCCCTAGCATAATCCAGACCAGACACAAAGATCCAATCCTGCTACTTAATGAAACATGTGTGCAGTCATATTGTTTCAGGATTTGATAACATTTAATCATAAAAAATATAGACACTAAAGCCCTCTTGCCTGAAAACTCAATACAACAAGCACGAGCACAGTTATATTCCGAGAGGCTATTCTGGGCTACAGACTCAGGCCCTGTGCCAAATACAAGCACACAGTTCTATAAATCAACAAATGGAAACTTTTCCACAAAAGAAATACCTATAAAAATGTATAACACCTAAAGAGCAGTTTAAACATAGGTGTATGAGGACATTTTCAACATTTAAACATCAAAGATGCTTCAAACATGAGGTAAAATGTGATATTGACATGATAGGAACTATAAAGCCTCTCTTTGGGGAATTTTTTGCTAACTAGTTCTTGCTTGTTGGTTTTGCAAAAATAATTTGCATGACCAAGTTTGACATCAGGCCACAGGAGTGAGTGCAGATATGTAAGGACCACAAGTATTGGGTTTTTAAAAGTCTTAGTTTTAGAATGAGGGAGATAAGCTTGGTGTAAAACACATACATGTATGAAAATATTCTCCGAGACCCTAGTGCCAGATGTAATGAATACATAAAATGAACAAAATTAAAATACTTAGTTTGAAAAAATTCTTTGATATTCATATTATTTGATTATTTATTAAACATATAAGAAAATTTATAGATGCATGCTTTTAATCTCTACTGAAAGTAGTAAAACTTTCAATGAACTAGAAAAATCTAAAGTCATTTAGTTAAATTTGATATAGTTTTGTTATTAAGTAAAAAAGTAATCTATCTGACACAGGCAAGAGAAAGATGCAAATCACTGAGAACATATTGAAGTTTCTAGCTATGTGGGAGATCAGAATTTACAACTACTAAACAAGTGACCTTAATATCAGCAATGAAAATAGGGGAGTAAGAAGAATGGTTATAAAACAGACAAGGGGAGAGGATGGGGGGAGTGTGGGGACAACCTTAGTTGACAACACTGAAAGAATTTAATGTCATTTATTACAGTTCCAAATCTGGTATGAACCTAAAAGATGCTGTTTTTGCTTCAAGAAAAAAGTGAAATAAAACATGACTGTTAACTAAAAATTAAATAAACAACATGCTAAGTGAGATTTTTATCCTGTGACACTGCTGTTGCACGGCACTGCAAATATTTTGGAATAAGCACAAAGCCGAACATAAGACCACAGATATTGCTTTAAAAATTAAAAGTAAGCATACTGAATAACACTGTTATAATATTTAAAAGGAGATATATTAAATTTCACAGGATTCTCACACATCTGTTATTAAAATCATTTTATGACACTGTGGGTTGGAGTGAAGGTATTTACTATCTATGGTACTGTTAACATGATTCTTATATGAGTTTTTCTGTTTCTATGGTAACGTGAATTATAAGGTTCAATGAAGCCGGATTTAGTGATGTGTATTTTTCTGTTATTCAAGGTGAAAAGGAAATGAAACAGTCCTAACATTCATAAACTGCAGTGAATGTCTGAATTCCATTTAGAGATAAGACGATAATTACTAAAGTAATTAGAATTCTTCCTGGATGGAATTATTTTGCACACAGTAGAAATTGAGATTTGGAAAGGAAAGCGTGGCTGAGTACGCTCGGCATCGCTAATTAATTACAGCCCAAACCACTCCGCCATTCTGATACCTTGAAGTCACTGTACCTTCGTCTGTCGGCTGCTAACTACAATGGGGAAAAAGCTAGCCCCCCCACCCCCATCCCTTAAGTCAGAAAGATAAAGTAGGTGAAATCATTTTATTCAAGAGAAAATCCAATTACAGAAATAATCAACTTTTCCCTCTTGCTTTATTTTTTCATATTTGAAAGGGCATTCACATTAGCAGAACCAATTAAACGAATATCAAGACAGGGTACAAACTACAAAGTTGGGCAAGTTCTTAAACCTTTTAAAATTAGACTATGAGGAAAAAAAAACACTTATTGAAATTTAAGAAACTCAACCTTGGATCACAGGATTCTCTAATGGGAAGCATTATCAGAAGGGTGATAAACATTGAATCTTGAGGATAATTTATAAATTTATATGGTCATAATACAATATTTCTAATATATAGTCCAGTATCAACAACAAATCAGGCTAATTAATCTTCTTCATAGATATGTTATCATTAAAAATTGGCATCCTGAGTAGGTTACTTGCCAAGCATGCAAGAACACTGGTTCAGTCCAGTCCCATATAAACTGGGCATGCTGCGGCGTACCTGCAGGCCCAACTGGGCATGCTGCGGCGTACCTGCAGTCCCAACTGGGCATGCTGCGGCGTACCTGCAGTCCCAACTGGGCATGCTGCGGCGTACCTGCAGTCCCAACTGGGCAGGCTGCGGCGTACCTGCAGGCCCAACTGGGCAGGCTGCGGCGTACCTGCAGGCCCAGCACTAAGCAGGTAAAGGTGGGCGTACCAAGAGAGTCAAATAAGAAAAAAAAGGTGGAGAGAGCGAGGGATGGAAGGAGGGAGGGAAGGAGGGAGTAAGACAGGCAGACAAGAAGATACACTTGAATAACAGAAATCAAACAGTCCACCAAACCAAGGCAGATTTGCAATTCTTCCACTCGTAAATAGTTGAACTGCTTTTTCTGCTACCTTTACTGACTTCATCCTGATCAACTTGGGGTTGGCAGACTATGGCCCAAGTGTCAAATCTTCTCGTTGCTTGCTTTGTAAATAAAGTTTTATTGAACCCTGGAATACTCATCCATCTACATGCTGTTTACAGCAGCTTATTCTGTAGGACTTGAGCAGAGACCATGACAGCTTCACCACAGACCACCGGGTCTACAGAGCTATAGTTAGTTACCATCTGAAGAGAGTCTATCCTGTCAGGTGAGAAACTCCCTGATGTTTGCTAAGTGCTTTGAGGGACACTGTTGAGGAGGTGAAGATAATGCTCTCTGCTAGTTCATGGGTAAGCAAGCTCACAGTTCAATCCAGGCCCCAAGCAAGATTCTCCTCTGTGACCTACTGTTCTGCTGTTCTGGGAACATTTTCATGATTTCTTTTTTAAATCACAGCTGTAGGGTATCACATACTTTTGTCTCCTAATGGGCCATGAGTAGCCTATAGTCTAAACTAGGCAGCAGCCTCACAGGTTACAGGGGATAAGGTGCTTTTTGAAGCCACAGACCCTATGTGAAGTGCTCAGAAAAGCTGGGGAACAGACAAGATGAATCAGTGGATTCAATACAGTGACATACTTGTTTATCAGTGGTTAATCCCTGTGCTGACTGAAACCAGTCTCAGTATTTTAAAGTCAGAATGTAACTATGGGAGGGAAGGGGAAGTGGAGAGTCACAAGACTCTGTAAACGACTTGCTTCTCTTGGGAGAAATGTACACTTTACTGCATTGTGGATGATGATGGCATCCTGTCTCAAGTGAGCACTTTGTTTAAAAGTGCATGGTTAACTAAGAGCCCTCTCATTCTCAATTGCTAACTGTAAAAATGACTGCCAGGGCAAGGCTGGGTCAATGTTCATGGTATTATATACATGTGCATCATGATATTATGTACAAATTTTCACCAAAATTTGGGGGTAGAGGATGGAACAGAGTCCTGGAAACAAAGACAAGTGTTCAGGTGTATGTGGAGGATTCTAGATCCTCACTCTAGGTCACAGGAGCCCCCTTTTGTGACCTGAAAGGGACAAGCCCTGTCACTGTAATATCTCTTTACTGACAGTACTTCTCTACAGGCTCCCTCTGAACATCTGAGAGGGCCCAGAGATAGCAGGGGACCACCAGCCTGTCTCAGGTGATACTCACATGAAAGTGATGGTTTACATATTGAGCCTGTCTCTTGTGGTACTACATCATGGATACTTGGCCTGAATTTGTACCTTGGAAGCTCTAGTCCATTCTGTCCCCAGCCATGTCAGGCTGGCCTTTTACTATGATGAGTGTTCAACTTCCAAAGCCATATGGTTCATTTGTGGACAGGCTAGACAGCCCCACAGAACCCTACAGGGCCTGACATCATGTCCAAAATCCTCCATGGTATAGACAACAGCACCAATGACATCACTGTTAGTAAAAGAATTGAAGAATCTTGTGGTAACTACTATAGCTTGGGATACCCTGCCTTGTAGTTTGTAGCCTGGTACACAAACCAAGGTACTTTGTGCTACGGTTTGACTTAGTCTCTCCTCCAAAATTCACTATGAAACAAACCCCAATGCTGCAGCCCTTCAGGGGTGACAGGGTCACTAGGTTCTAGCATTCTCTCCATGATTGGATGTGAAGAAGAGTATTCTGTCTAGTGTTGTCTTTTATGTGGGAAGTCCAAGGCGGCTCCATCCATGAAGAATGAGAGAACAGAGACTGAACATACCTGTGCCTGGATTGTGGATCTTCAGCCTCTGGAACTATATAAATCGCCTAGTTATAGCTATTGTCTTAAGCAGGGGGATCATCTAAAAGACTAAGACATAAAAACAATATTCTGAGATACAGACAGGTGAAAGAAGGCAAGAAGATGGCTCAGTCAGTAATGTGTTGCTATACAAACACTAGGATCTGAGTGTGAATGTGCAGCACCCACATAAAAAGTTGGTTGTGGTGATGGATTATGCATCCCAGTGCCAGAGAGGCAGAGGTAAATGGATATCTTGGCTTTGATGGTCAGGCAGTCCATTCAATTGGGAAGTTCCAGGTTCAGACAGAAACCCTGTCTCAAACTGTAAGGTGGAGAGCAATAGGGAAAGCTGCCTAATGGTGACCTCTGGCCTCCACACGTATATGAACCTCCTCCCCCATAGACATACACCAAAAAGTGACTGACATGCACAGAAAAGTGAGAAGTTGACAAGTCTTTTCTCAACCACCTGACTGAATCCTTGGGAATTATGTTGAATAATAACTAATACTTTTATTAACCATAAAGGTTAATGATAAATTATAATACAATAATCTTGTGCAAATGATTGAAATGAATTTCTCTATGTGAAGTGCTGATGTGTAGCAATGTGCCCAGCAAGTGTACAAATGTGCTATACTGACAGCAAGGTTTCAGAGTGGAAAGGTGTACCAGGAGGAAACTCTAAATAAACCAGACTTAAATAAGTCTGGTTTCAGTCTAACTGAGGACACTGGAATCCCTACAAGGAGGAGCAAGGAGGCAGACGCCAGGTACAAGAGAGCTGCACAACGGGGTGATGTGACCAGCAGTCCCAGGGATAAAACAAGGCAAGGGAGAAGGTGGAACACAGAGGCAGAGAACACATGCGGTTATGAGTCTTAGACAATGACACTGAATAAAGACTTAGGGGAAGCTGCAGAGATTGGTGGTGGGGCCACCTCCCAGTATAGGAAGTGCTCCAACTGTACCTCCATCTATGTTGCAGCTGCACTTACAGCAAGCACTAATGATTTCTGATCAAAATACTATATATAATATATTATGCATAATATATATTACATACATACATATATATTTATATGTATACACACACACACACTTTAAGTAGTAAAATACACCTAGTTTGCTTCACAGACTATACCATTTGTTTTCAAGGACAAGGTCACATGTCCTATTCAGCATTCCAGAAAAGCTGTTCTTAATGTGTGATGATACTTTTATAAGATGGTCACATAAATACGCTGAATAAAACAGAAAATCACAAATAAATGACCAAGCAAATTGCAGAGGCATGACCTATCACTAGAAGAGAGAAGAAGAATGAAATAATCTTTGACAGCCCAAGAGTGAAGACACACCTTCCTAAGTGACTCTAAGAAGCTTCACATAGGAGCCTGGAAATAATGGAATGAAGCAGCAAAGTCACATATGTGGGGTCAGGAGAGACAGCAGCATCATGTAGGTCCTCAACATCAGGGTCAGCTTCTGAAAATGTGGGCAGAAGAGCTAATTAGGGCTCTGATAACTTCCCTAGGAAAAGCCACCTTAGTCAATACTGGCAATTGAACTGATAATTGATTTAATCAGTGTCAAAGGAGGAGGATATTTATGCCCTAACACTGAACCATGTGCTAAGCCAGATGCTACAGCTTCTGGGAAAAACCCAGATGCCAGGTGCTCACCAATAGCATTGAAATAGCTACAGCCTCAGCAATGACAGTATTCAAGGCAAACACACATGCATGTACTGAGACTAGTGTATTTGATCCTCTGATACTCACACAGAATATTATAATATTCTAAATTCTCTTTACATTGTAAAAGTATTGTGTGGGTACTCAGAGGGATCATTTGGCTTCTCCCAAGTTAGACATTAAGTAAAGGTAAGAGCTGTGATCTTGGTCCTTTTGGTTTTGTTTCAAAACCTAAGCTCTCCATGTGATACTTTAGTATCTCCGGGTCAAGCAACAGAATTCAGGAGTAATAAATGCACTTGTACAATGAGCATTGTAAAAGAAATCCTCGAATACAAAACACAGACATGAGAGGGGTGCAGGAAGCCTTTATGAGGGTGATGTGTGAGCACAGGCTTAACCAGTACACGGACAGAATGAGGCAGGAGGAACTGGGGGGCTAGGGGTGGGGGTGGGGCCCAGCACATCCAGTCACTACACAATGTAAAAAAGGCAACTGATTTTTAAGTGACAATAAAACTAACAAAAACTACAGAGGTGTGTGTGTGTGTGTGTATAAAAGTTTGTTATTCGTGACCTTTTACCAAGCAGAAATTGTCATTTCAATTAGCTGTCAGTATAAAATCTAATGAAATATATCACATTCATTTTTTTCAGTACTAAGAATTTTAGCGTGTGCTTCCTATCTATAGAACAATTCAACCTGCCACATTCTACATGTTCAAAAGACACAGGTAGCCATGGCACCTGTTAGCACAGGTAGAGAGAAAAATGGAACACATGTCAAGGGGGGACAGCGAGAGCACGTGCACTCATGTCCAAAGCAGCAAGCATGACGGGATGTGGGGCAAAGCAATGGGCGAGCAGAGTCAGGACCAGTGTGAAGATGGTTGCAGAAAGCATCAACCAAACGACTGGCGCCTTCATTGTGTGCCGGTGCTGCTGGTGTTTCTGTACATGGGAGAAGAATGTGATGATGGAACACAGACAGTGATGGCCTCAGCTATGACAGTGGCAGGGAAACCGGCCAGAATGAGGGGTCCTTACAACAACCAGAGAACCCAGAGCCATCAGAGAAGTGACAGTCATGGAAGAGATAAGGTGTAGTGCAGTGAGGCCGGGGACCAGGCCCATCAAGTTCCTTCCCTGGCCTGCAATGTACTGTAAATGTCTAAAGGATGTCTGGAGAGCATGAAGCCAAACGACAAGCTAGATGACAGATAAATGGGATCAATTCATCGAACTTATTAGAGACAATGGGAAAGAAGCTGCAGCTGACGTGCAGCAGATTAAGATTGAGAACTCTGATAGCAATTTCCCATTTAAAATAGAGAGAAGATGGAATTAGTATGGCGGAAAGAAGGAAGGACTTCTTTGGAAACTGTGTGACATTCTGGGCCATTTCCCAGAACACAGATTCAGAACACATCAAACTCCTCTAAGTCTACAAAGAGAGAACAGCAAGTCAAAGTGCTTACCAAGCCTGCTGACCTGAGGACCTTCTTAGGAGAAGCAAAGTACTGACTCACAGAAGTTGTCCTCAGACCTCCACACAGGACATTGTGTGCATATGCGTGTGCATGCACAAACATGCGCATACTTGCATTTGTGCACAAATAAATAAAAATTTAAAATTCCTCTAATTTTAGACCATGTCCTTAAAAATTAAGGCCTTTAGGCTGAGGATATGGTTTGGTGGTAGAGAGCTTGCCTAACATGCAAAATTCTCTGGATTTGATCTACAACACTTTAAAAGATTTGAAACAAGCAAGCAAACAAAAATAAACCAAAACAACTAACTAACCAACCAAACAAGCAAAACTCCCAAAACAAAAACCAAACAGGTAAAACTACACGCTGTCATGCAATCATGAAAATCAACTTCAGTAATGGCAACATTTCTGTACTCTGACTGTAATAATGCAGTTTGGCAAACCGTAGGCCACTATCCATACACTGTAGCCACAGGATAGACTAAACATTAAGCCCATATTCATTAGAACATAAAACCTCTACCAAAAAATCTGTTAGATTATCTAATATCAAATGTGATGGCCAAGTACTGTATGTTGTATATATTATGAAAGATGTGAAAATACATTTTTCATAGTAACAATGACAACAATCTAAGCTAAAAAGGAAGTTGATATTAAAACTATACATTATTCAATGGGAAATTCAGTTTAAAAGCATAGCATGATTTTAAACCTGAAACTTTTAAAAATGCAAACCTTCTGTTTCCATACTTTTTTGCAAATTTAAACCCGCTGATGGTGTGCATATTTCCAATAAATACAACAGCATGAGATTCCATGCTAGCAGGACACCCACTAACATCTTTTATTCAAGTACGTGCCCCCACTGCAAAGCAATTATATTATTTCAAATATTTTAAAATGTTTTCTGTGCCTACCTAACATAACCACAGGTTACCTCACTGCTTTTCCTTTGCGCTGTGTCTAAATCGACAAGAGAAAGACTTGACTGTGGAGCTGGGCACGAGAGTAACAGCTCATAGGTCCTCAGTCTAGTGCAGTTGTACCTGCTTCCAGATGGGAGAACACAGCTCTGAATGAAATTGAAGAAAGGTACACCTATGTAGCTTGGCTTCCTGACCGGGATCTAGCCTGCCACCTAGCACTGGATACATCAACTGTCATGAATTCTTGAGAGGAAAAACCAGTGCTAAAGGCTGGTTACTGTAACTCTACAGACTCTGTCGCCTTCCTGGTCTCTAGGCAAGATATAGCATGACTTGAAGTCTCATTAGTGTTTCATCTTCAGATTTGTGCATAGAGGCACAGAGAGAATGCTGTGCCCGAGTCAGGCAGTGCCAGGATCCAGAGGAGGTGGCATAAACATTTATGTCATTTTCTCTTTATTCACTGACACAACAGTTAGGTACATCCAGCTCTTGATTGAAGCTGGTAAATGTGACAGGCAATGAATTTCTGTGTATTAATTCCAGATCCACATATGATATGTAATACATCATCTATTTCTATTTGACGGGGTAGAAGGTAGCATTGAAGATTAATATGTTTATTTTAGACGCTGAAATAATAATTTTAAAATATAATATTTCTATAAATTTGAAGCTGTTCACTGACATTTGCCAAGTAAATGAAGATTTGGTGAAGTTATTCAATTTATTTAAATCCATAAATTATGCAATATGAAGTATTGGTTATAGCTACTGACTATTATCAGGCTATTACTTATCTATATTTTTGTCATCTGGCTTTTCTCAGTAACATTGACTACTCAGAAATAACACACATTTAATCTCAACCTGGCTGACATTGAACTCAGATTGCATATTTCACACAAAGCCTCATCACAGCGACATAGGACTTCAGACTGTTATTGTTTTATGACTAAAAAATGAGTGACTTAAGACAAAAAGCTCAACATCCTTAAACTTCATTTCTATTCATTCTCTAATAAATACCATCTGCTGTGTACTTTAGGGATATAATACCCGTCAAAAACTCCATCATATTATGAGAAGCGGCACCGCGTTGATCTGAAATGCATATTTGAACAGATGTGTTTAAATTACATCTCCGTCTATCCACACGCATTAATTCAGAGCAAGTGTGTGTTGATTTAAAATGCATAAAAAGGGGGATTTGGAGATGCATCAAAAGTGAACAGCATCTCCAAGGATCAAGGCTTGAATTACAAAAGGTCATTGCTAAAAATAAAGTTTGTTGTTTCTTAAGGGTTGGACTTGGGAGCTGTTCATGGGAACCGACTTCATGTTTGCTGCACAAAATCAGGAACTAAAGCTACACTAAGTTGTTTTGTTTGTTTGTTTTTAAATAATTCTTCCACATAAAACATTCAAACTGGCATGTATGGGAAGAAAAATGGGGCAGTTGACATCAAAGTACAGAAAATTACAGGGTGTGTCTGCTGACTGACACCCGTTTAAAAGGGTCAGCCCCCCATTTCAAGCCATATTTGGTGGATCTCTAAAAATGTCTCCTCTAGACATTGTAATGTCATGATTTTATATTTTGTAGATAAGTTAAAAGTTAAAAAATCAATCCAATAATAAAGGAACTATAAAGTTCATCATTAATCAGCAAGGAATTAAACCTTTGGGAACGCAGCATAAAAGCAGATAATCGCATCCACTTGAGTCATGGTCAGTGATGGCTGAGCTGGTGAGAGCCAACAGTTACCTGCACATTCTCCATTAGGTTAAGGGGAAAAAACAAGAAAACAAATGGCCAAATGAATCTCCTAGCAAGAGCATCACCTACTAAGCCCTCCATTTCATCCACATGTGTGCAGCTGTTGACTCAGATCTGAGCAGAGAAGCAGACTTTGAGAATACAAATACGTTACTGATTCTGGATTATTCACTCTCAGATTGTGCTATTACCCAAACCCTGGCTGGCCTACCAGATATTTTCTTTGGTTTAAACAAAGTCTAAACAAAAGGCCGAGGAGACATTTTCTATGGTGACCATCTTCTAAATTCACCCTATGTTGTTTTGTTGGAGCAACTTAAGAAAGTGGAGATGACCACATCAAAAAGAAATTCAGGTGGATCCAAGAAGGAGGGCTCAGAAAGGCAGAAGCAAACCCAGCTATTCTAGAGGACACACAGTTCCTGAAAACATCAACTGACATTGCATTTTACTGAAGATAGAAAGTTCTTTGAAGATTGGGTTACTTAACCAAGGAATAGTAATGAAGACCCAGTCATAGGATTGTAAGATTTGCAACTTTTGTTAGAAATTCATCTGTCACCTAGATAATTTCATGATTATTTTGTACCCAGCTGTAGTCACCGCCACTGACTCTTCCTTGTTGTGTGCACAGGCTAGCCCTCTACACACAGCTCCACCTCTTCCACTTTACAGTCTAGCACAATGATAGCCCACTTCCTTCACGTGGCCATCCTGTTCAGAGTGCCTCACATACAGCTGACTCTGCTCATCCCTCTTCCATCACTGAGGGAGCCAACTGCTTCACCCGACACTCAAGGGTGTTACTCTTGGAACTCTTCCTCGAACTGACATCATCTATCAGTGTGTCTTCCATGTTGTTGAGTCCGGTGTCTTTCCTACCTTTCTACCTGTTTGTTGTCTATTTTTCCACTCAGATGAGTGTTTTTTTAAAGACAGTGTGTCCATGTCTGCTTTGCGAGGTGTAGCATTCCTAGGGTCCTGGGTGCCTGGATGAAAGAGGTGTTGACTGCGTGTTAATGAGTCTGTTCAAGATTTAACAGTTTCCCGTTGTAGGAGAAAAGACCAGATCTCATACATGGCATTCATCTAGACTTGACTCTTAACTTTAGGTAAAATTGAATATTAATGTAATATATTTAAGAAAACTAAGATATTATACACTGAATAATATTCATTTAAAGCAAAAGACAGAGTAAAGAAGAATGGTTGGACTGTGAACTAGTCTGAGCAATAATGGACCTAGAAATGAGCTGTCCTACATGGCAGGCGCAAGCTACTGGTGACTATTTAAATTAAAGCAAACCAAAGGCAAATAGCACTGAAGAGTAAGGTTGCCAGCTGCACTGGCTGCCTTTCAAGTCTTCAACTGCCAAGTACGGTCAGTCAGTTGCTGTCATGACTGACAGCACAGGTTCAGAACATGTATACCACACAGCAAGTTCTGATGGAGGCCACTGATCTGCCTTGTTGGTATTGGGGACTGCACCCCATGGCTTTGCACATGCTAGGCCAACACTCTACCACTGAGCTATATTCTTAGGCCATTTTCTATTTCCTTATTTTAAGTTTTTAAACAGAATCTCACTAACTTGCTCAAGCTGGCCTTGAATTCACTCTGTCGTCCAGGCAAGCACTGATCTTGTGACCCTCCTGCAGCCTGCTCTCAAGCAACTGGAGTGAAAGGCCTGTACCACCACCTGCCTTTGACAACACTGTGCAAGAGAGATGAAATCCTGTAACGAAACTTGAAACACAAACCTAGTCCTACATATTTGAACTATCATTTCCTCATTCTGCAATAGGACACTAGTCCCTATGGATTATGTTGTCATGAAGAGTGACTGAGGGGATACTGAATTTTGTCCTACCCTTCCTCCTGTCACTCAAAGGGAGCTTGTTCAAAGTGCATTGATTGGATATTTCCCTCTTACACAATGACTTTACTCACAGCTAAAAATGTTTTTTTCCAAATTGTGTGGGAAAGGGACAGAGCTTGAGTGGCACTTCAGGACCTTAGGTTTCCGGACTTCTTACATTCTCTTAACTAAAATCGCTCTAGAATTACCTGTTACATCGTGGGCCTATCCAGTAAATTTTGTTTTTCTCCATTAAAGAGTGAAAGATGAGGGCAAGTAAGCAAAAATAAAAAGTAAAAAAACCAACACCAAAGAAAACACAGAGTCCTTGTTAGTGGCCTGCATGAAGGCCATTGCAATTGAAAGCATTGTCATTCTCCATGTTCTATACATGCTGTGCCGAAACAGAATCAACACCAGCAGTTGACTTGAAAACAAAGCAAGTATTTCTTAGGGATCTTCCTTAGTTTTATTGAATTGATGCTTGTGCCTAATATATTAACTTGTTATTTATAAAATCAGCATTGAAATTGAAATGAATTTTAAAAAGTGAACACATTTAAAAAATTTCTATGCAACCCCTATACATTAGAAAAATTTCACAGAAGTTGAGAAGATTGCATTTAGTTATAACCCAGCTCTTGCTTCTCTCGCTTCTTATCTCTCAGCCTCTCTCTGCCCCTCTTGTACTCTATACTAAAAAAAAAAAATTATAACCCAAAGTAAATGTCCTGTTAACTCATGGTAGAAAGAGAGAGATGTGTGAGGACTGGAGAGATAACACAGGGGTTAAGAGCACTTGCTGCTCTTCAAGAGGACCCAAGTTTGATTCCAAGCACCCACACGGTGGCTCACAACTGTCTGTAATTTTAGTTGCAGGGGATCTGATGCCCTGTGAGACTCAGACATACATGCAGTACACAGGCACACATGCAGACAAAATGACTGTATGCATAAAATAAAAATGAACACATCAAAATGAACTGTGCTTCTGAGTGAGGACCGTCCCATGCTCACAGACTGTGCTCCTGAGTGAGGTCCACCCCATGCTCACGGACTGTGCTCCTGAGTGAGGACCACCCCATGCTCACGGACTGTGCTCCTGAGTGAGGACCGCCCCATGCTCAGGGACTGTGCTCCTGAGTGAGGACCGCCCCATGCTCACGGACTGTGCTCCTGAGTGAGGACCGCCCCATGCTCAGGGACTGTGCTCCTGAGTGAGGACCGCCCCATGCTCACGGACTGTGCTCCTGAGTGAGGACCGCCCCATGCTCACGGACTGTGCTCCTGAGTGAGGACCGCCCCATGCTCATGGACTATGCTCCTGAATGCAGAATGACCTTGTGCTCATGGACTCAACTTCCATCACTTTGGAGCATTTCTCTCGGGGAAAACAGACACCTACCTTGTCCCTGTCTGTCCAATTTGTCCTACCACACACTAGTTTAATGGTTCAGGAGATGAGATTTATGCTGTTCTTTATACTCACAGCTTACGTTCAACTTTTCTCAGTAGGAGGAACTCCATACAAGAATAATTAGCAAACATTTATGAATGATTTTGTTAGACTTGGTAATGTTTCTTAAGGAATTCAACACCAACTTATATAGAAATTTTTTTTGATGCAAAACAAATACAAAAGTCGAGACCTTTTAATGAGTGAGAAGAAAGAACTCTGAAGATGGCTCAGTGGGTAAGAGACTTGTTGAGGACCAGAGTTCCATTCCTGGAAATGAAGTAAAATCTAGGCATCCAAGTGTATACGCATGATTCCAGTGTTCCTACAGGGAGGAGTGGAGTCAGGAGAATGCTGGAATCTCATAGGCCAACTAACATGGTGTCCATACACATGGACAAGAGAAGAACCTTGTGAAAAGAAGGCAAGGAATGACACCTGAGGTTCTTCTTTTATCTGCACATGGGCATCAGGTAACGGGAGGAGGATGGACAGACTGAAAGTTCAAATCTAAGGGCCTGTGAGATAGCTTAGCAAGTAAAGGTACCTGCCCCCAAGCCTGATGACCTTTCTGTCCTGAGGACCCATATAGGAGAAAGTGAAAATTAACTCAGCCAAGCTGCCCTTGTACACCGCATGTACACCGCATGTACACACCCCCACTTATACATACAATATACAAAGAACTCAAGAAGTTAAACTCCAGAGAGGCAAGTAACCCTATTAAAAAATGGGGTACAGAGCTACACAAAGAGTTCTCACCTGAAGAATATCTAATGGCTGAGAAGCACCTAAAGAGATGTTCATCATCCTTAGTCATTAGGGAAATGCAAATCAAAACAACCCTGAGATTCCATCTCACACCAGTCAGGATGGCTAAGATCAAAAACACAGGAGACAGCAGTTGTTGGCGAGGATGTGGAGAAAGAGGAACACTCCTCCACTGCTGGTGGAATTGCAGGCTGGTACAACCACTCTGGAAAGCAGTCTGGCGGTTCCTCAGAAAACTGGGCATGACACTCCCGGAGGATCCGGCTATACCACTCCTGGGCATATACACAGAGACTTTACCTGCACGCAATAAGGACACATGCTCCACTATATTCATAGCAGCCTTATTTATAATAGCCAGAAGCTGGAAAGAACCCAGATGTCCCTCAACGGAGGAATGGATTCAGAAGATGTGGTATATTTACACAATGGAATACTACTCTGCAATTAAAAACAATGAATTCACGAAATTCCTAGGCAAATGGTCAGAACTTGAAAATATCATCCTTAGTGAGGTAACCCAATCACAAAAGAACACACATGGTATGCAGTCACTGATAAGGGGATATTGACCCAGAATCTCGGAATACCCTAGACACAATCAGCATATCAATAGATTTCTAAAAAGATGGAAGGAGAGACCCCTGGTCCTGGAAAGACTGGATGTAGGGGAACGCCAGGACAGAGTAAAGAGAGGGGGTTGAATGGAGAAAAGAGGGAGGGAAGGGGGCTTATGGGACTTTCGGGGAGGGAGGAAACGGGAAAGGGGAAGTGATTTGGAATGTAAATTAAAAAAATAAAAAAAATAAATTAAACTGTTAATAGTTATCTTAAAACTCTGAAGTTTAAGCAAATTATGTCAAGTTCTTTACACACAGCAGGATGTAAGCTATCAGGCTGTAATCTGTTCCCATGAGGACTTATAGTGGACATGGTTTCTGAGCCTATTTCTACTGAAGCATTTCACACCAATGCAAGTGCAAAGGAAAAGTCCATGTCTAATAAGCCAGTTACCTGTGCCACTGAGCAGAGCTGGCAGTGAACATTTAAGAGGATGTAAGTGACCTGATAAAGGATGCTTATAAAGAGAGGAATGAAATGCAATTTTCTAGAAGTGACGGCCAGGTGATAAATATATTTAGGAAAAATCATGATATACTTACTGCCACTGTTAACTGGGAGTAATATTTTCAAGAACATATATTTCTGTGAAAAACAAAAATGAAATTCCTAAAAGTACAGAACATATGAATTAATGTTAGCAACCAATCTTGATGAGGGGGGATACAGAGGTTTGAATCTCAGCAAGTAAATATTGTCCTAAATACAGTCATTCCATCCCCTTTATCAGAATTATGCCTATTATATCAATATATGTTCATTTTCATCACTAAAACATTAGATATATATCAAATAATTACATATAATGCATATATGCTGACATATTGGGACTAGGCATGATGGTGCATGCCTGTCTTTAACTCTAGCACTCAGGAGGCAGACATAGGCAGATTGTGGGTTCAAAGCCAGCTTGAGCAACCAATAAGACCATTTCCTAAAACAAAACACTAAAGGGACGCATAAGGTACTAGGCCTTGCTTCAGCAATTGTTTGTGTTCAATTTTGAACAATTCTATAAAGAAAATATGAATTTTCCTGTTTTGAGAATTCCCTATATGCACAATGTGTCTGAAAGGACTGTAACTGGTCCCAGACTCCAGTCATAGGATGTAGAATTTACTAGTAATTGAGAAGCTAAAGAGTTAACTTAGTGGGCTGGAGAGATGGCTCAGTAGTTAAGAGCCACACCTGCCCTTCCAGAGGACCCAGGTTCAATTCCTAGCACCCACATGGCAACTCACACCCTCTGTAGCTCTACTTACATAGACATACATGCAGGCCAAACACCAATGCACATAAAATAAAAATAAATAAAAAATTTAAGAAAGATTTAACTTAGTATTAAAAATAAAATCATAATGGTAATGTAACATAAAATGGTCTTGAATTAACCATACAGCTTGTGCTGGCCTTGAATTCTCAAGTCTCTGTCCCCACCACCCAAAATATCACAGTTATAGATTTGTACCAGGTGCTCAGCTGAGAAATCTAGTGATATTCAATAATATATTCTCATGTACTATTTGAGATGACTGCTGATAAACGGAGCAATGCAAAAATAAAATCTATAGTGAACTTCAGTCACAAATATTAACACACATAAACACTCATAGAATGAGCATTTCAATAGGAAAGGTTCCTAACATGCTATTTCAGTTTTGTTCTGTTGCATCAGAATAACCCTCACTAGGCATCATCTCTTTGTATGAGATGTGTGGACAATCTGCCACACTGCAAACTTTACAGATTAAAAGATTTAAAAAGTAATTGAGTTTACAATTCACAAATAAGCATCCTAAAATGAATTTTTGTACCCTCATGGCCTTTTTTCTAGATAGTGAAAATGTCATATGTGAACTGCTCATATTTGATTTCTTTGGGTTTATCAACTTGAACCGAGATTGGTTATTTTTTTTTTTTAATAACAGCAGCAACAATATTTTTTGAGATTAGGTTTTCCCTTTTTTTTCTTGGATGAATGAACAGCTGTCCCAAACCAACCGTATGTTCATATGAATGAGTCTTTCATGTGCTGAACTTGCAGGCAGTTTGTGTTGGCCAGATAACAAAACAGGTGTTTTCCTGGGTGACTTGGCTAACTTCATTAGGTAGGACTACTCTTGATATCAGGCTGCATGGGTCCCTATAAAATAAAACCTTTCTAGTTAGCTCAGTGATGAACTGCTTCAGTTGGCCACCAACTTGAACCTAAACAGGTATAATTCTGAATACTGAGTTTTATTTTATGCCTATCTTTTATTAGTAGTGAAGTTAAAAGAAGCCAGACTCTCTCATGATAGAACAATGATGGCTCTGAGATATGAAGAAACTTGGGCCAATAAAAGGAAACCAGCTAGCATTTACCAGATACACCATCCACTTCTTAACCAGAAAGACAGAAACTGTGTGATCATGCCACCATTTTATCTTCAGGCACAAATCTTCGTATAGTTTGGCTTAATTCTGTGTATCTTTCCTCCCAGATGCCCTGAACTATACTTTCTGCCTTTTACGGCTTTGTGTAGGTGGGCCCTAGACCCACGATGGACATTTTTCTTGTCTTGCTCCTCTCTGCAGCATCTTCAGACTCTACCCTCTTCCCTAGGCTTTCCCCTTGGCTGTAAGCACTTTCCCCTTGCAATTAAACACTCCTGGAGTCTCCCTTGCAATCCTTGGCACTCTTCTCTTGCAATTATGGAATGAATCAACTCAGTACATGTTGCCTAACTCCTTCATCCCATTTCCCTAACTGGTTCCAAACACTCACCTTCCAGACGTCTGCATGAACAGATTATACCCTGCTTTTACTCCCCACCATTCACTTATTGGTCAATCTTCTGCATTGTGGCTCCTGCCCCAAGGTGCTGATGAAATTCTGACCTCATAACAGGCAACTCCCTAAATGTTATTTTCTGTTCTAGCTCTACTTGACATATATACTGCACTTGATAAGGCTGACTGACTATTTCTCTATTTGTTTGATAAGCACATACGCATGCTTTGGTTCTAGAGTCAGGAGACCTGCCTTTACAGGACCCGCAGCCTACAGGTAAGCATCGTTGGTAGGGAGGGGGGTAAGGTGGATTCAGCAGGGATGGTGAACACTAGGTTCTTCCTGCAACAGTCATTCTTTAGTTGCAGGAAGTGAATTGTAAACTGTTCTGGGTGTTTTCTTCCTAAACCTTGCGTGCCTCAGCAGATGCCTTTGATGTCACTCCTCTCATTCTTTTCTGTTCTTCTTTATCTTTCCCCCCAATAACATGAGTGGTTTCTGGTCACCCATACAGAAATTTCCTGGGTCAACTTTAAGTCCCATGTTTTATTCTTTATACCTAGTCAAGCTCCAATGAAGAGATAAAAGGCTGAGGAATTAGCTCAGAGGTAGAGCTCTTGCCTGGAATATATAAACCATGGGCTCAATCCCCAACACTGCAAACTAACAGTAACAAACTAAAACAAGACAAAAGGCAGGGAGGTGTTATCATATTAATTTATGAAAATACTTCATTCAAGTCTATTATGACCTGTGTGACAGTACGATCATGCTGTTACCATGCTCTGAGCCACCTGTCCTCTGAGAAGAACATATCAGCAGTGTACTCTTTTGCTAACCATTAGTTACCCCCCTCCCCGCTCTTTCACAATCTCCCAGTTGTATTTTCTTCTAAGTCTGACTAGTTTACAAGTAGTTTACAAGTCACAAGCAAATATGCCTGCTGATCACTGTATAGTAGAGGTGTGTGAGTCCTCATTTGAACTCTGGATTTTTCTCCTCTAGTCAAATTCAAAAGGCATTGTCTATACAAAGATCCTCTTTTAAGAAAGGCAACTTACAAATACACAAAGTGACTACTATCAGCCTACCATACTTAACTGTTGAAACAAGGACTCCACCTAAGACTTTTGATTAGACAAGATTTTCCTGAATAATATTCAAACTCATGCAAACAATACACTACAAGACACTGGGTTGCTATAAACACAAAAAGCAAAGGAGCCAAATACATTGTTGACTTCTAAACTAAAGAATAGACATACAAATCATTTACATCTAGGAAAAGCCCAACTCCATCCAGTTCCACTTACCACCAGTCTTGACTTCTAGTCTCTAAGATGCTATTTCTATCTTATATTTGAGGTTAGTCAAGCCCTTGTAGTACAAAACAGAGTATTCAAGACAGAACTCAAAGAGAGTTGCAAACCAATCCCTATTGAAAAGACCAATCCCTATTGAAAAGACAAGTTTCAACCTTACATCCGACAGAGGGCTAATATCCAATATATACAAAGAACTCAAGAAGTTAAACTCCAGAGAGGCAAGCAACCCTATTAAAAAATGGGGTACAGAGCTAAACAAAGAGTTCTCACCTGAAGAATATCTAATGGCTGAGAAGCACCTAAAGAGATGTTCATCATCCTTAGTCATTAGGGAAATGCAAATCAAAACAACCCTGAGATTCCATCTCATACCAGTCAGAATGGCTAAGATCAAAAACACAGGAGACAGCAGTTGTTGGCGAGGATGTGGAGAAAGAGGAACACTCCTCCACTGCTGGTGGAATTGCAAGCTGGTACAACCACTCTGGAAAGCAGTCTGGCAGTTCCTCAGAAAACTGGGCATGACACTCCCGGAGGGTCCGATTATATCACTCCTGGGCATATACCCAGAGGCTTTACCTGCATGCAATAAGGACACATGCTCCGCTATGTTCATAGCAGCCTTATTTATAATAGCCAGAAGCTGGAAAGAACCCAGATGTCCCTCAACGGAGGAATGGATTCCGAAGATGTGGTATATCTACACAATGGAATACTACTCTGCAATTAAAAACAATGAATTCACGAAATTCCTAGGCAAATGGTCAGAACTTGAAAATATCATCCTTAGTGAGGTAACCCAATCACAAAAGAACACACATGGTACGCAGTCACTGATAAGGGGATATTAACCCAGAATCTCGGAATACCCTAGACACAATTCGCATATCAATAGATTTCTAAGAAGATGGAACGAGAGACCCCTGGTCCTGGAAAGACTGGATGTAGGGGAACGCCAGGACAGAGTAACGAGAGGGGGTTGAATGGAGAAAAGAGGGAGGGAAGGGGGCTTATGGGACTTTCGGGGAGGGAGGAAACAGGAAAGGGGAAATGATTTGGAATTTAAATAAAAAAAAAACTTAGAAAATTAAAAAAAAAAAAAGAAAAGACAAGTTTCCCCCAGTCAACTAAATACTAATCTAGGTGATGATGATGAGGGATCCTACAGATGTAATTAAGGACCCAAGTCTGTGAGCATCACAATGTAAACTAATGTTCCAATGGCTCTGGAACGATAGCGTGAGCCTGTTGATAAAAGCAGCATATTTCCAATGATTGCTAGCCGAACATGCCAAGGCTGGCCTGACAGACAACAAATATCCATGTTGTAAATTCTCTGTGGGGAGTGGTGAAGAGCTGTGAGTAACCTCTAGAATCTGAGATTGGTCCTAGCCAATAAGCCAGCAGGAACAATCAAGAAACCACAATACATTCAACTATATCCATCCTCAGAGGTTGTGTAAGAGGATCCTAAGGCCCTGCTGAGAACACAACCCTGACCATATTGATCTTACACTCATGAAAAACTGAAGAGAAGAATGTTCTGTCTAGTTTTATGTCAACTCCACACAAACTACAGTCATCAGAGAGGAGAGCCTCAACTGAGAAAAAGTCTCTCTAAGGTTAGGCTGTATTAGGCAAGCTTGTAGGTCATTTTCTTCATTAGTGATTGATGTGGGAAGACCCAGCCCACTGTGGGTAGTACCACCCTGGGCTGGTGGTCCTAGTTTCTATAAGAAAGCAGGCTGAGAAAAACATGAGGAGCAAGTCAGTAAGCAGCACTCCTCCACAACCTCTGTATCAGCTCCTGCCTCCAGGTTCCTGCTGTTTGAGTTCCTGCCCTGACTTCCTTCAATGATGGTCTACTATGTGAAAAAATAAGCCAAATAACCCTTTGCTCCCCAACTTGCTTTTGGCCATGATGTTTCATCATAGCCATAGTAACTCTAACTAGGACAAGAAGTAACTGGTACCACACCAAATTTCTATCTATAGAAATTGAGAGAAAATATTTATATCACTCCAAGCTACTATATTTGAGGTCATGTGTTTTATATATATAGCAAGGGCAAACAAATTTTCAAGAGAGAAAAGGGGCAGCCCTGTCAGGTTCAATGAACAGAAAATGGGTCACAAGGGTGACTAAATCGGTCCTCCAGCAAGCTTCCCCAGAGACAGACAGACTGGAAGACTTACTTTGAAAAAAAGAAAGAAAGAGAGCAACTACATATTGTTTTTGTGGCAGGAACTTATGGAGCTCTGTAAATGGAGTTGGCCCTGAACCTGCCTCACTACCTCCCAAGTGCTGACAAGTACTACCAAGCTTGGTGAGAGGCTTCCTTATGAAAGTGCCTATTAAAAACGACAACGACAACAAAAACAAACCAAAAAAAAAAAAACAACAAAAAACCCGCTTCTTTCTTTTTCTAATGAAAATAAGACTCTTATATAAAATAAGGATAAAGCTCACACAGCTTTATACTTTACTCTTATTTACTGACCTCCCTCCCTCCCTCCCCACTCTCTTCTTGGTGGTCCCCTTCCTTCCTTCCTTCCTTCCTCCCTTTGTTCCTAACGCACAAATAAACTGTACCACTGCCCACTCTAGCCCCATCTCCTTCCTTCTCCTAGGATGTAGTCCTAGTCTTTGCTGACCAAAACATTAATGAAAACAATAAGAAATGATCTTTTGCTAAAAAGGACATAAAGCTACTGAAAATAAATTTCATCATAAAACAAAAGAGAAGGTGAATTTAAAAATAAATCAAAAGAAGGTAAATGATAGAAAATGCTACTATTTTCACATGACTTTGAAGTTGGGGAAAGTAACAAGTATCTTACTCTCCCCATCATGAAGGCCAAGCCCTTCAAGAGGGAAACTCCACAGAATTCCACCCCCTCCCTCTCCCCTCCTTCCTCTTTTTCCTGCCTCTCTAATTTGGATAGTAATTAGTACTTCAAGAAAAAGAGCTCATGCCGGGCGGTGGTGGCGCACGCCTTTAATCCCAGCACTTGGGAGGCAGAGGCAGGAGGATTTCTGAGTTCGAGGCCAGCCTGGTCTACAAAGTGAGTTCCAGGACAGCCAGGGCTACACAGAGAAACCCTGTCTCGAAAAAAAAAAAAAAAGAAAAAAGAAAAAGAGCTCTTGACATTAGTTGGATGATGGCTATGAGAACAAGCAGAAGAGCAGCATCCACAGGAGACCCTGTTAACTCGATTAGGGATTCTGAGCGCTTTCCATTTCTGTTGTTAATGTAAATATGGAGGATGATCCCTAACCAGCTGTTATACAATGAAACGGATCCCCATCTCCTGACATTATAGGTTGTATCTTGCCTACAACTAGAATATATGTGGTTAATGAAGCCCTGAAGGGCAAACCTTAATTCAATAGGGCTGCTGACCTGAGAGTGAGGCAGGTCAGCAAGCTCTCCCTCTTAGTCTCATACACAGAAGATGTGGAGAGAAGGCAGCCATCTGCAAGTCAGGGCAAGAGCCCTCACCAGAGACAGAATCTATTGACACCCTGTTCTTCTACTTTCAGCCATTGGAACTTTAAGAAAACAAATTTTTGTGGTTTAAGCTACTCAGTGTGTGGTACTTTGTTATGACAACGGAAGCCGACTAATAAATGCCTGTTGAATGCTGGGAAGATCAAAAGAGATAATGCCTACTCAGTTCTAAGACTTGGTCTGGCACAGAATGGACCCTGAAATGGTACGGATTATTACTGCTGAGGTTGAAGAGGGTGAGTAAGAGTTAGAAAGATGACCAACAGGGAGGTTGGTTCAACAGTCTAGAAAGGATACTTCATTTACCACTCCCCAGGCTCATTCACCAGGGTGACTGTACTGTCCACTGGCCTACTGCATCACAGCTTCCTTCAGCTTCCTAGCTCCCGCTCTGGCCTGTTGCATTCCTGGACCTAGCCTTATTTCTCCCTCTATTTCTTCTTAGTACCCTGTGTGTATGTAGCAGGTTCTAAATCAGGCTTGTAGGCCAAAGCCCTCACCAGCTCTGCACAGGTCCTCCCTCATAGGTGCTACTTTCATGAAGAAGGACATGAAAGCCTCCAGATCAGTCATTATCACTCCTCTCCCCTGTGCCCATCAAGATCTACTTGACTTTGCCCCAAGTCGCATGTGGGGTGGGAAGGACAGTGAAAGGCTAACATATGAGTGAGAACTGTGGGAGGAGAGTGGACAAAGCTGCCCTTTGTGGGAAGTCCCATCTTGTGCTGAGGATTTGCTTTCATACTTGCAGAATTATACATAAACTGCATAGAAAAGATTTGATATGGCTAATGTGGACATGTAGGAATATCTTCAAAAGGAAAGAAACTTAGGAACCATGAAGACAGCTCTAGGGGGATCAAAGTGTTCAACTTCTTTAGCAACTTTCGACCATAGAGCAAATGCAGATGGCAGAGGGACCATTGAAGGACAGGTGGACAAGAAATACACCTGTTGTAGGAGGTGCCCTATTAAGTACTCTAGGAAGTAAGAGGCTCAGGCTACACGGAAGCTGGAAGACCAGAGAGTGGGGGGGTCAGGGAAAGGATGAACAGGAAAGAACAGGAGAGAGCTGATGTATCCAAGAAGGTTCTGAGCACCGCCGACATTAGTAGCTATTGTAAATGGACAACATAATTCATGAGGTCATGTCCAGTAACAGATAAAGACACCCAAACAACCTGGAGTGTCTGTAAAAGAAACAATTTTCTCTGATAACATCTTCCTTAAGACTGCGTATGTGTCTGGTTTTATACACCGGCTGTCTCACTTTTTCTCCACAATGAATTCCTGGAAAATGCATCATGAAAGTCTGCCTTTTCTCACAGGAATAATAAAAACATGGACTGCTGTTCTCCTGTCTGTGACTCAGCATGGAATAAACTGTGATAAGATCACAACTATACCATAAAAGCAAAGCTATAACAATAACCCGCACAATCCTTGGAAACGGAAACAGCAGTGCCCCAGTCATTAAGGACAGTGTTTTAGAATGAAGGAGACCTCCAAGTTTGTTCAAATCCTTTCACTCAAAAGGTGAGGCTAATATTGAAGAAAGAGAAATTAGTTTATTTCAGATCAAATCTAACAGTTAGACTTATTTCTCACCTTTAACTGGAAAGCTGTCATGGCCTACTTCAAAGGAATTACCCTAACGTGGGCTAAAATTGGTGTAAGATATGTAGAGATGTACAGTGAGTCCACAAACCAGTAAAATACAAATGTACCCAATCATTATTTTATATTACCCAACATTTATATATTTACATATTAGCTATAATAACAGCATACACACACTTCTATTCAATTGTAAACTGTAACCTATGGCTATGGCCTCTACCGCAAAAGCAAGAAAAAAAAAAAAGAACTCATGCAGAACCCTTACAAGCTGCTGGCAAACTGGAAAGAATCCAAGTGTTTCCTCAGGAGGAATGACTAAGCAAAGGAGGGAACTGATACCATACCATGTTATATAACTTCTAAACAGTGATCACTGTATGAAAAAGTCCAACTGAGCCCTAAAACAGCATTCTAAAGAGGAGAAGTCACTTTTAGTGACACAGATGCCTTTGAGTCATCCATGCTCTCATAATTAATACCTTTCCCACACTCATAACTAAGCAACTACCTACCTAACTAAATATTGAAGATACAATCCTATAGCTCACAATTTTCTATCAAACTGCAGTCTAATGCCACTTTTCAGGCTATTTTATTTATTTATTTTTTTTTATTTTTATTTTTATTTTCTATATTCTTTATTTACATTCCAAATGATTTGCCCTTTCCCGGTTCCTTCACTCCCCGAAAATCCCATAAGCCCTCTTCCCTCCCCCTGTTCCCCATTTACCTAAGAATTTCATAAATTCATTGTTTTTAATTGCTGAGTAGTATTCCCTTGTGTAAATATACATGGAAAACTGTTTTAAAGTCCATTCCAGACAAGAAAATTGCTTCAAATATTTGGATGTTTTATTGACTTGTTTCCAAAGTTATTCTATATCACATAACTGTGAAGTATATACTAGCAATACAAATATAGGAAAATGTATTTATTTTCTTAGTTAAAATATAACCACAAACTTGTTATTTTATTACCTTTATCACAGTCATTTAGCAATCAATAAGAAAGAGAATGTCACATGTTAATATTCCCAAACCTTTCTTCCAGTGCTGATGGCTCCCTCGTGTGAGGACCCTACACAAACATCTCACCATGTGCACAACTCACACCTCATGAGAATGGGCAACTGTGAAAAGTGATGATACCAGAGTGGATGTGCTCTCATTGGTGCCACACAGAAGTTAAGTAGGTGTCATCAATGGTACATCAAAAACCAAGTGCCACCCTGTTTATTGTGTCTACTCTATCTGAAAACCCACACACCACTGTAGCATAAATGAAAATCCAACTGCAAAGTAAAACACAAATCAGGAAGATTCTGGGCAAACACTATTTGGAAGACAAAATTTTGGTTACTGGAGAATGGAGGGATGTACAAATATGGAGCCAATTAGCCAGAAGATCTAGAGATTAAAGTTTATGACACGAGAAGGGATGACTGAGAGGAGTATGGAGAAAAGAGAATCATTTGATTTATGTGCTTCAAGACTTGGGCATTCTGGCTTTTGAACATAAATTCATTTACAGAAAGAACACAAAAGCTGTTCCTATCAAAACACTGCTGCTAAGTTATCCTGAGACTCCCAGGAGAAGGTAAGTTAATAATCACCCTACCTCACTTTCCCTTGGGACTTGGTCATCCTTTTGTCTGATGAACTGAGCAAAGTGATGTACTTTACAAGGACTTCATATCACCTGAGAGTAAAGCATGGACAGCAATTCCAGAAACCTAACAAGTTTCCATCAGTGCATATATGTGCAATTGATAAAATTTGCTATTACTAATGTTTAAAGTCCAATGGCAGAAACAAATTAAAACGTAATTTATTTCCAGACTTTAAAAAGAAAACTTCCTTAAAGCAAACTGCTGTTTTCCTTATATTTATCCTCATGCTTTCAGCCTTAGATCACTCTTCCAGTCAGTACTTACACTGAATGATCTAATCAGAATGTAACCAAGGATGATTAATGCTGATGCAATGTAATCCTGCCTTTCCTTAGCCTAAACCATAATGGACAAAGAATTCACTAAGGAGACTATCAGGAGCTAAACATATAGACATGGGCCATGAAACCAACCAGTCAAGTATCTCTTACCAAATCAAGTATTACATCACCAAAACAAGCAATGAATAGGTTTGACAGCAAGCCATAGTTTATCAGCAGTCCTGGCAGGGATGAGGCCAGATGACCAGCATGGGCCTGAGGGCTCCGCAGAGGCTAAACTCACCTGAAGTGAGGCAGCAATGTGTTTAGTGAGACAGGGGTTGAGTTGGATAGCGGCCATGCCTTCCCTACTCATACACAGAGTGGCAGGGTTTACTGGCAATGCGTTACAGCTCAGCCAGCTGACCCAACTGGTATTAGGTGTGGGTACGCGTCACACTCCTTTGACAACTGAAATCAACAGTGTGCGAGCAGTCACCCACCGCTTAGCCAGGTTCCTGCCACAATCTATCGTTTGGAATTAACTGAAACTGATTACATCTCTTAGGGCTCTGGACAACAGCCAAGCCATGAGTGTCCTGAAGATAATTCACCCCTAGCAAATTATGCTCAAAATTCACTCTGGAACTGGGCATGAACCTCTAGGACATTGTTTTATTTTTGTTTATTTCTCTGCTAACAGGAGGGACAGATAATGGTAGACACAATCTGAAGATTAGTATTCCCTGAGTGCTGCTAGAGAGAAGGCAATGTTCCCTGGGTCACCACCATCCCATAGCTTAGTAGCTTTCCTAAGATTTACTGAGTTCATTTCAGAAACATTCATCTGCTCAGCGACCACAGATGCAGAAATTTCTGAACAAATGTATCTTGTTATATGAGTTCTTTTTCTGTTGCTGCTACAAAATACTAGAAGTTGACATATTAAGTTGAGGTTTACTTGGCTCATGGCTTTGGTGGCTGGAAAGTGCAAACAGCATGACACTGGCATCCCAGCAAGGGACCTCCGGCCACATCTCAACATGATGGAGAAGGGAAAGCAAGCAGTTACACACAGGGAGGGGCCACATCGTGCACCTGGAGCAGAGGAAGACTCAAAGGTGAGCTCTCTTTTTGTAGCAGTAACTCTTGAGGCCATGAACCCAGGCCTAGTGAAAACTACTCCATCTCCTCTGAAGGTGATGACTTACTGCTTCCCGGAAGGTGCCACCTCTGAGGGTTCAGGAACATCAACACACTCACACTAGAACCAAGCTTCTCACACAGGAACTTCTGGAGGATGTTCCCCACTACATCCATGATACTGGTTCTCACATACTGGCCTTTCATGTTCCTAGCATACTATTCTGTTATTTTTTCTTTTATTTTAGAACTTCAAGAACTTACTCAAACACTTATTGTAATTAAGAAGGATGAGTCCCCCTGCATGTTCACCAACCTTCAATGAGAATAAACTCATTCAAAATGTTACCATCAAGGCCTGCAATGTAGACACTCAGGAAAGCAAAAATGTACAAGGAAAGGGACAGCCGCAATGCATGGAAGCTGGCACCACTGCAGCCAACATAGGCTGGGCATAATCCTAGGCAGGGACAGGAAGGAGAAGGACAGGAGGAAAGGGACAGGAGGAGAGGGGGAAGCAGAGAAAAGGCTTAAGAACCAGAGAACGGGAGATGTTTGGATAATGTTAAGTTACCAGGGCTTCAGCTGAACATGAAAGGCATGAGTCTAGAAATGGTAACGAAATGGTGGTCCTGAAACAGCAATCTTATTTTGGCCCCCAAATTCTAACTGATAGTATCACTCTTACAGATATCAGTGTACATTAATTAATATGCAGTATCTGTTATTTCCATATTTTGGGTGAGTTAAGCCCAGTAAAATGATGGTTGCAACCAAAGGAGACATCTTATAAAGACTTGTTAAAGAAAATGAACAAAGGGGATCCGTTCACGATGGTTCTCGTCAACTATGCGTATGTATGTGTCTGTGTGTGTGTGTACTGATCTATGTATAACTACATATCTATGAATCTATGTATGTATCACTACATGTATATGTCGTTATGATCAGCATGTTATAAAATGAATGGGCCAAGCACACTGCAGCTAATTTGAGTTTTGTTTTGATTTTCTAGAATTTGCCTGCGGCTGTGCTCTGCACCGTGGCTCTCTTTGTTGTCAATACTATTATTAGGAGGTAAAGCAGCTATTCCCCTTGGATAAGTGCTGACCCTGCGAAGTCTGCCTTGGCACATACTACTTCATTTAATTCTCATAAGAACTGTAAAGATTGGGAAGAAGAAATGTTGTCCTCATCTTACTGACAACTTGTTCAACACTTTAGCTAGGATTGCAGCCTAGTTCACTGGACTCTAGTCCTGCATTGACAGTCACTGGGCTGAAATCAAATCTTGATTCTCATTGCTATTTAATTTAGTTTTTAAAAAATTCATTACATTTATTTATGTAGTGCTTGTGAGAAAGGTGGGCAGAGATGTGGGTCATGTGCAGGAGTCAAAGGACAACTTGCAGGAGATGGTTGTCTCCTTCTACCATGGAGGTCACAGGACAGAGCCCAGGCTGTCAGTCTTGGGAGCAGCTGTCTTAAGCCGCTGAGCCAGCATCTCCCTCCCACTATCTAATTCTGATGGTTTTTACATAGCCCTTGTTTGGAGGTAAGTTCTGAGGCCCTGTGAACCCCAGCAGCCCTCTACCTAAGTGCACGGGTTCAAACAGTATTCACCTGCTTTTGTATTTTCCCTTAGTTGTTCATTTTTTAAAATTTATATAATATTATTTATGACTCTGCTAAAGCTCTTTGGGTCTAAAACAATTATCTTTAAAATAGCTAACTAACTTCTCACCAGGGGGTGCCAAAGAAAATCCAAAGTCTAAATAAAACAAAGTGAACAGCATGTGAGGAAGGACACCCAAGGGAGACCTCAGGCTTCTACAGGCATGCATGCATGCACACATGCCATCCATGCCAAACATGCATCTACTCATACACATGCATGAACACATACACACACAGAGAAGAAAAAGAAAATCAATAGACTTCCCTAGACAAAAGGAGAGAGGGGAGGAAAGAGGAAAGGAGAAACCAGGCTGTGACGAGCCCGGGAGAGCAGGAGGGAATATGAAAATATATGAATGTATGAATCAATTCATCAGGCCTTCAGCTGATCTAAAGCACCTTCTAATTCCACATGCTCATGATCGTGTTAATTACATTGCCAAAACCATGAATCCATTAGGGTTTTTCCTTTACTTTTCTAGAGCAGTGGTTCTCAACCTTCCTAATGCTGCAATCCTTTAAAACAGTTCCTCATGTTGTGTTAACCCCAATTAAAAAGTTATTTTTTTTTGCTACTACATAAATATAATTTTGCTACTGAGCAGTGTCTCAGGTCCTAAAATCATTAGAAATACATGTTTTCTGATGGTTATGACCTAGAGGTTGAGAACTGCTATTCTAGAGGAAAGAGAAAAAGAATAAGAAATGTTTCTAGCACTACAATGTTTAGAATAATAAACAGGATCATTGCCTGGATGGTGAGGAGGGCTGAAATCCCAAAGGTTTTAAGACGCAGGTAGGAGGTTCAGAAGTTCAAGGCCACTCTTATGCTACATTAGAACTTGTCTCATAAAAATCATAAACAAATCAATGAACGTTGAAGAAATTGATGTTAAGTACCCCTCTCTGGACATAAAGTGTTAATTGGTAAAGGATGTGTCCTGAGAAAGATAGGGTCGAGCATATTAATATAGTGACCTAAAAAAGGAACCAACTTACAAATTAAATTAGGAGCAACTTTTAGGATTCTCTCCCTATGGCCCAACAAAATAAGCAAATTAAATATCCCTACTTTTGACTTAGAATCTCCTGCTGGCCTGTTAGTGGTTATAAACATTCTGAGAGAGGAACCTAAATCAGGAGGTCACATGCTGCCTGTCACTACAGAGATGATGCCTCCTGTACACATCCAATTAATACGAAATATTCTCAATCAGTGTGATGCCCAGAAGACAAGCAGTGTATTTAATCATCGACAGCAGCAGGACCCAAGGGCCTCTATGACACTGAGGGGCTGCCTACTGCTTTTGGCAAAAATAATGATTTGCATTTCATGGACCCAAGGCCCTAGTATTTATGCTAGATGGCCTCCAGTCTATTTTTTAATGTCAAACAAAAGTCCTGTAGGAACTCTAATTCTACACCAAGCACCTGACACAACAGTAGGAATATTATGACAGAAATCTAAATTACAAAATATACAGGAAGTCTATAGTACTGTAACGAATGGGCTCATATAGAAATAAATCCTCATAAAACTACGGTAGAGATGCCCTAGATGAAAAACAGAACAACTGAAACTAATTAATTAAAAACAAGAAAGGAAAGAAAAACTATGTTATAAATGAGGATGATGGAAGATGCCACAAATGTCATACAAGGTAGACCATGTAAGCCTATCACTTCCCTGAAAGGGCTGTAAAGGAAGGACCAGAGTCGCTTCCCACCTTCCCAAAGAAAAGCAGGCCAACAATAAAGAAAACAATCACTGGAAGCACAGCTGTTCAAGTTCAAGCCAGTACGGCTTTATTCTGCTCTCGTAGAGTTAAGAAATCCAAAAGTATTGAACATCACTACAGATGCTCACAAGGGAAGTCACCAAAAAGCTCCTGAAACTTAGGCAGGAAGTTCTCCAGACCTTCATAAAGGACACCCCCCCCCATTACGTTTCTGATACAGTCTCACTCTGTGTCTTAAGCAAGCCTTTGTTTCATTGTGACCCTATCACAAGCCTGTGCCATTACACCAGCATTTTTGAGAAAGAGTGATTATCACCAACAATAGAAATATTGTTGATATCATGTACAAAACCAGGCATGCCATCTAAGTATAATGATTATAAAATCATTTGTTTTTAGGGGCACCCATTAAAACCATAAAGTGAGAAAGTTAAAAGCAGTATATCCTGACAAAGAAACTTTTGGTGGCTGCATCATAATTCATTTCATCCAAGAATGGATATATAAATGATGTATTTTGCAACTTCCTTTGTGCTTAGACATGACCATATTCTATTCAAAGAAAACATACAAAGACTCACATAGTAATACAACCTTCCACACAGTGTTTTTTGCATGCTTTCTCTTGGTGTTTGGAATACAGACTTGAGGGTTAGCACTGAATTACCTACTGTGAGGATACCTGAACATCAAAGCTACCCTGGGCCATGGGAGGAGAGGTCTATCCTGTAATCCTGTGGCTTTCCATGCTCCCTCTGCAGAGCTCTGATCTTCACTGATGCTCAAAGATCAGTCTCCAACTTCTTTCTTCTGTCACTTTTATTTCTCTCACTTGAAAACAAGTCAGATTGTAACTTTATTTATTTATTTTTTATTTTTTTATTTTTTATTTTCTCTCTCTCTATTTTTTTATTTACATTCCCAATGATTTCCCCTTTCCCGGTTCCTCCCTCCCCGACAGTCCCATAAGCCCTCTTCCCTCCCCCTGTTCCCCATTCAACCCCCCTCTCGCTTCTCTGTCCTGGTATTCCCCTACATCCAGACTGTAACATTAGAATGCATAATAACGGCGGGACACACACACACACCCCAGTGTGATCTAGTTAAAACCTTTCCCAATCCTGGTGGGATTATGTGCTAGCACAAACAAGGTCGAACAAATCATATTTTTTACTAAAGAAGTTTTTTTAATATAAAACCTGTGTCTAAGTATTTCCTTACTGTTTTTCTGACAGAAAAACAAACAACACAAAATAAAACAAAACAAAAACAAAATCAAAACCAACCGTTTGTGTCCTTCCTCTTTACAGAATTAACAGATTTCATTATAGTAAACCTAACATTGTGGATACAGACACTGGTCTATTAACCACAAGGTACAAGCATCAGCTCTTAGAACACAGCTTTATTCACATCTTTAAGTTATACTCCTGACAGAAAACCAAAGCAGAACATAAGCATTTTTCTTACTTTTTAGGCCAAGATCTAGCTATGTGGTGAGGCTGACCTCAAACTGATATATGGCTTGACTCCATCTCTCTAGGCCTGGGATAACAGATATACTACCACATCCTGCTTGGACTATTTTTTAAAAATTTTTTTATTAGGTATATTCTTTATTTACATTGCAGATGATTTACCTCTTACTGGTTCCCCTCCCTCCCCAAAAGTCCCATATGCCCTCTTCCCTCCCCCTGCTCCCCAACCAACCCACTCCAGCCTCCCCTTCCTGCTATTCCCCTACACTGCCACATTGAGCCCTTCCAGGACCAGGTGCCTCTCCTTCCTTCTTCTTGGTATCCTTTGATATGTGAATTGTTCCTTGGGTATTCCAAGCTTCTGGGCTAATATCTGCTTATCAGTGAGTGCATATCATGTGTGATTTTTTTGTGAACAGGTCATCTCACTCAGGATGACATCCTCCAGTTCCATCCACTTGCCTAAGAATTTCATGAATTCATTGTTTTTAATAGCTGAGTAGTATTCTATAGAGTAAATATACCACATTTTCTGTATCCATTCCTCCATTGAGGGACATCTGGGTTCTTTCCAGCTTCTGGCTATTATAAATAAGGCTGCTATGAACATAGTGGAGCATGTGTCCTTATTGCATGTTGAAGAGTCCTCTGGGTATACGCCCAGTAGTGGTATAGCTGGGTCCTCCGGTAGTATTATGCCGAGTTTTCTGAGGAACCGTCAAACTGATTTCCAGAGTGGTTTTACCAGCTTGCAATCCCACTAGCAGTGGAAGAGTGTTCCTCTTTCTCCACATTCTCGCCAGCACCAGCTGTCTCCTGAGTTTTGATCTTAGCCATTCTGACTGGTGTGAGGTGAAATCTCAGGGTTGTTTTGATTTGCATTTCCCTGATGACTAAGGATGTTGAACATTTCACTAGGTATTTCTCAGCCATTCGATATTCCTCAGGTGGAAATTCTTTGTTTAGCTCTGTACCCCATTTTTTAATAGGGTTATTTGGCTCTCTGGAATCTAACTTCTTGAGTTCTTTGTATATCTTGGATATTAGCCCTCTTTAGGATGTAGGGTTGGTATATTTGCAGATGATATGATAGTATACTTAAGCAACCCAAAAAACTCCACCAGAGAACTCCTACAGCTGACAAACAACTTCAGCAAAGTGGCCAGATATAAAATTAACTCAAGCAAATCAGTAGCCTTCCTATACTCAAAAGATAAACAGGCTGAGAAAGAAATTAGGGAAAAGACACCCTTCACAACAGCCACAAACAATATAAAGTATCTTGGTGTGACTCTAACCAAAGAAGTCAAAGATCTCTAAGGCAAGAACTTCAAGTCTCTGAAGAAAGAAATCAAAGAAGAGCTCAGAAGATGGAAAGATCTTCCATGCTCATGGATTGGCAGGATTAATATAGTAAAAATGGCTATCCTGCCAAAAGAAATATACAGATTCAATGCAATCCCGATCCAAATCCCAACTCCATTCTTCATAGAGTTAGAAAGAGCAATTATCAAATTCATCTGGAATAACAAAAAACCCAGGATAGCTAAAACTATTCTCAACAGTAAAAGAACTTCTGGGGGAATCAGTATCTCCAACCTCAAGCAGTACTACAGAGCGATAGTGTTAAAAACTTCGTGGTATTGGTACAGTGACAGGTAGGTAGATCAATGGAACAGAATTGAAGACCCAGAAATGAACCCACACACCTATGGTCACTTGATCTTTGACCAGGGAGCTAAAACTATCCAGTGGAAAAAAGATAGCCTTTTCAATAGATGGTGCTGGTTCAACTGGAGGTCAACATGCAGAAGAATGCAAATTGATCCATTCTTATCTCCTTGCACTAAGCTCAATTCCAAGTGGATCAAGGACCTCCACATAAAACCAGACACACTGAAACTAATAGAAGGGAAACTAGGGAAGAACCTTGAACATATGGGCACAGGGGAGAATTTCCTGAACAGAAATCCAATAGCTTATGCTCTAAGATCAAGAATAGACAAATGGGACCTCATTAAATTACAAAGTTTTGCAAGGCAAAAGACACTGTCAAAAGGACAAATCGGCAACCAACTAATTGGGAAAAGATTTTTACCAACCCTTCTTGGACTTTTTAAAATTAACATTAATTCTCAGTGATTTTTGCTTCCCAAATGTAAACACATTGACCCATGATTCCCCTCCTACTTGGACTAGTTATCACATTGGGTTCTTAGCCACAGAGAATACACACACACACACACACACACACACACACACACACACACAAGTTAATTGCCCTGTGCATATCCTCCTTCAATGCTACTACATAGCTTCTGAAGAAACCCTGTCACAGAGCAGACCGTTTAGATGATGAAGCCCAAGGATGTGAACACAGAATGATGCTGAGCACAAAGCCAAAGAAGCAGAGTGGCAGTAACTTGGACCACACTTGCCTAGCACCTACATAGGAGGCTTGGTGACTATGGTTAGGAATCCAGGCTATGACCAGCAAAGACTTAGGTCTCATGTTCCAAGTACTTTGCTCTAGGAGCAGGAAGGAGATGGGAAGAGAAACTGACTTAATTTTAAATTGTCACTAGGTAGGTTCTGCAAGAAAACATTGCTAAAATATAGGAGAAACTTTGACTACAGAAATGGCTTAGTGGTTAAGACTGCATACCATTCTTGCAGAAGAGCAGAGTGCAGTTCCCAGCGCCCACATCAAGTGGCTCATAACTGCCTTTAACTCCAGCACCAGTACATCTAGCACCTCTGTCATCCAAGGACACCTGCAGCCATGTGGACACACTTACGCTAAGGTACACTGATACATATGTCTTAAAAAATAAGATAAAAGACATGAAAATTCTTGGTGCTGAACCTTATTTGAAGATATGCACATGTATAAGTTTTTAGGAACACTTTCAGTCATTGAACACTGTTGTGCTGACAAAGATCTCACAGCTTCTCCTTGGGAAGATTCAATTCACATTCATATACTGGTCAGTATCCTCTAATCATGTGTCCCTCAGCCTGGACTGCAAGTGACCCCATAAAGGAAGAGATGTTGATGACAAGAAGAGATTGTGTATATCTAGAGAAGGCTTATGCCATTTTAAACATTCTGTTTAATTGCACAGGTTAGTCTTGATTGACAAACTGCCATTCCTAATTGCTCTAATCTGAGCTCAGTCAGGAATTCTATGACTGGTCACTTAACCTCCCTATACCTTCATGTCCTACCCTGTAAAATGGGGTGAGTAACTTCTTTCTACTATGTGCCACTGTGGAAATTCAATAAACTGATGCACAGACATTCAGATGATAAAATTCTACTTGGCTATCACTAGCAGCAATAAGCCAGCAGGCAGCCCGGACTACAGAACCTCTAAAAAGGATGAGTACTACATTCTATGAAAAAGAATCTGTCCATTTTTCACAAAAAAGATTGGTAAAATTTTTCATGTAGGAAGAAAGCTTTAACTACAGCAGACTGAGGATACCACTCCAAGCCTCCTCCTTAAGGGGTTCCAAAATGAGGCTCCCTCACTTATCAAACACTTGTCATTCCCTCCTGACTGTACAGCCCTCACTGCTGTGCGCAGTGGATGTGTGCACACAAGCATGTGCAGGGCTCTCTCTGAGCACATACGGAGTGCCATGCAGGGACCTGGGACAGTTATCAACATAATACCATGAAGAGCTTTCCCTTTAGATACTTGTATATGGCAACAGCTTGAATAGATGCCCTATTTGGAAAAGAAAGAAATGCAGCAATACTAATTTTTCCCCTATAAATCCTATAGCAACCAGCTTGTTCATAGGTGGCCACTCTGGCTGACATTTGGCCCTTACCTTCTGTTTTTCTGTAAACTGCAATGTCTCTTGGCTTCTTCAGGGTCAGTTCTTCCTGGATCTCTGTGATGACTAATCTTGATTTTCAACTTGGCCACACCTGGAATCAACTAAGAACCACTCAGCAGGGCACACCTGTGAGGGACTGTTCTTCATTGGATCATTTGAGGTGGGAAGATCCACCCTGATTCTGGGCCACACCTTCGGGTGGCGGCCCACTTAAAAGGACATGGAAGAAAACTGCTTTTCCTTTTTGCCTGCTCACCCTCATTCTCCCTGGCAAGTGCATCTATCCTACTGCTAAGGCACTTCCCTGGTATTAGAGCTCACATCTTTTAAATTCCAACAAAATTTGAAGATCAGTCGAGACAGCCAGTCTCAAGGACTGAACAACCATCAGATTCTTGGCCTTTCCATCAGGAGACAGCCATTGGTGGGACTAGCCAAATGGTAGCCTGTAAGCTACTCTAATACATCTCATACATGTTCATTCTATAAGTTCTCTTCCTCGAGGGAACCTGATTAATCCTTCCCTTTCTCTCCCCTTCCCCTTTCTCTATCTAATATACACATGCGCTGTATCTGCTGTTCAAATGCTTCCTTCCAGACCTACATGCCTCATCTATCTGTTGACCCCACAGTTCCTACGGCCTGCTGCATCGCCACACCCTGATCAAAGTGCAGGATCCTGCCAGTCCTCTTTGGCCTACAGCTGTATCAGCTTCTAAGCACTCACCCTGTGAAATGTCTCCCTGGGCATTGCTTTCTAGAAGCAGAGAACCCCTTTAGCTGGTGCTTTCTTCCATTAAATGAATTTGGATTATTACAACACAGAAGATAAGGATTTTGGCTCCAAACATCTTTGCAGTTTCTCAGCACCAGCCTGAACATTTTCCTGTCTCCTAACTTCCTCTGAAAGCAAATCAATACATAAACCTCATCTTCACTCATGTTCTCTGTATATGGGCAGAAGGAAGCCACCAGATTCTGACCAAAATGTCACATGAACAGTAGCTAGCCCAGCTCCATCCAGACAGAGCCCTTGTTCCTCTATGAGGCATTCTGAATCAAGCCCACTGCCCATGTTTCTCCCAGCATTATTGGCTTTCAAGTTCCCACATGAATGACCCTGGAAGCTCTTCTTCCAACACTCAGGCCTTTAAACAAACTCTTCGACATTCGGACCATGAAACAGTTCTAGTGGCCTAAGAACCACAGTCACGTTAATCATCACAGTGGATCCAGTTCTTGGTATCAATTCCCATCTGAGTGTCTTTTCTGTTACAATATGCTGACAAAACCAACTTAAGGGAGAAAGAGCTTATTCTGGCTCACAGGTCACAGTGCATTTCAAGTTGGTCACATTACACATGGAGTCAGCTGCTGCTTCACTCCTTTCTCTATCTGAAGTCTAGGCCGCAGCCAGGAATGGCACTATGCACAGTGGATAGGTCATCCCATCCCAATTAAGGCAATCAAGATGCTCACAGGCCCATGTGCCAGATTCTAAATTGCATCAAGTTGACAACACTAACCATGGCACAATCCACCTCACCATTTGTCTTAGTCAGGGTTTCTATTCCTGCACAAACACCATGACCAAGAAGCAAGTTGGGGAGGAAAGGGTTTATTCAGCTTACAGTTCCAAATTGCTGTTTATCAACAAGGAAAGTCAGGACTGGAACTCAAGCAGGTCAGGAAGCAGGAGCTGATACAGAGGCCATGAAGGGATGTTCCTTACTGGCTTGCTTCCCCTGGCTTGCACAGTCTGCTCTCTTACAGAACCCAAGACTACTAGCCCAGAGGTGGTACCACCCACAAGAGGCACTCCCCTCTTGATCACTAATTGAGAAAATGCCCCACAGCTGGGTCTCATGGAGGAGGCACTTCCCCAACTAATGCTCCTTTCTCTGTGATAACTCCAGCTTGTGTCAAGTTGACACACAAAACCAGCCAGCTCACCATTCTACCTGTATCTGTGACTTCTGTCATCATTATAGCTGAGTCTGACAAGGGGCAACAGGTAGGAAGGGCTTGTTGTTTGAGGCCACAGATCATCATGACAGGTGAAGAACCTGGTCACAATGAGTCCACAGTAAGGAAGCAGACAAGATGGATGCAGGTATTCAGCTCCTTTTTTACCTTTTTCCATTTTACTCAGTAAGATGGTGCTGCTCATACGGAGGACTGATCACTCACTCCACTCAGTTAATTACTTCAGAAAATACCTTCCATATACCCAACCCAAACTTGTGCCTCATTAATGTTGTAGGTGACTTAATGCAATCAAGCTGACAATCAAGTTAGCCAGAACACAAGTCACATTTCCAACCACTTAGCTAAGTATATTACCTTATACTGTGTTTGTGCATATGTGTGAACTATATGTATATATGTGTACAAGTGACAGCCAAAGGATGATTTTCAAGAGTTAGTCTGCTTCAAACCTTGGTCTAGCTTTGTCCTTGAGGATTAAAATGTTAATACATGTAAAGTTCTGGGCATACAAGTAAGTGCTGAAAAATGTTCAGATATTGGTTTTAATGTTATCAAACTATCCTTGGTATTGCTCTTGTTACATTTACTTCATTTAATTAAAGTTAGAATCAGAATAAAAATCACAAGCTGAAATGTGAGTCTCACCCTTTTCCTCATAAGTTAATTATCGAAGACTTCAAGAAAACGTTTTAATTCTTCCCATCACCTTCATTTCTCACCTGATGCGATATAGACTCAATACATTTGCACTGTCCACACGGCTAAGCTTTGGTGTAATCATGAGGCAACATGCAATTGGACTTTGAAAGCACTGACAAAGAAGAGAGACTTATTACAAACAACCTGCTTCACAGACTTGGATGCAGAGATGTATTTCAGGAGCATAGGTCTGGGGCAGGAAAAATGCACCAAGGTTCAAAGGATGATACCCTTTTGTTTTCTGAGAAGATATTGCTTTCTGAGAAGAAGTGGTGGGAGTGGTGTGACAGTTTTTCTTCACCAGGCTAGAAGGAGCTGAGAAGCCAAATCAATAGACAATACACTCATTTTCTAACAAATGAATTGAACTTGTGGTGTTCATATCATCTTTTGGTATTAAAACACGCAATACAAAAATTTACCCAGCATGCATTTCTCCAATTGTGAATGGAGCACACACTGGAAAGAAAGGCACAATAGCCACAAACAATATAAAGTATCTTGGTGTGACTCTAACCAAACAAGTGAAAGATCTGTATGACAAAAACTTCAAGTCTCTGAAGAAAGAAATTGAAGAAGACCTCAGAAGATGGAAAAATCTTCCATGCTCATGGATTGGCAGGATTAATATAGTAAAAATGATCATCTTGCCAAAAGCAATATACAGATTCAATCCAATCCCCATCAAAATCCCAACTCAATTCTTCATAGAGTTAGAAAGAGCAATTCATAAATTCATCTGGAATAACAGAAAACCCAGGATAGCTAAAACTATTCTCAAGAGTGAAAGAACTTCTGGGGGAATCAGTATCCCGGACCTCAAGCTGTCACTACAGAGCGATAGTGTTAAAAACTACATGGTATTGGTATAGTGACAGGCATGTAGATCAAGGGAACGGAATTGAAGACCCAGAAATGAATCCACACTCCTATGGTCACTTGATCTTTGACAAAGGAGCTAAAACCATCCAGTGGAAAAAAGATAGCCTTTTCAACAAATGGTGCTGGTTCAACTGGAGGTCAACATGCAGAAGAATGCAAATTGATCCATTCTTATCTCCTTGCACTAAGCTCAATTCCAAGTGGATCAAGGACCTCCACATAAAACCAGACACACTGAAACTAATAGAAAGGAAACTAGGGAAGAACCTTGAACATATGGGCACATGGGAGAATTTCCTGAACAGAACACCAATAGCTTATGCTCTAAGATCAAGAATTGACAAATGGGACCTCATAAAATGACAAAGTTTCTGTAAGGCAAAGGACACTGTCAAAAGGACAAATTGGCAACCAACAAACTGGGAAAAGATCTTTACCAACCCTACATCCGACAGAGGGCTAATATCCAATATATACAAAGAACTCAAGAAGACTCCAGAGAGCCAAATAACCCTATTAAAAATGGGGTACAGAGCTAAACAAAGAGTTCTCACCTGAAGAATATCTAATGGCTGAGAAGCACCTAAAGAGATATTCATCATCCTTAGTCATTAGGGAAATGCAAATCAAAACAACCCTGAGATTCCATCTCACACCAGTCAGAATGGCTAAGATCAAAAACACAGGAGACAGCAGTTGTTGGCGAGGATGTGGAGAAAGAGGAACACTCCTCCACTGCTGGTGGGATTGCAAGCTGGTACAACCACTCTGGAAAGCAGTCTGGTGGTTCCTCAGAAAACTGGGCATGACACTTCCGGAGGATCCGGCTATACCACTCCTGGGCATATACCCAGAGACTTTACCTGCATGCAATAAGGACACATGCTCCACTATGTTCATAGCAGCCTTATTTATAATAGCCAGAAGCTGGAAAGAACCCAGATGTCCCTCAACGGAGGAATGGATTCAGAAGATGTGGTATATTTACACAATGGAATACTACTCTGCAATGAAAAACAATGAATTCATGAAATTTTTAGGCAAATGGTCAGAACTGGAAAATATCATCCTTAGTGAGGTAACCTCACAAAAGAACACACATGGTATGCAGTCACTGATAAGGGGATATTAACCCACAATCTCAGAATACCCAAGACGCAATTCACATATCAATAGATTTCCAAGAAGATGGAAGGATAGACCCCTGGTCCTGGAAAGACTGGATGTAGGGGAATACCAGGACAGAGAACCGAGAGGGGGTTGAATGGGGAACAGAGGGAGGGAAGGGGGCTTATGGTACTTTCGGGGAGGGAGGAAATGGGAAAGGGGAAATCATTTGGAATGTAAATAAAAAATATAGAAAATAAAAAAAATAAAATAACTATTAAAAAAAAAGTCAAAGGGTTTTTCTACTTGTTCCAATAAAATATTTACTGTGTTAAAAATTCTGAACAAAACAACAGAAAGAAGGGAGAACACCACTTTGTACAGCAAAATGACAAAGATAAACTAGTGAACAAGACCTTAGGGACAACAAAATAGCAGCCTACTTAGAGACATCAGAAACAACATAATCCAGGAAAGTCAGAGAGCATGATTTCAGAGGGGCTCATTCAGAGACCACCAACACATCTAGAAATGCACCTGGAGAAAATATAACCATCTAATCCTTGCTAAGCTGGTCATTTATTTTTTTCTTATTCAGGTTATTTTTTTCCTCCATTTATTTATTTATTTATTTATTTATTTATTTATTTATTTATTTATTTGTCTGTCTGTCTTGGTTTTTTGAGACAGGGATTCCTGTGTGGCCCTGGCTGTCCTGGAACTCACTCTGTAGACCAGGCTGGCCCTGAACACAGAAATCCAACTGCCTCTGCCTCCCAAGTGCTGGCATTAAAGGTGTGCTCCACCACTGTCTGGCTTTCCTCCTGTTTTTGAGATAGGGTCTCATTCTGTAGTTTAGGCTGGTTTTGAAATTGTGGCAATCACACCACTGAGATTACAGGTGTGAGTTACTATGTGTAACCACCACTTTTATTTCTAAGCCACTAGGAACAACACTAGATGAAACAAGGTGGAAACCCACAAACTTAAATGCTTCATCTTTGTTTTTCCCCCTAGCATGTTCTGGCAATGGGCACTGGGGTAACCTGCCCTAATGACAGGAAAGAAAGGTAATCGAGGATGTGGATGGGTTAGCATGATTCTTTCCCAGAGTCTGGGACTGGGGGGGTGGGGAGGGCACCTAACATCCTTTATGACAGGCCTCAAAGCCAGGGAACCCTAATAACAGTAACATAACATAGTAAACCAAAAAGAAACCCAACCGTCCTCAAACTGGGGAAACTACTCACAAAATTGCACAGGAAAAAAAAGAAGAATGATTCATATTTTTAAAATCTCAGGAATATACTATGAAGTGAAATGTAGGTATACTTACTACAATATAAAAACAGACTTTAAAAAAATGTGTTTACTGCTTTGTTCAACAGTTCTCTTCCATGTTCCTACAAAGCCCACTATGCACTTCAAGAAACCATCAATTCACTTAAATAAAAGTGTCTGTTGGGTTCATATATCTGAGTAGACGTCAAGTCATATGACTCTGCTTGTGGCCAGCTGTTTTAAATGAGCATGTTAAGTAATTTAGACACTTCTTTTTTGCAAAGGCTGCATGATTTAATAAATTCCCATATGCCTCAACATGTGCCAAGCCTACCAGGTTATCTTCAGTGCAGCTGCTGTTATGATAATAGCTGCCAACTTTCAAACAACTGAAGAGAATAATGAATAAGCTATGAGTTGGCTCACAGGTAAACTTAGACTGCTCCCAGCTAAAATGTGGGCCATTTTCAACTGTAAAAGAAAATTAATTAAAAAGAGTTAACCTCCCCTCCACTGTGTGAGAAACAGGGCTCAATAAAGACCTTTGTATTTGTAGCTTAAAAGCCTGCAGCTTCAGGTAAACTCATTATACCTGTGTATTCCAAACTTAATGCTATGGGTTGTGGTAAAGGCTGGATTTGTGAGGAGACAGATCAGAAAGGCCTCATCCCTCATTCACAGAACAAAGACCTGAGAGCATCAGGATGTTGAAGGAAGAAGTAGATGGTGGCACCCACTCCTTAAAGACTCATTACAAAAGATTCCAAAGATGCTAGGGGAAATGAGATATATAGGGGAAGGAACACACTTATATACATGCATGAATTTGTCAAAAAATAGTTAAACAATAAAAATAAGGGAAAGAAAGTAAGGAAAAAATGAACATACATCAAATACAGCAGTTTCTATCAGGATGCCTTGGTGATCAACAGTGGGACACAAAGTAGAATGAATGAACCTTTCTAAGAATGGCAATGTCACTCTGAACATTAATAAATACCAGACAAGATCTCTGCTCCTGTGACTGAGCAGATGAGTACAGCCAGGAGCACAGGAAACACCAGAGTGTCAGAACACCCAGGAGCTGGGCAGCTTCACAGGCATCTGTGCACCTATCCTACTGGGGGACATCTGCTGTGCAGGGAGTCCCGCATTCAGAAGGAGTCCCTCCTTTAGAGGTGAGGATGCCGTCTTTGCTCCTGTGACTGAGCAGGCAGGTGCAGCCAGGAACACATGCAACACCCAAATGTCACAACAGCTAGGGCAGGGTCCACCAGGACCCACCTGCGCCCAGGAGCTGGGCAGTGCCACAGTACTCTGTGCCAGGGGAGAGCTGGTCATCCAGGGGTGCTGAGACAGGCTTGTAGGCACACAGGAGAGACAAGCACCAGCCAGACACAGCAAGACCAACTAACACCAGAGATAACCAGATGGCAAAAGGCAAACGTAGGAATGTTACTAACAGAAATCAAGGCAACATGCACCATCCGAACCCAATTCTCCCACAACAGCAAGTCAACATCAAACTAAATGGAGAAAAATCTGAAGCAATCCCACTAAAATCAGGGACTAGACAAGGCTGCCCTCTCTCTCCATATTTATTCAATATAGTACTTGATGTTCTAGCTAGAGCAATTAGACAACAAAAGGAGGTCAAAGGGATACAAATCCGAAAGGAAGAAGTCAAATTATCACTATTTGTAGATGATATGATAGTATACTTAAGCAACCCAAAAAACTCCACCAGAGAACTACAGCTGATAAACAATTTCAGCAAAGTGGCCAGATATAAAATTAACTCAAACAAATCAGTAGTCTTCCTATACTCAAAGGATAAACAGGCTGAGAAAGAAATTAGGGAAAAGACACCCTTCACAATAGTCACAAACAATATAAAGTATCTTGGTGTGACTCTAACCAAAGAAGTCAAAGATCTGTATGGCAAGAACTTCAAGTCTCTGAAGAAAGAAATCGAAGAATTGCTCAGAAGATGGAAAGATCTCCCATGCTCGTGGATTGGCAGGATTAATATAGTAAAAATGGCCATCTTGCCAAAAGCATATTAAGATTCAATGCAATCCTCATCAAAATTCCAACTCAATTCTGCATAGAGTTAGAAAGAGCAATTCTCAAATTTACCTGGAATAACAAAAAACCCAGGATAGCAAAAACTATTCTCAACAGTAAAAGACCTTCTGGGGAAATCAGTATCCCAGACCTCAAGCAGTACTATAAAGCAATAGTGTTAAAAAAAACTACATGGTATTGGCACAGTGACAGGCAGGTAGATCAATGGAATAGAATTGAAGACCTAGAAATGAACCCACACACCTATGGTCACTTGATCTTTGACAAAGGAGCTACAACCATCCAGTGGAAAAAAGATAGCCTTTCAACAAATGGTGCTGGTTAAACTGGCAGCTAGCATGAAGAAAAAGGCAAATTGATCCATTCTTATCTCCTTGTACTAAGCTCAAGTCCAAGTGGATCAAGAACCTCCACATAAAACCACACATACTGAAACTAATAGAAAAGAAACTGGGGAAGAGCCTTGAGCACATGGGCACAGGGGAATATTTCCTGAACAAAACACCAATAGCTTGTGCTCTAAGATCAAGAATTGACAAATGGGACCTCATAAAATTACAAAGTTTCTGTAAGGCAAAGGGCACTGTCAATAGGACAAAACAGCAACCAAGAAATCAGGAAAAGATCTTTACCAATCCTACATCCAACAGAGGGCTAAAATCAAATATATACAAAGAACACAAGAAGTTAGACTCCAGAGATCCAAATAATTCTATTAAAAAATGGGGTACAGAGCTAAAGAAAGAATTTTCACCTGAGGAATATCTAATGACTGAGAAACACCTAAAGAAATGTTCAACATCCTTAGTCATCAGGGAAATACAAATCAAAACAACTCTGAGATTTCACTTAACACTAGTCAGAATGGCTAAGATGAAAAACTCAGGAGACAACAGGTGCTGGCGAGGATGTGGAGAAAGAGGAACACTCCTCCACTGCTAGTGGGATTGCAAGCTGGTACAACCATTCTGGAAATCAGTTTGGCGGCATAATACTACCAGAAGACCCTGTTATACCACTCCTGGGCATATACCCAAAGGATTCTCTAGCATGTAATAAAGACACATGCTCCACTATGTTCATAGCAGTCTTATTTATAATAGCCAGAAGCTGGAAAGAAACCAGATGTCCCTCAATGGAGGAATGGATACAGAAAATGTAGTATATTTACACAATGGAATACTACTCAGCTATTAAAAACAATGAATTCATGAAATTCTTAGGCAAATAGGTGGAACTAGAAAATATCATCCTGAGTGAGGTAACCCAATCACAAAAGAACACATATGGTATATTCTCACTGATAAGTGGATATTAGCCCAGAAGCTTGGAATACCCAAGACACTATTCACATATGAAATGATGCCCAAGAAAAAGGAAGAACAAAGTATGGATACTCTGGTCCTTCTTAGAAGGGGGAACAAAATACCCACAGAAGGAGATACAGAGACAAATTGTAGATCAGAGTTTGAGGTAAAGACCATCCAGAGACTACCCCACCTAGTGATCCATCCCATATACAGTTACAAAACCCAGATACTATTATTGATACCCACAAGTACTTGCTGACCGGAACTGGATATAGCTGTCACCTGTGAGGCTCTGCTAGTACGTGACAAATACAGAGGGGGACACTCTCAGCCAGTCATTGAACTGAGCACAAGGTCTCCAATGGGGGAGCTAGAGAAAGGACCCAAGGAGCTGAAGAGGTTTTACGGCACCATAGGAGGAACAACTATATGAGCTACCCAGTACTCTCAGAGCTCCCAGGGATAAAACCATCAACCAGAGAGTAGATATGGTGTTACCCATGACTCTAGACACATAGGCAGTGGAGGATGGCCTTGTTCCACATCAAAGGGAGGAAAGGACCTTGGTCCTGGAAAGGCTCGATGCCGCAGTAGAGGGGAATACCAGGACAGGGAAGAGGGAAGGGGTTGATTGGGGAACAGGGGGAGGAGATATGGCTTATGGGATTGGGCGGGGGGAACTAGGAAAGGGGAAATCATTTGAAATGTAAATAAAGAATATATCTAATTAAAAAATAATAAAAAATAATTAATACCAGACAAAACAATATTATTAGTCTTAGAGTAATTCTGGGACTTCAGTATTCCTAAAAGAAGTGTAAATTCATCTTACACCAAGACATGCTAGCTTTTAATGGGGTAAGGAATGAAGACTAGCAACCAGTGTAATATTCCATCTATTTCCAACTGCCCATAACAACTGAGGATTATTTACTAGATGGATGAGATTCCTCAAAGGGAAGGACAAGTTGTCTTCACAAGAGAGTATAGTTCCTATGTGTTGCCTTCATGAATGACTTTATAGGGTACCTTATGTTTTCTCAGTTGTCATGTTGGCTTTGATTCAGTTTCCCACTGTATTCTACTTATTTACTATACTGGTTCACTTCTGTCCTTGCTGTATGAGGACAATGTTTAGTAAAGTTTAAACTCCCCTGTACATGCAGACTGGCTACCATCATCCTTCATACTTGTAGTCTCGGAAACTGAAATTATGAAATTAAGCATGTTTGGAATGAAGTATATTTTCCAGGCACCCTTAGTATCTAGATTCACCAAGGATCTTTGGGGTCTGTAATACTGGAAACACTAAAGGACTCTATTAAAGCTCTTGGTTCTAAGATCTCTAGGTAGTCAGAATAACTTTGGGAAAATACATAAATGCCACAGATAACCGAGACTACAAGGAAAAGTCTCAGAATTTATTCTGTGGAAAATGGCAAGGGATGACTTTCTAACAGTTTAATGTGACTCATATCTGACCTTTGTACAGCTCATGGAGGCTGTTGAAAATGTCCAAGATGCAACACATTCAACAGGTCTGTCCTCAGAGCAACACTAAAGGCCACAACTTGTTGTGACACTATTGCCCAGTTTAGTCACCAGAGCAATCACCCCCCCTCCCCCTAGACCCCTGCCGCCAAACAACTGGATCAGCACACAACTCGGGTGGAGCAGAGGTGTTGAGGCTTTAGTCCCAAACCAACATAAGAACCCCAAAAAAGTACTTGAAAGGGATTCTGGTCTATTCTGTACAAGGGGATGTTTGCCTACACTAGCAAAATACTGTATAACATGTACAAAATACGCATACTCTTTTTTTTTTTTTGCCACTGCAACATGAAAGGTAAGAAATTTCACAAGAATAATAATTAACTTGTTATTTGGAAAACCTTCCCCAGTGCCATAGTGTTTGAAGGATTTTATTACATGAGACAAATTTACCTACAAAAGCAACCACCAAAGCAATGAAAGAATATGGCATAGATTTAGCATAAAAATCCACATTCATTAGCTTGGGCCAGTTCTACTCAAGATCCAAGAGTATAGGAGATAGAAAAGATTTGCAATGACTCTGTTACTTTGAAAGCTGCAAACACTTAATACTTGAATTACCCAATCCTGGAGTAACTACACTTCCTATTCCTGATTTGATTATTTGAACAATTAGCCATATTTGTTTGAATGTGCCCTAAATGTCTTTATTCTTGGTGACTGGAATAATCATGGCCTGCTTAGAGGAGGAAAAAAATTGAAAGACATGTTAAGAAAGATGAGAAGAGGAAAAGGGAGAGGATAGGAAATGGTGTATGCCATAAAAATTAGTGAGCAATTAACAGTGGAAACAATAATTGCTTACAGTTTGTATAAAGCAATCATACCCGTGTAGGACAGCGACGTGGCATGAGAGCACATAATTATGAATAACAGGACGGAAACAACAGCGGTGGGGGTAAAACATCAGTTACAGACAGTAGAGAGGACCACAGCACAAATGCGCCAAGAGAAATGACAATTCCCAGAGACGACAGTCGTGCCCTAGATTTGAGGAGGGTCTTGGTGACCGTGGCCAGCACCTCTGTTTCCTGCCTTGTCTAATCACAGAATGCATTTATGTTTGGAAGAGAGATTCTGAAGAACATAATTATGGACTGCAAGTGTTTTCTGTGGAAACAAAATTATCATTCATGTCTGAGATTGTGTAAATATGCCTTAATTTTGGTCAACAGCAATCTGAACTGAAGAAAATAGAATCCTCCAGCCTCACAGTAAAATGCAAGGGATCAGTGTAGAAGAGCAAGGACATTCCAGAAGCTGTGAAAATCCTAGTCAGTGGCAAGTGATCCACTCTGCAGTGACAGACTTGGCTCCTTCCTCCATATTAGAGCCAGCTCACAACTGACAAAGGCCACATGAAAGGAGATGTAAAGGCTAGATAAGGGAAGCACTTGTTAGCCAGCAGGTCAGGTATGAAAATAATCACAATTTGAACTGCCTTAGGAAGGCAGGCAAGCTTACACAAATCACCAGACCACTATACACTCATGGAAAGAGGGAGAAAAAACCACATCAAGGGCACCAAGGAAACCAGAGCTTCCAGAGCTCGCCCTCTGCCATGGACCTTAACTGCGAGGCCAGCGTAAGTGCACCACACACCTCAGGAACAAAGAATGAAAGGGCTATTTCCCTAAGTGCTAGCAGACTTACTTCTCCTTGAGAAAATCCACAACTCTTTTGAAGTCGGCCACGCAGTACTCTCTCTTCATGTCCATGAGCACACTGTCAGAGGCGGACTGCACTGGGATGTGGAGGAAAGAGTAGACTCTGGGGTGCTTGAGGATTTTTGCCATTTCCTGAGAGAGGAGAAACATTCATCATTTTAACAAATCTGAGGCAGCGCTTTCCTTCAGAACTACACACGTAAGTGCCAGAGAAGAAACACTCAAAAACTGGCCTGCTCCTTATGACTCTAAAGGTGCCTTCAGCTGCCACTGTCCCAGTTATTGTGGGTATCTGACAGAGCTTTCAGAGGATTCAATGTGAGAATTACTTACTTGTTCACTGTCTCTTGCAGGATTAAAAAAAGGAGGGGGGGGATCAGACAGAGCAGAAGCAAAGGTATTTCTGAGTGCTTCAAAATTAATCAGCATTCCTTCTTCCTCACAAAGAGGTTCTGTATTCTACTTGGTGATGTTGGCAGAAGAAACCTCAGCAGTTAAGGAGCTGAGATCTCATGACATTGTCTACTAGAATACAGAAAGTTTTATATTTAAGTTCAAAGTGTACCTTTCCAATACTGAAGATAAGAGGATCCAGAGTTTGTTCATTCCTCTAAAGAAGTATTTTTTTAAATTCAGTTTAGTTACTGGTAATGTGTGTCAATTATTTACAGTGAGAAAGACACATGGCCAGACGAGGAGGAGAGCCAGCTTCCAGCTGCATGCGTGAGAAGACAAGAGGAGGTAGAGAGGAAGGAAAGAAAGAAAGAGATGAGGGGTAGTACATGATCCCCTTCCTCACCCCTCTCCTCATCCTCCCTCTCCACACCTTCCTTCATCCTTACAACAATGTTCTGAAGGATCTTATGGGGTCAAACAAAGAGCCTTGCAGTGGCCCTTCAGTCATTCTCAAGTCAGTCACAAGCACAGCAGTCCTGCTCACTGCTGCCCATTTCCTTCCCCTGACTGAACAATAGCAATCCCAGCAAAGCACGCAGAGAGGTGAACTCTAGCAAGGCACCTTCTTAGTAGAAGGGTAGATATTATTATGTTTTTTGAAAAGCCCCTTTCACCACAAAGTGCAGATCACCAAATAAAGTTACTCATAATTACCATTCCTCTGCAGGGCCTCTCCTAGGAATTAGGAAGTACACACATCTGGCTGTGGATAGATTGCCAAGAGCTGGAGTATCTAATGAGGTAGCAAATTAGCCAGATGCAGTGCCATGGTCAGGAGTCTTTGGGACCACAACTTACTTGCTTCACAATATTTGCAGTTAAAATATTGGTCCTCATCTATGATTCCTACCTTTCTGTTTTCTCCACACCAGAAGATCAAGATACCCAAATCTTGAGAAAAAGATCCTTAAGATCTTTTTCCTCAAGGGGCAGGACTCAAAGGTTTAGATATTCTTGGACACATCAAATGTGGTGAGAAGAAAGGTATCAGAATACACATAATGGTTGCAAAATATAGTTACTTCTGCAGTTTCTGTTTCTGGAATTCCTCCTCTGTGGAATGGGTATGGTGATAACAGTCCTTCACAGAACCACTGGGTTACTATTAAAAGGCAGTAAATATTCCAGATATGTGTTATGTGAGAACACTACACATAAAGAAAAAATAGCTTGTACAATGGGATCGCAAATGACCTTGAGATAGCTGTATATCTGAAGGTGGCCTTGAGTTTAGATCCTCTTGCCTCTTCATTATGGCTGCTTCATTGACAGAAGAAAATGTACTCCCTGAAAACACGTGGGTGGACGCTGGCTGTGAAGAGAGCACAGCTCTGGGCATGACTTGGTCCTAGAACATGTGCCAGAGTATAGAAGAGTCATTAGAAGAGGCAATAGAAAGGTGGTGGCTTGTTTCTTCTTTGGTTCTCAAAATAAGCTTCCCTGCTAGCAGGCATCCTCTGCTTGATACTATACACTTCACAAATCTGGAATGGTAGGCAATGGGGCACAAATCACAGCAGCCAGGCCGCTCCATTAGAGCTGTGTTTTGTAATCTGGGGAAGCAGCACAGTGAGGGAAGTACTTGCCTAGGACACATGAAGCTCTGGGTTCCAGCCCCAATACCACATAAAACCAGGTAAGTTGGTTCAGGCCTGCATTCCAGCATTCCAGAGGCAGAGGCAAGAGGATCCAAACTCAAGGCCACCCTCAGATATACAGCTATCTCAAGGCCACCCTCAGATATACAGCTATCTCAAGGTCATTTGCGAGCTACTTGCCCTACCAAAAAGATTCCCAACGATGCTGTGTTCTGCTGCTTCACAAGTATTAACCCAGAATCTCGGAATACCCTAGACACAATTCACATATCAACAGATTTCCAAGAAGATGGAAGGAGAGACCCCAGGTCCTGGAAAGGGGAATACCAGGACAGAGAAGCGAGAGGGGGTTGAATGGGGAACAGGGGGAAGAAAGGGGGCTTATGGGACTTTCGGGGAGGGAGGAAACGGGAAAGGGGAAATCATTTGGAATGTAAATAAAAAAATATAGAAAATAAAAATAAATAAATAAATAAACAAATGTATATATACTTATCAACACAAAAAAAGAAATGAAACTAAATTAAATCCCTATCCCTCAAATTGATCTACATAATTAAAATAATCCTTATCAAAATTCTAGTTGACTGATTTTTGGAATTTGACAAATTGATTTTAAGAATCACCTTATATCATATGTAGAAAATGATAGCAGAATAAATAGAAATATAAAATGGCCAATCTACAAAACAAATACAAAAAATAGGAATAAATTTTCATGACCTCTGGTTATAAAATTGAATGTATATATAATAGTTTTCAAAAGTGCAGGTGATAACAAAGACAGATTGTAAACTTAAAGAAAATTACAAATGAGCATTCAAGTGAAAATAAAAGCTATTTGAAAATGAAAAAAAAAAAAAGAATCCCCAACAATACACATTAGTGCAACCACATTTTCTGTTTTTCATCTAGTTTTTTCCTTTGGCATTTTTGGTGAAGGACAACCTGCGCTTCTTCCCTTTTCAAACACTTCTCCATTCTGGTCTCCCAGCAACCAGGCCCCAATACTATCCAAGTGGTCCCACAGTTCTGTCTGGAAGTGATGCACCGAATCCAAGAGTCAAAGCTCCACAAGGGCAGGGGTTGCCTCTGCCCTTGTCTGTATACGCCAGCAAGGGTTCCTATGACACTAAAGACTGATTCTTAGAGTCATTGAAATGTAGAGCCATAGGGCTGCTGGGATGGGAAATATTCTTGCTCCAAGACTGACAACCTCAGATCTGAGTTCAAGTCCTTGAGACTAAGATTGTGGAAGGTAAAAACTGGGTCTCTAAAGTTCTCCTCTGATCTAAACACACATACATACATACATACACACACACACACACACAAATCTAATACAAACAATATACATTTAGCATTTGCTAGGTGTTTTATGGATACACACACTTTATGAACACACACAAACACATATACAGAAACATATATTACTGGGATAGAATGTGATGTTTTGAAACATGCTTGCATAATAGTGAAATTAACACAGAATATATCTACATTCGATAGGAAGACAGAATTTTGATTAGTATTGAACCAGTTTGACAAGCATCATCTTGCTTTAATTTTTGGAATGAAGGAAAATATATGTGAATGTGTACAAAATTAAAACCCATGACTGCAAAAGTTGCCCCTAGAGGTTCAGATCTTAATCATAATAGAGAACCCAGTAGAAGGAATCTGCAGCCCACTCATTGTACTGAAGCTCACCAAAGAAATTCATAGCCCAGACATGGGGTCTAGGTTCACCAATGGAATTTTCAGTCCAATGCATATAGCTTAAATTTACCAAAGGCCAAGGGAGAATTTTGTTTTGCTGGGGGAGAGTTTACATAAAGGCACAGAATTCTGAGAGGTATAGTTACACACACACACACACACACACACACACACACACACACACACACACACACAAGATATGTATATGAAAGCCTTTGTGCTTTGAAGAGCTTGGGTAGCAAACAGCATGAAAATACTATTTCAACATGAGGTCATTTATAATTTACGAGTTGATATGCCAAGGCTGATCACAATAGAGATGGCAACTATTTGACAGGCATGGAGCAAAGAATGGCTAACCAGATCAATAAGCCAGTGTTTCTGTCCTGTGTTGTTATATGGAGCTGTCTTCATAGGCGATGGAAATTACATCCATGTCTATTATTTATTCCTGAACTCAAAATATCAAGAAAAGGCAATGAGCTGAATGCAAAAGGCTCAAACTTAGCGGACCATCTGGTGAGAGCATACATTTTCAAACAACAGTGAAGTGTCATTTTTGTTACACTGCAGACACCAGCGGCTGTGTGGTTTGGAATACCTATACCACCCACTCATGCATGAGTGTGCGAATGAGATAGGAGCTGGAAAACCAGCTCAGCACTTAAGAGCGCATTCTTCTTTCCCACAGGATCTAAGGTCAGTTTCTAGGTGATACAACTCCAGTTCCCTGCTCTGAGCTCTACTACATGTGCACTTGTGTGCACATAATACACCCAGATACATCATTAAAAATTAAGTAAATCTGTAAAGAAAAGTGTAAAGATATATATGAATGAGAAACTGTGACATGTATCCTTCTGTGTCTTCATTACCACACCAAGTTCCCTCATTTCCATCCATTTCCCTGCAAATTTAATAATTTCATTTTCCTTTAGACAAGAATAAAATTCCATTGTGTATAAACGCCACATTTTATTATCTATTAATTGGCTGACAGACATCTATGCTGTTTGCATAACCTAGCTATTGTGAGTAGAGCAGAAATGACCCTGTTGTTTTACTGTGGTGAAACATATATTAGCCATTTTCATTATGTATACAATTCAGTGTCATCAAGTATAGCCACAAAGTCATACAACTGTCACCTGTTATCTATATCCTCAAAAATTTTATCTTCCAAAACTAAAACTGAGCACATTCAGGATCAACACTACATTTCCTTCTCCCTGGGCTCTGGGAAATGCCTTTCTTCTTTGGGTTTACGACTTTGAGAACATTAAGCATTCCACATACACGGACTCCCACAGTCTGTGACTGTTGCAGAATCTTTGAAAGTCCACTTCTGTAGCAGTTTACATATTTGCCTTTTCCCTCTTTTAGGTGGCTATTGGCGCTATTGCCACGTCAGTGGACATCATAGAGATTCCAGGCACAGGTTTTCCTACCCTGTCATTAAACCACATATCCTCATACCCAAAGGTGATAAATGTAAATAGCATTTCATTTCTCTATTTCCTTGATCTCTAAATTATATCCCAATCAAGTATCAAAAGTTTAAAGGGAAAGCTACCCTTACGATATATTTGATCATAAAAATAAATGGCCATACAACCTGTTCACATGATTCTTTCCAGTGAGCATTGCAACAGTGCAAGGCAATATTCAAAAGAGCAGTGCCCCAGTGCTAGATGGTCCCATTCTGGGGTCACCTTCAACACTGGCAAAGTCATGTAAGCCCCCACAGAAGACAACCAGGAACATATTTCATCCATGGCTTCATTAATACCATCAGAGCAGCATTGAGTCAATCAGCAGTGCCCACATTTCCTCTCAGCAAGTGAGCAATCAATCACCATAATAGCATCAGAAAGTGAAGGAGAGAGTGTGAACAGGAAAAATCCCCAGTCCAGTGTCCCAAATGGAAAGGACTAGATATTGTGAACGGATTCTAATTTATATATGAACTATAGCTTCATTGAAACAGGATGTTGGATTTTAAACTACAAAGAGTTAATGTTTACAAAATTTGAGCTAAAATAGGTTGAGGAAAAAAAAATGTCTGTCCTAATTTGCTTCTACAGAAACACTCAAGGACCTCAGCACATCTTCATCTTCCTGCAACTCGGTATCAGGGCCAAGGCCACACTTTACATTACAAAGATAAAAATACACATTTCCACACTACTGTCAAAAACACTAAAAGCAGAAGAAGCGTGTGTGTGTGTGTGTGTGTGTGTGTGTTTGTGTGTGTGTGAGTGACACACACACACACATACACACACTCATTTTCACCTGATATCATTAGTGTTTACAATATGTTCAAGTTATTTCTTTGCTCTCTTAAGAAATCAAAAATGGGATGGTGGTAGGGAAATGGGGTGGTGGATCTGGGAAAATCTAGAAGAAATGAGGGTGAATATGGTCAAAAATCAATTGTATAAATTATAAAATCTCAAAGAATAAAAATGTTATATTAAAAAAAAACCAAAAGGAGAAATCAATTGAAATGTAAATAAAGAAAATATCTAATAAAAAAAAGAAATCAAAAGTAAGTTCTAGCATTCCGACTATGGCAATGGTTGCATAAATCTTTATGTGTATTAAAAATCATAGGGCTGAACATAAAACCATCAGTTAATTTCCCTTTATAAATTTTAAAATAAAATAACAAGCATAACAGAAAAAATGTGTTTCTGTTCAAACACTCTATATGATGGAACAGATAATACTTCTAAGAAGAAATAATCCTCTAGTAATTCCTTTTTGTAGTTTAGAAAAGATCGAGGCAATGAAACACACCATAAACAATCAATAACTGTTCAGTTTAATGGGTAAAGGGAAAGCCAGTTAAATTCAGCATTTAGCTGAGACAGCTCAATTGGCTTCTATTAAACATTATATAAATAATTAAGGAATCTAATGCAAAGGCACAGGTAAAGATTTATTTTAAAATATTTACATCATTTATCTCTTGTTTGATTATCCAATTTGAAGCCTACCTTAGATAACATTTGTTTCACACTGAACGCAAAACACGGACTTTGTTCTAGTAACTTATCTGCATTAGTTACAAGTTATGGAAGTGATGGAGCTAAACAAGTATTCATTCAACATCAGATACATTTCAGGATTAGCCAGGCAGACAGTGATTCTCTCTGCATTTCAGAAATGGGTATAGTGGTGTCCTGATTATATCAAGTGCTCTATAGAAAAGCTCAAAGCATGCCATTCAACTCCTTTCTACATCTCTAAACAGAAGTTCTGTTGCCTTGGCAGTGGCTTTGTTCCACTTTTTTGTTCCACAATTTTGTCAAATATTCCAGAAGAAGAGATCCCTGACTTGCAAATGAAATAAGGACAGAAACTCCAGGAGATGGTGGAAATTCTGCTTCATTTCAGTCTCAACTCTGAGGTAGAAGTAACTTAGCTATGGACAATAGCCAGGAAGAGTAATTACATAGCAACAGCAGGGGCAAATTTCCTTGGTAGCTACTGTGATTTAGTGGTTCATTCCTTGTACAACATTCTGTGTGTTATCTTTCCTGGCTGTGAAGAGGAGGAGGAGGAGGAGGAGGAGGAGAAAACAACGACAATGACGAAGACTTCTGGGGGTCCCTGTGAGAGTGGTTCTAGAAGATGCTTGTATTTCAGTCACCAGAGGAATAGTAGTTCACATTCGTCAATATTCAAATATTCAAGTAAAATACAAGTGGAGGACCCAGTTGACAAATTCAAAGTCAGTAATCTTGAAATGACCCTAAAGTCATGCATGGCAATCCTAAACACAAAAGTCTAACCTAGGTTTTTGCCTTTACTGTCATAATTCAGTGAAACTAATACAACTGGGTATGATAAACCCACTCACACATTTTTTTCCCTTAAAAAAATCAACATAGACAATTCTTTTAAAAAATATATGAGACTCTTAGAAATTTATTTTGGGCATACATACCTCAGTGTGTTAAAATACAAAGCTATACTTCTTTAAAGTAATCCATGGATTCTCTAACATTGCTCTTAAGTTATGTGAACCATAGTTTGATGGCACTGTCCTATAATACCAGCACCTCGGAGGCTGGGACAGGAGGATCTCAAGTCCAAGCCAGTCTGGACAACACTAAGACTCAGAGCACATAGCACAACAGTGCACAGGCCTATCAGTGCATTGCCAGTCAGCGGATCCCAAGCTGGAAGGTCATTGAGGATGACCTCTCCTGTACACCCAGGACAATCCAGAAGCTGATATTGATACTGTTCAATGCTATTCAAAGGCATGAGATCTAAGTTCGGTCTCTAGCCCAGGAAGAGACACAGTATTCTTAGGTGCTACAATAAAGACACTGCTATGCCTTCACTTAAAAATTAATCTAGGTCTGTTGTACTGTTGCATGCCTTTAATCTCAGCACTCTATAGGTAGAGGCAGGCAGATGTCTGTGAGTTTAAAGCCATCCTGCTTTACATAGCCAGTGCTAGGAAAGCAAGAGCTACCTAGTAAAACCCTGCCTCAAAAACAAACAAACCAACCAACTAACAAACAAAGAATTAATCCAAGTGGACCTGCCAATCACACAAACAGACAACTTTTTCCCAGTAAAGCTCTGCTCTAGATAAGGAAGTAGGGATATAACTTTGTGGAAGAGCATGTACATAGTCCAAACTTCAATCCTCAGTTAACACATATACAGACACAGTCACACACAGACATAAATACATATACGACTTAAAAATATGTCAATATAATGGTCCCTGGCTATTTTCTATGCTACCACTAACAAAGCTGTCTTTTGCAATGGGCCTTTGGCCACTGTCCTCACACCTGAAGGTGCCTCCGGTTACAATGTCATAAACTTTCTTCCTATTGTCTATACAACTCTGTGTGTCTCATCTGAATTCACATAACTGAGATCACAAGGTCTGGGAAACAGAAGAAAGGTAAGAGAAATTCCAGTAACATTATCCCTGTACCCTAAGGTATTTCCAATGGAATAGCCAAGAAAAATTACACAAAATTATTAATAATGAATGATGTCTCGGGGATAGATGGAGAGCTCAGTGGTTAAAAGCACTTGCTGCTCTTGCAGAGGACTCAGATTCCCAGCACTCACAACTGTAACTACGGTTCCAGGGACTTATCCTCTTCAGGCTTCCATGGGGAGTGGGCACACATATGGTACATGGATGTATATTCAGCCAGACACACATACACATAAAAAAAAAGTGAATTTTAAAAATAAGATAAACCATGTCTGGGAGGCAGGGAAGAAGGCAGTGCTGCAGAGGCCAAGACATAGATCGGGTGCTCCCTGACTCCAAGTGCGACTGTACCATTGGCCTCACAGTGAGCATCTGAAGGGAAAACTGCACTCATCAATTTGCCTAGGTTTACGGGGTAGCAACACCATGCTCTGGATGCTCATGTCCCCTTGGAGTCATAGACTGAGACTTTGGCTCACTGTCTCTACCTAGCACCCCAAGTGAGTAACATGCATCATTTACCTAGAAAAAGATCAAAATTCGAATTCTGACTTTGTATCATTATAAAGAATAATCTTAATCTAGTATAAACCAGAAATTATGTATATATGTTAATTTATAGTCATATATACATATATGACAGATGTAACATATGCATAGACAATTTTAATTTTATGCTTTGCAACACTTTTCTGTGACGAATTAACTTATTTTGTATTGGTACAGCAAAATATTTGATAATGGGTAACTTATAAAGAAAGGCTCATAGCTAGTGAGGACTTTGTAGTTGAAATATAAAAAGTAAAAAAGAAACTCTGCAAAGTACAACCAAATACATAATGTACAAAGGGAACCAGGATGGAGACAAGCCATTAATGAATTGGTTGCTTAGTTGTGAAGACAGAATCTTGCTGTGCAGCAACTGGAATTGAAAACACTGCATGGAAAAAATATTGTGCCTGTGTGTCCTGTCGTCTCCTCCTCGACAGAACCAGGCTTCATCCAAGATACTTAATCTAAGTCCCCACATGGCCCTACCTGCAAAAATCCAGATGAGATGACTCTTAGTATGTTAGGATAGAGATACACTTTCAATACAAGGACCCTTGGGGACACACATACCCTCTGGACTTAAAGCAAAAATTCATAAACCAGCATATATTTCCACAAGGCTGACAAGAGGGACATGCACTCTGCCTTTTGTACATGGCTTCAATCTGGTCCAGTGCCCTCCTCCATCAGTGCTTTCACTGGAACTGAAGGAAAGAGAATGCTGAGTCGGCATTGAGCCTATGAACACTGGGTCAGGGTATTTTCTGAGATTCTAATCTGCTTCTCTTTTAGCACAGATAGAGATCAGGAAGCTGCTTGAGAACATTAAGATTAAGTTGATTCCTAGCAATAAATCAAATTGTGTGTGTGTGTGTGTGTGTGTGTGTGTGTGTGTGTGTGTGTGTGGTGTGCCAGAGCTTATTGTGGGATGTCTACTTTAGCGCTCCACTAGTTTAGGAGACAAGATCTCTCAGTGAACCTGTAGTTCATCAGCTGGGCCAGACTGGTTGGACAGCAAACCTTGACTTTCCTGTCATGGTCGACTGTACCCAGGAACTATAGCTCAAAATAAAGCCTGCCTTTCTTAGCCAGCTTTTGCCAGGAATTTAGAATAGCAATGGCACAAGAAACCAAGAAAGAATAGCGCAAGTTTGGGCTCTCAGAATGCTAACAACAGAGCACCTGTTGAGGGGTAATGCACCAGGACACCGTCAGCAATTCTTATTGGTCCAGAGAGCAGTGAAAACTCCTTATGCTGGTGGCTTCCGACTAAACTCAGTCTGTCCACTGTCACCTCCCACTGCTGCTTCTGTCACATTGCCCATCCTCTTTCCAGCACATAGCACCCCTTGCCCTACAGTTTATTTACAACAAAAGCGATTGATTGCCTTTCCCACAATATGCTGTGGACTATTCACCTCTATAGATGTTACCTCAGCCTAGACTACAACTGCCCACCTCAGGCATCAATAATTCCTCCTCTGGTGGCTCCTCACCACTCAAGGTACAGATCATCTCCTTTCCTACTCATTTCCAAGCAGTGACCACCTTGTGTGATTTCCCATTTGGCTGCTGCCCCCCTCCAGAATCCCCCTGGCACCTCAAAAACCCAATACTTTTGACAACTGAACTGCCACGATCATCAGTAGCACACTCAGTATTCACAGACACACAATTTGGAGCTTGACTCTTCCCAGCACCAGGTATTAATAAATCTCAACTATGGAGAGTTCATCCTAAAATTTCTGCAATAACAGATACCAATTTATACTAGTATTTTATAAGATATCACCCAAGAACAACATCATTATTTATAAATATAAAACACTAATTATGAATATGCCAAATTTTAGGAGTGTACAAATATCTTTTGAAAAGAAAGAAGCAAAGAACTCACTTCACAGGACAGCTCAGGGAAGGGCAATAGCTACTTGGATACTGTGCCCTAAGTGTTTCTTAAACATCCCATCCAATAGAGATTCTCTAACCAAACAATACTCCAACCACCTCAGACACATTAACCATCTCAGTTTTGTGCCATTCCCTTTCTGTGCCTCTAAAATAGTAAAGAATCAATAATCTAATTCATTTGTTTTCATCAAATGCTGAAATATACAACCTGAGCAACATCCATTTAAAGAGAACACGGCACCCTTCATCACTCAGTAATCTTGATCTCTTAGTAGACACTGTATTTCCCAGTGCAGCTCAGCTTTGTAGTGTATGCCTGGTTCCTACTTCCATGTGACCTGTTTGAAGACTGGACTTTGCTATATATGGCCACACTAATCCTCCTGGAGTAGTATGGGCTCTATCTATGCACCATCATCTGGCTGAGATGTCTGTCATACCATAGTCCAGATGGGAAGAGGAATGGTGGCAAAAGGGAGACCCACCCTCACCAGAACCAGCTTATAGTCCTTGTTCCTGTAACAAGGCATTCACTAATGATATCAGGAAGAAAACCAGCCACCCGTGATGCTCCAGCAGACTGCAGGAACCTGCTCTGGGAAGCAGAGCCTTGACAATGCTGCATGCACCATGTTCTTGAAGATTTCTATGAAAAGCAGCTAAGCACCAGCTGCATCTGTGTCCTGAACAAAACCAAAAAGCAGCCAGTAAAGTTCTCACTTTATTTTGAAAAACACATAGCATTTTGGGTTAGTCTAGCCTGTGGCATCAATTTTAGATTGACTTTTCTAACTTTGAGGCAGTTGAAGAGGAGGAATATAATTGATTAGATTATTAACTTATCAATTAAACAAACAAGGAAGTAAAGCATGGTCACTTTAAGTGATGTTTTTCCTCATAGAATGATGAAAGACCTAAGAGATTGAGACAATCCCCCTCCTATCACTTCTACTTCCTGACCAAGAAATAAGGATCAGACCTGGTGAGATAACTTGCCTCTAGCCACACTGTTGACAGAATGCTATAAACAGAACTAGAAATAATGTCCTCAGTTTCACAACAGTGCCTATTAAATATAATATGTACCTTTATAATGGAGATTAAACTAATTTGTGTCCAAGCATATTCTAATAGAATACATGGTTTAATTATTCAATCTACCACTATATTTAACATTAAAATGTTATGTTCTGAATTTCATTATTTTAGGCATGCATTATATTTACTAATCACTGGAAAATGTGCCTGACCCTAACACTTCCCCTTTTGGAGGTAATTACTGTACCTGATCATGTTGAAGGGCACTGAATAATCCCCACAAAAGAGTCTATGCAAGGTGACTCTTGTAAGCCTGCAGTCATGACTTGAATGTATTCTGCCTTTTCTCTACCTATCTCTCTCCAAATGTCCCAAGTTAAAAATTTTTCCTTAATAAACTCAACTTATTTTTTAGATATATTCTTTATTTACATTTCAAATGATTTCTCCTTTCCTTCCCCCCCCAAAAGTCCCATAAACCCTCTCCCCTCCCCCTGTTCCCCAATCATTCCCTCCCACTTCCCTGTCCTGATCCCCTACACTGCTGCATCAAGCCTTTCCAGAACCAGGGGCCTCTCCTCCCTTTGATGTTCAACAAGGCCATCCTCTGCTGCCTATGCATCTGGAGCCAAGGGTAACTCCATGTATACTATCTGGTTGATGGTTTTGTCCCTGGGAGCTCTGAGAGTACTGGGTAGCTCATATTGTTGTTTCTCCTATAGCACTGCAAACCCCCTCAGTTCCTTGAGTCCATTCTCTAGCTCCCCCACTGGGGACCCTGTGCTCAGTTCAATGGTTGGCTGAGAGTGTCCCCCTCTGTATTTGTCATGCACTAGCAGAGCCTCCCAAGTAACAGCTATATCTAGCTCCAGTCAGCAAGTACTTGTGGGCATCAATAATAGTGTCTGGGTTTTGAAACTGTATATGGGATGGATCACTAGGTGGGGTAGTCTCTGGATGGTCTTTCCCTCAGACTCTGCTCCATACTTTGTCTCTGTATCTCCTTCTGTGGGTATTTTGTTCCCCCTTCTAAGAAGGACCAGAATATCCACACTTCAACACCAAATATGTCATCATGGATAAAACTTTTTAGCAGAGCCTGCCATGTGGCATTGGGTGACATCACCAAGGACTTGGTCCTGGATGCAAACCACACACCCTGTGCATTGCAAATGCTGCCACACCACACAAAGCTCAAACACCCAGCTCAGCTTTGAAACTACTGTATGTTATGAACTGCAGTGTTTCTTCTACTAGCCGAGCACTCTCCTGCTCTTATAGAATATAATTAATTATAGAAGACAAAGGATTTTCCTCTTTTTCTGCCATTCCATGACATGTAAGTAGTAGCAACACAAATTCTCAGAAACCATCACACTTTCAGGAGGGACCGGCTACTGCATGCGAGGTGAGAAGAGGAAACTGTAGGAGTGCTAGAGTTGAGGGAGGGCTGAGTTTGGAACCGAGTCTGGGCAGCTGTAGTCCTGAATCCACAAAGAAGAATCCTGACCTGGAGATGACGCAGACAGAGTTATCAGTAGGCACACAGCATGCACACAGTTCTAATTGTGTATTTCCATCCCAGTGCTCTTCAGTTTAAACCAATGCCCTTGTTTTGAGGCAGGATGCACAAATAAGAGTTATCAGGATACATAAAAACAGCTGATCCAAATACCTTATTTCCAAGACACAACTGATTCTAACCTACATTGTCCACTTCAAAGGAAAAACAAACGCGATAAATACTACCAAATTAATATCTGCTCACTGTAGTCTGTCATGTGACTTCTTAGTTGTTAGAGTGAACCCAAAGGCCTAAAGGTAACCCAGTCAATCAGGAATAGACTGGAATCTCTCAAACTGAGGCAAAAGGAACTTTTGGTCTCTTTAAATCAGTTTACCCCAGTTCCTTGTTACAGTAGCAGACAACAAAGACAACCCTTCTCAGGAGATGTTTCTTAGTTGGTGATTGAGAGTTTAAGAACTTAAAAAGAAAGCACATTCAACAAAATACTACACATCTTCTATAGCAATTTCTTTAAAACTATATCAGTGTCACTAGCTGTGAGAGAAGACACATTTGGCATGTGAGCCCTTAGCCTACAACACTTAGCACTAGGCGAGACAGCGGCAGTGGGAGCAGACGCTCCTGCCACCACCCACGAAGCTCCCCGCAGGCTGCTCCTGCCTCACAGGCTGGCTTTTTCTTTTCTGACAGGGACTTGGGTCTGCCTCATCAGTCATGCCTTTTCTAATGAGAAAAATGCATAAAAACTGAAAATGCCTTATTAAAGATTGTTTTATATAGGAAAAGATGGGAAATTCTCCCATGCATGTCTGCTCTTATATTTCTAGAGCATTCCACAAAGTATTATCTAATATTCTTTGTATAGGGTAGGTGACTGCTTGAAAGTGCCATTAATATGTAGGCCCCAAGTCCTGCACAAATGTGAACATTCACAATGATGAGGAACATACCCAGGGCTGTCCTGAACACTGGCCTGCGAGGGTGAGGCAGGTCCACAAGAAGACAGGGGCAGCAGGATTCACTCCCTGATAACCCATGTTTAGGAATTGTGCCTGCACCTGATGGAGTGAAAACAAGCAAGGGAGGCTAGAATGGAAGAGGTAAAGGGGAAATACAAAGAGGTTGCTGTATTTTTTTCTGTTTTGGGGGGGTGGCTGTGTGGGGGGTGACAGGTAGGTTTAACTTACACTTTCAGATCAATATCCATCCTTGCACTGTCTTCTTTTTCTAAGACACAGTCTCACTCTGAGGGTCAGGTTAGCCACTTCCAGCATTAGCCTCCTGGCGTGAGCCACTATGTCCAACCTGTTTATTCAGCTTTCTTTGTAAAAATTGTTTAAGAAATCTACTGAACAGGGGCCAAAAAGAAACCTAACAATAAATAGAAAAACTTTTAATGATCACACCAAGAATGAATAAAGAAAGACTAGTTGATGCCCGAGGAACTTCCAAAGGGCAGAGTACTTGCCAGAGGGTTGTGTGAGAGTCCACAGGAACCCACCATCAAAATGATCCAGTGACCTACAGACCCGTTCTTGAGGAGCGAAGTCTGTTAGTGAGTCAATGGATCTTTTAACTTACACAGATCTCACTGAGGTGTGTGTGTGTGTGTGTGTGTGTGTGTGTGTGTGTGTGTGTGTGTTGGTGTGTCTGAAGTGTGTGTGAGAACTGAGTATTTGTAATGGATTATTTGTAGCATAGAAAACACTAGCAAGGGAGGGAATGGGGTAAGACTTACACAGAAGAAATGCCCTAGAGGAGGTCTCAGACTCAGGACAGAACCAGAGTCAGGGCTTCCAGGCCTCCTTGACACAGCCTTAGACAAACATGCTGTCACTGAGGCATGGAGATTAATAATCCACAATGCCTGATGAGAAGACATGACAAGTCTCTGAAAGGCCTTTTTGTCTTTATGTTCCAAGTTACATCAAGTAAAATGAGTTTCAGAAGGCTCAGAATAAGGTCTATGCTATCATAATCCTTTAAACTGGTGTGTCTTTCTCTAAGAAAGTCAGATGTGAATGGACTGACCATGACTCAATTAATGTCTCAGATGAGTGACAGACCTAAAAGCTTCTACTTTGAATCACAATTAATAGTCAGTTGGAATGACAATAAAATAAACCCACCATAAAGATGTAAGAAACACTGGGAATAGAAGTGAACCACACTAAAATCTGCATTTATTCCAGATGGAAAAATCATGCTTTGTACTTGAGGAGTGCTTCTTCCCAAACCATACCTTACTACAAACTGCACAGTTTACAGCAATTTATTTCTAGTTTGGTATCTTTTCAATTTAGTAAAGAGATGTCAACAACAAGCATCTTTTTGAGGAGCAATTATCTAATTAAGTGATGTGCAAAGATGAAGAAGATGCTCTAGAAAGGGCATGTCAACCATTTAGCAATCTAAGACTATGCATGCAGACCAACATCAGCATCGACAACACAAAATGCAGAAATCATAATCATGAGCACATATCAGAACAGGAACAAAATATACAATAAGGATGTTTTAAGAAGTTATCAGTTTAATGAGGAAAAATAGATAAATGTCAGAGGCAATATGTAGTTTGTGCATGAGTTTTATTTTTTTGTGTGGTATCTAGGGATCCAAGTATGTAATGAAATAACAGTTTTATCTGTAAATCTCTGTACTTTCCATGATGGAGACTCAATTAACAGTGATCTTTTTTGCCAGTCACTAACAAATGCCACAAATTTTTCTTTAAAAGCTCTTTTAGGGCAGATGGCATCGTAAGTGATTGATGGCACCTTTGACGTGGAACACAAAAATTAAGCAAGAAAATCAATTTAGTCTCACATATGAATGGCCTGACAAACAGACAACCCATTTCCAGACACAAACTATATTTAGTGATGTCACAGGAATGGTGGGGGTAAAGATCTCGGAAAATACTTTCATTCAACAATAAAGCCGGTGTCAAAGGTAACATAATCATGTTTTTTAAAACTGAGGAAATTAAGGAGAGGCTTTTAGCAATAAAATACCATACATGAACTATGGTAAGAACACTATGCTGTCTCTATGTTTGCAACCCACACTACTCATGCATCCCCTTCCTAGCTCCGTGTCCCCTTGAAAGCAATGGCCTTCTATCAGGGTGTACTGACAGCCTGGGAGCCACTGCGGCAACTTCAAAGTCTCATTTCCAGAAAACAGCTATTATTTGGCCTGTGTGCATCGAATAGCTGGCCTGTTTAATGTGACCTGGCATTCACCCAGTGAGAAGAGCCTTTTGGCCAGGGTTATTTGTCAGAAATAATCAGTTGCCAAGTTTAGCATCATGGCTGCCTGAGGCTCTGAAGAACAGTTGGGGCAAACAAAAGCAAAGCAAGAGGTTTAAAAGAAAAAGTAGGGGATGTGGCATCCACAGGGGACTTGAGAAAGCATGGAAGTGCGTATGCCACTCTACAAGACCACAAAAATGCATAGTCTCTGTCTCTGTCTGTCTGTCTCTGTCTCTATGTTTGTCTATCTGTCTCTTTGTCTCAGACTGTGTATATGTGTGTGTACGTGTCTCTATGTGTGTGTTCATTTAGGTGATGCACATGTTCAGTAAAGACTTGGAGAGGTGCTAAGTTCTCACCGTCTCTAAATTTGAAACATTCCACAAACAGGAAATGAAGGCAAGGGTGCACTTACGCTGTCTCTGACCCATTAATGGAGGCATGGAATAATGCTCATGTAGGACCCCTATGCAAAAGTCAAGACATTTATGGGCTCTGTGCATTTGTAAAAATTGTCTTTTAAAATATTAGTTTATTACTAATCAAAATAGGTGGAGACATCATATAAGAGATTACAGACATTACAAAATTAATTCTGTAAAGGCATTAATAAGCAAAAACAATACTAGACTTGAAGACGCTACCAATCTGTTTTCCTCATGCTGTTTATAATGTCCAGTTTTTATAAACAGCAATCAAAGTCTCCCTATGCAAATCCAGTTTATATTTAGGGCAAGATACTAAACAGAAAGAGACTGAGAAAGGCCAGAAATTAAACAATACAAAAACTGTCAATCATTTAAGAACATTCCTACAGAACTAAATGAAAGCAGAACAATATCTCACTAAATAAAACATACCGTGAGTGATACAAGAATCAACACACACACACACACACACACACACACACAAAAAAAAAACTTCAGTTGTGAAATGTTTATGAGCTCAAATGAAAGTCCCACTTTTCAGGAGGTGTGAACAGGCAGACAAATCAATAATCTCAACAACAGGTTCCTTGAGGCCTGAGGGACACAGAGAAGGAAAATATAAAGAAAAATGAACATGTGGTGTTTCCTTAAAGTCACATGCCTGGCCACCAAGCACACTGAAACGCATATAAGGGAGGTGTTTCAGAAGAGGAAAGAGAACGAGAACAAGAAAGAGAAAGAAGACTAAAACAGATGATGCCAGTGCCCTCTTATTGAAGGAGAGCATCGTGGAATCTCTGTAAGCAAAGCACTGAAGGTTAGAGCAGACAACATGCTGAGAGAATCAGAAGACTCAGCTTAGCATTTGCAGGCGATCTCAATGAGATTAATCGATGATCTTTTTTTTTTTTTTTTTAAAAAGTCAAAACAAAGTAGAGGCCTGAGATATAAGGAAAAGATGATGAATCAAAACTTCTATGTCCTGAGAAGCAATCCCTCAAATATGAAGGAAGTAAAACACTCTTAGATAGACAGAGACTGACAGACCTGGAGACACATCTGCCTTTCTAGTAATACGAAATGGAGACATTTACATTGAAAGGAAAGAGTCCTGGGAAAAACCTTCAATTCCCATGAAGAAATAAAAAGTAGTGATGAAGATCACTCTATGGTTATGAAGACTACAAATGTACATGGACTTGGGAGAGTATATCTTTCAGATTGGCAACATGAACCGTGAGGGAAGAAAAGGCCTTACCAGCAGTGCTGTATAAACTATTAGAGCCAAGCTGACCAAAATCCAAGCTAGATCAGTGCACACTAAGACACTAATCCCTGAAGGAATCACTTAAAACATCTGCCTATGATGGAGCAAAAACAACAAGGGGAGAAACAGCACACAGGACATGGCCCATGAAAGCAGTGTGCTGTGCATTGAAATGGAACCTGGAAAAGAAGTCCTAAGCTAATGTGGCTTTCTTCAAGACGGTGGTGTGGATGTAATCAAGTGAAAATGGAGTCACACTGAATTAAATGCCCTTGGCTCAGGAACTGGTACTTAAAATAGGGGGGCCTGGTGGGAGGGAGAGCACCCTCTCAGATGCTCCTCTCAGAGGAGCAATGGGATAAGGAACTGTGGGGGGGGGCAGAGGGGGCAACAGCTGGAATATAAATAAAGAAAATAATTTAAATTTAAAAAAAAAGAAGAGGGCATTGTGTCGCAGACAGAGATGAAACCATGTACAGCCTCCGACAAGACTAGCTTGATCTATGCCAAGAGCCCCAGCAACAAGCAGAAATCAGGACTGAACTAGCTCTCCTCTAGGCCTTCACAGGAACTCACCCTGTTAACACCTTCAATCGGAAGTTCAGCCTAAGGAATTGAAAGAATTTATTTCTGGATCATTTTATTTGGTTTTGCTTTTAAGACAAGACCTCACATGGCCCAGGCTAGTATGGAAATCAGGCCATTTTACAAGTTTCTAGTAGGAGCAGGAGAGATGGCTCAGTGGTTGAGTGCCTGCTGTTCTACAGAGGACCCAAGCTCATTTCCCAAGGCCATATCAGGTGGCTCAAACCCATCTACAACTCCATCTCCAAAGGATCCAAACTGCTACATAGCTGAGCATGACTGTGAACTTCTTATCCTCTGCTTCCATCTCCTGAATGATGGGATTATGGGTATGTGGCCCTTGGGATTTAACCCAAGGCTTTTTCTACCAGTTGAATGGTGCCCAACCTAGTTTCTGTTACTATCAACCTAGTTTATGGTACTTCTCTATAGCAGTTAAACAGAAAGGCATCGAGGGAGAAGTTTAAAAACATAAAATTACTAAGAGTGAAATATAGTAGCTAAATCAACTCAACGTGGACTATCTAGCATTTAAAGTGACCAGAACATAGGCGGACTCACCTGACACTGTAGGACAGCCAAGACTATAAAGAACATAGGCAGACTCACCTGACACTGTAGGACAGCCAAGACTATAAAGAACATAGGTGGACTCACCTGACGCTGTAGGACAGCTGAGTATAAAGCACGTTTTGACCTATCTTTACACAAAAACTATGAAGAGTGCTTTTTCCTTCTTTATTTAGAGACAAAATCCCTTTATACAGCCCCAACTGGCCTTAAACTGGTGGCAATCCTCCTGCCTCAGACTCTATTGTGGGCTAAGACTTTCAGCAAGATTGATTTTTTGCCAACGGTTAGAGCCACATTCATCCAAAACATTTCTCCTTTACAGGCCACAAACTTCTTATAGTAATTTACAGGCCACACTAATATATTCTATAAAACTAACCAGATTCTCTCTTGTACAGATCAGTTTTACACCTTGATACAAAACAGAGTCACTGGGGAAGAGGGACTCTCATTAGAGTAAACGCCTCCTGCAGATTTGTCTCTACTGTGGGTGGTGTCACCCCCTAGGCAGGGAGTCCTGGGTATTAAGAAAATAGTCTGAGCAAGCCAATAAGCAGCCCTCCTGCTCAGTTTCTATTCTAGTTCCTGCCCTGAATACTTCTGATTTGACTCAATGATGAACTGTGAGAGTGAGGGATATGTAACTGAAATAATCCCTTTACTATCTATGGCGTTTAATTACAGAAATAGACTCCTAACCTCTGAAATTGAAGAGCAATTTGCAATCTTTACATATTGTTCTAAACAGACTGATTTTTCTTGGGTCCATATTTTATACACCCCCTTGCTAAAAAAAAAAATCACTATTTATTCTATTTAGACCTTTGTGTCTGTTCTCATGTATCTTACTTCTACTATGGCACATGTAAATGAAGGTGTTCTCAGCAGTAAAAATAACTCCAATGTTTCCAGTTTAGGAGACAGTTGTTATTTATTGTTAAGTGACATTTAAAATTTTTGGACTAGAACTGCAAAAGCTTAACATTTTCAAATATATTATTTCTGTGACAGGAAAAACAGACAGTGAGGTGAGCAGGAAGGCTTCTATATGTGTGTGTCTGTGTATATATGCATGTGTGTACCTATACATATATACACATACATATATACATATATGTATAGGTGCATACATATGTACATATAGCAGACATGAAATATGAACAAGGTAAAAGAGGTAAAAGGACTGATCTGTCTGTCTGTTTGTTTGTCTGTCTTTGTCTCTCTCTATGCCTCTCTCTCTCTCTCTCTCTCTCTCTCTCTCTCTCTCTCTCTCTGAGTGTGTGTGCGTGTGTGTGTGATCTACACAGAGGGATATAGCTCAAGATATTGGACTCTGACCTCTGTTTTCTTATGATCTTTGTCAACAGCCTGCTAAGGCTTTCCACTTTTACTCCTATGTTCTTCTTTTTCTCTCAGAAAAACAAGCATTGGGCTGGAGAGATGGTTCAGTGGTTAAGAGCATTGACTGCTCTTCTGAAGGTCCTGAGTTCAATTCCCAGCAACCACATGGTGGCTCACAACCATCCGTAATGAGATCTGGCGCCCTCTTCTAGTGTCTGAAGACAGCTACAGTATACTTACATATAATAAATCTTAAAAAAAAAAAAACAAAGAAAAACAAGCATTTCCTCTGGGATGAACAGTCACAAATCACTGTACTTCATGACCAATATTCAGTCACTCAGGCCACAGGGAAGAGACAAAGAACTGTGCCATTGGGAGGAGAGCTGAGGAGCTTCCACCCCAGCATGGACCTTAGAGTGACAAAGAGTGATTTGCACACACTGGGTCTGGACTCCTATGAATATTTTTATAATTTAGTAACTGGTATTGAGGTTGTGGTGAAGCCTGCAGGGCAGGGATTTCTCTATGAGGATGAGGGGCATAAATATAATTTTTAGGCATGGCATTTTTCTATTGTTCTCCCAAGGAAGACAGAGCTATCCAAAACTGTTTCCACTCTTAGGAGTTTCATCCACAAAATAGTTCACTTTCCTCTGAAAACATATCCAGAAGATAAATATGAAATAACATTTTATAAAACAAAAGGGCATTCATGGAGGAAACGAATAACAAAGACAATTAGACAACAGAGTAATCTATCCTGAAACCTAGTCTGGATGTACATGTGAACATCCTTCAGTCTCATGCTATCTGGAGGTCTATCACCCAGATTTGGTGATAAAAACTGAAGCTCAGGAGGCAATAAATGACTTGCTAGACATTGAAAACTACTTGGGCACCCTGAGTTAGTTTGGCATTAGAGGCTGGACCAGGGTATAAGTAGGCATTATACACACAGTGGGGCTGAGACACAAGAACAGTGAAGACGCCATGGGCGTCAGTGGAGGCTTGGCCAAGGCTGCAGTGCAGGTCGGCCCAGATCCTAGTAGGAATCTAAAGAGCAGAAAACTGGAGGAAGCCTTGCTGCTGCCTTGCTGATAGGGAACAGTATTTTAGTCTCATCTTCTATCAGAAGTAGTCAAACCGTCAGTAAGTAAGGATGGTCCTCTCTTCTATACATATCTTCCCTTCCTGGAAGCTCTGAGAATCAAGTTTCTAATAAAAGCTGATAAACTTGCTCTTTTATTTTAGTTAGTGTATACAAATTCTGGGTTTCATTATAGAATTTTTCTTTTTTAAAAAATTAATTTATTGCTATTTATGTGTATAAATACTTTGCCTGCAAGTAGGTATAAGTACTGCATTTATGCCTGGTGTCCAAAGAATCCAGAAGAGGATATGGAATCCCTTGGAACTGAAGTCACCTATGGTTGTCAGCTACCACATGTGTGCTGTGTGTGAACATCATTATGACATTTCCATATATGTATTTCCTTAAAGTTTGTCATACTACATTTCCCATGATTCTTTATATCTTAATAATCTCTTCCTTCCTATTCAAAATAGTTCAATCTTGTACTGGTACACACACACACACACACACACACACACACACACACACAGACAGAGACAGAGACAGAGACAGACACACTATACTAGTTAGCTTTCCATTTCTGTGATAAAGATCATGATCAAAAGCAACCTGGAGAGGAAAGGGTTTATTTCATCTTATAGCTTACAGTCTGTCAGGGCATGAACTAAGGCAGGAAACTAGATGCAGGAACTGAAACAGAGACCACATAAGAATGCAACAGATTTATTCCCCATGGCTTGCTTAGCCTACTTTTTTATACACTCCAGGATCACCTACCAAGGGGTGGCAGTACACAGTGTCCACCATTAATCAAGAAAATGCCCCCACACACCTGTCCAAAAGGCTAAGGGTGGAGACATTTTCTCAATTAAGGTTACTTTTTCTCAAATGACTCTGGTTTTTATCAAGTTGACAAACAAAAAAACAAACAAAAAAAACCTAAGAAGGTTACATATACACAGACAGACAGACAGACCGACAGACAGACACTCACACACTTGCATGTGTATTTGTATATATGTATACATGTGTATGTATATATGAACATCAACTTTCCTGATTATTTTCTATCTATTCCGCCCTATCTTCAGAGACAGATCAGGAGGTGTTAACGTCCTGATGGTTACAGGCAAATGCTAGAGCAAAATGCACGAGAACTGCTGAGCAGCAAGAGTGGAGATAAGGCCGCAGCAGTCGAGGGGCCACACATGCGTGGTGATGACAGAAATAAGGAACTTTCGATTTTCTCCTCCTCCTCCTCCTCCTCCTCCTCCTCCTCCTCCTCCTCCTTCTTCTTCTTCTTCTTCTTCTTATTATTATTATTTGGCTTAAAACCATCCAACACACACTTTTTTTTGTCAAAACCAAGAAAATATTTAGCATAGCGCAGTTTCTATTTACACGTTTTTCTATTGTTCTGGAAAGTATCAATCCTGGGTGGGGAAGAGATGTTGTAAAACTCCCATTTGAACTGTTCAGTCTGGAAATTCTGAACTACTTTGATAAAACTCGAGCACAACAGGTTCTGAGGTTGCCATTATATTGACATTATGAGGCATTTTAAACAGTCTGCCAAGCCAAACATATTATTAATGTTCATAAATTACCATGCACCCAGAGTCCATGACAGCTATCCATTGTCTTTCGTCAGACACATGAGTTCTAGTAAGTGCACAATTAGGTTAAAGGATAAGGTCACTTAGCTAGAAACAAACCTGCCAATATCATGAGCAGGAGGCTAAATGTTGTAGCAACTAAAATATTTCCAAACAAAAGCATAGGAAGCGTTGAAAGTACCCCTGCTTGTGTTAGCCTTTGGTGTCATGTCTTACTGAGCACAAGTCTGTAACAGATTTGTAATCTGTATGGAGTGGGGAGGTTAGGGAGAATGTTACCTAGAGTGGGGCTCTCCTTTCTCAAAGGAGAAGGGAGGGAGGAATGGGGGTAGGTACTAGGAGAAGGGGGGAGCTGATGTTGAATGTAAAGTGAATTAAAAAATATTTCATGATATTAAAAAAAAGGAAAGCAAAAAAAAAAATGAAATCAAGTGAGCCGCATGAATGTAAAAAGAACAGAATTCTCCTTAATTAAAGTCTATGGTGTGAAGAATCTTCCTGGATCACAAAAAGACCATGTTGTACAAATACATCTCATATCTTCTCTTCTGGGATACTAAGGCTCATAGCTGGTGTTTCAATAATAGGTTCCTGGTCCAACAGCTCTAGCCCTCACCCCTTTCCCTTTGCTGCTGTTCTTTGTTTCGATTTTGTTTTGAGCTCACAGATATCCACCTGCCTCTGCCTCCTGATTACAGATGTCCCACCATGGCCTCGACTGCTCCCGCTTTTCATTTTCACCGTGTTGCCCTTGTTAGCACCTTGCCCCTTTGTTCAGTTTTCTTGTTGGCTTCCCAGCATCCTAGGTAAGTGCAGTACTTTCTGTTGAGTGACATAGGCCCAGTGAGAGGACTGTGAAGAAGGAAGGGGCAATGGGCTGACTATATTGAGTTGGTTTTCTTTCTAGCCCTTTGGACCCTTGAACCCAGTGTAACTTTTGTGTCACACAGGGTATATTTGTCAACCTCAACGTGGATCTGCAATGATGGAGGATGAATGTACCAACAAGGTGTGAAGATCTTGTCAAAATGCTAAGAGTTTAATAGCTCTGACGTCAAAAGGCCCTGGACTTTTCCATTTTATGTCTGCCTTTGCTCCTTGTGCTGGGTCAGACAGCCTATTCTCAGGAAGGTCCAATTATCTGCATCACTACTCTTAGTAACACGAAACCAGGACTTTCTACAGGGTATGTTCTTATCCTCAAAATCCATTTATCATCATCCTTTGCTGTCCCTATTAGTCAGTGTCATGACTTCAAAGTTTGTGATTTTATGTGGGCTCTTTTATGAAGACGACTCTTCCTTTATTCAATCTTTTATATTCATTTCCTGAGTACTCTTGATTAAGACAATGGCAGTGAACGAGAAAAGGCCAAGACTGTTTTAAAGCACAGAATAAGAGAGCACAACAGCATGACAATTAGAATTTCTTATCATGTTGAGCTGGGGAAGGAACAGAGTTGAGAGCACATACCCAGCATTCCTGGGACCTTGCCAGTACCACAAAAATTAAAAACAAAAAAAGTGCCAGGACTTTTTTTTTTTACATTACTAGAATTCATGAACTAACCATTTGGTATTTTCCAGATACAGAAAAGTTACACTGAACAACATTGTGATTCCTGTAAGGTCTTCCAGAACACCATTGGGAGGACAACAAGCCAATCGCTGCTTTATATGGTCTGCACTGGCACATGCTATGAAGACATCATCTGTGGCTACAATCCTGCCACCAATTAAAATGCTGGGTTCATTCCAAGAGAGACCTGCCTGACACCTTTGAGCAATCTTTTTTCCTTGTGATTACTCCCTACCTGAATTTTGTCAAAACTACTTTAGAATCTGGATCAACTTTTCTTTCCAATCTAAAGGAATTGGCATGTTATCATCAACTGTGTATCAGTAAAGCCCAACCCCCTTCCTACCGAAGACAAATCTAGCGCATTGTCGGGCCTCCACCATGCCTGCCTCACACTCACTGCAAACACAGCGAGACTGCCATAGTTCCATTTTAACTAGAGCACTTGCTTTTCTCAAGTGTTAAGTCAAAGTGTTAAGTAGAAGTTGACATGCTTGTGACTCATTTTAAAATGGCAAATTATAATCAGCCAGCACTGTATGAAGCATGAAAGTCATTCTCTAAATCACATGTCTACACAAAGACTGAGCTGGGAAAATGTGAAGAACAAGCCCAAAACATATCTTCTTCATATATTACATTACCAGTTTGTCATCAACCCTTGGAAGGATTTCTAAAATATGCTACTGATATTAAGGTTGCTATATAACAAAATTTTCAACTAGCTCACTGAAATAATTTTTAAAAGATTTATTGTTTGAGTATCACCGGTGTGTGTATTTGTGTGTGTGTGTGTGTGGGGGGGGTGTCAGAGGACAGAAAAGGGCATCATGGAATACACTGGAACTGTAATTATAGGCAGTTATGAGCCTCACAGTGTGGGCAGTGTGAACCAACTCTGGAGGAGCAGTAAGTCTTCTTAATTTTTGAGCCATCTCTCCAGATCCCCATGCCCTCTCCCAAGTAATATTGTTAATGTTTAACTATTGGCATTTAGGCAGTAAACTTTAGCAACTATGGTTGCTTTTAGCTTTTTGAAACATAACTTTTCTATACAAATGTAGTACAAAGAACACCCTTAATGAAAAACAAAACTTACTTTTTTTACTGTACATGTGACTAGCCTGGACTTGGGTCCTAGACTCTGGATCTACAGTGATATTTCTCAAATAATAACTGTGGATCCTAGAATGTTCTTTTTCTTTGGAACAATTGTTCCTTTGTCCACATTCTTTGCTTGGCTTAATGTGGTATCTGTCATCAGATACCACAGATCCTTGGACATGTGCCTAATTTTTTCTAGTTTGACATTTGGATACCTAATCTAAAGATCAAATTTTGATGTGTGGAAGTCTCTAAACTAGTTTCCCCCTTTGCTTACAGATGAATTCTGAAGTTTCAATTCCTACATTCCTTTGATTCTACTTGATCCCTATCTCCAGACAAAAGATAAAACTGTGAAGTTACCTCCAACATCTTTATATAGCATCTTTACAAACAGTTAAAACAGTCAATGTAGATACTGACTATTGCTTGCGAAATTAGTCCAATATGTTTGCAATTCTCAAGGAGGCAAGGTCTCAAATTGGGAGGACCAAAAGATTTAACTGCAAAGAAACTAACTAAAAGACCACACACACACACACACACACACACACACACACCACCACTACCACCACCACCACCATCAAAGAATCATGGCAAGGTGCCAGGAACCAAATACCTTAAGCAACATTACATACCAATGACTATAAGAAGGACTGGAGAGATGGCTCAGTAGTTAAAGCATTTGCTACTATTTCAAAGCATCTAAGTTTGCTACCCAGCAACCACATGTAATAGCTCTGACTGCCTATATCTCTAACTCCAGGAAGACAGCACCCTTTCCTGCCCTCCTTGGGAATCCTTATACAAGTGGCATACACTAATGCAGACATATATAAAAATATTAAAGTGAAAATAAATTGCAAAGTATGGTAGTTCAAACCTTTAATCCCAACACTCAGGAGCAGAGGGAAGGCAGATCTCTGAGTTAGAGACCACCAAGTTCCAGGTCAGCCAGATACACACCTGCACATGCGTGCGCGCGCGCGCGCGCGCACACACACACACACACACACACACACACACACACACTAATCAAATATTGAGGAAGTACACAAATGTCAATGGTTTTGCGCCTCTCATTCTCTCTTGGGACTGGAGACCAGAGACACATGTGACAATGGTTCAAAATGAAGCTTGTATTATGATCCTGAGGCTACCATCCGGAGATGTCTGTGCTGGGGACATTTATGTCAGCATGTCAATGTGATTTCCCCTTACCTCCAGATGCTCTAAAATATATGGTGGATTTGTCATGCCCAGCCTCAGCATGGCTCCCTCAGGAATCACTTCCACCAACTTCCACAGGAGTGTGGGGAGGTCTGTGCCAATGTCCCTGCCATAGGCGCCGGTGTCCTCGCTGGTCAGCCATAGCTCACAAACACCCTCTGTGAATTAAAGAGGATAATTAACAATCCTTCGCCATACAGCTGCTCACCCGTTTTAATGCAGTATTTTTGAACACTATTATGCATGCAGGATGGTCGTTCAATTGCAGAGAGAAAGCAGCTTATCCCTCTGTGGTAGTGGGTTATTAAGTTCATTTTATGAACACCAGAGAATTTCAACAATGTCATAAATTACTAGTGTGCCCTATGAAGTCATTAACATTCACAGCCAATCAGTTCAAGCATTCTTCTCCAAGGCACTCTGATCAAAGCTAGAGCTTTAAACCCACTCAGAGAACACTCATTGAACACCATAAGCCTGTGAATAGAGACAGTTCCTCCACAGAATAGGAACTGGGAACAGTTAGCTCATTAGTCAGCCTGTTACCCCCCCTCCCCCTAAAATATCAAACACAATTAAGGATTAACTCACAAATTATTAATTATAAGAAACCCATTTTGCCCACAGTAACTATTTTAATCTGTCTTCTTTTATTCAATTAAAATAGTACTCACTTTGTTTTCATATTTAAAATAAAAAGATGGTTGTGCATAAGCTAAGTTGCCACCTTGGGAACCCTTCTACACTAACTGGTTCAGACCCGGGAAAGATTATTTATTTATTTATTTATTTGTTTGTTTGTTTATGTTGCCATAAGGAATCCTATCTTCAAATGCTGTGACTTGAGCTTAGATGGGCAGCATATACCAAGAAGCTGAGGCAGGAGGACTGTCCCAAGTATAAGGCCAATCTAGGTTTCAAAGTTCCAGGTTAGTCAGGACTACAGAGCAATTCCTTGTCTCAGAAAGTAAAACTAAGTAAGCAGATAGTTACAGCTCCCAATAGGAGCCCTCTAAAAACCACGAAAAAATACTTTTGGATCACCTAGTGCTATTAAAAATGAATGAAACAGAACAAGCAACAGCCACCAAGGTTTCCTGATAGACACACAGACCTTTCCTGAACCCATATTCAGTGAGAGGATTAGCAGATATTAAAAGGCCAAATGATTCAAAAGGCTAAAGTAACAAAATGAGTGTGAAGTTAGTTCGAGCTTATAAGTTTGCTTATAAAGGCCTCAACATACAGGGGCATTAATGTAGTCTCCAGTGGAAAACATGAAGGAAGTTTCTAGAAACCATCTTAAAATTGTCATTTCATGACAGAAGACTTTCAAAGAATATTTAAATTCTAACAGCCAAGAGAGGCAACAAATGTGACCTCTTTGTGAACACGAAGAGATTCCAGTTGTACCGAAGAAAGCCCATAACAGCACTTTCAGTTATCAGCAATACAACCCAGAGTTTGGAGCTAAGAGCTCCGGAAACTATTCTTTCTTTAGATAAGTTATATTTTCATTATTTTCAAATCTGCAAAAATAACTATGTGCATGACTCAGGGGACCCAAGGGTAGATGTGAATGGCGGCTCGGTTTTCACTTAGAGAACCAAGAATTAGCAACAAGAACAAATCTATTGAAAAGAAATTCAGTTAAAAACAAAGAATTGTTTTTAGTATTAAAATCAGTAATGTAGCTGAGTGGGGTAGAAGGCAGAGGCAGGCAGATCTCTGAGTTGGAAGCCAGGCTGATTTAGATAGTGAATTCTAGACCAGACAAGGCTACACAGTGAGATCTTGGCTCAAAACCAAAACCAAACCACCAAAGTAAGTAATGTTAGGAATATCTTAGATGCTTCCTCAGTTTGAATACACAGCTTCCAGAATTAAAAGGCTTCAAAGAAATAAATGTGGCATGTATGAACATTACCTTTAAATTTATTTTATTTTTTCTATTTAAAATGTAGTCTGTCAATACCTGCCCACCTCATGGCTTAGGGAGCATAATGTCTAATGGGCAGGAAGAATGTGAGAGAAGAGTGCTATGAGATGATGTCTTCTGAGCGCGGTGGCCTTCTGAGGTCGCCTGCACAAGCCGAGAGCAGTCAGCATTCCAGCAGGCAACAGTAACTCACTGGGTTGCACCCTCAAAAAGGAGAAGACATAAGGACAGCAGGTGGCTTGTCTAGGGGAGGAAGAAGAAGGGAGTAGTATTGGAAATACAATAATCACAAATTGAAGAAGCTAGTGGAAATGAAGTAGTTTTTTATATACAATGTTAGGGAAAGGGACACAGCATTGAGAAAAGAAAAATAGCTGACATGTAGATTTGGTGCAGAAGAGTGGTTTTAAAACCCCTTCCTCTTTTTGATAGGTCAGGACTTGCACCCCTCCCAAACTCTCCATCCCGGTGGCCAAGGACAAGCACTCTCACCCAGTGAACAACTTGGAACTCAGCTCTGCTCCTTTCCTCCAATTCTGGGCTCCGTCATGAAGCGGACGACCTGCGACCTCCTAACTCTGAGTTGTGAGAGTCTGGGCTAGCCTAGCTATGAGAAAGGAGAGGGGAGAGCTTATGCTTGTCGATAACTCTGAAAACAGAACCATCAATGTGCTTCTTACTGTATGATCAAGCTATGATGTACACATGTATGAAATTGTCAAAAACAAAAGGAAACTCAGAAAGTGTCCCAATCAATGTACTTATGCAAACCCAGCTCTTTGTATCATGCACCATAGCCTAGCCTAGAGTGCACTCTGGAGCTAAGGCTGGCTTCAAACCTATGGTTAGCTTCCTGTCTCAGGCCCCAAATAGGGCTGAATACCAAGCAGGATTCATAGAACCTGCTTTAAAAAAAATTGTAATTTAAAAAATAGAAAAGCTCTAAGAAGAAAGATGGCCAAGTAACAACGTAAACACATTTTAAAACATTCTGAGGGAGGTTATAAAAACAGGACATTAACTGTGATTTTCCAGTTACTGGCACTTGAGCAACACAATGTGAATATTTTTAAATGAAAAGAATCTTAATTTATAATTTTTCCATCCAGATGGTTCCACGTATGCCTTATGTAGAAAGAGCAAGCTCCTGGACCAGCGCCCTCTCTGCTGTGAGAGGGATATAAGACGGGAAATCACTCTGGACAGAATGGAAATAACATCCACTGGAGAGAACAGCGGTTTGCTCCCACAACTGCAGAGGTGGGGAGCAATAGATCCTGGGGGACTGCAACCTCAAACTATATCACACGGGGCTGGGGGTTGGGGAGCAGCTGTAATACTAAATCACCACAACAGAAGCAGCAGTTTCTATGTCCCTAAGAGAGAGACTGCTACTGTACTCAGACCAGAGGAGACTACGTGAATGGTACACCCTGGCCTTGACAGTTCTGCCCTGCCACATCAATCTGAAAGTGTGTCAAAGACCTGCTATGAATCAATAAGGTTCAGACTTTGTAAGGCTCTCTTCCAGTCATTCATAATAGTAAGAGGGGATGCCTCACATTCTTAACACCACGAAGCTATTACGAAATGAAAGTAAGGCAAGGTGGAATCCCCAGTCTCATGCTTGGTGTTCCCTGAGTCTCATGACTCATTGCAAACAGTCTCTGCCAGACTGAGCCTGTGCATGAATGTGATGGGGAAGCTGGGGCTGCAGTCACCAAAAAAGGACTTGCGCTGAGGTATGGACATGTTCACATCTGCAAACTTAACTGGCCATGTGGCGTACAGACAGCAGTCCTTGCCTGAACGGCTTCAGGCCTTCGGGACTTTATTTGTCCTTGCCTAACCTGTGCCTGTGACTGACCATGACAGGGATAAAGCCTTTGTATTCTAAGATGCCTATTACAGAGGTAGTCAGGGCAGTGGGACATATACACGAAACTTCCTGTTCACTACTTAGGGAGGAGCAGGGCTGGCCTGAAAGCCCATGGTGTCAGCCCCAAAGAGACAAATCCAGCTGCACTGGAACTTAATTTCAACTTTGAAAATTAAGACCACAAAATGAAAAACAGAAGCATGACTGACATCACTAGCAACTCCCATGCCTGTAAAAATAAATATGAACAAAACCATACAAACTAGCATTTTTTTCTAAAAAGAAGTTTTACATTTTCCTAGCCCATTCTACTGCCCAAGTTCCACCCATTTCCCCCAAACCGTTTTGTCCACCTGACATTCTGAAGTATGCCAGGCTCATCAGAGCATAGACTGCTTTGATAAACACTCCTAGGTTAGGAAGGGAGGAGGTGCACTTTGCAGGAGAATCCCCTCTGTAACAAGTTAGCCATCAAACCCAGTATCATCTTTCCCAACAGAGCAAAAACTCATGAGGCTACACCTCCAACACTAGCTACTTCTTTCCAAGTAGAGACAGCTGGGTTCCCAACACTGCTCCACAGTAAACTGAGATAGATGACAGAAGATGGATAATATAGAGGCATAAAGAGTTAATAAAAGAATGATCATATCCTCAATAAAATATTTTATAAAAAAATCCTGTTCAAAAGAAAAATCAGAATTGGTCAAAACTCAACTCTGAAAGATTCCCTGTCTCCCCAGTCTGAGTGCCACTACAACAATTAAAACATAGATGCAGATCAATTTCCTGTTTCAAAGGTGAGACGTTTCTAATAGATCTCATTTTATCATTGGGGAAAAGTTCTTGATCTTAGAGCATAAGCTATTGGAGTTCTATTCAGGAAATTCTCCCCTGTGCCCATATGTTCAAGGTTCTTCCCTAGTTTCCTTTCTATTAGTTTCGGTGTGTCTGGTTTTATGTGGAGGTCCTTGATCCACTTGGAATTGAGCTTAGTGCAAGGAGATAAGAATGGGTCAATTTGCATTCTTCAGCATGTTGACCTCCAGTTGAGCCAGCACCATTTGTTGAAAAGGCTATCTGTTTTCCACTGGATGGTTTTAGCTCCTTTGTCAAAGATCAAGTGACCATAGGAGTGTGGATTCATTTCTGGGTCTTCAATTCTGTTCCATTGATCTACATGCCTGTCACTGTACCAATACCATGCGGTTTTTAACACTATTGCTCTGTAGTACAGCTTGAGGTCCGGGATACTGATTCCTCCAGAGGTTCTTTTACTCTTGAGAATAGTTTTAGCTATTCTGGGTTTTCTGTTATTCCAGATGAATTTTTGAATTGCTCTTTCTAACTCTATGAAGAATTGAGTTGGGATTTTGATGGTGATTGCATTGAATCTGTATATTGCTTTTGGCAAGATGGTCATTTTTACTATATTAATCCTGCCAATCCATGAGCATGGCAGATTTTTCCATCTTCTGAGGTCTTCTTCAATTTCTTTCTTCAGAGACTTGAAGATCTTGTCATACAGATCTTTCACTTGTTTGGTTAGAGTCACACCAAGATACTTTATATGGTTTGTGGCTATTGTGAAGGGTATCATTTCTCTTACTTCTTTCTCAGCCTGCTTATCCTTTGAGTATAGGAATGTTACTGACTTGGCTGAGTTGATTTTGTATCCGGCCACTTTGCTGAAGTTGTTTATCAGCTGTAGGAGTTCTCTGGTGGAGTTCTTTGGGTCGCTTAAGTATACTATCATATCATCTGCAAATAGTGATAGTTTGACTTCTTCCTTTCCAATTTGTATCCCTTTGACCTCCTTTTGTTGTCTAATTGCTCTAGCTAGAACTTCAAGTACTATATTGAAAAGATATGGAGAGAGAGGGCAGCCTTGTCTAGTCCCTGATTTTAGTGGGATTGCTTCAAGAATTGACAATTGGGACCTCATTAAATTACAAAGTTTTTGCAAGGCAAAAGACACTATCAAAAAGACAAAGCAGCAACCAACTAACTGGGAAATGATCTTTACCAACCCTACATCCGACAGAGGGCTAATATCCAATATATACAAAGAACTCAAGAAGTTAAACTCCAGAGAGGCAAGTAACCCTATTAAAAAATGGGGTACAGAGCTAAACAAAGAGTTCTCACCTGAAGAATATCTAATGGCTGAGAAGCACCTAAAGAGATGTTCATCATCCTTAGTCATTAGGGAAATGCAAATCAAAACAACCCTGAGATTCCATCTCACACCAGTCAGGATGGCTAAGATCAAAAACACAGGAGACAGCAGTTGTTGGCGAGGATGTGGAGAAAGAGGAACACTCCTCCACTGCTGGTGGGATTGCAAGCTGGTACAACCCCTCTGGAAAGCAGTCTGGGGGTTCCTCAGAAAATTGGGCATGACACTCCCGGAGGATCCGGCTATACCACTCCTGGGCATATACCCAGAGGCTTCCCCTGCATGCAATAAGGACACATGCTCCACTATGTTCATAGCAGCCTTATTTATAATAGCCAGAAGCTGGAAAGAACCCAGATGTCCCTCAACGGAGGAATGGATTCAGAAGATGTGGTATATTTACACAATGGAATACTACTCTGCAATTAAAAACAATGAATTCACAAAATTCCTAGGCAAATGGTCAGAACTGGAAAATATCATCCTTAGTGAGGTAACCCAATCACAAAAGAACACACATGGTATGCAGTCACTGATAAGGGGATATTAACCCAGAATCTTGGAATACCCTAGACACAATATGCATATCAATAGATTTCCAAGAAGATGGAACGAGAGACTCTCCAGGTCCTGGAAAGACTGGATGTAGGGGAATGCCAAGACAGAGAAGCGAGAGGGGGTTGAATGGGGAAAAGAGGGAGGGAAGGGGGCTTATGGGACTTTTGGGGAGGGAGGAAACGGGAAAGGGGAAATGATTTTGAATGTAAATAAAAATATAAAAAAAAATAAAAAAAAAAAAGAAAAGTTCCACCACAAAAAGTGGCTTCAATTATTCTACTGTTAGAAAAAGTTCAAAAACAAAGATTACAGAAACATAATTACAGGAGCTAAAGATGACTTGGTAGTTAATAGCACTTGCTGAACAACCCTGGGGGCTGGAGTTCAGCTCCCAACACCCACAGAGCAAGCCAAGCATTCTAAACATGCCTGTAGTTCCAGCTCTGGAGGAGTGGAGACAGGAGGATTTCCAAGACTTCCTGGCTTCTATATTGGCCCAGAAAACATAGGCCTCAGGTCCCAGGAGACACTCTACCACAAGGAAGAATAGTTGGAAGGTGATGGAGAAGACACTAACTCCCTAGTCTCTCCTTGACACATATGTGCACCCCAAACACCCAAGTGTCCATATACTCAAAAACTATAACATAAAACAGTATTTAGGGGAATCCTGGTAAAAAGGCAATAAAGATTAATGCCATAACAATACTGATACTTTTGCATGTGAAATAGATGGCAGAGAAACCTACATCAATTTAAACTTAAGCCTATCCTCTCAAAATCTGCCCCATTTCTCTTCCTCTCCCATCTCTTGGGTTTATTCTCCATTCCTGTCTTTCTGAGTTGCCCTTCCTGTCATTGGTAACATCTGATTTGTTGCTCACCAATCCATTTAAGGCTTCTTACTCGCAATAAACCAATATGGAGTTTGTTCTATTTATACAGTGTGCATTAAGTTAACTGAACTCGCCTCGTCCAGCTTTATGGATTGCTGTGCATATTAGATTTTATGAACTCCTTTATAAAATTTACCTTGGATGGTTCACAAACAAACTGACTGTTGCTTAAACACCTGAAGGGTCATTAGTAATGACATGGACAGTGTACCCTATTCAGCGCACTCATTTCAATAGACATTTCAGATCCTGTACTGACATCCGAAAGTTCATGCCTTTGTTATAGATTGGGGATGGGGTAAATAATCTTATTTGAAGAGAACTTCATAGTAAGACTAGCCAAGTGTATGCTACATCCCCAAACCTTTAGTTTTGGAAGCAAAATCTAAGTATGCAGCTCAGGCTACCCTAAGCCTTCTGAATGCTGAGATGATAGGTATATGCCACACCTAGCCATTGCTTCTATTAATGGTCTCCAGGCTGAGTGTTTCTGCATTGCAGGCTTTCTTTTTGATGAACTGTAGAAACTCACAGAGATAGCAAAGCGCCAGTGAGGTAGCCTGTGAGAGAGCTGCAGGCTCCACATACAGTTTAGTCCAGAGCCCCCAGCTCCTGTCTCAGGCTGCTGTTTGTGGGTCTATGAGCAGGACTTGTTGCTTAGGGTAGAGGTGTGATCTTGACAGTCTTGGTTAATTTAAGTCTTTGTTTCTAGTATAAGGCTTTCTCCTGTTACATATGATTTTAACCATATGCATGTCCAATTATGCATAGGCATAAGTTGACAATTAAGGAATTTTCCCGAAAAGTTCATTTGGAGGAATTACTTTGTCTTACTTCAAAAGCACCATCAAACCAATCCAAACTGGATCAGTACAATGCCATCAGTTTCAGAATATCCTTCAGGGTGTATATGGCAAGCTAGGAGAAGTGCCTAAGAATGCTAGGCAAAGGTAGGTCAGTATGACCACTGCTACCCTTGAAGAGGGATGTGCTTAGGGACAGGCTTACACTCACCGGTAGGCAGGAGTCTCAGGTTGATGTGGGAAAAGCACTTTATGTTGTATATCAGGCCAAGTTTAGTCCCAAGTTGTGAGCTACTACCCTGCCTTTGACTACTCCATGATATTTTATATAAATGATGTATTCTTCATGGTAGTCTAACTCATAGATCACCATAAACACAAAAAACAACTGTTTACCTAGTTCTCTAATGATATGCCTACACTATATTTTCCAAACCTCCCCCCCCCAATCTATGAACTAAACTGAAAAAGATCTACACTAAGCTTGTGTAGTCTATCAAAGGATTCTCCAACTAGCAAAATATTTATGCTGTCTTCCAGATGGCGCCAACTGCAGCTTGTCCATGGCTCTGCAGATCAAAACTGCACCTTCTGACCTGCTTCTGCAGGGGAATTACTGATAAATAACCCTGTGAGCTTAGAGAGATAGGGCCATCCGAGAGGCCAGGCTAGTAATCCAGCAGATACTCATGATGACAAATGTGGGACCTCTGAAATCCTGGGCAAATTGTTGGCTTGGGCCACATTAATGACGACACAAAATTCAACTAAAAGGAAATACTATAGCAGGCCATCCACTGACCCAAAGAATGCATTAAAACTTACATAAAATTATCTTAAAACTTAAAACTAGGAAAACTGATGATGCACATGGGCTCCCAATCCACAAGCAAGGTACATCTTACAGTGCAGGATATCACCCGAGAGAAACAAAGGAGCCCATGAGTTCCCTGCTGACCTGAAGGCATATGCCAGTGCAGAAAGGAGCAGACTCAACAGAGCCCAGTACCCTGGCTCACATTCAGAGAAGGGAGGTTAGAAAGTTAGCATTCACACTGTTGAGTACTTGGAGAGAGTCATAGAAACATCCAGACTTAAAGTGCAGCAAATTCTTGCCACCACTCTCCAGCAGAATGATGGTCTGAGCATGTGCAGGAGGATGATCAATCCCAACGTGAGAAAATAAATATGAGAAAGCAGTAGGCTAAACTTCTAGAACACCACACAGGACTAAGAAGAGCTAAGGTCCCCATAAGCAACCAGAAAGACTGGGATGGGTCATCAAATTGAGTTTTCATAAGAAATTATATAGAATTACAAAGAAAATTTCTGTTAAAAATCAATACTGCTCTGGACTTATATTAAGAGACCTTAAAAACCTTAAAACAATCAAACTGCTTTCAAAGACCTTAACTATATGACAGAATGAAGCTAAAATAAAAAAATAAAGTGGCATAGCAGACTCAATACTCAATAATACACACTCCAAAATTTCTAGAACCCCCCAGAAATACCAGACATGTAAACAAGAAAGGGAATATTAACTGTGAGTTTTTGTCTGGTTATAACCAATTGGTAGTAATAGTGTGGCAAATGATGGGATCCCAGAAGGACATGAAAAGAACTACTGTAAACATAGCCCATACTTCCACAGATATGAGCACAAAAAAAAGATGATTCACCCATAATTTTAGCATTCAGAGACTATGAGGCACAAGGATTCTGATTCTAATGCTTGTCTTCCATAGAAAGATCTTTCCAGAGCAATAGGGAATGTCAGAGGGACAAAATGAGGAGGCAAGAAGACAAGCAGGGAGGAAGCAAATAAAAAAGAAGAATGAGGAACAGAGGGCTGAAATATACAAATACACAGAGAAATAAGAAAGTGCACATAGACATAGATAAAAATGAAAGTCTTCTCAGAGTCCATGTGGACCAGAATATAATGGGAGAGAGATGCAAAGTCAGGGAAAATAATTATTGGATGTAACACAGGAGATGGAAGAAACACAAGGCTCTTCAGACCAACCACACTGTGGGACTGTTTTACTTACAAAACTGTAACTCCGTATCATCACCACCACCATCAACATAGACCTTAAGCTATAGAAAAACCATGAATGAAAGATGATAGCAGATGAGAGGCAGGAGTGCAAAGTGTGTGACCCTTCACATAAAATATACTTTAATTTTTATCTCTTGACAATGAAGGTATGCTAAAGCTACATACTATGCAGTTTGCACTCTGAGAACAAAAAAAAAAAAAAGAAAGAAAGAAAGAAAGAAAGAAAGAAAGAAAGAAAGAAAGAAAGAAAGAAAGAAAGAAAGAAAACATACGTTGGCAGCAGGAATAACTCGAAAGAGAAAGAAATGGAAATGTGATTACACAGAGCTACAATTAAAGTCTGTAACCAGAACAATGTACTATTGAAAAAAAGACTTTGATAAGTTATGGGTGTTAGTTAAGCCCTAAGGAAGCTGCCAATCAAAGAATAAAACAAATATGTATTGCAAGCAAGGTAAAAGTGGAAATAAAATGGAATTCTAATGCATGACTTTTAAAAAAAAGACAAATAGAAAGAAGGAAGGAGACATCACAGGGCCATAGCAAGACTCAACTAATAGGAGGGAGTGGGAGTAGGGAGAGGAGGGAATCAGAGCAGGTGCCACAAGCATCTTTCCATATTTCTCTTAAAACTATTTGAAGTAACTGAAATAACATGTTAAGATGTGATACATGTGGTATTTTTTAACTGTGCTAATTTAGTTTTTTCACACTGTAAACAAGTCTTACAATTTTAATGACAATGATGACTAAACAAACTTTGTTGAAGTTCATCATCTTCCTATTTTATAAAACATTTAGGGCTCTGTAAGCATAATTAGGAGCAAGTGACCTTTATTAAATCCTTCTTATTAATTTCTTATTGAATATCATCTATATGAAGCTAATTTAGAGAGCTAATATTCAGTATTTTAAAATAGAATGGTAATGCTTCTCTAGCCCAAGGGTGGAAATCGGAATGACATTTTAAAACTATCACTTCAGAAGAAACAAAAATGATCATTTCCCATCATCAGTAACTCAAGGTTTTAGGCAGACGCCTGTCATCTCAGCCCATGGGGAGTGGAGCCAAGAAGACGTCAAGTTCATAGGCAGGCTTACTGTGAGTTGGGATAACGGTATTTGAGTGTACTGAGTGTATTGAGTGCACCATCTCTCCTCAGTCTATTGTCAGGCTTACTAAAACCACCCACCCCATTCTATTTTTAATATTGTGTACAATACTCCCTGGTTATTAGTCAACGAGTGTGAATTTTTTAAAACAAATGATTTTAATACCCAATACTACCTAGGTAATAAATACAAAAAGATTTTAGTTTATTTTCGCCCCAAGATCAGAAAGATTGCCCTAAGGCTGTACAGTAACTGGAAGTGAAACTTCATTAGAATTATTCTTTTTACTTTCAAGAAAACACTCCAATGGCCTTTTCTTTCTTAGGGGATAGGGTGTCTGTCATTTTAGAGACTCCAGAAGATCATCTACGAAATTACAGCCGTTACCACTGCAATAGAATAAACAGCAACTAGAACATGAGAGGAAAGCTTTGGTAATGTTAAAAATGAGGCACAGTGAAGAAAACCCAAACAACACCTCAATAACATGAAATGCTGTAAGCAGCTAAGCTGGCACCGTCCGCAGCCTCCAGCCATAGGAGTGGATGGGCATGGCAGGGCAGATGGGTCACAGAGGGGCTTCACCAAAGTGTGCTGGAGTTGAAGGATTTAGGAGGAAACCGAAGATGAAAAATATTTAAGACTTTCTAATATCAACTGCAGGTTTCAATGATTACATGTTAGAATTATCAAACTAAGTCAAATTCCTGATTAACATACATTCAATCTGTATTCTTCAATTTCCCATGAGATGACCATTAGAACATTTTCACTTACACAGGTGGCTATCATATTTTTGTTGAAAACACTTAGAATTCAGAACTGCCTACAGTGAAGTGCTGTGACACTTAACAGGAATTTCAGTCATACCATGAGGAAGCTAGTAACAAATGGCACTTCCTTTAACATACTTAACAAACAAAAATGGAAATTTCCATAGGTTTGTGATCATGAGCCCCTACAACTTTTATAGTCCGATCACTTTTAATTGTCTTTGTTTTGACATCGTTTATTGAAATTCTCAAAATTACATTACTAATAAAAAATAAACACTCACAAATTCCTAACTCTACAATAATCCTATTGTGCATTATCTTTAACTCATTTCTCTCAATGAAAAATAATGAAATGGTATTAACAAAGTAACAAAATTAACTTAATGTACATGAATATTTATAATCTCTCAATCCCCTTCCATAAAATCATTATGCAGAAATGCACCATGTTTCCCTCTGTTTCTGTAGCCACACTATTACTATGGCATTAACTATAATTTGTAAACAAAATAGAGTGCTTATGATAATTGCTCACTCTGGCCAAAAATTAGCCAACTATAGCAAAAGCATTTTCATTTGGTTATTTTTTTTTTCTGAATGATTTATTTCCTTCTATTAAGTCTTAAATCTTTTCTAATAAATTTTATTTCAATACTTCAAACTTGAGTTCACGTAAATAGTCTACAAATACCCTTGGAGAAGAGGAATGGAAAGCTTCCTTTGGTAGTCTGCTCATCAGCTGTTGTGCTTTATTTCACGTAGCTTCAACTGAAATGAGATTGGAGTTGAAGGCCCTGGAGAGGTTATAATCAATCACGTAATGATCCCTAGCAGTGTCATGGATGACAGAAGGAGGAACCTCACAGCCTTCCCTGTACCTCATGTCTATGCATGTTCATTGTGTATGTCTCTTTACCTAAGCATCAACTGAATGAAAGATACAGGAAGATGGAGGTTGCACACAGTTTTGTTCACAGTTCTACCTCCTGCCAAAAATGGTGCCTAAGAAAACCCATTGTATTTGGTTAAATGAAGAAATGAATAAAATGAAGAGAAAGAAGAAATGCATGAAGGTGTAAGGAAGGCCAGGGTGAAGACTTGGGATCAGTAAAAAAATGAGTAAGAAAGCACAATGTCACTACTGAGATATTACATGACCAGAAGATGTAAAAGTAGCAATATTATAAATAGCGGAAAATATAAATCTATTCTCACTCAATAAAAAGCTTACCAGAAAATATATAGAATGCATGCATTCAAAGGGGAAAAACACAGAACAGTATATAGAAATAAATTCCAGTTGATTCTCAATTTTTTCATTAGGTCTACAGTTCAAAATAGAGTTTTACAATAGCTTTTATGGTAGCTAAATTGTCAACTCGACACAACTTAGAATCACCTAAAAGAGCCTCTGGGGAAGTATATTTATGTGTAGGACTGAATTCACTGCATTAATTAAGGCAGAGTTGTGGATTCCAGTTCCAATGGATTATCTACAAAACATACTTCAATCTAAAACTCATGGAATGTTGTAAAAGAGGTAGGGGTGTGTGTGTGTGTGTGTGTGTGTGTGTGTGTGTGTGTGTGTGTGTGTGTGTGTGTGTGTGTGTGTGTGTGTGTGTATGTGTGTGTGTAATTATGTTTCCTAGTAATATCAAAAGCTACACCCATAAAAATCTCATTGACATCACTACCCAAATGTAAACTGAACAAGACTACCACCAATGGACATGCCAAAATAGAAGAAAAGTCTACAATGCCTCAATCCCACACACAGAATTACAAGGAATAGCACACCAACTAGTTATCCGATACCAAATGATCAACCCTAAAAACATATGTACAAGTAACATTATGCAGGCTGAGTAGGTTCTGTTTAGGAATAGGTATCACACACACACACACACACACACACACACACACACACACACACACACACACAAACACACACACATATGTAATAACAATGAAGAAAGGTTTTTATCAATTTGAAAGAGAGCATGGAGGGGTATATGGAAAGGTTTTATGGGAAGAAATAGAAGGAAGAAATGTTACAATTATAATATAATCTCAAAAAAGTTTTTGTTTTGTTTTTCAAGACAGGGTTTCTCTCTACTGGCTGTCCTGGAACTCTGTAGACCAGGCTGGCCTTGAACTCACAGAGATCAGCCTACCTCTGCATCCTGAGTGCTTGAATTAGTGGCGTGCAGCACCATGGCCCAACTCCATTGTTTTGTTATGTTTTTTTAAAAGTGACTAAAGGGAGAAAACCAGCTGAGCACCAACATGCAGCATTCCTGCTCTCTGATTTGGAGAGTGTCTGTGACTGGATGCTTCAAATGTCTGCTGCCTTGATTTCCCTGCAATGATGGTCTATATATTGGATCCATGAGACAAACAAATTGTTTCTCCCTTTGCTTTTATCATGGCATTTTATCACCACGATAGGAAAAGAAATGTATACTATGTGTGAGTCCTGCAAGTAATTTAAAACTTATAGCCATATTAAGTAATGTTTGAAGCCAGGTATGATGGCACATGCCTTTAACCCCAGCATTTGGGAGGTGGAAACAGGCAGATCTCTATGAATTTGAAGCTGGTCTGGTCTACATAGCTAATTCCAGGCCAGCCAGGGCTACACAGTGAGACCCTGTTTCAGGAAAAAAGGACAGACAGATGGGCAGACTTATGGAAGGAAGGATTGAAAATACAGATTCTATTTAATCAATATCCTTGTTTCCTACTTACATTCTATATTATCTTTTTCATGCACCCACATAAATGTGGAGTTATCATGGTGTAAAAAATCTAGTGAAAAATATAGAACATTGAGAATACTCTACAAACAAATTATTTTTCCTGTAGAAAAAAAAAGAGAAAGGGAATTTTATTTTAATAAGAAAAAAAGACAGAGTTGAACTAGGGAGTCAATAAGACTTCCAATATCTATACAAGCATCCTAATTACTTTCAGTTCCAGTGGAATGGGTCACACTTGAAACTTAAAGACCAAGCTGAGAAGAAACCCAGATACTATCAACTCAACCAGCTCTTAGATTCCAAATACCTTGTCCAACCATGAGCACAGTAAGTGTTCTAGAGAAAGTCAAGTAAGAAAGTGCTCAGAAACAATAGGGACCCATGAGAGTCACCTTGAAGACTCTTCCAGTGGCTCACCTGATATAGTCAGAGCAATATGATAAATCACAACAGCGATGGCCATACCATTTAAATAATGTTCATGAGCCCACATTTACAAAAGTAAGTATTTGCAAAAAAAGCAGGAAAGGGTACAGTTCTCTCATCAAATGTAACTCAAGTTCTAATAAAAGTATAAAAGCCTATCAACCAGGCAAGCAACACAGTACCTCAATGGTAGCACAAGAATGAGCACTGTGTATTAGTAGGAAGCAAAGGTGAGGAGAAGGAGCATGCTTGGCTGGTTACTAATATTTATTAAAAGAAGAAGAAAATACTAACGTTAATGTAGAGAACCTGGTGTCACCCTGAGGACCATGAAGTTCACTGCACTGACGCACTGCAGAGGCAGATCCTGATGGCCTGAGAACATCACTTCAATGGTATTCTAGTCCCAAATTCATACCCTAAGTTGTGTGGAAATGCCAAGAAGAACCAGACAAGGAGAGAGAGAGAGGGGTTCTATAAGACTGGCCAATGTGATCCTCAGATACCAAGGTCATGGAATGCTAAGGAAGGCAGAACACCAGACCAAGGTTGGAGGTAATGAGGTGAGTGAGACAACAGCTTAGGGAGGATGTGACTCCAAACCAGGCCCAGACCAAGAAAGTGATTCTACTGGAGAAACAGGGGGCATTTTCGTATATGTGTAATGATGGACTAGTAGGTTAATATCAAATTTAAGCTCTGGATTGCTGTACCATATCTACCAAAGGTATAACATTTAAGGAAGCTGGATGAAATTATACACCACCTTGTTGAGCAAAGGTCTCACCATGAAGTCAAGGTTGATCTTCAACTCACTTATGTAGCCCAGGCTGATTTCCAACTCCTAATCCTCCTACCTCAGCCACATTTGGCTATTTGAACTATTTTGTCTGTCTTTTTTATATTACACAAGCAAATATGAAAGACTACACACACACACACACACACACACACACACACACACACACACAGAGGTTTGTAGGGTAAAGAGGTATGAAGACTGGTAACCTTAGCTCAGAACACAGCAATTTTGAGGCTAGCCTCGGTTACCAAGATCCAGTCTCAACAGAACAAGCAAACAAACACAAAGGATTTGAATGTAGGTGGACTGCTTGCCTAATAAGAGGCTGGGTTCAGTCCCACAAAGGAAGAAACAGTGAGGGAAGGATGAAGGGAGGGAGCAAGAGAGCTCACAGCCTGTCAGTTTAACACCAGATCAAACTCTGATTTTAGTAGTTACCAGTAGGACGCTTCCAAACATTACCATCTATTTAAAGTATCAAACCCATTCTTCATGTAATTAGTATTTTACACAGTATACAGGGAATTTTCCAAGCCTCTATCCATTTGTTTTTCTTCCTTCCAAAACATGTCACAGTATCATTAGCAAATACTAAGTAGTTGCTGAGAAGGCCCAGGTGAAACATCCCAGAACATATGACACAGAATTAAAGAAAGCTACAGAAACTTCTTAGGTGGACTTACGCAGGTTAGGACAACCTCAATGTGTGGAATGCAAGGATACAAACATTGTGTTGAGAAGCACTGGAAAGAACAGGTAACTCATATTTTGAGGCATTAAACTTAGATACAATGAGGATAAATATATTAAATATAAAGAAATATAAGATGTATTAAATCTTTTCCTTACTATAATTAACCTAGGAGAAATGGGACAAGGTACAGAGGTAGGAAGAAAGTGAGAGTTTTCACATTAGGAAAAAGAGCCTCTCCTCAAGGCTCCAGGACCTATGCAGAAGAGGAGGCAGAGAGGTCATGACAGCTCGAGGTAGTGGGTGACTCCAAGGAAACAGACACAGCAGGGCTGAGGCACACATGAACTCATGATTTCAGGGTCTGTGGCAGCACACACGGGACCCGCACAGGCTCTAGCCATGGTTCTCAACACTAAGATGGGGACGTGAACAAGAGCCCCCAACTGATTAGAAATCAGTTTTATCCAATAGCATCTCATTGAGTGTATCAGCCACACTTCAAGGCAGGCCCCAGGCCCAGATGGCCAAACAAAAAAAGATCTCCATGTTGTTGTGTTCTATGAGCTTGGTAGACGTTGGTACCTTTTGTGTATGTTAGTTGTTTAATTCAATTTACTTGAGGAAGGTACGGACAGTGAAGAGAAAGAACGTGAAGTTGGGTGAGTAGGAAGTGGAAAGGATCTGGGAGAAGTTGGGGTCAGGGGACATGATCAAAAATTATTGTATGAAAAATATTAATAAAAAAATTAAAGGAAAGGAAAATCTGCTCCCTAGCAAGCTGGCCACCCACGGCTGTACCAGGAAGGCTATAGCAGCTCGACTCTGTAGCCAGCAGAAGAAAAGCCCAACTCTGCACACTGCCCAGTACACCTGCAATAATCAGAACAGTGGGAAAGATGCAGACAAAACCACACATGTCCCCAAAAATGTTTACAGATAGCCAGGCCTTTTCCAGTAACTACCCTAAATGCACCCAATATAAACTGCAAGGCTGTTGAAAGTCATGCCAAAAGAAAAAAAATGAGAAGAAACACTGTTTTAAGATTTTTGATTCATGTTTATTAATTTGTATCTGCATGTGAATCTATGGAGCAGTGGTTTGTTTGTTTCTCTTGGTGTTTTTTTTTGGGGGGGGGGGTTGCTTCCATAATGGTCAGAGGACTTCTTGTGAAGTCTTCTGTCTCCTCCCACATTTATGAGGTCAAAGGGATTAAAATCAGGCCACTGGGCTTACATCATCGGGGGCAAGCCACACCTAATTGTTTCTATTAAGATGTCTGATACAGGATCTCATGTTGTAAGTCAAGGCAATTTTCCCAACCTCAGCCTCCCAAATGGTAGCATCACAGGCTGGATTCAAACGCTTGATTTATAAAACAGTGTGTATGGAAAATTACATGCATACAGTCTTTTCCCTGTGAAATAGCTTAATATGCTACACTATTAGAAAACATCTTCTTTATCCAATGAACACACACACACACACACACACACACACACACACATACACACAGAGGGGGGAGAGGGAGAGAGGGAGAGGTGGAGAGGGAGAGAGAGAGAGAGGGAGAGGGAGAGAAGGAGAGGTAGAGAGGGAGAGGGAGAGGAGAGGGAGAGGAAGAGGAGAGGGAGAGGGAGAGAGAGAAGGGGAGAGAGGGGGGAGGGGGAGAGGGAGAGGGGGAGGGGGAGAGGGAGAGGGAGAGAGATTGATTAGCCAGGAAGGAAAATCTATAAAGAAGGACCCAATTCCCTAATCAGTCAACATCTTAATCAGTGGCTGTAGTTGGTTCCACAAACAATACCACATCCCACATCCTCAGCATCCCACTAAGAACACAAGGTTGAGAAAGACACATCCCCATCTTGTACCATATCCCCCGCCTAGTGTCACACAGCAGCAATGTGACTACGAGCACCTGGCCATTGATCTTCTGAAAGCAAGATGCCACTTGACTAAGAAATGCCATCTGCACTCTTCCCCTCAGTCCAGAAGTGCCTTCTGTGCCCTTAAAGCCAAGGAGTTGTTTGCAGGCCTGGGCTATCCTGCACCCTCAGATGAAGACTCTCCAACCCTAAAAGAAGCTCATTTTAGCTCCTGAGTCAATCAATAGTCACTTCCTGACTTTATTAAACTTTTTGTCTTTTTTCTAACTGCTGTAATCAGGATAATGGTTCATAGAATGCCTTCAACATTACTGGTGGCTCAACTAACAAACTACCTTTTACTTAAAAAAAAGAAAAAAAAAAGGTTAAATAACAAATGAACTCAGACAGGAGAAATCTCTACTGACCACAAAATTGCTTTCAATGACACTCAAAGCTATTTTACTATAAAGGCCCTCAAATTACCAATATGTAAATTATCTTCATGCCAGAAATATACCAAATATTCTAAGATTCATAGTGCTTAAAAATATTCACCCAACTGGGATGATTTCAGATTAAAGAAAATAAGGACTGTGTAATTATATACACTTACCTTGACAAAGAGAAAGCAATCTGTGATTAGAACATAGCAATTAGTTAGAAAATGCTTCACATGGATTTAATTACCCATCCGTCTCCATGCAGCTCAATTACTTTTATCTCATTGCATCAGTAAAAGATTTCTGCCGGAGGCAACTGCCAGTCATGTATTTATAAGGCTTCTAGACTTTACAGTGAATACATTATTGCATTCAGGCACATGTGCTAACGTTACAGTGTAGAAACATTCGTAATTTTAGGTTTCCAGTTTTAGCTCCTGATTATCTCATTCCTTTTCAAGAGTCAACTACCATCCAGATTGCAAAGCCATGGCATCACAGCTGCCTTGGTGATGCTGTTGACACACAGTACCTGTTTATTTCAGTCCTTGAAAACCTAAAGTGAAAAACCTCAAACTTACCTTACTGCTTAAGAGCAAAGAAAAGTCCTCCCCACCCAAGGTTAAGCTAGATGTTCAGAATGAAGGTGGCCTTTCTCTGCCAAGGCTAACCAAAGTTTCCATTTCATTCAACTCTGCCCTTTGAGAAGGCAATGGTTTCCTGGGATGGAATTCATAAGACAGACAGAAAGATAGCACCCTCCATTTTTCCTCTATTTGTTATGAAAGGCACACAACTTTAAAATCCAGCCCACAAGGCATTGATTCCATCTTCTTTTGGCAAATCATGCTCAGAGTGGCTGGGGATCACTCAGTGGACCAGAGAGTTAATCACCGTCTCATTTGCCTACGGATTCCTGCCACACAATGAAACTCATCAGTACAAAACACACCTAGCAAAGAGACTGGCTCACAGAAAGTACATACATAAATGGATATATGTGCACTCTCTGCCCCACAGCCCTGGTGGAACCAACAAAGATTGTACAAACCCACAGAAACACAGGCCTCTCAGAAACTAAGAAGAAAATATATCCGTCCCTCTATAGGGAACCATCTTTGGCTTTGATTAGAAACTGCCTCTTCTTAAAAGTCAGTTTTTTTAACTCCAGATTTTGGAAGTAAAGTTTGGTCATATTGTCGTTTAGAACCAACAAAGGTGACACCCTTCTACTGAGGAAGGCGAATCTTGGTCCAAGGGATTTCGTCATTTCTACTAACAATTCCCAAGAAACTACCCATAGGTAGGTCTCACAAGTCATCAGGAGTCTCCCCATCTTTCCATTTGTGCCCAAGTCCAAGTTCTTTCTGCTTAAGCTTAAATAGAAACAAAACTGAAATGTCCAGGGTCCCCACTCCCACATTTTCTTTAATTCCATCTCTTATGCTTTGGCATACAAGCCTTGGGAAGTTTCAACAGGAGCTGGGTAGCAAGGCTTAGCAAGTAATACTTAATGACTGTGACAGTCCTGTCATGTGTTATAGAAGGTAAGTTTCTGATTGTAAATTCAAGATTGAAATTTTCCCTACTGAAGTAAGGTGATTCCCCTCAATAAACTACGGGAAAGGTTACTTTTACTCCTATAAAAAACTTCAGAAATTTCCCTCTTGAATTTACTGCCATTTACACTAAGATTTCCTTTTCCCCTAATTATTGATTCATAAAAAAAATAAAGGCTCTAAATTGCTTAGAAATAGTTCGTGCATTTCCATGTTGTGTAAATCATGCTACATTTGAAGAAACAAGACAGAAAGAGACAGGAATGATATCAGACAGGATTTAACGGTTTTGAGTGTGCACTTCATAAAGCACAGAGGAAAAAAATCCCTTAAAATCTGAGATGTATCAAAATATGTGAATATAATATATACTACCAATGCTTCCTTCCACATGACTGAGCTGCATCCTAGATGTTGTTTCTCAAAAAGGTATGATCAGCAAAAAAGTTTTTCTCAAATTCCCAAGACTTCTGTGGTTAAGAAATGCACGTTACTAGGTAACCAGAAGTCGGCTGTGACCACGTGCTTCGTCAACATCAACAGCATCACTTCAACTATTAACTAGTTCACAGCAACAACAAGACAGCTTTGTTTGAGCACCTCCTCTGGTTCTTTCCTGTTAGGCAGAGGGATAAGCACACTAGTATTTCCTTTGGTTTTGTGGAGATAATGGGCATAGTGACATTGGGTTGTTAGAGTAACAGTCGATTTACCAATAAAAGTCTCAGCTTGAGACCTGAAACTTTGTGCAAGGTCAATAATTAGATACAGTAATTCTTCAAAGATGAACAGTGCATAGATGTCAATCAAGGCCTACACCCTTATGTCCTAGAGGACAGTGATCCACACTATAAAGGGTTTTGTGGTAGCCTAAGTGACAACTCTGGCTGTAAACTACTTACCATGGAAGAACTCTAACTAACTTTCCCCAGACGTGATATCAAAAGAAGTCTAACATCTCATGGGTTCATATAATTAATAAATGACATAATTTACAGACAGAAAGCAATTCGTAGTCTCCCTGGCCCATGTAAAACAAGAGAAAAGCAATATTGGGTACAGATTCATCCCATGTTTCTACATGGGCTTTCTTTGATGGACCAAGGGCCATTGCCATGAGGGGGGGGAAAAAAAAAGAAATGAAAATATTTGCTAAAGCATTTGAGCTACCCAGGAATTTCCATTTGGAGAAGAAAACTACTCTTTTGTTAGTAAAGTTACACAAAAGAGATAATTGTGGCCTAGCCTATTCAGACCTATATACAGAAATCATCCTATTTGCAAATGGGAACTACCCAAGCGCAGAAATGGGACTCGACGTACGGCTGTAAAAACAATAAAGTTAATTAAAAGAAAAAAAATACTTTTTATAGAGTTCAAATCCAAGTTAATTTTTTTTTCAAATTCACATTTATGGTGTTAACAGTCAAGAAGTTAAAAAAGCAATGAAATAAATGCTTTAAAACCACTACAACTGACTTCTCTTAATATTGCTTTCATTAGTTTGGTTTGAATCTTTTAACTTGTTAAGTGTTTTCAAAATTAGATTTGTTGTTTTTTCACAGTTTCCCTTTGAAGTTTTTGGTCAAGCAAATGGTGACAGAGATCACTTACTCTTTGGATCCAAAGAACTGCTATCAATGGGAGAAGAAATGCACCGGCAAACCATGTTGGCAGAGACAGGTTAGAACAAAAGAAAAAATCTCAGAGCATCAGAGCAAGCAATGAAATCATAAGTCAGCCACAGTACTTGACCCATTATCTTTGCTTTTATTGAGAGTGGGCTGGGAAGATTTTCACTGAATAGAACTTGATGATGAGCAATGAACACGGCCATCTCAGATGCTTCAAGGAGGGACACCCATCACTGGCCTGGAGGAAGGTGAGTGGTAAATCTACACCTGCTAAGCTGGCAAAAGCCAAAGATATCTACATCTGTCTGCAACCGTGCTACTTCCAAAACTTAGCACTGCCCATTTTGATGATTGGGAACTTAAATAAAAAGTCAAATATAAGGTAAAAGTAAAATCAAAATGTGAAAGGCCTATAGTAAACAGGAAATAGCCAGTCTGCCTTTGAATGAGCTCTTCTGTTACTGCCTCATGACTCTCATTTCACTATGGCAGATTCAGTCTGTTCTCTAGTGTCTTCCTTCTTCCTACGCTGATGGCTGCCCATGTCTACACAGTTAGCCTATATTGCTAGGGAGAATGGGCCATCCCTATACCAACCTAGAACAGATCCTGAGTACACCACAGAACAAAAGGGTGACAAAAGATTGCCTGTGTGAAAGTCACACCCAATAACTGTTGTATTCGATGGGGAGAGGGGCGGTTTCAAGCACGCAGTGCGTACCAGAAAGTCACGAGGATCAGAAGGCAGGCATACACTGACAATGAGAGCTCAACCCAGGGTGAGATGAGATTAGTACTGACTATGAGATATACTGACTATTGCCAGGTTTCAAAGTTATTCTCCTCAGACATAGATGGATCTGAAGACAACATCCAAGAATAGGAGAAAGCAAAAACTCAGGTTCACATAAACTCTAAGATGAACAAAAAATTCCTGAAAATTTTTCATATCCAGGTTTTTGATATCTAGTTTATGAAGGAAAAAAGGAAATCCCAGAGACAGTCAACAAAATAAAACATTTTAATTCTAGCTCTTCCAATATTGCCTAACTTTAAATAAACCCCTATATTCTGTCAGGTGTCAGCTTATCTGGAAAGAAAGATGCTTCAACCAGTGCACTTAGTTCAAGTGTCTTGGTGCAGACATTTCCTTTGAAAAGAATGGAAATCACAGCTTTCATTTGGTTTGGGGTAGTTTATAGCTCACTGGAAGGAAGCTATGAGGCATTTCTGGACTAGAAATTAAAATGTGGTGTAGTTTGTCTAATAAATAAAGTTTCCCTAAGTTTGTAAAATGAAGGTATAAAGGTATGCAATTTTTATTACTTTTAACTCAGTTTCTTCGTGTCACCGCTAAATAAATGTTAAGCAATTACAGAAATGTTCTGTTTCCTTACTGGCCTGCTCATCCCCTTCCACAGTCACACATTCTGCATGCTTGTAAAACAGGTACAGTGAGGGTGGGAAATATTGATTGGGAAGTGTCTTGGTGTTATTAGAATTAGAATTTCCATGACCTGAGACCTGCAAAGCTCTCATGGAACACTTCATGAATCCAATGGTTAAAGCTAATTTAAGATCTTCAGAAACAAAAATTTCCCATCTATATCAAATGCAAGCTGCCTGCTCAGAAAACCAGGTAAGACTAGCTAGACAAATGATACAGAAAAATGAATGCTCTTCTAAGATTGTAATTAAAATTAACAGATACATATTTTCATTCAATGAAGTTACTACAATTAGAGATGCACACTTCCCAGTTCGAGTTGGGATAGCTGTCTAGGAGACTATCACCATCATTCCTTGATTCTGGTTTACTAGCTACTATGACAAACAGGACAACACAGATAAGGAAAAAATGAAAGACAAAAAACCAAAACTGAAACAAACAAACAAACAAACAAAAATGTAAGTCTCTTTTAAAGTTCAAAGAGACCTAGAATATAATTCTCCCAGTATCTCTCATGTTTGCAAACTCCAGAGTCTAGGACACATATTGCCACCCAACACAGGTCCAAATCCTCCCTCATCTTTGCTACTGTGGTTGAAAACTGATTAAAAGGCAGTATCAATGCAGATGAGGTATGTTCCTCCAGGTATTCCTCAGCAATACAACTGTGCATGTTTGAATTAACACTCTCCACTGCTCTTGCAAATGTAGTTAGAATGGGAGGTGCTAGAGCATGCAGCCTCTGGCAGACGAGGACTTGGGAAAGCATGGCTGGGGAATTGGTGGAATTGGTGCTTCCTTTGGTTCTTAGCAGACACTGTGAACTTTCTTTGAAAGCAGACTAAAAATTCACAAGAGGATACCTGCCTTCAATTGAAGAAATATTTAAAATGACCCCCATAGGCCATTTTAATGTATTCTTCCCAAAGACTACCATAAATATTTAATATAAGAAAGGTGCTGTTTAAACACAATGAATAGCTATGAAATTAAAATTGGCTGAGGGATTATACTGTATACAGAATACACTGTAAATAATGACAAGGAAAATATGAGCAGTATTACTTTATCTCATTTCTCTTGACATTTCTTAAAGAAGATTCAAAAGACAATAGACAGGAAGGTCAACTTAATTGACACCAAAGAGTGACTAACTCTATTCTTGGTCCATGTTTGGGGAGTCTATCATTCCAGATAGGCCATTCAGAAGCTAAAGAAATGATTCGACCCAAGTGGACCTGAATGAACCAATTAATTAATTAGAGCTTCTTTCAAGAGCATAAGTGACTCAGACCATTTCAGCAAGGAAAACCCCCCATGTCCAAGGTAGCAACTAAGAAAAGCTGCATCCCTGACATCCCCAGCCCACACAGCCTTCATATCCTATGTAATCTGGTATAGGTCAAGATCATGTGCACCTGAGGCAGGATGACAGACAGCTGGGAGTTAGGGCAGGGGGCAGTAAAAGCCTGGGATCTTAGGTGACGGTAGACTGTCCTCTCTCCAGGTCTCCTTCTAGAAGAGAATGTTGATAAACCTGATCTTGAGAGGGTCTCCTTGTGCAGTGTCTCTGTTTTCCATACAACTGCTATGCTCAGAGCACAGGGCAAAAAAGCAAACCATGTCTCTATCTTGGACGACACTCCACTGGGAGGACATGACAAAGGACCCAGTCTTCTGGAAGTATCAGCTTGCTGCCTGTGTTCACCCAGATCATACAACCAGACAAGGCTGGTTTAGTTTCTTGTATTTGCTGAGGTGGTGGCACAAACCTTTAGTCCCAGCACTTTGGAGGCAGAGGCAGGTGGATCTCTGAGTTTGAGTATAAAGTGAGTTCCAGGACAGCCAAGGCTATACAGAGAAAACCTGTATATAAAACAAAACAAATCAGTTTCTTATATTTAAGCATCTGTCAGCATTTTATATTGATCATTCTTCCAGAACACTTCCATATACATTAAGCAAGCGAATCCATATCTTGCTTATGAGAAGCAATAAATACCACAGTCATAGTTTCTAAGGAAAGATATTACTCTCTTTCTTTCGTAGTTCTACTGTAACACCCAAGCTGCCTGCTTTCTTTTCTCCAGAATATCTACTTAGTCTTTAACTTGCAGTAAGATACAACAGCTGGTGCCTCTTTCCCTCATAAACCCCAATCTCTTGTTTTTTTCCATCCAAATCAAACAATTTCATCTTCTTTTAATTTCTCTCAAAGGTCTCTTTGCCTGACCTATTCCACTGAATTTCTCCAGAGGGCAATAAAGTAATTTCTCAGTGCTTAGGTAGTAGACCCCAAAGTAAAGTTCATTCTTACAAGAATAACATATCCTTGCCATAACACAAGTGCGCTGTCCAGATTCTATTTCTCACTGGGTGAATGCCAAGCCCCAAGCCTTAAAACATAAACAACTCTATGATCTGACTTACCATATAGCTACTGATGGCTCCGAACAAGTCATCTACAGCTAACTAACATTCCTTCTTTCTCTTTATGCCAAGAATTTCTCCTCTGCTGATGTCACACACCAATAAACTTTGCATATTTTTCATTCCCCTTACTAAATAAAATGCAATGTTGTTCTAGGCTTATAATATATCTCTCAAAAACTATCCTTAAGTAGTTAGCATAGCTCTCTAAACATTCCCAAATATGCGGGGACTCATCTTACTAAAACCCTTTTTTGTTTATTTGCTTTCTGACACAGGGCCTCTGTATGTAGCCTTGGCTGGTTTGGAACCAGGCTGTCTCGGAACTCATAGAAATCTGTCCGCACTGCCTTCTCTGGGCTGGGACTAAAGGCATGAAGCAACCTCTCTGCCTGGACCCTAACATTCTTTAGGGAAGGATGTTGAAGCCTGAGCAGGTTTCTGCAACACCCACATTGCTCACAGTGTTCCGGCTTCCTTCTAATCAGGCTATCAGTCCATCCAGCTAGAGACAGGCGCTCCAAGGGACATTAAACCGTTCTAATATGGATTTCTGGCGTTGGTTCTGTTCATTTCCTGTCATTAATACCAATGACAAGTAAGTCAATTTAGATGATTACAACATTTTAAGGATATAAAACTCAAAGAACACAGTTCACACCCTAAAGTTAATATAAACAAACAGTACAAAAGGATGTTTCAACACAATCTACAATGTAGTAGCATTTAGATGTAAATTTCAAAGGAAGTGTACCCTAAAACATAGCAAGGGTGGCTCTTTAACGGTGTGCTTTCTAGTGAACACATCCTGGAAAACACTGACAGGCACCCACCCTGTCAAATGAAGCACTGGAGATAGAGCAAGTTGGTCTACCTGCAAACCAGCACGCTAGTATTCTCCAGAACTGCGAACACCCAAGGTTCCTAAGAGGTTAGACACAGATTTTGATTTCCTATTATTTTCTATAGTGTTAATTTCTCTGAAAGTGTTCCTTAATCTAACACCACCCACCTGATAAATAACCTTATCCCCAGTGCTCAAGTCACCTTAACACATGTGCCTTCAGCAGAAGATATGCACAGGACTCAAGAAATTAACTGAAAAGGATAAACAGATGCAGCTAAAACATTAGCAAGTGATGGAAAAGTGTATTATGTAGTACACAGACAGACAGACAGACAGACACACACACACACACACCTCAAAATTCAACTTTCTCATCCCAGTCTTAAGCTAGATTCTTCCAACTACAGTCTATAGTCCTGGGGGGCGGGGGGGAAATAAAAGGCAAAAGAATTAAAGCTTCAGATTGAAGCAATCCACAGGAAATTCGGCAATCTGGGGTAACATCATCACCCTCTCTGCACGGCAGCCTGACATCTCTTCTCACACACTGACAAGAAATGTACTTCCATGTGACCAATGCACCGGGACACTAAGGCTCCTCTCCATATCTAAGAAAGGAGTATAAAAAGGCAAACATTCATCCAATTGCACGACAGGCCCTTGGCAGTTGGAGCATGCTCTGAAAGTACTCCTACCTCCTGGTGGCCAAATTTCCAATTCCTGGGTCAGTCAGTACAGCAAGGGTTTAACAAACTCTCAACATGTGTCAGTCTACTAAACTGCAAGCATGTGATAGAAGACTTCCAAGCACACATATCTAAGATACTCTTTTTATGCTAAGGTCTTGATCATACACTCCCTTAACAATTAAAAATAAGAATCATTTGTAATATTCAATGGCAGTATGGGTAACAAACACAAAAAAATAGTGATTTTGTTATTTCCACATTCCACAGGAAAAGAATGTGACTCTTTGAAACTATTTAGAGATTTATAATCCTGTAAATATGATGAGTCTGAATCAGGTAATGGAAGAGGAATTTAAGATCTAGTGCAGAGACACTTGCCAGTCAAGGATGAACCTGAGTGCCCCCTGGGGACTCTGGTTGCCTCAATCCACTGTGCCCCTGCTCTACTTCAAACCAGTGTCCGACCCACTTTCTGCTTTCTTCATATGCTTCCATCTCCAAGTCTAGTCCTAGGGAGAACATCAAACCAGATGTGCCCAAGCGTGGCCTTTGCCTGTCTCAGCACTGCAACAGCCTGAACAGATCTAGTCTGGACACCTAAGTCAGATGCTCCGCTGTGACAACCTTTGAAGATGACTGCTGTGAGCTAGCCATTAATTACTAAAAGGAGCCTGAGTATGGAGTTCAGAAGGAACCTTGCAGGATGATGCTGGATACAGCACAACCGGGGCCAAGCAGAAAATTGCCAGTACTCTGCCGCACAAAACATTAGGCTCTGCAAAACTGACACCTTGAGAGCTGACTGGCTCAGCACCCAGTGTAGCTAGGGAAAGCCAGTGGATTCCAAGTGGAAGCTCATCCTCTTATCACTGTTTATTCTGAACTTTCTGTTGTTGGTGGAATCCAAGTCACATTCTTGGGCCACTGGAACATCAGGTCTCTGAGTTCTCTCATGCTGAGGTCATTTTCATGAGGTTGGAAATCCCCCACATTATAGAATGTTCAAATAAGGCTGGGCAGCCAGAAGACACCACTGCTGCCAACTAACTCTACAGGACTCTAAGTGGATAACAAATGAGCACGCACAGAGAGAAGAGAGCAGAGTCCCATCGTGTCACACCATGACAGTTGTGAGGGCTCATGGGAAGTCATGGCTACTGAAGAGACAAACATCTCGTTCCTCTCTCCTGGAGCAATTCATGACTACTGATACTTTAGTTTGATTACTTCTAAGGTAAAATCCAGGTTAAAGTAAGCACAACACTGCTATTAACCAATACCAGAGGGTAGAGATGGTGGTGGGTGCTAAGTACTGGTGCTTGCTTCAGCAAATTACATGGATAAATACAATGAAGGTACATAGATCAGCTTTATTAACACTCATTCCCAAAACAACACCTAAGGTAGCTCCTAAGTGCAAGCTACTTAAAGGCTGTAACTACGAGAAGCAAAGAAACTGAAAAATGAACTCCAGGCAAAGGAAACGAATTGCTTTCATATGCCTGCAAAACGACAGTGGCACACTCAGAGTACTAGTACATAGAACACAGTACTAGTATATAACACACACACACACACACACATACACACACACATACACACACACACACATACACACACACACACATACACACACACACACACATACACACACACATACACACACACATACACACACACACACATACACACACACACACACACACATACACACACACATACACACACACACACACACACACATACACACACACACACACACACATACACACACACACACACACACACACAAGTCTGGCCTTTTTCATGAACCAAACCACTCAGGAAGAGAGCTTCCCACTGGCTTCCTGGAATTGTTTACAGTGGGCAGTGCAACTTCTAGCAAAGTTAAATTCAAGATTAATTATGCAGCTCATTTTGTTTTTTAAAAATTCTTTTCCTTAGCGAATTTATTCGGAAGAGTTTTATATCAGGTAAAGCTCACAAAGTTCAGATGGTACTGTCTTCATATGTTCAGGCTTCTAGAAGAAAATACTTAGGGGGTTATAAATAACTGTCAGGAACTTATTCTGCACTTTCTTGAAGGCTGAGAAATCAAAGATCAAAGTGGCCACAGACTTAGTACTGGTGGTGACGGCCCTTTTCTCAGATGAAACAATTGTGCATGTCTGTACAAGGCTTTTTATAAGGGCACTAATCCAGTGCATGGTGGGAGTTCATGATCTCAGCACTTCTCAAAGGCTCCTCTTTGCATACTATCTTGGAGATAAGGTTTCCCCATATGGATTCCAGAAGGACACAAATACTCACAGACTAGGAAGTAATTCAATCTCTTAAAATGTGCAGCGGAACACTGTAATCTAGGGCCCTCACATAGCACAGGTATACAGTGTACTCCACTGGCACATTAGTTCAATGACATTCATGGCCAACGGGCATGTGGCTTGAAAGGCATTTGATGGTATTGATTACTCTTTTGCCTTTCTATTAATTAGAAAAGAAGCCCTTCCTTCAAAGGAGACTTTTACCACATCCATGCAATGTTATGTGAAAGGAAAAGAAACATGCCAAGTACATGCAGATGGACTAATGTGAGAGTGCCCTGGAAATCAGGCCCAGCCTTGGGAGCTTCTTTTTGCTTTGCAGTCTTCTGCCTAAAACATCAATGTCCTTTGGAAGTGCACTCTTTCCATGTGCTGTGTTTCTGATTTTCACACTGAAGAGAAAGTCTCCAAAGTGGAGCTGAGGTCTGCAAAGAGGCCACACCTTCTCCAACCAGCAACCTCTCTACTCTGCTTAGAATCCTTTTTCCTAAGCCTCCTCTCTGCTGCTCAATCCAAAGCCTCCCTGCTGTACTCTCCTTGCTTCTTTTGTCCCCTGTCTGCCCTTGGTTGTTTAATAGTGACTTTCTGAATCTGTGTGGATCCTTCATTTCTCTAGTAACAGAGTCTTCAATTTTGAATTAGTTCGCATCATAATGCACTTGTATAACCAGGGAAGGCTCCCTCGCAGCCTTCATGGAGGTTTCCTTTGACAATATAATCCTAGCACATTATCAACTGCCAGACAACAACACCTTCATTGTTACAATTCTAGTTCAATCATAGGCCTTGTTTGTGTTTTTAGCAGAACGTGTAGACTTCTACAGACTTCTACTGAATGGTCAATTAATGGAATGGCCACAGCAACTGTTCAACCATTCACCCTAAACTCCCCCATGCTATGCCTTCATTGTGACCACTGTCTACCTATATAACTGTCACTTTAGGAATACAAACTTAGAAAGTATACAATCATTTGAGAATCACTTCTGTAAAACTCAAACACTCAGGAAATCCAATCATATGGCTTCATTTATTAATAAATGTTCCTACTAATAGCTGAGTAGAATTTCATGGTAAGGCCATACTATAGTTTGCTTATCAGTTTACATTCTTAAAAATACATGGGTTATTTACAGTTTGGAGATGTTACTAATGAAGTTGCTATGAACCTTCATGCACAGGTGTTAGGCAAGCAGAAGTTCTGCAGGGGTTTCTAGGGACAGAAACTCCAAGCGACAACTGCTCTGTTGACTAGACACCACTGTGCTTACTCACTCACTTGTTAGGTTGGACAACAGTCAAGGACCCAATTCCCTAATCATTGTTTATTTTCATTTCTTGTTGCATAATTTGCATAATATAACAGTAGTAATATTTACATTAGGATATTTTTATAGCATATTTCCAGAATTTCAATCTTAATCATTGGCAAGTATGTCATAAGTTATTTACACTTTTTGTCCCAAATATATTTATATATTGAGGAGAAATTAAAAGGTGGTAAATGTAGATACCTTTGCCTAATCCTTAGTCATACAATGCTCTAATTAGTGAGTTGCTGCAAAGAAATAAAACCAATTTAGTGGGGTGTGTGTGTGTGTGTGTGTGTGTGTGTGTGTGTGTATGAGAGAGAGAGAGAGAGAGAGAGACAGACAGAGAGAGGGAGACACACATACACACACACACACACACACACACAGAGAGAGAGAGAGACAGACAGACAGACAGACAGACAGACAGACAGACAGAAATTAAAATTTTGAGAATAGGAGAATTGGCTCTCAGAGTTAGAAACTGGCAGCTGGAAATTGTCTGGGCGGATTGGGGCTTTCATCAGTGATCAGTGTTGACTTATTAAGTCTGAAGGCAGAATTTTTCCAATTTTGAGGAATATAATCTTTTTATTATAGATTTTTCAACCAAAAAGAAATCTGCTCACATTATGGAGGGTTATTTACTATTTTAAATGTTGTTCATTACTGAAAAATGCCCTTAGTGCAACAGCTCCACCTTGCTTTCTCCTCAGAAGAAACCAACTGCTGATGCTAGGCTTCTCAGAACAATGAGCTATGGAAACTTCTAGAATTTCCAGATTACCCAACAGATATACTCCACTAGAAAAGAAAAGAAAATGGACTAGATTCAGTTCCCAATTTGCTAGTTATTGTAAAGCTTAAAATCAAATAATGTATCAAATGCCTGGTGTATAACAACTACTCTACAAAAGCAGTTATCACACCACCATGGGAAATTGTGATCTGGTTAACTCACATCTTGGTGAGGCTCACATCTTGGCAAGCCTGCATGTGTTTCCAGAGCTAAGTAAATGATGGCTGGGAGTGGGGGCAGGGGAGCTTCGAATGTGAGAAACACCATCCCATGGTCCAAGCTCAATAAAAAAGGGAAAATAGAGAAAAACAACTGGGTGTTATCATCATGCATCTTTCTGCTTCCTGATCTGTCCAGATAAGAGCAAGCAATCTCAGGTCCCTCAGCCAGAAGATGTGCTACCATCATGTTCCCCACCCTCAAAACATGAGCAAGAACCAGCCCTTCCTTAAATGGTTTCTTGTCAAGCATTAGGCCAAAGAAATGGGAAAACTAACTGTGTAACTACTAGGCTAGATTCTATTTACACGGCAGTCCTACCAGTTATCTTCCACATTTCCATGGCAGTCCTACCAAGCTATCCTCTACATCTACATATGAAGGCTATATACTTTATTTCCATGGGAGTTCCTACTAGACTATATTCTACATTTACATGGTAGTCCTACTAGGCTATATTCCATATTTACATGCTATCCAGTGGCATGCTCTATCAGTTCAGGTTATTAGTGAGGTCTAACAACTCAGAGGCTTTAAGAAGAAAATCCCCTCTTGGGAGATACATGTCTGCAGGGATGGTTGACTCTTGAGGGCTCTCTACTAGCTTCTTAGTGAACATGACAAGTCCTCCCTCTGAATCAGGTCACACTCTGAGGTGGTTGAGTTTAGAACTTTAAAATAACAAAGAAAATAAATACAACTCATAACCCACACTCCTTCAAAATAGCCAACAAGCCAGGGCACACCCCAAATGTCTGAAGCTATGCTGAAATCTCAAGCCTGAGAGAACGAAGCCCTTGCCAGCACTCATGAGGCCAAGCTTAAGTCTGACCTGCTGCTTCTGCAGCACACGTCCATCTTCTCCACACCAACTGCCAGACAGAACACCCAGTTAACTTCAAGATTCAAATAAATCATCTTTTTTTTTTTCAGTAGAAAAATGCTGTGCTGACCCTCCTGTATTTTTATTGGCTAAATCTGGCAACCTACCCACAGGTGGGTGGCAATGCCACACAGAATTCTCAGGGGAAGGCAGTGATGCCTCAAATTTCTTCACAATTACCAGTGGAACCTGTTGTGCAAACTCCCAAGCTCCTGGCCAGATGCCCACACTGTTACCTTCATAGAAGGGGTCTGAAAGGCTATGTGCTGGATTGTAAAGAAACAATTTTTTCAGACAGTGGACACTGGGATGCAAGGGTTAAACGAAGAGAAATAACAATAAAACCTTAGTAGAAGGTAGAGAAACCAGTGCTCAGAACTCCCCACTGGAGTCCCAAGTGCCTCTGTAGAACAGTGTAGACCAGGAGAGTGCAGAAAACAGGAGCAGGTGAGAGTAGCAAGGCCGACCCCAAGGCAACTGTGGGTGTGGTAACTGTAGTGAGGCTGTTCCCCAGGCTCCTTCATGCAGCAGGTGTACACACAGCAACCTCCACTTACACCGGGATGGAGGCCACCCGGGGAGTGGAAAGGGGACCAGCTGCTGGGCCCCTCCTTCGCTGCACCTTTGATACTACCTGAGGTCTGCCTTGGAGGGTGTTCCCAATACCAAATTCTCCTCCTCCCTGCAAGTGGCCACAGGGAGAACAGATCTGTGCATGGCTTGTGGGTGGCCTCACTGTAGCTCCAGGTACTGAAATATGCTTCCAACATGGGAAAAATAAAACAGCAAGCAAAGCCACTGCAAGTGGAGCACTAACAATCTGTGTTCAGGATAACGCTCAGAAATGAGCTTCATTGGGCAGATTCTGTGGCAGTGTACATAGGACTTGTAACCATTTAAACCAGTGTCACCAAGTCACACAGATGACCATACCAGAAAGAAAGACCTCACTGACTGATGTTGAAAGATGCATCTTCTTCAGAGAGCCTGAGCCATTTGTGGTCCTGTCCTCAATTCTGATTACCTCCTCCTAATTAACTTACTGAACCACATGTTTGAAGATTTCCAAGCTGTGGAGAGTTAACTCTGTCCTAGAGGGGATATGCTCTGTCTACAGATACAAATCACTTCCTAGGGTTGTCACTCACATGCAACGGCTATCATTCCATAGCTGTAGGATCTGAATTTAAGATACAGACAACCAGAAACTTTGACTCACTAATGCAGATCTAATGTCAGTACCAGTGCTCACTCAAATGTCTTGTAGCATGACTGCTGTGATGATGGCCAACATGGGCTGTTGCCTTGGCTCCATCAGTAATCAACTAAAATGCAAATTCTTGTGTGGGGTTTTCTTAATTGGATTACTTAAAGTTGGTGTCAGCCCACATAAAAGGACATGGAAGAAGGAAGCTTTCTCTTTTTGCCTGCTTGCCCTCACTGGCAAGTTCATCTATCCTGTTGTTGAGGCATTTATCCACCTGAATTAGAACCAAATTCTTCAAGATTCCAATACATAATGAAGACCAGGTACCTTCCAGGACTCAAGTCCCAGACTGGGGCTGCTAAGAGATCCAGAATGCTGGACTGAACAACTACCAGATTCTCAGCCTTTCCATCCTGAGCTGCCAATGTGGACCAGATCACAAACTGTAAGTCAGTTTAATAAGTCCAGTATGTATGTGGGTGCATATATTTATTCTATCAGTTCTGTTCCTTTAGAGAACTTTGATTAACCCAACACCAAAAGATACAAATACTGTGATAAAAAAATATATATATTCTTATGATAAAGGGAACACCAGTACTTTTACTAAAACTACACAGGAAGATTCTTGTTATATAGATAATCACAAAATAAATTTACTTCACGGTAAATAAAACTATTCTGTCAGTTTACAATAGATAGAAGCAAACCACAATGAAACCAGACAACACAATGTAGGGTATCTAATCATTTGGTGACTGTTACTCAGGATAAAAACGTTTAGAAATAAGTCAACCTCTTGTCAGTTGCAGGAAAAGGTTTCCCTAAAAACATAAAAATGACTCAGGATTGTGTAATACTGCAGAATTTACATATACATTATTTCTTTTAATTTTCATAGTGAAAAAACAAAAAAATATGTATGTAAAATAACAGAGCCAATATTAAAATCTAGATCATGTGTCATCGAAATAATTTGCTTACAAATAAGAACCAGGAGGCAATTTGTTGTGCTTGATTAATTAAATTTGTACCTATAAGTTCTATTTAGAATAAAGTATTATATTTTTAATCAATAGTAGAAGTGTTCAAATAAATCCATGAAGGCCAATCCAAATGTGACACAACTTCAGTCTATTGAGTTAATTTTACATATTGAAGAGCATCATTAGCCTTTGGTAAAAATGCATTCATTTTCTCCTATCTCCATTTACTAATTCTAAAACCTGAAATGACAGAGAAAAATCAATCTGCCTGCAGAGGCCCGTGGAGCCCTCATACTGTGGAGGGTGGTTCTGTCACATGGCCAGGCTTTGATTCCCAGTGGGCTATCCTATGTGCTTCCGGGTTGACTATAGTCTGTAGAGCAGTTCAAGAAAGGCACAGGAGAGAAGCAGTGGCCAAAACGTCTGGAAGACACCTCCATGGTTAAAAGTAGTGACAGGAGACACAGAGATGCTTAAGGGTGCAGCAGCGTATACTCCCTGACATCCATCCTATGTCTAGCTCTTCCAGCCCAGTTGCCCGTGTTGATCAAAGCCAGCCAGATACCCACCACTACATACTTGGCCACAACCCACAAACACACCTTCCACAGAGACATAGTGATCCCAGGATCTCCACAGCCTTTTCCTTCACTGTCCACCTTTATGGCTGACCTTGGTGAGGTTCTGAATCACTCTAATGACGGATGGACCCCACTTCCTCAAATCCTGCAATGAAAGGTCTGTTCCTGTGAGAACACCCTGACCCCATTGCCCAGAATGTCTGGCTTCCCTTGACCAATAGGTTGACTAACAGGTGAAGCCATCCCAGATGCCCTCGACCTTTTGACCCTGTCTCCAAGTGCTGATATTATGGGTGTACACAGCAGGCCTCACTCATCTCCACCAATTTTAAGTGAGTTGTCCAGTTGTAGAGAAAGGATACTCACTGTCACTCAACCACTACTATCCATTTGTCACCAGAGCCTTTTCCTTTCCTCAAACTGAGATTCCAGGTGCATCAAGCAACAATGCCCTGTGTTACCCCGAGCCTCTTCACAGACTCAGGCAAGGGCCATTCTTCTCCTTGCAGTGAGCTTTATTACCCTGGGTACTCACGTATGTGAAACCATACAGTACTTTTCGAGACTGACTGATTTCACTTAGAACTATATCTTCAAAGTTCATCTCTGCTCTTGCATAAATCAGTACAACATATGTATCAGTATATATGTATACAATGGATACGATGGAAGCTTCTTTGTGGTAACAAAGAATACGATGGATAGAGAGTGTCCTACTTTGTTCTTGTATAAACACCACAACAACAACAAAAAAAGAAATTCGGAAAGGAAATTCTTCATTTTAGCTTACAACTCCAGTGTCAAAACCCAACATTTAGGGAAGTCAGAGCATAGCCTCAAGACCAGGAACATATACACAGGGCTGAATCTGAAACCATGGAGGAACACTACTTATTGGCTTGCTCCTTATCATTCTTACACAGCCTACAACCCTACACAGAGATGGCACTGTTCACCATGAGCTGGGCCCTCCTAACCAATAAGCAAATAGGAAAATGTCTCCACCACAAGCCTACAAGTCAATCTAATCAGACAATCCCCAAACTCAGACTTCTCTCGGATAGCTGTAGACTTGCCAATTTGACAAATGATGCTAACTGGAAGGAAGGACCTCTGAAGTGAGTATTTAAAAAAAAATCAGTCTATAAGTCATTAATATTATTATGTACTTTTGTTGTGTATATAACGGAAGAGAATCACATATGTAAATATGAGTTTCTATTTTAGATCCAGGATGAGTGAAGATGTAACCATGTGATATGAGCAAGGATGGAAAGCAGATGGAGCTGGGTAGAGTGCTGTGTGCTACTGAGCTTAAGAAGATGCCAAGCCAAACTAGTGTCACAACTAAATGTTACCACAAAGAAGCTGCCCTAGAATAACTTACAGAGAAAACAAGAATGAAATCTAACCCTCCCACCCCCACCTTCTTGACACTCAAGCACAAAAAGGAATGGCCTTGTGTGAAATGAACAAAGAGAGTTTATCATGATTAGAATAAAATAGCAAAATGAAAGTGTCTGGGGGGAGCAGGACACTGTTATTTGATGCATGTGGGGTCTCAGTTTGAGGAGAAGAAAAGGCTGTGGCAAGGAAGGGGTAGTAACAACTGAATAGCATTGAGTATCCTTTCAAGATGACAGGACAATCACTTAACCTCAGAGGAGATGTGTCAGGCCTGCTGTGCACAACCATAAGCTCAGCACTTGGAGACTGAGACAGCATGTTAGAAGCCTGGCACTCAAAGGTTCCACAAGCAAAAATCAACCACCATCCTAGAGAAGAGTATTTACCGATTTAAGATTTATACTACAGCATCTGAAGAGAGCTTCCACAGAGGTGGCTGGTGCTGCTGTTTTCTTCTGGTTGCTGTAGGTTGTTTCCATACCAACAATAACCCAAGGGTACTCCTTTTCTGGGCCTGCAACTTTCTCTGGCCACAGGCAGTGACTTTCCAATTTCCCTTATGTATAACTGTTTTTAAACACCCTATTTTTTAGTATCTGGCTCCCAAAATATTTTTTTTTCTAATGAAAGGGATAAAAGATAAGATGTCTAAGTTCCTTGGAGTTCACATGAGTTGCAGAAGAGGGAGCCTTGTGACAGTGGGAGGAAGAACATCAATAGGAGAGCTGGGCATTTCTTGGTCTTCAACTCCATGACCAGAATTTTCAATAAGCACTCAGAATGCTGGATTCTGATACTCAGAAGGTAGATTACTCTCTGCTCATCCTAGCTTCTGCAAACTCTATGCACTCTAACCCAGCTAACCCTGTTGCAAGGTCGATGGCTAAGGGTAGTTGCTACTATGCTAAGAACTAAAATTAGCTTAAAGTAACTCCAATTTACTATCAAAGAATTCTCTTGGAAATTGTAAACCATCAAATAGATTCCAGAGTCTCAGGATAATTAGAAATAATCACCAAACAGGCCATATCAGTGAGGTTGTTACTGACAGCAAGATTCTAGATACAGTCTGCCCTGCCATCTTTCCAGAATTCTCTTCACATTCACTTCTTAAGCGATATGTACTAACCCTAAAAGGATCTGTGGCTATCCTGATAAAATAAAACAAGCCCAACTCTTCCCTGAAATACACACATGAGCAGGTTCTCAATTTCAGTTTATTAAGGTATTGTTACCAAGTGTTTTCAAATAAAAACATGCTTTACAGAGAAGCAAGATTTTGTTGCCACAACTATTCCTTTTTCTCAATTACTATGCTCCAACTACAGAAAACGCTATGATCGAGCGGCCAAAGGGAAGCATGTAGGAGCACAAGCCCTGCTCGGCTTCTTTAATAAACAAGTGAGGGTCTGCGTAAAAGCAGCATCACTAAAGAGGACAACAAGATCGATCTTGGAAGACTTTTGAATGATGCAGATCACTAATGTTCAATTATGAAATCTCAAAGGCACTCAGGCAGAGGAAAGATAAGAACATGCATGCATTTACCAATTCTAGTCCCACCTCATTCAGAAACACACCTTCCAATAATGATGCTTCAGAAGATGAAAGGACAGAATGTTTCAAAGACTGACATCCTCAGAAAAGCTTTGAAATCAGAGTAAGACATGAGGATTAAATGTGTGTGGATATGGGCATGGGGACATGGGTAAGGGTGGATAAGGGACGGGGGAGTTTCGGTAGAGCAGTGGTTCTCAGCTGCTATAATGCAGTTCCTCATGTTATAGTGACCCCTCCACTCCATGACTATAAAACTACTTCGTTGCTACTTCATAACTATAATTTTGCTACTCTTAAGAATTGCAATGTAAGTATTTGATAAATAAAGATATCTGATATGTGACCTCTGTATGGGTTGAGACCCACAGGTTGAGAACCACTGCTTTAGACTGTCTAGTCAAATAGGGAAATCTGGCATAGATCTTGGCAAATAAGCTTGGCAGTTAAACTTTTCAAAATGAATATGCTGTGAATATGTTTTGACAACATAAGTACAAGGGCCTAAGTTTGGTTCTCAGAACCCACATAAAGCCAGACATGGAAGTCTGTCTGTGTAATCCCAGCGCTCCTGTGGTGAGATGGAAGAGAGAAAAGAGCATCCTGGGAGTCTCCTGGGCCAGCTAGTCTGCTGTATGCAAACAACAAAAGACATGGCTGTAAGCAAGGCATAAGACAAGAAACATACCTAAGGCTGTCCTGTGTTCTCTGCACTTACACCACACCATGATTATGGCTGAATTCACATAGGAACACACACACACACACACACACACACACACACACACACACACCATAAATAATAGGATATTGTGGCAGCTAACACTGGGGACAGAGGGACAAATGGCTACTTATGCAAGCCCTACTTTTACCATTGAACATATGGCTGCATTCTGGATAAGGATGGCCAAAATACATCATCCTCTATTCACTATCTGTATAGCCAGTCCAATGAACCATTTTTTTTGTTTCTTTTGCACATCTTCTCTACACCATATGCCTTGCCTTTTAAAGTACTTTTACATTTTTATATACCATCATGAAGAAATTTCATCAATAGTACAATCTTAACTACAACTTATGTGTTTATAATAATCATTTACCTCTTCACCAATAGTGCTTTTTAAACTTTAGTTGCTGTATTCATATTTCATATTTAACTTCACTGTATTTGATAAAATAACTATGTTGTGAATTTGCACATACAAGTGTGTGTGTGTGTCTGTATGTGTGTCTGTGTGTGTGTTGAATTTGCTCATCTCTGTCTTTGCTGCCATGCTGTTCAGACTACATGATTTCTCCACATAGCCTCTGCCAGGACCCTCCACACTGATCTCCACAATTCACTCACCATTCTGTAGTTATGGATCTCTTAGAAATGCAAATCAGACCATGTCATCCCACTGCCTGAAACCTTCTGATAACTTCCCATTGTTCTTGGGATAAAGCTCAAAATTTCTAATCGGAACACGTACAAAAGTGAGACTAAGCCACGGTGTTAGAAGTCAAGAAGTGGGTACTCTAGGTGGGTGGCTAATGGAAGAGAGACAGCTTTCTAGGTTGCTAGAAATTTTCTGACTCTTAGTTCGGGTACCTGTAAAATAATTGTGGACAGTGAGAAATTATCAAAGTGAATGCTTAAGCATGGGGATTTGTCTGTATATATGTTATTCTTAATAAAATTATGAAACAAAAAATGTGAAAAGAAAAACCAATGGATTCTGCAAACAAAGGAAACAGTGAGAAATGTTATCTTCACATACGAGCATCATGGAAAGGGCTCCAGCATGCATCGTCTCAGATCCCACTCCGCTCCCATGCCATTCCCTTCTCCCTTTCTCTCCCATACTGCGAGCAGCCGTGAGGCTGTCATCTGGATTTCAAACAGAACACAAAGGCTCATCTTTTAATACATGAGCTCCAATAGACATTATCTCATCATAAATATGAAAGAGGATGTATCCCATTGATTTTCGGTACATGATTGCAACAGAAACTATTATAGCTCACACAAACCATTCCAGATAATGACTTCTCATTCAGTTTTAATATTTAACTTCCAGGAAGAATTATACAAATGATTAAATATTCTATCGCATGTTCACCTCCAATTTCATTCAGGAATGTTGTCCATTATCTTTCATTTACAGCATATTACTTAGGCAGAAATATCACAGTATGATTTAGAAAAAGTTTGCATTTTCATCCATTATCAAGAAATCTATTAGCAAAAAGCAAGATGATTCAGTAAAGAGAAAGTTGGAAAGGACTCCACCCTACAGGTGTTGTTGCAGAGTGACAGTTCTGACAAGGCAGCAGATGTTGAGGGGAAGCCCTTGAGTAAGTACAGCTAATGATGCTTGGCCTCGTCATTAAGCCTTCTCACTCAGGCAGCCCAGACATGATGTGCCACCAGCAGCAGCAGCTCTGGAAGCTGCCACTGCTTTCATCTGCATACTGCACCAGAGCATGCAACACTGTGACAACAGTGGCTACATTGACGGTGCAGATCAGGGGAGATGCCCTTCATTGCTCACAGCTTCTTCAGGGACCAAAATCTTAGCAGTGGGGGATTTGATTATGGTAGCTGGTCAATTGTAGGAGCCATCAAAGATGGTTTGCACCACATCACCTCACTTGGCTGTTGGCTTCACTACAAATCTAGGTATATGCTTCCCTCCACTTTCGCAGAGGGTTAGAGTGGATGCTCAACATCTACTCAGCATCAGGAAGGACCTAGGAGATAAGTTCTACAAAGGTGTATATTTAAGAGAAGTGGAGATGGCTATTAATGTCAAACATTTTCTGAATAATAGACTCCAGGTAAAGACTATAGGATTAACACACTGAGACAGTCATGTTCTCTCCAGTAAGAGTAGGATGTCCAGGCAGAACTCCCGGCACTTTGCATCTGGTCACTGCCTAAAGCTAATGCAATGTGATCAAAACAATGCTGTCTTCATCAAGTGCCGCATGCCCTCTTCACCTCATTTCCTTCTCAAGTCAAACAAAATAACAGCGATTTCACAGGATATTGTGAGAACAAAAACAGAATTGATAATAATAGAGTCACTGCATACTGTTCTTGGTAAGTATTCTGTTACCAAGCATTTTCCACAAGATTCATAGAAGCAAGACGAGAACATACTTAGCTCTCCAGATAACACATGGGCCAACAAGATGGCTCAGCAAGTAAAGGTGCATGCAATCAAGTCTAATGAGCTAAATTTTACTACTGAGGTCTACATGGTGGAAAGAGAGAACCTAATCTTGTATGTTTCCTTTGACAAAAACCTCCTTCACACACACATATATACACACTGAGATGTACACATGCTCAAATACATATATACACATGTATACACAACATATCTCATGTATACACAAAAATAAATACACATAATTTTAAAAGGGGGAAATAATGCCCCTGTTAACATAACAGAGCAGTGACTAAAGAACTAGAAGTTCAAGGCGCCTGGAGCCACATCTGTGCTGAAGTATATTCACCATATACAACTACACACTGTCTTCACCATGCACACCAGTATCACAGTAACTCACTATGCTTACCATACATACCAATACCAGAGTTATACACTGGACTCTCCATGTACACCAATGCCACAGTTACTCAGTAGGTTGAACAAAGCTGGAGTTATACACTATGTAACAATACTACAGTTACAAACTGTGCTCTCCAATGTTGAAGTTAGGTAGCATGTTTACCAGTGCTAAAGTTGTGCTTACCAATGCAACAGCTTAACACCAAAGGATGAAATTTCCATAAAATGGATGGTGCATGTGATAGTGTTTATACATGTAGCCTGTTGACCAGTAGGCAACACAATCTAGGTCTGTTTAAGTACCTGGTGCTTGCAGAGGAAAATGTCATAAAGGGGCATTTCTTAGAATGACTCCCCAAAAGTTAATGAAAATATCCATAGTTGAAGTACTCCAAAAGTTATATAGAGCCCATCTCTCAAGTTTTATACAAATAAAATATGACATTTTATAAGACAGTCTTCAAGATACTCTTTAGAAGGTATAGTCTGTGCATAGTTGATTAGAATGCACCATTAGAATAGGCTGGTAAAAAAGAAAAACACCATAAGTTCAAAGAAAACAGCTTTAAAAAAATATACTGGGCTGGAAAGATGGTTAAGTGTTGAGTCTAGCATGGCCATGTAAGGGACAGTATGACATGTTTTCTTGACCCTGGAATATAGCCAGCATGGCAAAGGTTGCTGTGAACATAAGGCTTATTTGTATAATAGTGTACATATTTTCATGTACCTCCTTCAAGGAATGCCCTGTCTGCTAAGGCTAATAACTCCATGATAATCAGAGACAGCATGAGTCCTGGAAGCAAAGGCACAGCATATCTCAGCAAAATGGTAAAACACTGTGACCTTCAGGATAGCCCTAAGGCTGTAGGAAAAACACTGAAAACATAAGTTCGAAAATATATAATTTCTCAACTATGCAAAAATATAAGAATGTAATATGGATTGTATAAAGAGCTTCACACATATAAAGGAACAGAGGAAGCTGTACTCTGAGCCAGATTGCCAGAAAGATACAAAGACAGGCAGATACAAATGCAGGTAAATTCCTGAGTTCAAGGTCAGTCTGGGACAGAGCAAATTTAGGTACAGGCCTAGTCAGAATGGTAACTGCGAGGCAGGGGTCCACACAGCTATCTTACTGTCTATGCTTCTGCTTGCTGTCTCTTCCTAAGAGTCAAGAGGCTAAGGTCAGAAAATGCTGATTCATGGGATGGTCAAAAGAGAACCTGGAGGAAATGACTGAATTGATAATGTAAATAAAAACCTGGGCTTTTGGTCTGCACAAGAAGAGCTAGAAGAAAGCAATAGCAGTTATTAGACTTTTTCTGTGGCTAGAGCAGGGCTGTCTGAAGATCTCTGGAGAGTGAACACAGCTCTTAAAGAAATTTTTCTAACAGAATTTCTGATTTTGGAGGGAAAATCCATGGAGAGCTAACACAGCTCTTTCAGATTTTTTTATAGCTCTTTTAGAATTTTTTTCTAATTACTCAGGAACCAAACACAGTCTTTTAGAATGTTTTCTAGCAGCTATCCAGAGAAGGCTGTCTGAATAGCAAACTTTTAGAATGTGTTCTGCCTTTCTGATTTTGAACAGAACACCCAGGAATTACTTTTAAAATTTTTCTAACTGGATTTCAGCCTAGGTTAGAAGATACAAGAATTTCTGACCAAAGTCAGAAAATTCATGAGCTATCCAGAAAGCTTTTAGAATTTTTACTAGCAGAGAATTTTTACCTCAAGCAGAAAGCTAGCTGTCTCAACCAGAGAGTTTTTTAGAATAGCAAGAAAAGGCTGTCTCAAGCAGAACACATAGAGTAGTCTAACAAGCTGTGTTGAGCAGACTATAGAGCTAAGAGCTATGCACAGAGAGGTGTGCAGGGAGCGATCTCAAGCTGAACATAGGCTGCCAGCTTGGTCCCACAGCTTGGGTTTGACTTTGAGTCGTTTGTTTTCACTGCAAGCACCCCTTCTCTCTCAGACGCCCTCTCCAAGCAGAGGGGACCTTGGCAGGTAAGAGCACTGGCTGTTCTTCCAACAGGCTAGGGTTCAATTCCCAACTGTCTGTAACTCTAGTTCAGGGGATCTGCCACCATCTTCTGGCCTCAGTGTGGTATGCAGATGAACATGCTGGCAAGAACACCCATAAACACAACATAAAATATTTTTTAAAAGTTCTACCCTAATAAGATTATCTTAATAAAGAATTATACTGCAAATGACAATAAGACACATATGATTGACTTTATGAAATGCTTTCTATTCAGTCATCTTCATTGTGAGATCATATACACATATTTGATTTTTTGCAAAACTGTGGTACAGTACTTACTGGATTTAGGAAGGGGGACTGAGTTTCAAGCTTTCTGATTTCAGATGCCAAAGAAATCAGTCATGTGAACAAAAATCGGTCACTTCAGAGTTACAAATACTAGGCTGCTGTTGAGAAGATCATAGGGGAATCCCAAGTAAGATGTCACTCTCAGAAAGACCATCATACTTAGGAAACATGTTTATTATTGTTCAATGTACCTAAAAACCCCCATTCAGAGTATCTCAACCAGTGATATCGAAAGAGTCTTTGGGAACAGAAAGAAGTCCTCAGCATTATGAGGATGAAAGGCTGGGGATGCACAAGTAATGAGGATGATAGGAATGTAAGAGGAGGGAGGTGGAGAGAAAGGAGAGAAGGGAATGAGAGACCAAGGCTACACAATCCAGTACTGCTAACTCATGGTCAGTGCAGAAAACAAAGACAAAGGACACCTATATTTTTAAAAGCCTTTGAATATAAAAATAAAATGAAGCTTGGGTATTTTAATAGTAATTTTGTCTGCACATATACAAAAATCTGATCTTTACCTTATGAACTTGCATAGTTATCCTGGCCCTTGACTAAGGAAACAGACTTATCTGAATATAAAGTTCAGATAACACACACATGTTATCTGAAGAACCTGTATATCCACTGCACAACAACATAGCTTAAATCAGGGAATGTACAGCTTCACCTGTATGAAGCTTGACACATTCGCCAATTCTTCAGAGAAGCCTGTTCTTCCTCATCCCATCCTACATCCCACATTTCGCTTGGCATTGAAGAAACAGCTTCCTTCCTCATCCTGTCTCACATGATTTACCTGGTTTCTGAAAAGCCCTATAGAGTAGAATGGTGATGTATCTGACTGAATCATTTTTACCCCTATAAGTAATCCAGCACCCATATTCCTGCAAGTGGCCCCAATAAAACATACTTATTCACAAGCTAGACTTCTGTGGTGTCCATACTTTGGTGTGTACAAGGCTCTCTTTCTGGGATGAGAAGACACGTGCATATCTCGTCTCTCCAGGAACCTGTCACACAATACGTTATACCTCACACATGTGTGCACACACAAATAATAAACAAACAAACGTTTTTGAAAAGAGAAAAGAAAACCTAAAAATATACTATAAACTTGTAACCCATAAGCACTCCTGAATTGAGAAGGTAGGCAGGTAATCAAACCAAATTCCTGGGAGCGGTTGGTTACAGAAGGAGGACAAATGGACTACTGGCTAAGACACTTAGACTTTATCTGTAATTTATTTTTTTGAAAAGAATTCAAAATTTGTGATAAAATTAAAATGTATTAATTATCTAGAAATTCTGGCTGTAATTTTTACTTACCCCAAGCTAAAATGGCAAGTGTATGGCTCAGCATAAAAACTAACATTAACCACTAAGGATACTGGGTGGCTGTTATGCCCATAGAGCCTACAGGGAAGACTTTCCTCAAACATCTCCACATGACAGTTCTCCAGAAAAGAGCAGTCTTCACCATGAGGGTGACTTCAATTTCCATCAAAAGCATAATTTTGTAATTTCTCCTGAGTCACAGGAAGAATTATTTGGTATATGTTTAAAAACCCAGGACAGAAGAGGGTTGGTGAGATGGCTCAGTGGGTAAAGAAAGGCTCTTCCCATCAAGACTGACAACCTTAGTTCCAGCCCTCAGGTACACCAGGTGGAAGGAGAAAGCCAATGCCTATAAGTTGTACTTGGATTCCACAGACAAGCCATGTGTTTGCTAAATGTATAAGCAAGTGCCAATTTATGATGACTACTCCCAATTGTATGCTAAAAAACTACACTTCCTTAAATAGTCTAAGTTTTTAAAAACACCTGACTGAAAATAGTTATATATTTTTTAAAGAATCAAGCAACTGAGGAAAGTGATAGACTAATGAGCAACTGCATCTCACTGCTTCCCCAATAACCTTTTAGATGCTTACTGTGCCAACAGAGGCTGAGAACTAACTGCCAGCATCTCTAACTCCACTCTCACATTCACTAAAACCCATTTAGTGCTAAGCAACAGGTCCTAAGTTTACAGTCTATTCCTTCTCTGTGTATTCAGGCACAGTATTCAAATGCTTCAACAAAGACCATCACACTAGCATGAAATAAAACTAAAGAGCTAACTGTTGCTCCAAGAAGGAACATCCAAGCTAATGCAACCTGTCTTCTGTTCCCTCATTAATATATCACCAGGAGTAATAACAGCCATAGCAAGTTGCCGAGTGCTGAGTCCTTGTCTATCCTATGATCAGTACTTTGTGCAGATTTCATAATTTACCTACTCCCACCAGCCACTCCATGAAGCTAGCTCTGTTATAAGCTTCATTTTGCAGAACAGTAAAAAATATACAGATGTGAAATGTCTTGTCCCAAGTCAGGTAGATACCACAAACTGGAGAAATATTTCAACTGACAATGAAGTCAGGATACTACATAAACCACACAGACAGAATGCCTTATGAACAGTTGAGTGGGATTACGTCTAGAACAAAAAATAATACAACAAGGCAAAGCAAATACGCTATAAAATTACACCACCTCTCATAGACATTCATCCCCTACATTTTATCACAGCCATTAGAGAACATCAGATCTAAACTAAATATACCAATAAACATTTAGTTGTAGAGTGGGAATGCACTGAGCTCTATCATTCTCTTCCTCTGAGACGAGCAGAAAGCCAGAGGATATTTCATGACAGCTGCCGGCTACGAATGGCGTCGGTGCTGCAGCTTCAATGAATCACAATTATCTGATCGACTCTGGTCACGATCTCAAAGAATTTGGTTTTATTAAGATGCCCTGATGCACTACTTTTGTGACACCAAGTCAAAATTATCAACAATCAAAAATGAGGCAGCAAAGAGAGCTGCATATTTGGGCTCATTCCAGAGCCACCTACAGGGCAATGCCACTGTGCCTTCAGCAGCTGTTTCTACTTACCTATGGAGAGACAGGTGCAGCACAAAAGGAGCCCACGACTCTGCACCTGCTCACTTCGAGCCAGCCCAGGTCCTCAGCAAACGTGACCTCTGTCGGCCTGTCACAGGAGCAGATGGTCAGGGCAAGACCAGGACTCTCTCATCCACTTGACTTTGCTTCAGTTTAATTCACTCAATTTAACCAATCTTACAGAACTCCACTCACAGGTGCTTAAAGCCATCGCTGCAGCAAAGTTGGACTCCTCCAGGAAGCCCTGACATCGAGCACTGCAGAAAAACTTCACCAAGTCAAGGGGAAGTGGAGAGTCAGCTTGAAGTTAAGAAAGAAAGGGAAAAAAACCCTCAAAAACACTTGTGGGGGCTCACATCTGAAATCCTAGCAGTGGGAAAGTTAAGGCAGGAGGATTGAGAGCTCAAAGCTAGGTTAAAGTATAAGATCGTGCACGCACGTGTGTGTGTGTGTGTGTGTGTGTGTGTGTGTGTGTTGTATCATGAGACACACTCAAAAAACACAAACACTTAGAAATACCACCCACAGAACTTATCAGACAAAAGTCGATTTTAAATTGAGTACTGCTGTGTGGGGCCTGGAGGGCTGTGCGGACGCCTAGGATGAAGACTGTACAGTTCAATGCCTCCACGACACTGAAGTGAAGCCAGGGCCTCATGTGGTTGACAAGTGCTGTGCTACTGAGCTACAGACCTTCTCTGTCAAAACTGTTTTCTATTTACAGTTCTAAGCAGCTATGTCTTTTCACCTGTGAATATCCTTTTGCCATATCTATGAAGCTTTAAAATAGATATTTAAAACATTGGTGTTCTTCTTTGTAGCTTTCCATATGTCACAGTTCTACATCTCTTTTTAAAAAACTATTACATTGTGTGTATGTATGTGCACAAAAGGATGAAACTCAAATCTGATAGCAAGTGTCATTGCTTGCTGAGCCACCTAGTGTTTCCTCTTCAGTCTCTGGTGTCTTGTAAGGCCCCTCCCTCTTTTTGAACCTCCCTCTTAGACGCTGTCCATCTGTTTCTCTGTGAAAGAAAAAGTATCAAGCTCTCTAGTAAGGATTTGGATGACCACAGTTCTGGAGTGTGATTTAGCACATCCCCATGTTTTCTACACTATTGTAATAAACGTCCAGATTAATTTCTTGGTAAGGTTGCTTCAGAACTTGGACACATTTGTTTTAGAGATGCACAGGTAACCCTGGTGCTTTAGAGATGGAGACAAAAGCCACCCCATGTCTGAAGATGCTGTGGCAACTCTGAGATGGAGAACAACCTTGGGAGTAAATTTAAAACAGGAAAACGCTTGATTGAAGCATAAGAACCATGTACGCACATAAGAAATGCACATGGAAGACTAAAGGAGTTGGCCCAAAGAGAGAAGAAAGTCAGCACATCACATAATATGGGTAGGTCTCTTATCTTCAGTCAGGTGACAACATGTGCATACAAGTACTGCTAATGAGTGAACTTGTTATAGCTCAAGCCAAAAGGTTCTGAGTTCTGTTTTGCTCAAGATCACTGATGACTTATGACCATAACAACAAGACGGCTAAACTAGGAGAATTCCAAGTTCAAAGTCAACCTGTCTTAAACCAAACTCAAACTAAAGCAGAAAAGGACAAAGGACAGGATGAGTGGTGCTAGACAGCTGTAAGGAGCATTGGAAGGATGGTCTGCACACTGGGGCTGTGGACTTGATTTTGCACCTCATTCCTAATCCTGTAGAGAACTCCCTCCAACATTCAACATGATCAAGCCGTTCAGCATGGAAGTCATATTGTGTCTATATAAACACAAGAGAGTGAAAATCCAGTTGTCCTACATCCACTAAAGGGCATTTATGGATGGTAATGTAATAAACCTTGTATCTCTAAAGTCCTTATTTTCAGTTTGGGATATGAAAGACAGCTATAGCCACTGGTGAAGTCTAGGTGGGATTCAGTATAGGTACTATGACTCTGAGTTGGCTCCACCGACATGCCTTCTACCAGGGCCCTACTGGGAGAGTAAACACACTTGACCCTTGTTTCACCTCTACCCATAGAAAAGCTTCAGCAGAAAAGAATCAGTACTTCAAAACCTCAGACACCAATTCCCAGCAGCGTTAAATGTGATTTTTTTTAAAAAGAATTTTTTTTACAAGTTTTTGAATATTGTTCATTTTTTAAAATTGTATCCTTAAAAACACAGACATGGATACTGACATTTAATCATTAAATACTGCATACATGCACCAAAACACCAAACTGTGTCTTATAAACACATTAATTATCAAGGGATGAAAAACAATGGCTCCAAGGAATTAAATGGAATCATGATTGGAAGACAACATATGACAATAAAGAAAGGCAACAGAAAAATGAAAAATCAGGCCACCATGTAGACATGTGGATGTGTACAAACATGATGGTTTTCTGAGAGCTTTACTCATAAACACCAAAAAAAAAAATGGCACCCCCAAACAAACAAAAGTACTAAGCCCTTCACCAAAATGGAATACTACTCAAAAAATTAAATGAAATTAACAAGCAGTGATATTAATGAACCTCAACTACATTGTGTTAAATGAATGAAATTGGAAGTGCTCATAGCAGAGGGAGAGAATATCTGTCTTCTTGGATTTTCATGTTGAGCCCTGTAAATGAGACTGATGAAATAAGAAATGGACAAGAAGTATAAGCAAATGCATTCACTGTAGCATAAGAGCATTTCATTAGAAAGCCAAGGGTCTTCATGAGGAAATAAGGAGTACAGACTGGTTCAACTTTGCGAGCCTACGCCAGGTGTGGAGAAGAGTGAACACTGTGAGACAGTATGACAAAGGGGCTTGAGCTGGAGACAGTGGACTGTGCAGAGATGGGCAGGCCTGTCCCTGCAGACTCTTGTCAGGGGCCCTCTGTCACTGGAGACAGTGGACTGTGCAGAGATGGGCAGGCCTGTCCCTGCAGACTCTTGTCAGGGGCCCTCTGTCACTGGAGACAGTGGACTGTGCAGAGATGGGCAGGCCTGTCCCTGCAGACTCTTGTCAGGGGCCCTCTGTCACTGGAGACAGTGGACTGTGCAGAGATGGGCAGGCCTGTCCCTGCAGACTCTTGTCAGGGGCCCTCTGTCACTGGAGACAGTGGACTGTGCAGAGATAGGCAGGCCTGTCCCTGCAGACTCTTGTCAGGGGCCCTCTGTCACTGAAGACAGTGGACTGTGCAGAAATGGGCAGGCCTGTCCCTGCAGACTCTTGTCAGGGGCCCTCTGTCACTGGAGACAGTGGACTGTGCAGAGATAGGCAGGCCTGTCCCTGCAGACTCTTGTCAGGGGCCCTCTGTCACTGGAGACAGTGGACTGTGCAGAGATGGGCAGGCCTGTCCCTGCAGACTCTTGTCAGGGGCCCTCTGTCACTGGAGACAGTGGACTGTGCAGAGATGGGCAGGCCTGTCCCTGCAGACTCTTGTCAGGGGCCCTCTGTCACTGGAGACAGTGGACTGTGCAGAGATAGGCAGGCCTGTCCCTGCAGACTCTTGTCAGGGGCCCTCTGTCACTGAAGACAGTGGACTGTGCAGAGATGGGCAGGCCTGTCCCTGCAGACTCTTGTCAGGGGCCCTCTGTCACTGAAGACAAACCTTTCCAGTGGGTATAAGGAGGGCATGTCTTAGATGACACTCTTGTGTGAGAGTCACAATGGCCATTTCCCAAATTCCTTTAGTCTAAAACAAAGGTATCTTCAGGTACCACACTTGGGGGTAGAACATTTGCAACCTCATCAGGCTCCATACTGAATAAATCCATTCATATGCCATGTAGGAAAGACAAACCCCAGAACAGAGAAGGAATCCCTACCTGCCAGGACTTGCATTAAGGAGATCCAGGTATCAGGGAACAAGGATACATTTTACAGGTAAGCCAACTGCTCTGGACCTGGACTATATTTGCAGTTACAGTGTCCAAAGTCAACATATTTTAAAGTATGAATATAAAATACTGAACCCCATTGAAGGTTTCTAGAAGTAAGAGATTTGAAAGTATATAAACATGAACTTAAAAAATAGAATTAAGATATTAAAACTATAATGAAGAACAGACAGGAAAGAGGAAGGAAGGAAGGACAAAAGATATTTTATACCCAGGAATTTCAGGAATAAATGGACTCCAAAGAGAAAAATTGAAATAATATAATTGTTTAACAGCAAGACCCCAAATAAGCAACTAAAAAAGCCACTGGTTTAATAATTAATAAAAAAAAAGTGCTATCAAGTTTTAGACAAGTACAACAAAATTAATAGCTTTCCCATTTATAAAGGATCAAGCTAGAAAAGATGAGATCACAGGTAAGCTGAAAGTAAGTTCAATGACAAATGCACAGAATTCAGTATACAAATAGAAAGTCTAAGCGTTGATATAACAAACACAAGAAATATATGCTTCTTGATACCATAAACTATGCTGCATCATGAAATGTCATACTGAACCAACAGGTCAGTATCATCTTAGAACATGAAAGAATGTTAGATATCCAAATGTTTGTCCGTCTCTTCTAAACCTTCATCCTAAAGTAAACTCTGGATCACAATGAGTTAAATGCAAAGAGAATTGTAGAAGAGAACATACCACCTTGGTGACTGGTCTCATCCTCAGTCCCCTGCTAAGGAAGTCCCACAACTTACTCAATAAGTTTCCTGTCATTTTTCTTGTATCTAGTGAATATGCAAATGTGCATGAAAACAATAATGAGAAATATTACTCCTCCTTTACTGAACTATTGTATAAAGCTTCTTTCTTCCCTTTAAAATGCAGAAACTGATTATTTGAATTTTAGATAATCCAATTCCAGATATGCTTTCAAACTCAAACCATATACAAATTCAAGAAACGAATTATAAATAAGATATAATTTATAGAGAAATATACAAATAACTAAAAGATCACAGAAAATATATTCTTATTTATAAAATATGTGACATATTGCGGAATTTGATTCATGTCTAAACATCATGAAACCTATGTAATCCCAGAACTAGACAAAGGCAGGAGGACTGCCGAGAGCGTGGGGCCTGCCTGAGCTACTGAGTACAAGATCAGCTGGGGTCCACAGAGAAAGCCTGTATGGAGAAATCCTTAGCACATTTTGGACAACATGCTATTACCTCATATTCATGGTCTGCATATTCTGGAGCTCTTGTCAACTTCTCATGTTGATTCCTAAGAGATTTCTTACAAAATCACCATTAAAAAAACAAAACAAAAACCTAAAAAACCAAATGTTTACCCTTATGCCTGTGACACGGAAAACACAGGTTGTTTACAATTTTTTTTTTGATCATTGAGTAGTTAAAGCCCCCAAATTCTAAGGCACTTAAACCCTCTAAGGTAGTAAATAAACCATGGTTCTCTAACAAGATGAACAGGCAAAATCAAGTCAGGCCATTCTCTTCCAACACCCATAGAGGCACAGAAATGTGGAAGGCGAAGATGACCCCCAAGAGAGAGAAGACAGAAAGCTTGCAGAGAGAATGGACTCTGTCAGAACTCTGCATTGTCAGATGAAAACCTGCCAGTCAGGATAAACCAACCCTTCACTGAAAATAACGAAAGGCTCTATTTATGAATAAAAGCAAACATGGCTAAGATTCTGTTTAAATGGGTCAGGTTCTGGGGCTCAGAAGTCCTCCAGGGTAAAGGTCATGCACTGCTAGACAAGAAGCCAGAAGTTAGGAAGGACTAGACGAGGGGCATGGTGAGAAGTCTGGGAAGTCCAGAGGGAAAGAGCTGCTTGCTGCTAACAAGTGTCAAAGACAAAGAAGGGTTAAATGTCAATACAACAGCAAGTGATGGAGGCAAGGAAGCCCAGGCATAGATAAGCATCTTGCGGATATTCTTTGAATCTCTAGTTCTTCATCTGTCAAGTGTGGACAAAGATTACCTGAAATAGTTGTTTTTAAAGTTAAGTGGTACAGAAACTGTTAAAGTGTCTGATGCATAACAAACAGGGTAAATCATTTACTTAACGTCGAAACCATATCAAAGGAGTTTGGTATTCAAGAGGTGAACTCTACTTATGACCAGAGAAGACTAACTCTTCCTTATATGACAAAAGTGTCTTTCCTCTTCTTAGGGAACATGGCTTTGAGAGTGTGCAGAGGTTCTGAGCCACAGAAAAGAACAGCACCATCTGAGAACAGTTCTAAGCTTGTGCAAAAGCGTCTCCAAATTTGTCACATGCAGGCCATGATGGTGAGCTCTAAAGGTCGAAGTACTTAAGTAGAGAGTTGGGAACAATAGTGCCGTCTGGAGGCACAAGAGCAGAATGGATTCTGTACAGGTGAGCGATGAGAGAGTGTCACAGATGAAAGCCTTGAGGGAACAAGGGAGAAGGTCACTAGATAAGCAGATAAGCAAGACATTTGGCCCTGTTGCTTTACTGCCTGAGCCTATTCCCTACACCACTCTACTAACAAAATTCATGATATGAGATACATAAAAATACCTAATAGTTTAGTTAAGGTGAGAAAATATAGCACCCATAACTATAATGCAACACAGAAAAAGTAAATGCACCACACTATGCAGGGGAGGGGGTATCACTAGAAAAGTAATCAGAACCAATCCCACAACTGTTATAGCAGTTTGAGCTTAGTGTGATTGGAGGACACGGGGTCAGCAAAGACTCCCATCTTGGTAGGGAAAGTCTAGATAGATAACCTTGACAGAACAGCACAAAGTGGGGCAGTCAAATCCAAGATTAGAAATGGAGACCACAGGGGTAACTTCCCAGCCTGAGGTGCTTACAGCCACACAAAGCCAACTCCAGATGCAGTGGACTGTGTAAGAAACAAGTCAAAACAAGGCAAGTGATAGATTCAGATTCTAGAAGAAAAAGGGCTCAATCAAGATTGATGTCAATGCACAGGCTTAAAACAAGGACCAAGTCATGACTTGAGTGGACAGAGAACACTAAGAAATGAACACAGAAGTAACTGAGAGTCATAAACAGGTGCTCTGGGTTCATATATATAGCTGAAGGAACAGGATTAGGGCCAGCCTGGGTATGCCCCAGGGCAGCCAGTTCAAGCTGGTCTGCATATGGGCTAGATAGATCCAGTTCAGTCAGTTGACCCTGAGGCCACTGGAGGATTCTGGAAGTACAGGAATCAGAGAGTAAAGGTAATGGAGGATTCCAGAGAGGCTCAGACACACCTTTAAGGCAGCAGGCTAAAAATTCCCCAAGTCTTGTCAGGTTTTAGATTGCAGAGCTGTGGATAAGACTTAGCTTTGTCAGGTTAGAATCACTACCCTACTTAAACATTAGGAATATCTTTAGACAAATTTCACAAATTGCTTAAGAACCTATTTTTGTTCTACATTTAACAACATAGTCTGCAGTAAAGCTTAACTAATTGCACTGGTCTTCAGATCACACAGCTACTTAGGCCATAGATACACCTAATTCTGTGATATTCACAGCAGCCACACACTCATGTTCTGAACATGGGCTGTAGGAGGCTGAATTTATAATTCATCACTTTATCTTCTAGTACACTGCACATGTCCTATGTTAAGTAAACGTGTTCACTGACCTAAGTGCATTGAACTTCTTAAACTAATAGGGCTAACATACTGTTCTAGTTTACTTTCTGTTGCTGTGATAAACACTGGCCAAAAGTAGCTTAGAGAGGAAAGGGTTTCTTTGGCTTTGGCCTGGCTTCCACTTCCAGGTCATAATCCATCATTACCAAAGCCAGAACTGAAGGAGAAACAGTGAGGACTGCTGCTTATTGGTTTGCTCCCTGGCCCAGATCCTGCTACTTTTCCTATAAAGCCTACGGGATGCCACCACCGACCATGGGTTGATACCACTCACATGGGCTCAGCCCTCCTACATAAATTCGCTATCAGGAAAAGACCCCACAGACATAGCCACAGGCCAACTAATGGTAGCAATTCCTCAACTGAGGTTCTATCTTCTCAAGTGTGTCAAGCTAACAACCGAGATTAGCCATCACACAGGTCTTAGTGACACTTATAGAATGGGAACAAATACTGCCTGTGAGACAATGGTAACATGGGCATTTCAGAGATGGCCATGTTTCAGTTCTGAAGCAAGCAAATAACTTCCAGCCAGAGTTTGTGCTTTCACTAAACTAGGCCAAGGAAGAAACAACAAAAGCAAACTAAAGGCAGGGATACTACAATTCAGGCACATTTCCACAAAGATGAGCCCAGGCATGTCCAGGGTGATGTGCACAATGCTAAACCCTCATATCCACTGTTTGTATTCGAAGCATTAGATATCATGTATCACTGTGAGTTCTGCTCCATCCCCTGGAGCAGCACAATGACAGAGGTGTGACACTAAGAGGCCACACCCTTTCTTTTCCTATAATGCACTTTCAGCCTCCAGCGACAGTCCCAGTTGATGGAACAACTTCAAAGGAAAATTGTTATTACTGACATTCTACACAGATGAGGAAACTGAAGCTCAGGAAATGAAGGGATTTTACAAGACCATGAGCCCATGAAGCAATGTAAGTCAAATTCACAGCAGACCTGCCTGAGTCTAAAATGTATAGCCTTCTCCAGACATGTGTGGCACACACCTGTGATCCCAGCACCCAGAAGGTTGAGGCAGGAGGACTGCTTGGGATCAGCCTTAGTTCCTCAGTGAGACACACATATGTATATTTATTCTTTTTAGAGACCTATTTCCTACATGATCACAGTAAAAACTGGAAAATGAAGCAATATCAATAAACTTAATTAGAAGTATGAGATTTCTCACCGATATATAAACATTTCCATTTTCTTCTAGAACAGTTCTGTTACTTCAGAGATTATTTCTAGTACAGTCTTTGAGATGGCTCAATGGATATGGGAGAACGCTGCCAGACCTTACAGCCTGAGTTCTATTCCTAGTACTGTGTGGTAGAAGAAAGACCAGATGTCTTCTGACCTCATACAAATATGCCTGTGCCAGCACACACAGGCACACACACCACATCCTCCCCGAAAGCCCCCAACACCCCACACCTTCACAAACACACACACACACCCCACCCTCTTCCCACCCACCATACATGCACTCAACCTCACACACAACCCTCACACCTCACACTATCACACAGAGTCCACACACTCACATACCCCCATACACACCCGCACACACCACATACACCAAATAAATATGTATATATTTAAAAAAAAATGCCTGGGCTGGACAACTTAGTAGTTAGGTGGTAAGTACAGTTGCAGAGGATTGGGGTTCCAACGATGACTGAAGTTTCAAGGGATCCCATGACTTCCTGTGATCTCAAAGGACAACAGGCACACATGCGGTATGCAGGCACACATGCCGTACACGGGCACACACATAAGACTTTTTTTTTTTAAATCTAAGAAACGACTGCTACAGTTTTTGTTGTTTGCTTTTCCCTTCCGGGACAACTCTGCCCTCAGGTAGCCGTGGCCCTCAGAGTCATCCGCCTGCCATGTGGGTAGTAAGGAGCAGTGGTTTGGTCTCCTCATTTGTCTGACAACATCTGTACAAAAAGTAGACACATATTTCCTGTCCCAAGTGGAAAGGTCTGCTCCTCATAATGGCAGAGACTTTCCTAATCACCAGTCTAACTCTGCCAGTTTTAAACCCCAGGTTCTTAAATTTAGCAGCAGCCCACCGGTGTGCTCCAGTCCCCAGTCAGCCCCAAGCCTCGGCAGCAGCTGGGAAAACGGAATGCTAATTCATTACAGATGGTAGAACACAGCCTGCATCTAATTTATTTACATTTTCAGAAATTTTGGATCTGCAGTGAAGATGTCAGATTATTTTAACATGTAAGTTTAGCCTTTTTTTTCAATTCGGTCAATGCTCAATAAAAAATTAATGTTTATATGTTAAAAAAATCTTTCAATGAGCCAAATTAGGCCTATATTCCCACAGTTTGTATTTTATAAGCTATTTAGCTGAATGTCTTATTACACAAATCATACGCAAAGTTGGAACAAAATTAGGCCTAAATCATACCAAAATGTTTCCAACAGAATCCTTTCACATAAGGCGTGCTTGGTGCTATTGTATTCTCCAGCCTTGCCATGTCAGTGAGACTAAGAGTTTAATAAATTGTAAGATTATTAAATATCTCTAGAGGACCCACACCCACCCACCCCCGTTTTCATCACTTAAGGCAATGGCAACCAAAATACCAAATTACTTGCTTAATTTTGAATAGCCAAGCTCACAGAGAAAGTGGTCCAAGCTCAAAGGCTCGTGCGGCACTGCTGCCCTCTCCTGGAGCCAGGGATCCTACCCCTCCCCATGCCCAGGAACAGTGAACTGAGATCATGGAATGCAAACACTAGAACAGGTTCAAATATTTCCTGAATTTTTGTAAAATTATTTTTATTAATTCGAATGTGTATCTCTCTCTCTCTCTCTCTCTCTCTCTCTCTCTCTCACACACACACACACACACACACAGAGAGAGAGAGAGAGAGAGAGAGAGAGAGAGAGAGAGTTAAGAGGTCAGAATGGTTCTCCATGAATCTCCCACTTACTGAGAGAGCTACAGAGCATTGATTTTCAAAGTCTCAAACTGTCATCCCAATTTCTCAGTGTATATTTTACATGAACCACCACCCCACCCCCACCGCTGCCGCCTCAGCTCTTTTCCCTGTCATACCAGGATAGGTCATGTTCCTGGACCCTTGATTGGCTAAGCTTATCAGTGTTCCATCTCCTCTGAAATCATTCTCCCATCAGCTATGATGTTGCTCTCCAGTAATTCAAATCTTGCTTTCTACTTCCTTGTTCTATTTCATCAAGAAACAAAGCAGTTCACACTGGAACAAAATTAAAACAAAAACACCTTGCCTCTATACAATTTTATTTCCTAGTGTGTCATTCCAATTCGTTAAGTACTAGGGTATACCCAAAGGGGCCTGGAAACCACCTCTAGCCTCAGTTATTAACCTCTACCCCAAGCCCAGCACCCTTCAATCCAGTTTAGATACAATTACCATACCATCAAAGGTACAAATACCATACAGCCAACCCCAGACCCCTTCAACACAGAATTTTGGATCTGCCAATATTATTCCTCAATCACTGAAATTGGGCTTCTTTGATTTCCCTGCCTCCCTTTAGCAACCTCTACCCCTACAATCCTCCTACCACACTGATTCCTCCCCACAGCCTCCCAGACAGTGTTTAGAAATTTCAACACTATACAAAGGAATGCCTTTAAGACATCCACAGAAGCAAATAGGATGCCGTCCCTGGTGGATGTGGGTCTGGGTCAACAGATCCCCTTTGCCATAAGCGACTAACTCTGAGCTCACTGGGAGAAAGGGAAATTAAGATACTGGGCTCTGGTCCACCATTGCTTGGCTGTGTGTATTTGAGAAGGTTATTGAACCTGTTTTTGATTCAGTTTCTCATTTATAAAACATGTAAATTATAGTACATATCTGATAGGGTGCCTATAAGATGGCAATTATGAATGTTATCAAACAGAACAGTGCTTGGCATTATAATAAAGCAACTCAGAGAGAGAGAGAGAGAGACAGAGACAGAGACAAAGAGACAGATGACTTAGTTTTCTTATTTTTTTTTAAAGATAGGGACCTATGATTTAAAGAATAAACAAAAAATCAATTTCTTAAATATGTAACAGGTTTCCAAGGTTTTGGGGCTTTTTTTTTATGTATTCTAAAGTTTGAGGACAAGTTTCTAATTGTTCTCTAAACTTAAGTTATGAGCTTCGAGTTGCCACATCAAATGGCCTGTTCTTCAACCTCTTTAGCACTCTGATATAATGTCTGAGTTCCAGAACTTTACAATTAAGCTTCAGGTGATGGTTTTGAGGGAACATCTATAAGTTCCTAGAACAGAAAGACTCATAACTTGTTCTAGTTTATTCAGGTGTCTATAACAAAAAAACACAGGCTGAGTAACTTATAAATAAGCATGGTTACTGTTCTGAAGAGCAAGGCATTGAGGAAAACCTGGTTCTCACAGGTAGAGACATCTAAGTATGCTTACAAGGCATAAAGGACAGGAAGAGAGTCAGGCTTCTGAGGCCAGTTTTCTAAAGGCAAGAATCCCATTCACCAGAACTGTCCCAAAAGGCCTTTTGAAACTCCAATTTAATCCTGTACTAGCCTCAAAGCCAAAAGTAATTTTTTGGTGTGGTCTGAAAATCCTTGCTAAATGTTATTTTTACTTAATTCTGGAAACAACTTTCATAATCAAAACTATAATACTGAATTTATCTTCTAAAGAGATAATCAAAAAAACACACATTTGGAAAAGCAAGCATTTTCAAAATAATAAAACAGATCTTGTTCTAAAACATATATTTTAATTTAAAATATATTAAATAATAAACACACTAGAATATTTTGAGACACATGATATAGTTTTGTGGCTATTCATATATATAAATGTCTAGAACTACACACACATGATCTCTTACAGAAAGGATAAGTTTGTCTTTTCACTAGCCCTACATCTCAATCATAGGACAGGGAGTGGAGGCTATATATAGTTCAATGGGACAAGGCTCGCCCACCATGGACCCTGGATTTGATTTCCAGCATTGTAAAAATCAAAAGCAAGATTTTGATCCAGATATCTATGTAAGCTAAAACCAAACTATCTGTGAACTCTGAACCTCGGGTGCCCTTAAACATTCTTAGTTCACAGTGAAGGAACAACTATTTTGTTAGTAAACAATTCAATATAGTAGTATGGTGATCCATAAATTGAAAAGGGAATTTGTATCAATTTCCTGAAAATTAGATCAAATAAAACATTAAGTTTGAGGCCTGTGACACTTAATCTTCTTTGTCAATCTGCATGTATTTGGAATCGCCATGGACATATATATTTGGGTGGGTCTGTGAGTGAGTAAGTGAGTGTGTGTGTGTGTGTGTGTGTGTGTGTGTGTGTGTGTGTGTGTGTGTGTGTGTGTAGGGGCATACTCTCAGAGTGTATTTTAGGACCTAGAGTGGTTTTGCTGAGGTTTGATGACCCATGGCCTGGGGTCTCAGGCTGACTGAAAGAAGAAAGCTTGCAGACCACCAGCCTTCCGTGATCTCTTTCTTGGGGCAGACACCATGTGACCAACTCTTCAAGGCTTTGCTCCTGTGCCACCGTGCCTCCTGTGCCTGCCAGGAGAGGCTGTTGTACTGTATGTTGCCTCTTCCAACTATGAGGCAGAATAAATCCTTGTGTAAGTTGCTTCTGTCAAGATGTTTTTCACGGCAACAACAAAGAAAGGAACATTTAGAACCTAGACTCAATGTCTGGAGTGTCAGCAAATGAGCTCCTAGCAAGCCATAACGAGAAAGATTTAGTATTAATTTCTGAACTATAGTAAATCTCCTAAAGGGGACTAGCAGATGCAATGTCAAAACTGACACCTTAAATGTTCTACAAATGTCCATGAGTTGAAGGCTTGATCCTCAGCTAGTGGTGGTTCTCGTGAGGCGTTGGAAACCTCAGGAGGTGGGGCCTGAAGGGGACAGTTAGTTAGTTGTGTGATATCAGGATATGGGACCTCAGCCTCATATCCTTCCAGCCACCAAAAGTTTAAGTGGTCACATCAACTGACTGACTGCAGCAACTAGGTCAAGCATCACTGAAGAAAGCCTGGGAAGCAATGAGTACAATAATTTTTTCCTCTTCAAGTCAAATCCTCTTACATATTTTGTCATGTGATTCAGAAATGTCTAACACAGGTAGCAATGAAGGACGACCCCCAGCTAGGAGTCTGAGGCAAGGGCCAGGACGACATAAGCCTGCTAGTCTGATCCTGCTTACCAAGAGAGCAAGCTCTCTTGAGCAATTCTATTACCAGGACCTATTTTCTTGATGCTGCTAAATCAGTTTACAGCTCAATTTTCTTCATTGGTGATAACTGTGTCGTCTTCACTAAGAAAGGTAGAAGTGAGCTGCCTATATACCAACAGGAGATTATGCATGTATATAGCTGAGAACAAAACCTGAATATGCATTGCAAAAATCATCCAGTCAGTTTTCTATTACCACATACTAAAATTCTACAGTTCAGAACACAGGCAACAAGCTCTTATAGATATTCAAAGTATCTGTAATATTTTTCTTATAAGAGATTAAATATTCTTTCATATCATGCTACCCTCATTTCAGATTATCTCAAGTATCATTTACTACTTTAAATATATGGATATATTAGAACCAGATACATTTTTTATTTAATGTAGAAGAAGCTATGTCATGAAAATAGTCTTTGTATTGATATTTTCCTTTAATCCTATGAATTTTATACCACAGATTTAAAAATAATCACCAAGAGAGCCCAGATATTCATGCAATTGGCTAATTCCTTTCAGTCACCTGAAATTTCTGGTCTACAACCTGTGGGTACCAGGCCATCATAACACTTAAAAAAGAAGAAATGCTAAGAAACATGATGGTGGCTTTCCTCTACTTTTCCGGTGTAGTGATGTCTTGGAAGGTAAGCTAAACATGGACTTTTAGCCATTTATGTGGTTAGTGAGTGTGACCCACAGCAGTCACCTGCTCTGCACCTCAACATCCAGACTTGCTACTTCACGTTTCAGCCGAGCAGACTTCTGCTTATTGAATAGGTACTTACTCAGAACCATATATACAAAGCAAGTGGTCATGGCATGACCTCACAGCCTATCTGGCTAGCAATGGGATCTAGCAAATGCTTGCTGATGAATAGAAATATTCCCCTGAGATATTTATGCTGGGATCTCAACTCAAACGAACAAACTTAGGAGATACAGAAAGAGCTGCTAGTATGTTTTTGGTCTAGCACCACATTATGTAACAATGGGATTTCATGCACTTCCCAGACCTGCATGAATGTATAGGAACAAAAGAGACAGACCAAGTTGACTTTACCTCCTAGTAGGCATATTCAAAGCAAATGTGGGGAAATCAGTTGGGCATTTTAAATGTGTCTGAACACAAGGTGGGGGTCCAGTGAGAAAAGAGACAGCAACTATGACACCAACAGAAAAGCTCTCCTGTCCTCAGCACCACATCACTGGGCATTCATGTAGACCATTTTCCATTTTCAGAGCATTCAGAACATCACAGGACAAAATCCAGGAGGATTACTTCCGTGGGTAAAGTCACTAACCTGATGGTACTCAGATACAGTTACGACTCTAGAAACCAACCTAAAGTATCCTGAGATACTGCACATTGTTACACTATATGCAGCCTAGAAAACTCAGTGATGGGTTAAGTCTTTACTAATGTTGCTTGTGTTCTACTGAATAGATGCAGTGCCTTCCAATCACAATCAAAGCAGCCAGATGTGAACTCCCTGTGGTCCTTCCCTGTGCTGCCCTAACACTAGTTAAGTACTTCAATGAGTTCTAAATATTCTACTTCCCCACGCAACAGACTTCTGACACTCTTTCTCTCTGACTATTTCAGCTGTTACTCAGTGGCACTCGCAGCACCCATGAGCCACACTTCCTTCACTGGTCTCTCATTCTGAAACTTGCCTGAAAGAGAACCTTAGGGATGCATAAATAAAAGTCACATCAGCTTCTACAAATACAATACAGTTTTAAAATAGTCAAAGAAAATACATTTTAGTAGCTATTAACTCTTTTACATATATATCATACTTTCATTTGTAAGTTGTTTCAAAGGCCAAAGATCATTTGGCTAATTTAAATAAGCAGCTGCTCTGCTTTATTAAAATAACTATTGCAATGGTAAGCAGTTTAGAACTGCTAGTCATGTGACTGCCATTAGGGATGGCTAGCATCACTCCCAAACAAAATCAGATTGATGATTTATTTTAATAAATTGCAGACAGCCGAGATCATGAATGACATCACCTCAATCCACTGCTGAGAAGGGACACTGAACAGATGAAGTGCTGTTTAAAGTCAGTGTTGCCCTGACTTGGGGACAGAAGGATTAATGAGAAAATGAGAACGTGCCACATGGTGCTGCTGGGTGGCTCACTGTGGTCTCAGCGCATGCAAAGCCCCAGGGCCCCACCTGGTACCCCTAACTGTGCACTTATGTTGCATTACACCTTGGCCATTGCTATGCATGCTGATTCTGAGTATCAATTCCTCTCACTGTCGCACACCTCTGCAGTCCCCCAGCACTCAACTGTGAAAACTCCCGCACTCCACTCTTCTGGAACACAAGGCCCATGCTGCTAAAACCATGGAGAGTAAATTATTTGTCACTCGATGGGGTGCCAATTCGGTTTCATGAGGATGACATCATGCCCATTTTACCAATAACAATGGCACTAACAAGAACTTGTAATCAACAAACCTCAGGCCTCTCCTAGCCCTGGCAGGTGCAACTCTCTTTATGCTAAAAATAAGCCAACATTAGCTTCAGCTCCAAACTAGTTCTTTCATCACAATGCTAAGCAGAAGTTGGCTACCATAAGGCAGTGCAGCTGCTGCCGCCGAGGCCGCTTCTGCAGATGCCTGCATTAATTGTATCAAGGACATACTGAACTAAGTGCTTGTTCAGCACAATGGCTATTGGGGAGCAGCTGGAGGCACAGACAAACTGTCTTGAAGGGAATGTCCCAGCCCAGTGTGTAAATTACAATGATGGAGTACAAAAAGTCTAAGTTTAAGGGTCTGATATAACTGCAGAGTGGGGCAAAAATTTAGTGTTATCAGTGGAGGCCAGATCCAATAAATAAGGAAGAGAGACTTGCAGACTTCCCCACCATTGCAGTTCCTGCTGCGGGAGATGCTGAGACCCATTTCCACACAGGAGGAAGGGGAACTCCTTCCTCACTGGGAAACGGCAATGACTCTGACCGTCCTGCGTGAGCAGGTCAGAATGCAATCCCCTCATATATGGGACAATGTGCATGTGACCATTTGCATTAATAAGTGGCAAAATCAAAACAGCCTCTTACTACACATAAGCAACACTTGGCTGAAATTAAAGAGACTGGCTAGCTTTCTTCCTGGGTTACTCAAGCAGGCCCCTATAAGCATCGGTGTCTGCTCCTCCGGCATTAGCGAAGCTGGGGGAGTGTAGGGTGATTAAGCACTATTCCAGGTGACAGGTAATTGCAGAGCTTCTGATCCTAGGAGTTTAGACAGGGATGGAGGAAATGTGCCTGCAAACCAACCTGGAGCATCCTGAGCGGCTTTGCTACTATGGACAGAACGTAAGCAGAAACAACAGGCCAGGCTCAGATTATGAAGTCACGGCTTCTCTCTCAGTCTCTGCCAGGGTCTCCGCAATCACATTGATCTTCTCTAGAAAAGTGGAATGAAGATGGCCACACCCATGCATGAGTTGGGGAACTGGCCTGAAAGCAGGCAGTGGATCCAATAACAAGATCCCTGTGACTTGATCCTCAAGCATAAGCCTCTGTGCAAAGATACTCAGATGTAAATTCAAGCCTTGGGAAATTAAAATTGCTCTTTATTTTGAGGAATTAAGAAATAGTTAAAAATGAGAATACTGAGACATGACTATCAACCATCCATAAAGTACAAGTACAATTTGTTTTTATTTCAGCTAAATTTAAAGTGGTGCAGCGCATTAAAGAAGTAGATGCTCTGCTAGGGACTGAAAAGGATCCTCGGACATGATTAACTGCCCCTGTACTCAGCCTGGAACCCAAACCCTCACTGCCTCAGGCTCCATTCCGTCAGCACAGAACTTCCCAGCAATATGGACATCACGGCAAAACGCTGTTACTGTCATACACAAACCACCACACCCCACATTTCCATACAATACCAACTAATTTCATGTACAAGCCCAGATGATGTAAGAAGCTGGATGCAAGCCATCTACCCAACTTTATCCTAATAGACACAACTTAAGTGAACTCACCCTAGTAACTAGACCTCATAGCCTAGAAATTATTAAATAATATCTGTATGAATAGTTGAAGAATTAAAACAAATTCGAACATGGAAGAAAACAAAAAGCAAGGCTACTCTCATGTCCCCGTGGGTCTTTATGAGGCCTGTCCTGTGAAACGGTTCTTTGAGGGTACGTGGTATCTGACAGCTCTATTAGCCCTGGAGCCTTACCCAGCATGTTTATTTTAATAGGTTTCCCTTACGAGCAGCTGCCTAAGATGCTAGCTAGCTTTTTCTTTCTTCCTTGGGCCTTTCGTAAATATTTGAAGCAACCACTCATTAACTGTAGCCCATCTATTCAGTCCTGTTGGACAGCCTGTGAACTGGAACTGGCTTTTCTTTTATTTCGCTATCTACTGGCCATACCAGAAAACCCCTGCTGTTTGGGTTCAATCTGTCAAGGTTCAAATTATCCTCCAACTGAGAGCTAATCAAGGGCATCTGACCTGGTTTACAAATAAACTAGGAACAAAAGTGGGTTTATTTTTTTTCTTTCTAGGGATCCTTAGTTCTCACAAACTAAAGCAAAATACAAGCACACCACAAATGCAATTGCCTAAAATCAGAAACAGGCACACTACTCCCTGAAGATGGACGGGATTTACCAAGCGCTTAGGAGGTACCCATTTTCAAGCTATAAATCCATTTTTTATAGAAATTGGTTTGCAAATACATTTCAAATTAAAAGTCACAGTTCATTTAACGCAAGTCTGCAGCAAGCAGAGAATGTAGATGTGAAACACTGGGGCTACTCCAATGAGGACACTGGAGATTTCAAGGATCTTCATGGATGCCAAGCTTCAAGTTGCTGGGTACACATGGCAGAATTAAGCTTTCCACACCATTAACATCACTACTGTAGCCACTGTATATAGACTTCTACACTATGAAATATGAAATAGTTTCCTTTTAAATTTTTCCTGTTTCCTCTGCTGCTGCTGTTTCAGACAGGATTCACTCTGGCACTCACTCTGGAATATTAATAATGTATCTCAATACATTAAGGTCCCAGGGACAGAAATTACACCTTGGGTCTGAAGCTCAGAGTTCTTTTATTAGGTATCTAATCTTAGAAAACAGCCTAGGACAACAAAGCTGGAGACACAGGGAAAGCTTGAGAACATCATGCCAGAATACTGTGACAGCAGTTCTATGGAGGACTTTTCTTAAATCGCTATCAACTGATGAAATGACCAAGTTATGATGATGCAGTTAACTGCACTGTGGCACCAATGCATTTGCAGCATACTGGCTCCTCAAGGAAGGGCTCTGCATTTTAAACTCTTCCTCCAGCAGCAAGCAGGGAAAGCTGCACCAGCAGCCAGGAGATGCTAAGCTAACAAAAGGATAGGATGAAAGGCAGAGAGAGGTAAAAGTACAAAGATTACCTGGTACTCAATTCACAGTCAACATAGAGAGCGATAAAGCAGCATAGCACGCTAGTTATAGTCAAAAGCACACAACAGTCATCACGGTGCAAATGGGGGAAAAAAACAATAAAATCAGAGATGTACAAGGATTCGCCAACATGGCTTATGAAATAAGGCTTCATTTCTGTTAGCTGTTTTATGGAGATTTTAAAGATTAATTTTATTTTTAATTCTGTATGCACATGTAAGTCTGTGTTTGTGTGAACGCTGGTTCCTGTGCAGCTAGAGTTACAGGTAGTTCCCAACAGCCTGACCCGGGTGGTGGGGATCAAACGCTGGTCTTCTGCAAGAGCAGTACTGTCTCTGAACTGCTGAGTTCTCTCTCCAGACCCAGGTTAGTAGTTTTGATTCCTGGAATCCATGTTTAGGAAAACTCACCAGTACCATGGTTGAACGAGTATGATATCAGGAATTAGATGACCCCCCCCCATTAAAAAAAGATCTGGTTTTACCCAAAATATGTCCTGCTGAGCTTCCAGTAAGTGTTCTCTTTGTCTATAGCATCCTGGGTAACACACTAACTATTCTGGAAGACCATGTGATTTAGTACTCTAATGTTTTATTGAAAAAACACACTGTTTTTTCTAAATTTCTAAATGACTAAATTAGAAATTAGTCATTGTTGGTTCTCATGTTCCAGCATTTATCAGAAAAAATGCAAAATATTAATAGCATTGTCTCCATATCACGATTCCTCTACTTAGGAGCATTCAACAAATGAACTTAAATAAACTAATAGTAGAAACAATGAAGAGTAATATCCACACTGACCTCACCTAATGTGCCATTAAGAAAAAAAAAATCATGATTTTCTTGTGTTTATTCAAAGTAAGATACTTTAAAGGTCATCAATTTAAGTCAAGAAACATGCAATAAAACACAAAATGTTAGGCAACCTGAGATATAACACAAGTTTTCAAAATTAACACAGAAAGCTATTTTTTACATGACTAAAATATTTATGAATTTATAAAAAACATACATTACTTGAAAATCCAGTTTCAAAAATATTGCTGGATACATTCAAATATTGAACTAATCATGTTAGAGAAGTTATTTAAAAATCTTTATTCAATTTATTCTCCACTTAACACTGAGCCAAGCTCCTCCCATTGCCCCCTCTTTTACATAAACTAATTACATAGTGAATTACATCTGAAAGTCAGTGCAATCATAACTAAAGGTCAGACCATCGAATGGAAGTTATTTCAAGTCTGAAAAATAAAGCCCAGATGTTACTACAGTGAACAAATAGAGATATAAAAATGGAAATGAATTCACTTGTTAGAGTTTATATCAACCCCATTTTCCCCCCAAAGAAACTGATCTTTGCTTCTTAAATCTTTTTTTTCAACAATTCCTATGTAAAAGATCATCTTTGTTTCAAATATTCCCTAGCTTGCTATTCTTTGTTTATGTAATATAGATAGGTATATACTAATACTCACATGTGTCCAATCTATGTTGTTCTCTCAAATGACCTCAAAATCCATTCTTCTTTACCAATCAAGGATACTAGGGTGGCAATTCCTTCCAACTTGAGGATCCAAACATGTGTAAGGTTCCTTCTGAGAAAATTCCCTACAGAGGCTGCTAAGGCTTCCTATGTAATTATGAGAATCATCACAGCACACAACGTGCACTCATTCAGAGCACATTTACTGAACATTAATTGAAACATGGGGAGAAGTGAGCCCCAGGCAGTCCTCACTGCCAAGGTGGCCAAGTGGAAGACATACATAGAGCACTCTGCATCTAGCAAGCTCTGTCATCACAGAGAAACAAAGAATTCTCTAGGGCTGGGGCCAGACTATGCTGCTAAAAAACGGCTATTCAAAGGGCCATGCAAATCACATCATTCTCTAGAACCTTTCTACCCACTGTGACCTAAGACTCCTGACTGAGGATGACCTGGGAGTTTAACAATGCAGACTCCCAGGCCCTACCCAACTAATCAGTGTAGCATTCCCAAGTCAGCAAAATTCCCAGGCAATCTATACATACTTTGCAACGTGGAAAACATGCTTGAAATCCAGTGTTTCTTCTGAAAAGGTTACCCAGGTGTGGACATGTGAGGCATGAGTATGTACATATATAGGCATTAAAACCATGGTGTAAGGAACACAGCGTAATTCTCAGGCCGCACCGTTTTCTCAGGTCCTTCCTCCTTGTTCACTTCTTTTGAGTTTAGTCAGATAAATTAAAGTATGTCTTCAACTGTGTAAGGATGCAGTAAGATCAGGATTATGGTTTTAAGAATTGTTGTCCTATCACCAGGAACCGTGAAGTGTGGAAAAAGCCCAAACTCACAACCAGCAGTTCTTAGCTTGCAGTACATAGCTGTGTAAGCCACTGTGTTCACTGATAACAGCAGGATTGGATTACTGTACAATATTTTCTCATGTTGATCAAGAACAGGATACGTGCTACTGTGCATCCACACAGTTGGTTCAATGACCTTAAGAAAACCATTTATTCTCTTTCCTTCTCAGTTTTCTCATCTGGAAACTGGAAGCAAGCCTACCTAGTAGGCACATGGCGTGGAAGCTGCCATTGCAGAGCCATGTCTGTGTCTGTGGGACTTAGAAGATGATCACTAAAGGGTTCCTTCCTGTTACAGTGATCAAGATGGAGGGTGAGAAAGAGGAAGGCTGCATTCATTACAACTTTTATCTTATATGACTTCACTGCTTCCTCTAAAGTACATACAATTTATATTTAGTATCCTTTTTCTTTATTCATTGTTCTTTTGCTGTTAAGCTAGTGAGAATACCTGTTTAATTCACCACTGAATTCTAAGAATTTGGCATGACAAATGCTATATATTGGGCTCACAATAAGTATTTGCTGGAAGAACATGAGTAAAATGATAATCTATAAATTAATAGGCTCCTATGGCACCTTTCTTATTGTAGTGTGCTGCTTTTTGGAGTAGTCAGTTTCAGAACTATGGGATCCTTCATTCCCCAAAAGGAAGAACAAAGAACCACCTTGCAAGGGAGTGATATTTAAGTCTTATCCTTTATATTGAGATTATAAGTACAAAATTCCTGTGCCTTTCCATCCTCCAAGACCTCCTATAATACCCCTCCCTGATCTTCAAAATCATGGTCTCATTTTCATTAATTATTATTGCATGCATGACAAGGTTTCTGTAAGTAACTCCCACTGATCTGAAACTTGCCATCCTCTGATTCATCCTGAGTGATGGACCTGCAGGCAAGTCACCTAATTTGGCATCTCCCCAAATAGTCATGCAAAAGCTACGGAGAACCCTGTCATAGAAAAGAAGTGAGAGGCTGGAGACACATTGACCAGTAAAGTGCCTATAGCATAGCCATGGAGAGCTGAGTTTAGATCCCCAGCACACGTAATATAAAAACTGTGCATGGCAGTGTGAATCTGTGACCCAAGACCAGGGAGATGGGGATGAGAAAATCCTTGGAACTCATTGTCCAGACAGTCTAGACAAATCAGTGAGCTCTAGGATCAATGAAAGATCCATCACAAAAAGTAGGTGGAAGATATTCTCTGAACTCTGTACACATGCAAGCACCAGCACACCCAAAAAACGGGAAAGGAAGAGAAGTGCTAGGTTCAGTGAGCAAGGGGAGAGAGCAGGGTGGAGCCAGTGTGAGTGGTGAAGTAGGTGTGAGCGGAGGATGCAGCCAGAGGCTATTGCCCAGCAGCTGCCAAGTGCAACCTGCACTCAAGTACAAGCCTCCTTGCCCCCTCCTGGTGCAGAGCACACCCCTTGGCCTCTCTCCTAAGAGGTCACTGCTTTTATCTTCCAGCTCACAACCTTCCTTTCCCTAAACTACTATTCTCAACTGTTATCTTTTATCATGCAAATGAATCAAATTAGGTGTTTCCCAATCTAGTAGAGAGGTAGATGTCTACAATATAAAAATTTAAATCTTCTTAAATTTATTCTTCAAAAAAATACACACAAAATTACAAACACCAACACATTACTTCAGTGCTTATGTAAAAAAAAGGTCTGTGGTAGTTTGAATGAGAATGCTCCCCCTCGCCAGGCTCAGGTATTTGTACACTTGCTCCCCAACTGGTGGCTATGCTTGGGGAGGTAGCACTGACTCCTTGGAGGAAGGGCACACTGGAGGTGAGCTTCCAGAATTCTTAACCCAGCCCCACTTCCAGTTCTCTCTCTGCTTTGTTAGCAATTGCAGATACGATTCCTCAGCTTCCTGCTCACCAAGATGGACAAAAGAAATTTTTTATTTCTATTAAGTTGCCTTAGACATGGTGTCTTATTATAGCGACAGAAAAGCAATTAATACAAGTCTAATTAGTTCATTAGCACCGATCAACGGATTATTTCCATAATACAAGGCATGTTTGTTTTATAAAACATGTTTAAAGGGAGTTAAAGGTCTCTTGATTCTGCTAATTATAAGAAATTCTGCTTTCAAAGAATCAAGTCATTCTCATCAAAATACATGATACTTAAGAAAAGAATTTTAGCAAAATTAAAAACTAGGTCCAGAAAATATCTAGGCCATTGTTCCCAAAATTATGGAGTTTTTAAAATATATATATTTCCTAACATATAGCTCCCTTAGTCTATTCAGGGAGCAATTATAAAATATCTTGGAGTAAGTAATTTATAAACAGCATGTATTTGTTATCCACAGAGGCTGGGATAATTTCTGGCAGAAAATCCAGGCAAGACTCATGTTTTGCTTCAAGGTTGGGGCCTCTGGCTGCATTCTCACACATGGAAGGGTACAGGAAGCAAGTATGCTCACAGGGCAAAGAAAGCAGAGTCTCCTCCAGGCCTCACAATGGTAGCACAACTGTCTGGGTTCACATGCTAGGTACCTCCCAATACAACCCTCTAATAGTATCAGGGATTTAACAGGAACTTAGGGATTCTAGAAGTTGACAACCATTCAGACTATATGAAAGTCCTGGTAAACTCTCAGAGCCTTTTTGGAGGTAGGTTTGTTGAATCGGTATTCTAAAAGCTTCTTTAAACAATGTATGCTGGTACTTTGATGTAAGTATCATCTGCATCCAACACAAAGTTCAAATTGAAGTCTTGACACCATTAAAAGGCAGGGTCTTTAGGAGCCAGGAAGGTCTTAGAGGTTCCTTTCCTTCCCTTCCATAATTAACTCCAGATCACACAGCAACAAGCTGTCACTGGAAACAGAGAACTGGGCTCCTACCAGACTGACAGCAAATCTTGGACTGCCCATTTTCAGAACTATGAGTAGTTAACTTTCTGTTCTTTGGAAATTACCAGTTCTGTGTCATTTTGCTGTTTATGAGACAGGATCTTACAATGTAAACCTGGATGGCTTGGAACTCACTGTAAAGATCAGGCTGGCCTTGAACTCACAGAGTCCTGCTAGCCTCTACCTGTGGAGTGCTGGAATTAAAAGGTATTTCCCACTATTCCCTGCCATTCTGTTTTTGTGATGGTGTCCTACTGTGTTATTCAGGCTAGTGTTAAACTCTAGAATTCAAGCAATCCTCCTTCCTCAGCCACTGAATACACAAGAATCTGGATATCCAGCACCATGTCTAGCCTTAATATAAAAATGATAGAGTTGATACATATACATATAACATGGAAAACTTTAGGCAAGGTTTTTGGTACCAAACATAAATAGCGAATTTCTTCACTCTTTCATGGAGTATTCTGATCAAATGTTACCATTATTTTAGTCATAATACTTCTGCAAACAAAGTCTCCAGAGGTGATCTACATTTCACCTTCATCTCAGTTATGGATGGTGACTTATTTGAGAAAAAAATGCATAATACCCAGTTTATGACAAAGCTATTGGATCAAGAATTTGACCAGATATTTGCATTTCAACCAATGGTCTAGAGATCAGACTCCTTCTGAGTTTAAAACTCATACCCATAGTTACATCTTAGCAAGATTCAGTTTCCTTGACTAGAAACTCGACATATTAATAAGATCAGGCTAGCTTTCCTAGTTTTGAAGGTGCTATACACACTGCCAGAGCAGAGGAGAAAAGCTGTCTTCATGCCCACTGGTTCAGTAGCAGCACAAATGTCATAGGAATTTTTCTGCTTTTAATGAGACCTGCTCCAGAAGATGAAACCCATACTTGGCACTAGGACGGGAGCCAAGAACCTGTGGCAAGGCAGGTCACAGAGCATAGGGCGGTCCGACCTCTATTACTCTGCTCAGGGGCAAAGCATCAAATGACTCCTAATGACTTATTACTATGCCCACAGATTACTGCAACTCATAACCCTCACTTGGAAGTTACTTTTTGCAGTGAATGGTGATAAATTTAAAGACTCACCACTGGTCAAGGGGAAGAGAGTAAGAGGCTACAGAGCATTCTCCAATGGAGAATCTCTATGAAGTACCCTCCTCCCAAGACACAGTATCATTGCAGAAAAGAGATGAAAAGATGGCAAGAGCTGGGAGCAGCAAAGATCACAATGAGACTGTGCTTTCCAGAAACAACAGGCCAAGTCCATATGTGAACTTGCAATGCTGTGACAACGCGCACAACACTGTGCAATCACAAGCCAAACAAAAATCCCAGCATGGAGAGGAGGGGGAGGTATAAAATCATATCCCTATCTATGGGACTGTTGATAATTTATAGATGCTGGGAGAGGAAGAACCCATTTTCTTTAAGGGTATGGACCTGAAAGAATAAATACATTCCAGCATATAGCCCCACACTCAAGAGTATATGGACTGCACAAATTGTACCTACTGGCTTCTTGTTTAATTGTTGTTTGAGGACATGAATGAAATCAGGTGGATAGGAAAGGGAGATTGGGTCTGGGAAAAGTTGAGGCAGTGGTAAATATGATCAAAATATACTGTATGACATTCTCAAGAGTCAAAATTATATTTTTTAGAAGAACTAATTGTAAGGATATAGGGTAGGGGCAGAGCTCTGGGGTGGATCTCCACTACCACTTATTCATCTACCCACACACACACACACACACACACACACACACACACACACACACACACAGACAGACACACGCATGCACACACATAATTATTTAATCACTCAATTCATTTAATCATCAACTTCCTTTTACTCAACTACATCGTCATTGTTGGATTTTCTAGCCTCTGGCTTTCACCCTGCTCTTGTTAACACTATCAGAAATGATACATTAAAGGGCATGCGTTTCAAGTCAGCAACCTAAATTAAACTTTTTTCCTATATCACAAGCAGTAAGGAATGTGTTAGGACTGACCAAGAGATATAAAGAGCAGATGGAGGGCAACAAATAACAAGAAATACCGGATTTATAACCTCTGCAGACAGCCAAGGTCCCACTAACAAACATTGTTTTTCATGCAGAAAATTGTGCTCACCATACGTGACATTGTGTAAGGGTGTTTACAGCAATTTAATATCCACGGGAGCAGGAGAAGAAATTTAATAAGTTTTCAAATGAAATGAACTGACAGCCAGTGTGAGAAACTGCAGACTCTGCAGACTGGGCACAAGCTGCTGGCACCACAGAGTAGTGCTTCTTCCCAGAAATCATCCCACGAAGGTCAGGTTCAGAAACCACCAGGTAACAGTTACATCTTTCCAGGGTGGTTAAAATTCCCCAAAACAACCTTCCTCACTAACTTACAACTTTCAAAGTTGACCAAAACCACCCCAGAAACAGATCAGCCTTGATTCAAACTCTGAAAACACACCCTTGGGGGAACTTGTGTCCCATTGTCACCAGAGTGATGATTTGCAAAATGCTGCTAAGAATGCAAAATAACAAAGCAAATGCATATTTTATGTAATAGTAGCTAATGGTGAGCTAAGTGCACATACCAATTCATAAAGCGGTAGATACCTGTGCACTGGCAGCAAATGAGTCCCCAGTTATTTCTAAGCTGAAAATCTAGGGTCACCATCACCACTAAACGTCTGTGTCATACAATCCAGTCTGTGTTCAATTAACTACATTAGATGAACTCTGAAGCCCAGTTGCATTTCCTGCTCATTTCCAAAACATGGATTTTCCATCCCACCTTTTCCTTACAGGCCCCAAGAAGCACATGGAATAACAAGAGGCTTGATCATTTCTGTTAGCCACTCACACAGCAATTACTGAAGACTGGCCAACCCATACACACCACCACATATGCTTTAACCTAATGTCTTTTATAAAAGCTGCCCTGGACTAATCATGACATATACTGAAACCACAGCCATTCTACAGCACAAGTCTATTGGCAGAAATACAAACTGCTTCCAACAAATGTTCAGGAAATATCTATTGAGTGAATAGTAGTCATAGAGTTCCAATAGTCACATTAACTCAGACCACATCATAGGCCTCTAGCACAACATGCACTGTACTATTCCGAATGGTATCTTGGATCTTAAGGGTCATTAGAGATGACCATGGCTCATCACTGAGGACCAATGGCCAGCAAGATTCTAGATAGCGACCATTGATGAGTAGGCTGATGAGCAAGGACTGTCAGAGTTAGGGGATGTGGAAGGGGACCTAAGGGCTGCTGAGGAGCTACACCACTACTGATAATTGGAGATGTGTTTATACTCCAAATGTGCTTATTTAAATTTTTAAAAGGTCAATGAGCTCTTATAGCCTAAGCCTTGCTGCATGGTTCTGTATACTTATATGTTTCATCATTCCAAAACCAGGTATGGTAATGCATGTTCCTAATGCCAACATTTTGAAGGCAGAGGCAGGAGGTCCAGAAGTACAAGGTTATTCTCACCTACTAGCAAGCTGTAGGCCAGTGAGGGCTAGGTGAAACATTGTCATCACTCCCACTTGTATCCTCCTTTCTAAACAGAGAGGAGTGCCTTAAAACACAGTCCATGTGGCTTTAATCTTTGTAATCCCTACACTTTGCAAAGTAAGTACTCCATAACTGTCAGCTGTGTCTTCGATCCTATCTGCATGATGATGAATGAGCCTGCTAGTCTTCCAAGCCTACAAGCACATAGATGTCTCATAGTACACTATATTTGCCTCATGAAATTATGAAACTTACTCTTTCCCTACTTTTCTAGATTGTCAGGATCCCCAGGATAGTAAACTTCTCTCCTTCCTCTCTTTCAAAGTAGGCGAAGCTTGATGCAGCTTTCGTTTTCATAGTCTATTACATGTGATTATTTAATGTGTGGGACTCAATCCCTTCTAGAGTTGACAATATATAGCAAACACGCTATATATTTACTTGATTATTTTATTTGAATATTGTGAAAGTGAAAAGATAAGGGAATTAGACATTTAACTGCCATACAATTAATATGATGCCATTATTGGTCTCTTTTTCATCTTGGAGCAAAACCATTATACAGTAATCATCACTAGAGGTGATAGTCAAATGGGGCTTTATGTAAGTGCCACAACTGAGCAATTTGGATAATACAACAGAAAATTCAATATTGCTCCCAGCCTTAACTACCCAACATATAGCAGGAAGCACTGTTCTTCTTCTCATTGTTTTGCACAATTAATCTTAGCCATAACAGACGGTGCTCTTTGCCGGCTTAGAGCTCCAAATATGATTTTTAAAATTTTAGCACTAATACTGAAATCACTAGGCATCAAAACTTCTCTTTTTATTCTGAATACTTCATCCATAATTTACATTATATCCTGTAACTGATTAACGTCACATCCCTTGCAAGGGCTTTTCAGATTTATGAAGGCAGAAAAAGGTGTGTGTGTTGTGGAAGAGGGGGCAGGGGCAGCAACACACAAACAAGATCTAGAAAAGCACACGATAGCTATGCAAACGACCCATCCATCATTCCCATGTTTTGATGCAGAGACAGCAATGGAAGGTGCTGTTTCCACACCACTCACCCTACATACACAAAGCCTTGCTCCATTGAGAACACGACTGAAGCTGATTGATTAGCTGCTAGAGAAAAATCGATAAAAATATCCTAGAAAACACCAGCCTGTGAATTCATTCTGGCTCCAACAAAGTCCTGGTCACTGCTTGACATGTTCTTCTAGATACCTAAAAAAATGCAGCTACACGGAACCCAGCAATCTCAGCCCAGGGACCACAGTTAATCCCTATGATTTTGACTCAGCAAAGAGAAGGAGGCAGGAAGACAATTTCCCAACATACAAATGTAGATAAACCCCAGCTGAAAAGCACTGAGAAAGTAGAAAGTCAATGAAAAACGCCCAGAGGACTAAAGTGAAGAAAAAACGGGGAAAGCAGGTAAGAAGCCAACTGAACATGTACATGCTTTATGCATAAAAGAAATAAAAAGAAATAAATAGAAATAAAAAGAAAAGGTTTCTCTTTATGAACTATGATCTTGACTTCAACGCTGTCCATTCAAAAGTTCATAGGCGCACTTGTGGAAGGCGAATGCAGGGGTAGCAGATTCAACACTTCTGGAGGCCATTTTATCTCTAATGATTTCCTAACTGGTTTACATTCTCTTCTGTGTGTTGCCTTCCTTTCAATCGGCCTTTAGTTGGCACATTCACTATACAGATAGGAGATAATTTTTTATAAACAAAACATTTCAAGAATATGCTACTAAGGAAGAAATAACATAGTTATTGTACATTCTATTACATGACAGAAACCTGACGTCTAATCCTAGTCCATCCAAGTTTAATTTAAAAAATCATTTATTTTACTGGCACACAGAAGATAGTAACCAAAATAAGAAAAGGAAATAAAGAAAATGCCATGGAAACAGGGTGTAGTGGCATATGTAATTCTAGCACTCTAAAGGCAGAAGCAAGAAGATTGTTCAGGTTTGAGCCCATCCTGGTTCACATAGCAAGTTCTAGGTCCCAAACAGGAAGATCTTGTGTTAAAAAAATAGAAAAGGAAAAGGAAGAGGTAGGGAAGGGAAGAGGAGTGAGGGGCCATCCTAAAGAAGGAAACTTACCTGTGCTAATAAAGGAGTTTACTGGTAGCACACTTACACTTTATCTTAAGTAACTCTTCATAGATAGAGCCATGTTTCTTATTCATAATGGAGCCAGTCTCCTAAATAATGGTTTTGGATCAAAGGCACATGAATTATTAAAGAATAAAGAAAAGTTAGAAATAATAAAATAGAACATTTCTTCTATTATGTTACCTATAAAATTATCTTTTGTGATTTGATAATGCAAACTCATTAAAGCTCTTAAAGTTTCAAGGTCCTTTGTAGAAACAAAGATAGGGCTACCCATTCAAGGTGTTTATAGTGTAAGCTTACAAATTGGTATTTCCTACCATCAGAAATGAAAAGTGACTGTCATAATAACTAGCTCACCTATAGAGAATTTTCTCATAAACCTTATTTTAAAACAAAAGTAACCCTGTGACTGGATCCCAAACATCTACATATGTTACAGATGCTACAAAGTTCTACACAAATGAGGTTTTTCCTCCTTGATTCATTTACAATTCCTTCACTGCAAGAACCATTATCTATTCCCTTCCCCTTCACTGAGCCACTATAATACATACACTTTCTAGAATTCTTACAACAGATAATGCTAAATTAGCAGAGAGGACAAACACAACTTGGAGAGGCCAGACAGCCAGTTCAGGTCACCTAGCAGTGAGCAAGAGAGCAGTGTTCCAAACCCAAACTGCCTACAGCAACCCTCCTGCACACAGTGGTCTCCTAGCAAGGTATGACCTCAGTGCTTCAACAACAAAGCCACATGCCAATCACATGAGCCTGCAGCAGTCTGGGAACCAGGGTTTCAGTATCAACTCTAAGACACAGATAACAAGAAGACAAGTTTCAAGCTGACAATGTTAACACTCAGTTCAAATGAAAATAACATACAAATCGCTAATGACAATAATGTTGGGATCTTCTGGAACTTTCTACATAGGCACCCACTAAGTGTTCTTGGCCTGTGATAAGCCCAAGTCAGTCACCATCGTTAGCCTAACACTGCACAGCTGACACTACCAACTACCCCAGAAGAAACTGCATGCTACTCAGAAGAGAAATAAGACTGCTGAGGTGGAAATATTTACAAAAGTTCCCCCAACCAATTTAATAAACCCATGTTCACTTTTTCTTCAGTCCTGTATGAGACATGAGTGGGTCCACACAAAGTCATGATGCAAGCCTGTCAAAAGTATGGTTCAATTATGAAGTAAGAAAGAAAGTTCTTCACTTCCTAAATAGCTGTTTGATATCTTTATAGTTTTCAATCTTTTCAAGTGAAATGAGATAGGTTTTTTAAGTCTATGCAGTTTCATAATGTTGAAAACTATGCTTCCTATACTTGTCAAGGTTAACACATAAATCAGTTATACTTAATATCTCCTTTAAAGACAGGTACATGGAAACTGAGCTCCAGTCAAAAGCGTCAGCCAACATGACCAGGTGCACAGAGCAGGTTTCTATCCAAACTCCTGTCCCTTCTGAAAAAGGCTTTCGGGAATCACACTGAAGAAAAAGACAATCTCTCAGAGCTTCCCAGAACACAGAAAACCTAACAATAGAAACGGAGTGTTACCAAGAGCCAACAAGAACATCAGAACCTGCTGAATGTGAACATGGCAAAGGAACAAGTTAAATAGAAATGGGTTTTAAAAATGGTTTTATGTCAATAAATGACATAAAATAAATGTCATTTTTTTATATTTTTCTTTATTACATGAAACATTCCAAACTCATATTGATAAAAGCTTTAGATAGATTGAATAAAGGAATGTGTTTGGAACACAAACATTGTGACATTTAGGGTTTAAGTACTGAACGCAGTTTTCCAAGTTACTTGCTAAGAGGAAAAGTACATTGTCAGTAACTATTAACCCACAAGAAGAGGAGACAATAGGCGATCTGAATGTTAGATGTAAAAACATACCACTGTTATATACACAGATTAAAACAAAGACAAAAGAGGAAGTCCATGGCTTAACCAGTTATGTGTCAAAACAACTGTGACTCATGTTAAAGATAAGCTGTGCTGTTTGCCGAGGGCAGGAGCTAGTGATTCAGGCAGCAGTAAGCAACTCAGGCAGAATGTTCCTCTCAGAACCACACCAGAACCGCTCTTCCCTGGCCCACAGCTCTGTATTCCCTTCACTCTGCAAAAATCCTAAGACACTCCCAGCTGTGTGGAGATCTCTCTCTCTCTCTCTCTCTGTCATTCACTCTTGCTTTCCTTTTCCATGATATCCAGACATGGTGATGCTGCAGTGTGTTCACCTCAGTGGCTGAATGAAAAGAGCGGTGCAAGAACATAACCAATAGAAACACAGCTTAAGCAATTAAATCAGATGCTATGCTCTGGTAGCTGAGCAGATGCAGACAGACAGCCACACACACACGCACACACACACACACACACACGCACACACACACACACACGCACACACACACACACACACGCACGCGCGCACTTCAGACAGCTGAAGAAACTGGAACCTTTAAAGGGAAATATTTCTTAGGAGATGAATATGACGTATTAAGAAGACGACTTCATACATAATTCTAGAAACTCTTACCTTGAAAGGACTGCTTGGCTCTCTCCACAAGTTCATCAATGGGATAGCTGGCCAGGTTTCCTCTGGCGTGTTTAGTTTTGCAGTAGGTACAAGCATTGAGACACCTGTTCAAACGGGAGCATTAAATAAGGTTCAAAAACTTAAAGACATGGCAGGCAGAACAAACAGTGCAGTGACATTTTAGTAACATTTGCTTAATTTATATGAGATACAAAAATAATTATCTAAATGATTCATATTTACCTTCCATGAGGAACAAGGTTAGTAATCCTTGTGACTTTTAACTATGAGAGAATGATCATAGAAAGCCACAGATTATCCTAAAACACACAACTGTACAAGGAGCAAAGTCTGTAAGTACTTTATGATTAAACACATTTTTTTTCAGAACCCAAGTTTATAAACTCTATGATTAATCAAATGAAATTCAAAACAGCAGTTTTTTAAAAAAAAAAATGTTGTAAACCACCAAAAGTTTCTTTGGCCATTAAATAACTAGAAAAATTTTAGTATTGCTTTTATCTATCTTTTTATTAGGAATATTGAACTATATTCATTGAACCTTTAGCTAAGGATTTAAAAATAAATGAATAGGCAACAGTGGTTTCACAAAGCTAGAGACTTTCAGAAGACTTCAGACTATGTTTTTGTTCCATGAGGAAGATATTAAGATGCACCTGTGACTTACATGAGCCAGAGAAACAGAGAGGATGGCAGGACAAGTTGTGAGAATGTACAAACTGACTCACGTCCCAGTAGTCTTCATCCATGGTTGAAAGGTACTTTTTCCAAACTAGAATATTGATTCCTTTAGTTTAAAAGTACAATTTCAATAAATGTACTACAAAATAAACTATTTTTAATATACAAAAAGATGAGGTGTAAGAACACCGGAGGAAAGAGATGTGGTCTGTCCTCATGGTTCAGTGTCTACTGTAAGGAACAAGGCCTTCGAAAGACCACTGCCACATAAATGCTTTAAATTTCCACATTGTAAAACCAGAATTTGACAAATGAACCTTACCAACATGATTTTACTGGTATCTAACTGTGAGATATATATGAATTACTGGCCTTAGTAGTCAAACCAACAATGTCTAATGTCTTACAGTTTTGGATGTAACCCTAGGGAACAGTAACACATATATTTTGAAAAGTATTTTATTATGTACCTAAGATTGATCAATAACTACAACACTGTCCTCCCAAGCAATTTATATTTAATTTAAAACACTGAGGACCTTCTGTATTTTTGGAAGAATGATGCTTGGCCGTGCTGTTCATAGATGACAACCCTTCTGTTTCCTCCTCACTAAGGAAAAACCTGTTAGATTTGGTATACAGGTTCTCCTTTGGCCTTATGTGTGTGTGTGTGTGGGGGGGTGCGCAGCAGAGCATATTATCAACAAGATCTCCCAGATTTCAAGTGTATGAGTCTTTCCTTTGAAGAAGCCCCTGGAATAAATGTGAATCAAGCATCCTCGAGGTGGATTGCTAGAGCCTGAATTTAGTAGATGTAAGGCTCTGGGTTCAATTTCCAGTATGAAAAACAAAAACAAACACCAAACACAATAGGAATCATTCTAGCTGTGTACAAATGAAGACAGAAGGTGCTCACCCCACAGGAGTTAGGGGAAAGCAGCGCATATTTAACAACACTTATTCTCGGGCATAAGGCCATTTGCTTAAAACCTGTGCATCTCTCCATCAGTCTGAGAGCATGGAGCCAGGCTTCCTGTCCGCACTGGCCTCTGCCTGTGTCTGCATGCCTGCTGTCAGTCATCTGTTGTGTGTCTCATCTTCTTGCTGTGTCACCTCATAATGACTTGTTTTGTTTCAAACTCTGGAACTCAATTCCCAGTACTGTGCTGGAAAGACTGGAGTCCAGTGTGCTCTCTGACTCTTCCTCAAGTGTGCTCATGGACCTGGGCTTCCCCTCTAACTGGCATTCACTGAAGTCAGCACTGTTCTAGGCAAGCTGCCACCTCAGGCTCCAATGCTACTTGTTCTGCTTTGGTCCCATCCAGATGAAGGGCAATGACAAGTCCTGGGACAATCTTGACAGAAGCCACTAGCACTTCTGACTAGGGTTGCTTCTTAACAAACACCACTCCAAAGGAAAGGGTGTAGAAAGAAAAGTGGGCAGAAGTAAAGTGGAAGAAGTATTTTAAACAAAACAAAGGAGAACTGATAAGGCTAAACTGTTTAGAAAAGCTTTTTACAGTTGGTAAATTTTACATAGCAGTCATCTGGTGTTTGTGCACTGTCATGTGACAAGTATCCCAGGTCTGTGGAGCACATGTACTGCATGTCCAACTCTGTGGAGCACATGTACGGTATGTCCAACTGTGTAGACCATGTGTACTGCATGTCCAACTCTGTGGAGCACATGTACGGTATGTCCAACTCTGTAGACCATGTGTACTGTATGTCCAACTCTGTGGAGCACATGTACGGTATGTCCAACTCTGTAGACCATGTGTACTGCATGTCCAACTCTGTGGAGCACATGTACGGTATGTCCAACTCTGTAGACCATGTGTACTGCATGTCCAACTCTGTGGAGCACAACTCTGTGGACCGTGTATACTGCATGTCCAACTCAGTGGAACACTTGTATTGAAGACATTTTTGCTTAAAAGCCGGTATGGAAACCAAGCACCAGTTCCATACTGTCGTATTCAATAACAGAAATGAAGCCACTCCAGGAAAACCTGCTTGTGAAAACATACTAAAAAGGAAAAATGAGTGATATTCTAAAATATACCTAATAGAAAAGCCAAGAAATATAAATACTACATTAGGAATTCAAAATATTCTTCACTCAACGGCTCTTCCACATTGTTGATGAGATATTTTGAATTCTAAATTTCCACTGAATAAGATAGATTAATTCTTATCTGTCAAAAAAAAGAAAAGAAAAACCTTGCAATTGTTAGCAACCTTAAACTCAACAATTCTAAAGTGTACCTTTCTGTATCTAAAGTGCATACTTCTGTAAACATGTCACAACAGGACCAACTCAAGCAGTAAGTCTTATGTCTAACTTCTAAATAGGAGGGGTTTGGTATAATACAGAGGAAAATCACAGTGCCAAGGCACTAAAGAATGAGCTTTTTGATGTTTCAAAACAATTTTTTTCTTTGCAGTCACCAGGAACTGTGTTGACCAATTGTTTCAAAATTTTAAAATAAGGGAATTCATAATAGACACTTTCAATTGTCTATAAGCAATTAAGTAACTGTCCAAGAGTAAGACTGAGCCAGTTCCTTTAACAGTCAGAAAACAAAAGATCTTTGAAGGTTCACCACTGAAAGCCAAAACCAAACCAAGGCAGCCAGGCTGCAGGAAACCCTGCACCGATCCTGGCTGTGGTGACAGAAGATAACACTCAGCACCCCGACATCTTGTGAGCTGGCCATTGGCCAGGAACACCAAGCAGCCCAGGAGCAGGGATTAGGCTGAACTCAGCGCAGCCCGAAGTCTGCAAGAGCACGGTCAGGACAGCACTTTAAACTACAGAGAGCAAACGAGATGAAATAACAAGGTAGTTCAAAAATCATGAGTTCCCAAAAGACTGGAACACAGGAGAATATACTGATGCAATAGCTGACCACATGAAGCAAATAAAAACAAACCCCCTTAGCATAGTGTTTTCAAAAACCTTAGATATTGTAAGTTCGAGAATAATTTAAAAACAATAGTTCCAGTATAAAACAGAATTCGTATTATCTGTCTGTAATGGAGAGGGGCAGAGTGAGAATCATCATGTGACTGAGGCTCCTGTTTCTCCTTGATTCTTTAATATGCAAACCGACTGGAGAATAAAACATTAACACTGATGTATAAGTTACTGAAACAGGGTGGTGCAGCCCCTTCATATACTTTAATATACTTTGTAAGGATTTGAGTATACTTCATATCCTTTAATCCTTACTTTTTTAAAGTTGCTACAGTATAAAAATGTTTAGAAGCTTCAAGTGTGACAAAATAATAAGCTCTTAGAGCTAAGTCTTGGAAAAGCTACGCTGTGACCTGCCCATGTTCTTTTGCACCATGGTATCATCATGCAAACGAAAAATAAAAATCCAGTAAACAACTTCCACAGGATAAAGGTTGAGGCAGACCTGGATGTTAAATAGCACCTACTGTGCCTCCTCATCAGCATTTTAAAGGCCTTTTCCATAAAAGGGACCAAGTGTTTGAACTACCAAACAAATATAGGAGATGCTATCAGCAGACCCATGAACTCTTCAGGTAATAAAGAGATGTCCGCTGCCCTGCCGAGGCTGAAACCCTAAGCAAAGGAAAACAGAGTACCAGAAACTCAACAAAGTGAGGCTCTAGAATGATGAAGGCTTTGGCTTCCTGATACCTGGATTCTCCCTGCCTCATCACTGACTATTGATTCTCTCCAAACACTAGAGTTTCCATGATAACTCAGTACCATCTTCCACTATGCCCTTTCTGGACTTCAGTCTCCTGCATGTTAAAAAGTACACTACAAGGCTGGAGAGATGAGCACTGACTGCTCTCCTGAAGGTCCTGAGTTCAAATCCCAACAGCCACATAGTGGCTCACAACCATCCATAAAGAGATCTGATGCCCTCTTCTGGGGTGTCTGAAGACAGCTACCGTGTACTTACATATAATAAATAAATAAATAAATCTATTTTTTTAAGTACCCTATACAGACTGCACCTCTTTCCCCTTTATTCCATGCCTATGAGCGTCATTCTTTATTTCAAAAGGCTGTATTAGTGGGTTTTCACTCCCATGGATTTCATCTCCATTCCCTTTACTCTTATGACCAGCATCCATTGAGTTTCATAAAACTCAAGACCTTTAAAATGATTTGGTAGGAATGGCAGCTAATGATAACAAAAGAAGATGGCTGTATGCTTGCCTGATACAAAGTTAGGCTTCTTATATAATAAAGATGTAAGCAGTATTACCTGGATCTTTCATAAAGGAAACTGAAGCTCAAAAGGATTATAAATTGTGCCCAAAGCTACACAAAAACCAAGTCAGACTCAATTTCTTCCTTCTTCCTTTCTTTATGTGATACTGGAGACCACACCCAGGAGCTTAAGTAAGTTAACCTTGTGCTATTATAACCCCACAGCACAAATTGACTTCTGCATTGCTCTAATAACACAAAAACTAACTCTATGTGAGAATATATACTGATTGCATAAGCCTTTAAAAGCCTTACAGTTGTGCCTGGTGAAGTACCTTGTAGAGAATGAGCCCTTGCTGTATGACAGTGGGGACTTAAGTTCAAATCCTCAACACTCCTGTAAAAAGCTAGATACAGCTACCCATGCAACTATAAACTATACAGTGTGGCTGGATGGAGACAGGAAGACTGTTCAAGTGTTTGCTCTGGGTTCAATGAGAGACACTAACTTAAAGGGAGAAGGAAGGGACTCATAAAGTAAGGCACAATGCTCTGGACTTTCCATATGCCTGGGTGTCTATACACACCACTGGCATACTCCTACAAATAAACAACGTAGAGCTGTCTTCATAAGCACACAGCAATTGTTACTGTGTACCACAACCTTTAACACAGTGCTTGCAATCCACAAAAATACCAACAAATACTTGGAGCTACTGGAGATCTCACAGTGGCCTAGACAAGCTCTCAAACCATAGCTTAGTATAGTTAGAGGCATGCTATGCAGGGAGGTCCTCAGGAAACAACACATGGGGAAAAAGAAGACATCATGCCTAGCAACAAGAACTTTCTCTAAAGTTAAACTACCTTGTACTGACACTACTAGTTTGTAAGTTGTTTATTTTTGAGGTTGCATCATTTCACCTTCCCTTTCTTCCCTCTGAACGCTTCCATAAAAATGGCCTGCTTTTCATTAATTGTTCTCTCTCTCTCTCTCTCTCTCTCTCTCTCTCTCTCTCTCTCTCTCTCTCTCTCTCACACACACACACACACACACACACTCCTAAAAGCATAAATACAGTCTGCTCAGTCTATATAATGTTTGTATGTATGTTTGCAGGGCTGACCATTGAATAACCAAGTTGGTATGTTCTTCCCTAGAGAAGACTATTTCTCCCTCTCTCAGCTTTTCCTAATTGCCTGCAGTTTCTTGTGTCGTTTCAAGTCTCATTGGCTTTCCCCCAACCTCATCAGCATGTTTGCTGCTGTTGTCCATTTCAGCTCTTGTTTATGTAGTTATGTTGGTGAGACATGGGTCTGGCTTCTGACATTCCTAGGAGACACAATCTCACCAGAAACTCCCTGTTCCTGCTGGCTCTTGCAATCTTTCCACTCCTGTTTCTGCGATGATTACTGAGCCTTAAAGGTGCAGGAGCTGTACTGTAGACTGAGCTCCACGACTCTGTTTTGAATGTTGTAGCTTTCTGTAATAATCTCTGTTGAAGAGAACTTTCGAGTGATGCTGGGTGAGTACTACATTCATCAGCGTGGATACAGAACCACTGTTACTATTTTAAAAAACATAGATAAATACCAAATTAAAAGGAACACAAAATATAAGCATATACATACAATTTCATGAAACTTATATTTTACTTATATTTCTTAGTTCTCTGGAAACCAGAAAGAACCACTGAAGTCTCTGAAACCTATTTGCATACATCATTCTTTATTACATCCCCAAATTTTCCTTACAAGTCTAAAAAACTCAGAATTTAAAATGTACAAAAAGAAAAAAAAAGGCAAGAAAACATCTCTGTTCAACTGAGTATTGCCCTGGTTAGTGACTATGTCAGCTGATGGACTGTAGAATGAATACACAGGTGGTGGCAATGATTCCAGATCAACTGCCCATGTTTTCTATTTATATCTCACGGCTTATTTCTGGGAAGTGGTCTTGTGCCCACTGCACCAGAAACTGATTTATAGAGGTGTTTATTAAACATCAAGGTAAAAGATAAACATGATATATATATATGAATGTACTGAACATTCCTAGAGAAATACTGCTTAATGCTTACGATAGAGCATTTTTCTTCTAGAGATTTGTAACAAGCTTGTAAAGAGGACCATTTGATTCAGTCCATGCAATAAGACACAAAAAGATTATAGAGCAGGCAAACTAGAAAGGCCTTGTAGAAGGGACCATGCAGAAAACTGTTTACATTTCTGAATTTGTGGGGAAAAAATCAAACAAAAAATAGAAATAAAAAACTTCAAGCATAATACTCAACAAGGTCATTCTTTAATTTTACAGCTAAAAAATAAATATGGCCCAATTTTGCTAATAGAACCCAAGAAGAAAACACAGACTGGAAATATAGTGCTAAAGACAGCACGACCATATGTACAGGTCCCATCAGAACCAGTAAACCTCCAGAAGGATTTAGAAGTGTAGAGAGAGCAGAGTGGAAGCACTGGCATTGCCAATGTTCTGGGGAAAGAGAACTCCTTTTAGCTGAGTTGTTTTATTTTAAATGATTATTTGTATCATACTTAAAGAAACTGGTCTCAAATGTTTCTAAATTCATTTACTTAAGCACAATCTTCATGAATCACACCATATAAATGCACTGTCTTTGCAAGCAGAACATGAAGAGTAAAATCTCCACAGCATCTGAGTCCTGTTGTTACCACCTTCAGAAACCAGCCGAAGTGCATCAGAGTCAAAGGCCAACAGGTGCAGTGCTTTCCCTTCTCATTGATTCATTTTTATTTATTTGGAGAAATAAAAAGGGAGACATGCTGCTATTATCAACTGACTTTTTTAGGAAAAGACAAAGATTTATTCCATTTATTTTATCTATCAATCTATCTATCTATCTATCTATCTATCTATCTATCTATCTATCTATCTATCTATCTGTGTGTGAATGGACATCATTATGTGTATGGGTGTTCATGGAGGTCAGAAGAAACATTAAAATTCCCTAGAGCTAGCGTTACACATGGTTGCTAGCCACCCAACATGATGCTGGGGAACCAACTGTGGTCCTTCATAAGGGAATCAAGTGCTCATAACTGCTGAGTCATCTCTCTAGTCTACTATCAACTTATTTCTGTTGTTGGTATTTGTTGTTGTTGTTGTTGTTATAAGCTGAAAAACAATTCACACTGAATGCATCAGGAGCTGAAGAGATGGCTCCATAATTTAGAGCACTTTCTAGACTTGCAAAGACCCCGGTCTAGTTCCCAACATCCACATGGCAGTTCAGAATCCTCCCTAACTCCAATTCCATCAGATGCACTTGTTGAACTCAAAGGGGATACAAATAGTGCACAGACACACACACAGGCAAAACACTCATATGCATAAAATAAATAAATCTAAACAAAATTTTAATGAAAATAAGTGATCAAAGGACTTGATGATACACAGCAGTACTAGCAGGCCTACAGATCTTGGCCTCATTCTGAGAAATCAAAACTGTCTCTGCCAGTGCACTTCCATGCTTTAGAGTAGGACAATGGGGTTGAACGTATGGCGAGTCTTACACCTGCTTTTTTATTTTAGTCTTTGGGGACTTTAAAAACATTTTCCCAGCTCCCCACACAGGATCTATGTGCTGCTGAGGTGATCTTTTTATGTTAAACCCTATGACCAACGTTGAGAGCTGAAACCTTATCCACACAAACACTATGGTGTAAAGAGAAAAGAGCCAGATAGACCTAAAATAATGCACATCTTTAATATTATGGAGAAACTTTGCATATGCATATAAAGAAATTAGATAAGTCTTTGGTTAACCATATACAAGAATGGAGGATTTTTGATTTGTTTTGTTTTGAGGATTTCTGTTGACTGACTCTGAAGAAAGGAGGACACAAAATTCTGCAAGTTGTAGAGATGGGAAGTAATACAGTGGCTATAGAACACAAATTGATAGTTCCTTTAAAAGACAGAGAAGAAATATGATATGATCCAGAAATTCCATAGAAACAAAAGAACACAAACACAAACAGATTTGTTCAACAATATTTATAGTAAATATTGCTCTCATAGCAAAAATGCCAAAGAAACACAAATATTGATCAGAATTAGAATATACAAGGTAAATCTGGTAGGTACATGGAATAGACTAGTATCTGGCCTTGAAAACTGAAATCTGCCTCATGCTATCCCTAGGGAGAACCATAAATGTACAACACTAAGTGTAAAAAGCAAATCACAAAAAGACAAAGAGACGTGACTCCAAGTAAAAGGTAAGTAGTGTAGCCAAATTCAGATGCAGAAAGTGGGAGAGTGCCAGGGATGAAGACAGAGGGAGCAGGGATGCTGTTATTTAATGAACACAATATAAACTTGAGGAAATAGACTCGGGAGTCAAATGGTGGGGAGGGCCTCCTAATAAACACTAAGCCTGAGGTAAGTGCTCCCAAACTGCATAACCAAGAAAAGTAAATGCTTGGTTTTAAGGTGTGTGTGTGTGTGTGTGTGTCAGGATAGCCACTTGCTAATGTAGTCCAGGTTAGACTCAAACTCTCTGTGATCTTTCTACCTTAACCTCCTGAGTACTGGAGTTATAGTATGAGTCACCATGTGTGGTTTAAAACACATAGACTAATTAAGAGACTGGGAAGACAGCTTAGTTGATAAAATACTCGCCTAGTCAATTGAAGTCCCAGGCCAATCAGAGACATTTCCCAAAGAATCATATATGTGATTGACCAGAGAGAGAGAGGGGGGGGGAGAGGGAGAGGAAGGAGGAGGAGGAGGAGGAGGAGGAGGAGGAGGAGGAGGAGGAGGAGGAGGAGAAGGAGAAGGAGAAGGAGAAGGAGAAGGAGAAGAAGAAGAAGAAGAAGAAGAAGAAGAAGAAGAAGAAGAAGAAGAAGAAGAAGAAGAAGAAAGAAGGAAGAGGAGGAGGAAGAGGAGGAGGGAGGGGAAAAGGGAGGGAAAGACAGACACACAGACACCTGGAGAAACACACAGACATTGGACTACTTAATAATACTGGATAATAATAGCTGAAAAAAGAGAATAAAATTCTATAGATAACTTCAGGAGTTTACAAATCACTTAAAGACTGTGATCTGTTTCCTTAAAGTCATACATAGCTGTTAAATTCAACACAAACATGAAAAAGGACCCAAGGAGCTTTGTAAAGAATTAGTTGTATGTTGTCCCTATAATGACTGCCAAACAAATCCCATCCATAAATATAATGAAATGCATTAAACAGCAGAAATGGTTCTTTCTTCCCAAAGCTCTTTCCAAACAAACATAAAGCAAGAGCAGGTCCACATGTGCTGCTGGTATTTCATCACTGACTGTTTTGTACAGAACAAGAGTGTTGTTGCCTACACACCATTTCTCAGCATCAACACCCATTTTCTTATGCAATTTCAAGTTTGGTTGGCAGGTCAGAGACATTTTTTCCAACCACAGACAAAACGTCTTTTGATACTCAGAGAAAATGTTCAAGGAAATGTTCCCAATAAAAGACAACAACAATGGCATGTAAGTGCATCAGCAGTCTAAGGAACAGCTGAGGTGACTTCAGTTAACCCTGGGTGGGATGTGACAAGGTACTGCAAGCACGCCTAGTCTATATCTGCAACCAGAGACTCAGAAAAGCTTGCAAAATGCCACAACACTGGGAAGGAGGCGGGCAGAAACTTCGGTTTTGTTTTTTTGAGACAGGATCTCATAGCTCTGGCTGACCTTTTTTTTTTTTTTTAATTTACAACTTTTTTTAAACCAAGTAAAGGAGTCATGGATTGTGAGCACCGTCCATCATAATAGAGAAACCTGGTGATCAGAGAAATTCTAGCTTGAGGACAGGGAAATGAAGTGGGTGGTCACATCACATGTGGTCAGGAAGCAGGGAGGGGCTTCTGGTGCCCACCCATTCTCTCCTTTCTATGCAGCCCACAACCCCAGCCCACGGGATGGAGCCTCCAAATTCACAGTGGGTCTTTCCCAGTCTGTTGAACTCAGACCTGTCTCTCTGAGATTCCAGATCTCATCTAGTTGACCAAGGAAGACTGACCAGCACAGAAAGTTCTGCACTAAACCACAAAATGAAAATTAACACTTTGCTCTCAGAACTCTCAACAAATTCCATTGTTCTTTCCACCTCCAAGACTCTGAGCTCCTATCTCCTGTCTCTACCTTCACACAGCTAGGATTACAAGCATATGCTGCCACACAAAGTGAGTAGAACCCAGTCTCAGGCATGCTAGCCCAGAATTCTACCAGCTGACTGAGTATAGCTTCAGTCACCAGAACTGTATTCTTGAACCTTCCATGTAACCCTGACAAGCTTTTAATGTTTCATATACTAACATATGCCATAAAAGGTCTTGATAATGACTGTTCCATTCTAATTTCTCCCTTCTTCAGTGATACAGAAAGCTGACTTCTACATGGAATATTTAGTGTTTGAAATTTAAATCCTATCAATTACCTTGAAATCTCATAAAGAGATGATTTTTATTTAAATATATTTATAAGTTATATATATAATCTTAGACACATATATGTATATAGATATGTGTGTGTGTAAGGACTGGGGACATAGCTCACCAATTAAGAGCTCTGCTCCTGCACAGGATCTGAACTCGGTTCCCAGGATCAATGTTGAGCAGCTCACAATCACATATAATTCCAGATTCAGGGAATCTGATGCTCTCTTCTGGACTCCATAAATACTGCTGCAGATGTACATACACACACACACACACATAAATGAATATAAACAAACTTGAGAATGTGTAAAGCTGTCCAGTCACAGGTGGAGAGTGAGACCCAAAGCACCAGCAGCACTCCCTGTCCCAGGCTCTGCAGACGCACCATACAGACCTGAAAAGCCCTGTGCAGTGGCTGCCACTGCCACTCTCTCCAAAGATGAGGCAGACAGAGAAACATAAATAATCTGACAAATATCGCAAACATTACACAGCTGGTTAAGTAGGTGAACCAGACAGTCTGGCTCCACTACACACGGTCACCACCATTACACACGCTACATGTCATAACATATTGGAAATAAAGATAAGTTTGATAATGCTTAACAAGCTCTTTAATGGGAGCATATTAGAAAATATTTCAGTTGTCTTGCTGATCGCAGTATTATTTTACTTTTGTTTTTAACTGTAAACCATTATCCTAAAAGTCTGTGTGTCTTGGAGGGCTAAACACACAAATGAAGCCTAAATTTTTGGTAATGTTCATTACCATTAGGAAAATATTTAACAAAGATTATAAAGGGCTACTTGTAAAAATCTTTTGCAAAAAGGTAAGCTCAGAAGAACATATCACCCCAGTACTGAGAGGCTGAGGCAGAACTGTGAGGTTAGGGCCAGCTTTAAGCAAAACAGAAGAAACTTCATTTTCTTTCTAGTTTCATGATCAGTCTATGAATATAAAAATGAAGGCAATGGGATTGGTACCTGGCACAGCAAAGAAATAAACACATTATCTTTGGAGGACATGAAAGAACAGGTGACTAATCAGAGCGTTCCCAAACTGGCACATGATGAAAACTTCCAGCACATCAACTGCACGGGGTTGAGGTGCAGGTAGACTACCCAAAATAATTAGAGGTCTGGAGGAAGCACAGAGTTCATGCTGTGACTCATGCGTCTCACAGCAAAACAAAATCCACCAGACATTTATCTCTTCAAAACAAGACACTGGGTCTGGCAGCAGTCCACAAGCAAGAAAGACCACGTGAAAGTCAGACACTCGTGTGCTGGTTAAAAATAAAAGGGTGAGGAGGCACGTGACGAGCAAGGACTCCACGCTGACCTCTGAGGCACACAATGCCATTTATAACATCCACAGCATTTCAAATCACCTGAAAACAGCAACGCTCACAAGACAGCTCGGAAAGAAAACTAAAGACCACTTTGTAAGTCAGAGTCCCGGTAAAATCTACTCCATCTGAAGAACAAAATCCTGAGATGTCTGTCACGATGGTTTCTGGGATGAGGCCTCTGTCCCTGTGAACAGGAGGTGAGTGTAGTCACCCCTCCCTGCCTTTAGCTCTGTAGGCTGAGTCCACAGGTATGGAGAAGAGACCTAGCCCAGTCTCCCTCATGACGGAGAAAAGGCTACAGACAGACTGCCATGGATACATCCAGCCAAACACTGATTCTATTTGCAAGGTTGTGAAATCATGACCCTGAGCAAGAATGCTTCAGACCCAATTCAGGCCCCAGCTATTAGGAAAGACAAAGAGGCTTTTGTTCCCAAAATGTACTATAAAGAATTCTCCTCCTCACCCCCACCCCCAACCCCACCCACCCCAAAATCAATAAAACAAAACGGGAAACCAAACCCAACAAAGCTGCCATGAAAGTAAGAGCGCACGGCTGGGGCCTGTCCTGAGCCAAGTGTAGTAACAGTGTTGCACTAAGTCTCAACTAATAACTAGCTAGTACTAATAGCAAAACACTGGAGCCATTTGGGATCCATTAATTGTACTATTATCATCAGCAATGTTTGTAATGTTTTTAGATTTACTTTGTTTTATATGCATGGATGTTTTGCCTGAATATATGTATGTTAACTGTGTGCATACCGATGGAGGTCAGAAGACAGTGTTGGATCCCCAAGAACTGGACTTAAAATGGTTATGTCAATATATATGAGCTATATATGTGGATGCTGAGAATTGATCTTAGGGCCTCTGTCAAAGCAACAAGTGCTCCAAACAACTGAGCCATCTCTCCAGCCATAGCAACAGTTTTAAAGAAATACAGACTGTCACTGAGTGATACACACCCAGGCCTAGAACTATCAGAGGAACAAGGACATGATTCACATGCTCAGGATAGTAGTTAGAAAGCCACAAGGATACATGGTGTCATTACTCAGTGTGTGTGCGCGCATGTGTATGAGTGAGAGAGAGAGAGAGAGAGAGAAACAGAAACAGAGAGAGAGAGAGAAGCAAAGCCCTACAAAAGCATCTGAATACTCCCTCTACCTCTTCATGTATCTTCTTAGGCCAGTAACTATCTTATACCAACCAGCAACATTATAACTTCAGCCTTACCCACTTATACCCCTTAATAAGAGCCCAAGTCTCAGAGGGGCTCAGTTTAAAAACCTGTTATAATCATGTGCAAATCTACCCTGCCCATTGAAATCACTAATTCTATATGAATTTCTTGAACATTTAACCTATGTGTGAGGAATAAAAAAGTGACTAACTATAAAGTTTGAAGAGTAAAGATTCCACAAGAAAGGAATAGAAACTGTGGAAAAGAAGACTCAGAAGAATAGCTACACATAAGAGAAAGGATTGATAATGAAAACTCAGCGATAGTCCTAAATACCACCAAGAGCTCAAAATTGAGAAATTGTTCTCTTTAGTCTCATTGGAAGAAAGGTGGGTTTCTTTCTTCCAATGGGGGGTTGGGTGAGGGGGTGGGTTTGGAGCCAGCAGAAATATAATTATATATCCAACCAGATTTAGCAATTAACCACAAGTTGCAGGTAGAAAACTTAAACATGTCTTACTTTTTTATTACCACAAATATATCACTTCACTTGAACAGAATTTACTGGGCCATGGCATTGCTTCTAGACAATCTATATGTATCGGCCTCTCATGATAGAGTGTAATGGTCTCCAACGTCCTGACTCCTAGACTGTCTACCATGTGTGAACCTTTCTCTACAGTGTGGGCAGGATCAGAAAACCACTTCAGACCACTACAGTGCTTCAAAGTGGTAAGAAGTCCTTTGCATGATTCCATGACTTCTGCCCACCAAGGAAGCATTCCTTTACTGGCTTTGAAGGTGCAAGCTGTCACAGTGTAGGAACTGAGCTGCACAGAACTGGGGATGTACTCCAGTGGAGCGCCAATAAGAGACCAGGGACCTTGACACAGAAGCTTATAAAGAACTGCATGTTCCAAAACACACAAAACTTGGGAAAGTCTCCTCCCTGGTTACAAGACTTCAAATGAGATGCTGACTGAAAAGGAGAGCACCTACACACCTGACTCATACACACAGCAAGACGAGTGTGCTGGGAGCAGTCACATTTGGGTAATATTGCTACACATCAATCAATAACTAATGCCAGGACTCTCATCAGGGAGGCCTTTGCTTTGCAGTACATGGTGATTAACATACATCTTGACAATGTACACACAGAGAAGAGACCTTGAGGCACTCAGCTATAAATGGGATGTCCTATTAAACCCCTCCCCTCAGGGCTCACAGACTTGTGCTGAAGAGGAGGGAGAAAAACTGCAAGAGCCAGAAATGGAAACAATTCCAAGGAAACAGAGTAACAGGACTGATGCCATCTGAACTCACAAGAGATTGACAGGAGGCACATGACTTACACAGGTTCAAACCCACAAATTCTCAGCACTGAGAAAGGTACCTGGGTGTAAAGTCTCGGCTCTGACCAGTAAGATATTTGCAACTAATATCTGATAGGAACAGGAGAATCAGTTTACTACAATGTGGTGCCACTGTGAATGGTAGCCTCACTCCAGGGCAGGCCTCATGCTCAGGTGTAGTTCACCAACATAAAAAGACTCCATGTGATTGTATGTAGGTGTTGTTGTTGTTGTTACTTGTTGTAGTTTTCTTTTGTTTTATGTTATTGTAACTTTTTTGTTTGTTTATTGAGAGGGAGAGAAAGAACATTAAGTTAGATAGAAATGTTGGGGGAAAAAGGAGGATCTGGGAGGACTTGGGGGAGCCAAAAGATATGATCAGAATATATTGAATAATAAATTAAAGAAAATAAATGTAACAAAAGTAAGAAAAGGAAAAACTGAGGAACCTTCAGAAATGTTTAAACAATCCACTGATCAGGACATAGATGGTCAGGAAAGTGTGTTCCTTCTGGCAGAGGTTCAAGAGGCTTCCCAGACTCTGAGCCTCACTGGGCCTAGACAAAGCACAGTATGCTTGCAGAAAGACAATGAGCAGAGAGGAGGGACACGTCCTTAGAAGGGCAGCCCACGCTTGCTTACTCTACCTGAGCCCCGACTCACAGACAGTTTCAATATTTACAGTACTGGAAACCTATCATGACTAACCACAAAATACACGAGTGTTCATATCTCAAGTGGTGACTGGCAGTTTTTACTTGGTGTTCTAGTATATAAAGAAAGTTCAGAATGCAATGCATGCCATCTAAACATGTGTTGTAGCAATTCATTGCAATTCTAGAACCACTGACCATTCACTCCCCACCATGGACAGAGGCTGCAGGACAGCCAAGGCAGGTCGGATACCAGAATCCTTAGAGGTGGGGCAGCATGCCTGAAGGAGGCAGCCCTGCCACAGGCCTCAAATAAGAATGTGGGTTTTCACAAGTGCACACGGGGAGGAAGAGGATGAAGGAAGACATACTCCAGGAACATCAGCTAACTCTCAGTGTACAGTCTAAGGGGGAGGAGCAAAGTAGAGAAACACAAAGAGGAGGGGCAGATGTAGGTGGAGTAGTTGAGTGACTCAGTCAGGCTGCAGAAAAGACTAAGTGTGTGTTTAAATTACCAGACAACTACAAAGATTTCAAACATGGTGGGTCACAGAAAATGGTACTGTTTGCCATGTGGCCTGATGTTGCTGATTCTGGAACTGATATCTGGGAAACATCCTCAGGGTTAGACTTAGAGTGTGGCCCATTACGATTACAAAGAGTGGCCGGAATGTGAGCCTAAAATGCTCGATGACATTTCAACATGATTATGTGTACAACTTCCCTTCCAAGTCTGCTTTTTTGAAGAAAATAAATAACTCAGTGGAAATAAGCCTGTATCAGTTCATGAACAGATATATTCTTTTTTATTAGAAATTTGCTTTATTTACATTTCAAATGGTGTCCCCTTTCCTCATTACCCCTCTGAAAACTCCCTATCCCATTTCCCCTCCCCCTGCTTACCAACCCCACCTCCTATTTCCCTGACCTGGCATTCCCCTACACTGGGACATCGAGCCTTCACAGGACCAATGGCCTCTCCTCTCATTGATGTCTGAAAAGACCATCCTCTGCTACATATGTAGCTGGAGCCATGGGTCCCTCCATGTGTATTCTTTCGTTGGTGGTTTAGTCCCTGGGAGCTCTGGGGGTACAGGTTGGTACATATTATTGTTCCTCCTGCAGGGCTGCAAAGCTCTTCAGCTCCTTGGGTCCTTTCTCTAGCTTCTCCATTGGAGGACCCAAACAGATATAGTCTTATTGTTCAAATCTTTGCTATCCTAACTTCATTGGAACAACTTGTCACAGACCAGATCTATACTATAAAATATAATACAGTATAATTTTAGAGTAATGCTCTGAATGGGATCTAATATACTTTACTGTAAAGTACCAGAATATCCGATTTTGAGGGCTAGAGATTCTGTACAAGTACTGAATTCTCTTGAAAAGCAGATTCAGCCGATGACAATTCAAAACTGTGTGAGCACAGCCAAGAGGCATGGAAAACCTATGGAAAAAGAAGCCAGACTGGGTCTGCCCATGGGCTATAGTTTGCTGACCTCTGATCTGTATTTCACTCCACTAATTTCCTTTCCCATAAAAGAGTAAGAGGGGCCTGCCTCACCAGGATATAATTACACCCATGTCTTACCAGAGGCTGTGCCTTATACAAGGCATTAAACCAAGTTTATTACCTCTAACTTAACAGCATCCAGAAAATAGATGAGAAAAACATACAAAAGATAGCCTGTCTATTTGGTCTTCAGAAAGCCTCTTCTATCCAATACTTCTCCACAGCCTTAAGCCACTCATGTGTGTGTGCGCGCGCGCGCACACACACACACACACACACACACACACACACATATACACTGCACCTGGCTCTACTCAATGTTCTGAAGGGAGAGACAGAAAAGCCCCTGCCCGTGGGGAGCAATGTCTGTGAGCAATCCACATAATTAATAAGGGGATATACTGGTGCCCTGACAGGGCTGTGCAGAAAAGAAACAGGCCAGGGAGTACCAGAGAAGAGGAGGCAGGAGGCATCCAGTAGCGTGAGGGAGTTAGGCCTGGACCAAAGAGGGGAAGATATTCTAGTGGCACTCCTCCAAAACAGGGCCTATACTAGGACAGCATCTGCACCCATCTCACCTACACTACTACAGGGTCAGGGTACTCTTTTTTTTTTTTTTTTTTTTTTTTGGTTTTTTGAGACAGGGTTTTCTCTGTGTAGCCCTGACTGTCCTGGAACTCAATCTGTAGACCAGGCTGACCTCAAACTCAGAAATCTGCCTACCTCTATTCCTAAGCGCTGGGATTAAAGGCATGCACCACCACTGCCCGTCTGGGTCAGGCTACTCTTGCTTCTCCCATTTTGGATCTATTACCTGCTTCCACACAGCAGTCACTGTGCCTCCACCATGTTGATTCCCAGTATAGGGTGAATAAAACCCAGTGTGTCAACGACTCCCAATTGGTTTCCTATCCCTGTTGTTCATCACTCCTATATAGTGGCCTCCTTGTTATTCCATATCAAGCAGCTTACCAAGACTTTGTTTTCACTTGGGAATCTAGATTTCAGACACTGCCACCATCGACCACCACCATTACTACCACCCCCACACTTCCTTCACATCTCACACCAATGACTCCATCTAAGACCATTCTTTTTTTTTTTTAAAAAAGATTTATTTATTTATTTATTATATGTAAGTACACTGTAGCTGTCTTCAGACACTCTGGAAGAGGGCGTCAGATCTTATTACAGATGGTTGTGAGCCACCATGTGGTTGCTGGGATTTGAACTCAGGACCTTCGCTTCCGAGCGCAGTCAGCGCTCTTAACCACCGAGCCACCTCTTCAGCCCCCATCAAAGATCATTCTTAAAACCTCTCTGTCCAAAATGCTGCGAGCCCTTGCTCCATAGCTCCTCAGACAGCTCTATTGATCGTCTTTACACTTCCAATTGCCTTATGTCTTAGATAGTAGTTGTCTGCTCATTAGTCTGTCTCTGGAATCTAAACTGCATAAAGACAAGGGCCTCATTTACAGCACAATCTCTAATGCTTCCCATACAGGAAAGCCTCAATAAACATTTCTGAATGAAGTTTTCAATTATGTAAAGGATAGGGCACTCTTTAACAAAAAGGAATAAAATTTATGAATAAAAATTTCAAATGAATGGGGATAGCAGAATTCGTTCACAAAAGAGACGGAAAGCATTCCCAATGTCACACGTGCAGAAAGTGGCCAAGCTAGTATCCACCTTAAGATGGTTGGACCTTATACCTTGTCAATAACCTAGTAAGGCATGGCTGTACTGAACTGGAGGTAGCTCTTTAATAAACTGCCTAAGTCAAGACTAAACTATCTTACCACCAGATTTGCTTACCGACTAAGAATATCTGCCTGGTGCTTTACAAAGCTTTATGATAGTTAGCAAACAAGCTACTTAGTTAAAATATGCGTCATCTATACACTTGGAACAATACAAATCCTTCACCTCACAAAGATGACTGGGAGAACAACCAAGTTAATATCTGTAAATCTCCTTAGAAAAAGGTTAAACAGGCAAAGTGGTCACTGGGAGACCATGATATGTTAAAAAAATCAAAAAGCTTTAAGGCAGGAAGATTCAAGTCAAACTAGTTTAGCTACAGTAGTTACCAAAGGTGAAGTGCTAATGAGACAGGGCAAATGATCAGAGTCCCACCCCCTTTCCATGTCATGTTGTGTGTGGAAGAGTACCACACCACCTATACTTTGTGAGACCCAAACCCTTTGCTTGGGGGAGTCTACAGAGCACCAGCACACAGTATGAACACGCTCTTGGCAGGAATCCATTATTCCCATAGCAGGCCACACACTAGCCTTCGATCATGGGCAGAAGGGAGTCCCAGGTGGAAGGAGCGTCTTCCTACAGGGTCAACAAGAGTTACTAAGCAGTATCAGTATCAACATGTGGCACCACTGACAGGGGCTGGCACTAGAGTCCAACCCTTCTGGCTGAGGGATCGGTGTATGTAGTAGCTTTTTGAATGATTCAGAAAATATTACCTCAGGTTTTTGACAGTAGATAGTGTTATATCTCTATAATAAAAATCTATTTGAAAGAATTAAAAAGTCATACACATTAGAAATAGCTTTACATTTTGCACTCATTTTCAAGTATAGAAAACAGCCTTATTTGTTTACTAATTAACACTTTCATATAATACAAGACAGATGTATGCAATAGTGCTTGGATCATCTCATAGCTGAACAACTGAAAATCCAAAGCTGGCTGAGCAGATGTGGAGCAAAGGTGAGGAACAGTTTAGCCATCAAGGGAAGAGAAAGCAAAGCTCCAAGTGAACAAATCAAGAATACCAATGCAAGGGGCAATCCACTACATCTTTTAAAAACTGAAAGTTGTTATATTCATAGAAGAAATTTACAAGAAAATACTGTACAAAAGGGTTTTTAAAATACACTAGCTATCATCTGGATTATAGACAGCGAAACATTTGCTTCAGTCACTTGGAATTTTTAGTAAATCCCAGAAGGCACTTATCTTAGCTGAGACTGTTCATTAATAGAAGTTAAAACATTAAAATGGGGGGCATAAAATAGCAGACACATAGCCAAAACTTGACAATAAATTATCGGAGCCCTCGGGCAATAGAGAAGAATAACTGAAATGGTACTTTGCAGAAGCTGTTGCGAATACCACACCAAGTAGCTAATGAAGCGCACATGACTCTAGTTCAATCAAATGAGTGTTGATTTAAACCATAAACTGACCAAGGACTCATATCACACACAGCTAAAACAACACAACTGCTCCAGCTATTAAGAACACACAGAGAATACAAGATTTCAAATATCTTTGTACAGCCTAAATCCTGACCACATGAATATTCAACATGTGCCACAAGAGGAGAAATGGAGAGTCTCTCTCACCTAGTCCTGGGCTACAGCTCCTCAGTGTACACTCACAGCAGCAGGGTCCCATGCATGTACATGGACGCATATACACACAGAAACCCACTATCTTGAAAAGACATGCATAAAAATCAACTTATATGAGTTTATAAGAACTCGTAAATGTTTCCTTAAGTTTAATATGTGTTCTGCTAAAGTCTATTCTCACTCTAAAGAATGCCTTACAAAGCCAGAGTCATGACTAACTTTAGCCAAACTCTGATTTCAGTGGTAGTGAAGCAGATGGACAGTTTTAAATAACTGACTTCTACAAAAGATTGAGCTACTCTTTAAAACAGCACCTGAGAGGACACTATCTAGACCCTGTTTCCCAGTACCACTGTGCAGGAAAGAGGTAGGCCCCTGCTTTTCTGTCCATTATATAGTTTCCAGAATTCAATTCATGAATATGTCTCAGGAGAACAACAAGCTACAACAACTGAATTGAGACATGTTGGCAAGAGACTGTAATCTAATTCTTGATTGTGATACTTTATGATGTTTGTAACCACAAAACCAAACAAGAGATGCTGAAAGTTATGAAGTGAGCAATCACTTGGAAATGACTCAAGAATACCAGGAGAACACCTTCAGAGCCCAGTCCCACACTACCAGCAGGAAGCCTATTTGAGAGTCATGGACCATACTGATGCAGCATATCACAGACCCACACAAACTAAACACACACACACACACACACACACACACACACACACACAAAATGAGTACTGTGTAATCTCAAGACATGGGAGTCAGAGGTAGGAGGATGGATAATCAGTTCAGCCAAGGTTACATAAGATCCTAGTTCAAGAAGAAAAGAAAAAAAGAACCTAAACAAACAAACAAACTTAAAACAACAACAAAACTTACTTATTAAATCAAATCTTAAAAATCCTCAGAAACAAATAGTGAATGTGTGCTGTGCTGAATCGCATCATGCTGGCTGATGGTGAGTTAGTGTGCTGGTGAGTAAATGTGCTCTTTGGGGTGCGGGACAACTATCCACCTCTATCACATGTCACTCAACAATATCTGTTCACATCTCCCGCAGCATTAGGTGGAGACAGGGCCTCCTGAGGAAGGCACAGACTATGCTGAAACTTACTATGTAATCCAGACTGGCCTTAAAACTCTTTTTATTTTTTTTTAGATTTATTTATTTATTATATCTAAGTACATTGTAGCTGTTTTCAGACATACCAGAAGAGTGTGTCAGATCTCATTATGGATGGTTGTGAGCCACCATGAGGGTGCTGGGATTTGAACTCAGGACCTTCAGAAGAGCAGTCGGTGCTCTTACCTGCTGAGCCATCTCTCCAGCCCACCCTTAAAACTCTTAATCCTGATACTTCAAACTACTATGTGCTGGATTACAGGTATGTGTCAACTATTGAGTTTAATTGTGTGTTTGTGTGTGTGTGTTTATCTAAATATCCTAAACTCATTTAATACCATACAATATAAAGATTGCAAAAAAATATATAAAATGTATTTTTCTTAATCTGAAAAATAAGGAAAAATTAAAACTATAATCTACTATGAATAGATAGTACATGAATGAGAACTGAATTAAAAGCAATAAAAACTAAGCGGACTCCCATCTAAACGTTAAGAAGTGGGTCCATGGATAGAAGACTTTATAGATGATGTTTATATGTATCTCTACCTTAAAACTATAGTGAAGCAAACTCAGGAAGTTATGATGTAAACTCCAAGTCAAACCACGCCTGTACCCGCCCTTTCATTTTTGTCTTCATTTCTTGATACATTCATGAGGTTTCAAGAATTAAAGAAAAATCCACATGCAACAAGTCAGTGTGTAATTCCGATTCCTTGCTGACCCCAGTCTCCCCAACCTCCCACTCTTCTATCTAGGCTAAGGAAAATTCAAAGTGCTAGCACAACAATGAACAATTAATTCCCATAATATAAAACAGCTACTGACTCTGTCAAAATTAGCACTGGAGATTGCAGATAGATAAGCATGTGCTCAAGAAATAGGGGCGTGACTGAGGACGTGGCAGTTTAAGTGAGGGAGGACAAGCTCACAAACGGAAGGGTGAGGAGGAGTTTGCCGACCAAGGTGATGCTGTTTTAGGATTTTCTGACATAATTTAATTATGACTACATGCTTTTTATAATTCTTAGTTTTGAGTTGGGAAAGAATTGCATTCATTTTACTCACTGAAACCTGTAACAAATAATTTTAAAGGATGGCAGAACATGGAGTCTTCTAAAACTGATGAAGATGTAAACAGTAAGGAAGTTCGGTGGGATCTGGTTTGCTTTTTAGGATGTTGTTGTGTATACGTAGACAGAAATCCGTTACTAAGTAAACCACAGGTACAGCTGCATGCTATCACACCACGATACTCACACAGACCAGTGCTGAGGTAATCTAACACCACAATACTCACACAGACCAGTGCTGAGGTAATCTAACACCACAATACTCACACAGACCAGTGCTGAGGTAATCTAACACCACGATACTCACACAGACCAGTGCTGAGGTAATCTAACACCACGATACTCACACAGACCAGTGCTGAGGTAATCTAACACCACGACACTCACACAGACCAGTGCTGAGGTAATCTAACACCACGATACTCACACAGACCAGTGCTGAGGTAATCTAACACCACGACACTCACACAGACCAGTGCTGAGGTAATCTAACACCACGATACTCACACAGACCAGTGCTGAGGTAATCTAACACCACGATACTCACACAGACCAGTGCTGAGGTAATCTAACACCACGATACTCACACAGACCAGTGCTGAGGTAATCTAACACCACGATACTCACACAGACCAGTGCTGAGGTAATCTAACACCACGATACTCACACAGACCAGTGCTGAGGTAATCTACCAGCAGTACTGGCTTTGCCCTAACTTCACTTTCAGAAACAAAAGTACACAGAATCCTTGAAAAAGACAGAATAAGAAATGGCTATACAATAATGCACTGGAGGAAATAGTGTTTTCTCCCAAATCCTATCTATCTGGACCCTTATTTGGAAGAGCTGCCACTACGGACAGAATCTAGTTTGGGTGGGGTCATTCTGGAATAGGGTAGGTCCTAATCCAATGACTGGTTTTCTTAAAAGAATGAAGAATCTGTACAGAGTGTTAATCCATCCAAAAGCCAGGGAAGATGGCACTGCAGAGTTAATTTATCCGAGGCCAGGAAGGGGAAGCAGGCATCAGAGTTAAGGAGAGGGAAGGGGGACTCGGCCTCAGACGCTACGGGAAGCATGGCACTGCTACACCTTTAGTTGGAGCTACCAGGCTCTAAACCTCCTAGGAGTGTTAATTCTAAGCAACTCTGATTGAGATTCTTCGTTTTCGCTGCCCTCGGACAGTAACTCAAGGATGTGCTCAGAAACTGATCTCAGTGGTGTTACAACGAATGTGTAGTTGCACGCACACAGCATATGAGCAGTTACTAAGCTGGGAACAGTGGTTATCTCTGAATGAAAGACTGGTTGATATTTATTCTATTGTTTGTGCTCTTTCCAAATTTATAAACCTTTTCTCAATAAACGTGTTTACTTTCATAATCAGAACAAAAGCCAATGAAGATGACTCCATAAAAAAAATTGAACAGAGTTAAGTTAATCAGGAAGCAAGGCATAAATAAAAACATGCAAAAATAGGAAGGGCAAGGGATGAATGTCTATCAAAACACTCATTTTTGCTAAAATAAGACACATTACACAACCTTTTATAGATGATTTTGAAAATCTAGATAAAGTACATAATTTCATAGAGAAATGCAATTACCAAATCTATTCCCAGAAAAAGATTTTAAAAAATCTAAAAATTAAATTATCATAGTTAAATGCTAAACATTTCTTTTATGTAATCCTAAAAGACTGAATGATACAGTGGTTACATAAATAATTCCTAAAAACAGAAAAACAAAAAACATACTCCAAACCTTTTCTTTTTCTGACAAAGAAAATTCAAAATTCTGACAAAGAAACCTGTGGGAAAGGGAAACAGGACAACACCTCCATTCTCAGGAACATCAATATAAAAATACTAAGCAAAACATTAGCAAACAGATTTGGGTTTTGGACAAAGAATTGACCTTTCCTTCCACGATAAATAAAAAGGACAAAAAATATGCAAAGTAATTTTCAGATATAAAATATGAAATAAACAAACAATAATAAATAAATGAATAAACAAACATGGCATGGCATTGAGAAAGTGAAGAACACTAAGTAAGACCAGCTTTCTAATGCTCCCACGTGCTCTGTGAAGACATGTTCCACATCTCAGTGTATTTACTTAGATGTATCCCAAGGAGAGGGAGGAGGCAGCTCTGGTAGAGAAGAGTTGGGCACCAAGTCTAAGTGCGTAAGAGTCTGTAGGCTGGTACTTGTAGGGGAAGAGAGCTTTAAAGAGCTGTGGAGACTATAGCAAGTCTCTTATGGACTGACCAGCCTGTACCCATGAGGAGTTCCTTATCACTTGGAAGAGAAAGCCATTTCAACACAAAGGACACTGAGCAGACTCTTCAAAAGCGCATTTATGCATTTATTTGCCTCGAGGAAAGCTAGTCCTCCACTAACAGCTACCCTTGACCTGCTAACAGCAATTAAGAGAAAGTCCAGAAAGGACCAAGGGTTTCCAAGTAACCAAACTGGGACCAAGAACACAATCTAAAAATATTTGGGAGAAAAAAAATAAGTCAGCACCTAACAACATAAAATTTACAGTCTGGATATTAATAACCAATGAGAAGAGGCAGAAAAACATGACCCATGATGAGGAGAAAAATAAGTCAGTAGGAACAGAATGAGAAATGACACAGATGATAAAATCAGTAGACAAGAGCTTGAACAGTCAAAAACAAATCCCATGTGTTCGAAGTGGTAGAGGAATCTATGAGCACAAGGAGGATGTGAACTGATGTAAAAATATATGTGTGTGTTTAAAAAAAGATTTCAAGTCAAGCTTCTGGAAGTTAAAAATAGAATAGGAAAGAAGAAAATAGAGGGATGAGTAAGCCTGAAGCTCAAAATAGAAATTGGCCCTAATGAAATGCAGAGAAAGATTAACAAGTGAATAAGAGAATACAGCTGAGCTGAGGGACAAGAAGTAGACCTGCAACAGAGTGAAGTGGCAGGAAGGATCCTTGCAGAAAACAACACTCAACTTCTTGAGACCTGATGGAAGGTCTAAACCCATAGAAACTGCGAGGCTTAAGGAACACAGTGTAGAAACAGCACAAGAAACCACAAGACACACCACTATTATAATGCCCAGAAACACTGATAAAACTGCACAGCTCCCAAAAGAAAATTAAAAACATATTATCCTTTTGTAAATTAAAATTAAATGACACCTGACCTCTGGTAAGAAACAATGAGCAGTATAAAGAATACAGGACATTCTCAAAGCACTAAAAGATAAAGGGTATTGAGAACACATTGAAAATATTAAAAGTATTCAAAATATTGAAGTATCAACTGCATCAAAAATATTATTTAAAAATCAAAGTGACAGAAATACTATTTATGATCTGAAAAAGATATGAAAAAACAGACTAGACTACAGGCATGTTAAAGGCTCATAGAGAAAAGTGACCTACTCAGAAATCTGAACATACAGAAAAGAATGAGAAGCACCAGAACTGATTAAGAATGGAAGGTGAGAGAAAAGACTGCAGCCCTCTTGGAAGAACCTTTTTAATAAATCTTTTTAATAAATATCCTTCTGCCCAAAGAAAGCATTACATGTGGACATGTGGCCAGCTTACTGATATAAAATGCATGACAAAAATTTGAATAAACAATGCAGGAGATGGAAAAATACAGTAAGTTAAATATAAATCCTTAAAAGCAGAGAGAAACTAAGGTAATAAGGAAGCAGCAAGAATGGCAATCCATGTTTCATAAAAGGCCAGACAGAAGCTAAAGCCAATATTACATTAGGTTGGAAGATGACACAGCAGGATAAAACTGGAGACAGCTTTAATATTTGAAAGTTGTAGGAGCTAAACATCCCAATTAAAGAATAAAAACCATATACTGTCAGATTAGATACAACAAACAAATGATCAAACAAACCAAAAATCACCATCATATATAGGCCAGACAGTTCAAATTGAAATGATAGAAAAGGGCATGTCAGACTCAGGCCAGGCAACAGAGGTTTAGAGTGACTCTATGAACAGAGAGAGTAGAGCTACAGATAAAATCAGAGCTTGACAGTGCCTCTTCATAATGGGCATGAGAAGATTTATCTAATGGCAATAAGAATCTTAACTTTGCATCATGTAAAATTATACCTTTAAGTACATAGATATGACTAGAACTGAAAGAAGAAGATACTGGAAAGGCCACAGTTATACTTCCCAACTTCAACAGACAGCTCTCCATTATGGAAGAGAAAGGAAGAAAATAAGTAATGTTAAAGTGAACCAGACCAACACTGTGAAAAACTTGATCTAATTGACATTCTTATCAAGAGCCATGAAATATTCAGCAAAACACATTATACTGTGAACAAAACAAGTTTCTCAAAATTTAGATAAGTTGAAATCATGGCTTTCAAGCAATAGAGAGACAAAAACACAACAGAAGGCTATTTTGATAGCTCCTGAGACGTCTGTGACTAACACACATTTCTCACATTACAAGGGCTAACGGTGACATCACAAATGGAACTTAAAATAGGTTGAAGTAAATAGAGGCATGGGGATACAAGTCAATTTCTAAGATGTCTACAATAATCATAGTGGGAAACCTTAAATGTTTTACTGGAAAAGAAGAGTAAACAACCTAAATTCTGTAGCTCAGGAAACAGGAAAAGAGGAGAACATAGAGAAGGAACTAAAAATGATCAGAAAGGAAATCTGTATAATGAAAGCCAGCTCTCTGAGAACATGGGCCAGCTGACAACCAGGGCAGATCAGCCACATTCATGAGGAGAAAAGACACTCGAACAACAGCAAGAGGAGTCTTCCCACAACCGAACACCCACAGAGGCGAGTGAGGAGATTTAGGAAGAGCTTTCTGCAAGCAGAGAAGACAATGATGTGAAAGGAATTTCCTTGGAGGAAAAAAAATAGCAACCAAGCAATGTACACTTCTATCTATTTATTCGACGTGCAGGTGGCTAGAGGTAAAAAGAAATAATGCTAACTCGAAGCAAATGCTAGAGCCACTTAGGAACTTCATTTAGCCTGGTCTACAGAATCAGTCCATGTCTGCAAATTTAAAACAATAATAACAACATATAAACTAACCCTAGCCTTCAAGAAACGACAGACCTCTGCTAAATCTGAACATAGACTCCCTCCAAATTAATAAGTGTGCCAAACCCTAATCTACTGAATCCCAAAATATATGAAAAACAATGCACCATTACCAACTACAGCTCACATCAGTAAAACAGTGGTGGTTTAGCAAACAACTTACCACGTAATTCCTCACAGTAATGACTGAACCAGAAGTCAAGGGCTCATCCTAACGAATATGAGAAAGTATTTGACAAAAGTGAGCACCCATTCATGATTAAAAAAAAAAATTAACAAACTCAGAACAGGAGCAAACTTCCGCTGCCACACAAACCTCACAACATCACATTCAAAGCTGAATGACCAATCCCTTCTACCTGATAAAGAGCACCAAGGTGTCTGCTCTCAAGCTTCAGGGTCAGACTATAGTGGACATTCCAGCCAGAAAAGTAAAAAACAATCTTGAGGGATAGGAGCCCAGAGAAGGAAGTAGAATTACATACACATACAACATGACTACACAGACAATCAGAAGCAAACTTTTAAAAAATTAGACTTAAAAAAGTTTAGCAAAATGGTACAATAGTGTTAACACATGAAAAACTCAATTATACACAATATTAATGAATATTTGGAAGCTAAAACATTTTAATCTCAATTATAAGAACTTAGAAAATTTAAGTTTTGGGAGTAAATTTGAACTCCGAAATTGTTCACTTTTTAAGAGCCCTAGGGTTAAAGGTAAACATGAGAAAGGCCTCTGAATGCTAACTACCAGCCTGAACTAAAACAGGGAAGGCCCACCCTGAGCGAAGGCCCAGACGGGAGTGCAGCCGAGCACTCTCAGTCGGGAAACGCTGGCCTGGATGTTGTTTTGGAAAGAGTCCTCAGGCAAAAAGATCACAGATTTCGTTATACTCTACACTGTAAACGAATGTTTGCTTTCCCTCTGATAAACACTGTGGGTTTTTGCAAGCAACATTCATGAAGCCAAAATTCATGGATGTTCTTTGCCTTCAAAATAAAAGTTCTGGATTCTACTTCAAGTAGTATAGCTGAGGGGCAAACATATATATAGTGAAAGAATTACGTAGTCAACAGAAAAAAGTGACAAGCTCCCCTCTGTATAAAACCAAACAATAGCCTAGCTTATAAAGAACGGGTTTCTAAGAACACACTAAGGCTTATAAAGAACAGGTTTCTATTTCAGGAGTGTTTCATAACAGAAAACACAGAAAGTGATTCCCTTCTAAGGACCACGCATTGGATTCTATCACCGTCTGATACAATGACAACCCTGCAACCCCATTTCTCTCTGAAGTCTGGCTCCAGGCTGTGTAGTGCTGGGTTGGTGAAGCAGGAATCTCAACTGAAGAACTGCCTCTGTACGATTATCTTGTGGTTAAGCCCACGAGGTAGTTCTTGATTAATGGATGATGTGGGAAGGCCCAGCTCACTGTGGGCAATGTCTCTGCTGGGCACATGGTCCAGGATAGTATAATAAAATAATCTGAGAAAGCCATGGAGAGCAAGCTAGTATGTAGCATTCCATCATGATTCTGCTTCAGTTCCTGCCTGGGCTTCTCTTGCTGATAAGACTATAAACCATAAGCCAAAATAAATCCTTTCCTCACCAAGTTGGTTTTGGTCAGTGTTTTACCACAACAGACAAGCAAGCATTAACAAGACACAAATTGTCAATTTACAGCTGAAAATTTTCCCCAAAGCATCTCAAACACAGGTCCAAAATTCAACTGGCTCCTCATTGTGCAAGCTCTTGTTTCTCCTGAAACCTGCACATACAGAACAACTCTGTGCTCTCTATTGTGGGAACACCATTCCTGAGAAGACATAAACATCCCCCCCCCCACGCCACTCCTTACAGAGCACCACTAACAAACCAAAGTATGATTCCACCAAAGCCACAGTTGCAGGTCCAATGAGATTACTGAGCATAAGTGAGGAATCACTCACAGGAGCATGGGTGACCCAGAGAAACTATATGACATACTGATGAGAACACCTCACCCAGTATCGATGAGGTCTACCCCACAGATAGGTACATGGAGTCTCTCCTTCAAATAGTCTTCCACAGTCAAGATTCTTAAGCACCTCCAAGAACACAGGTCACATAAGATTATGGCAGACACACACATACATGACCAGAAGGTAAAAATGGGTAGCACAGACAGGTCAGAGGAGGGCCCATTCCAAGCCTCTCTCAATGAGAAATCCATCCCCAGGGTGGCTAAGAAGACAGAGCTCTACAGCACTGTGCCACCAGCAACTACAGACACTGGCTCCCCCTTTTTCAAACACCCTCCCCTTTCTACATCCCATCAGCTATTTTTCTATAAAGAATCAGTGACTAATTTCCAGACCAGGATTTCCATGTTAAAAGGCAGGAACCAGGTCTTAAAGGGTACTCAAAGAGTAAGGGCCTTCTTGGAAAATTCAAAACATAGAAACACAAATAAAAATACAAGTTTTATAATACAAGCCTATTAAGAACAACAGAACTTCTTCTTTATGGAATAATAATGTTTTACTTAAGTATGAAGATAATACACCTTAACATCAAAATCAATTACATATATATCTCTGTTGTACTAATGTGGCAAGATTTTATTTATTCCATCTTTTAAGCATGTCTTCACACAGACGGGTAACTGTAAATACTGATGGCATTCATTCCACAAGGCTTACTTGAGCAAATCCATCAGTAGGAAGCCCTTGTAGAATTCTGCTCTCCATATAAATCTTTCAAGATGTCACTTATGATGCAGATTAATTGTTTCCAATGTTGGTTTTGTGGGAAGAGGCAGTTCCTCACTGGACACCTATATGAACTCTGAAATATAGAATTTGCCTTTGTTCCTGCATAGAGATGGAAGGAAGAAAGGCTGCTAGGATTGAAGGTGCTGCTGGAATCTTCTACCTGCTGCAAGTCTGGGCAAGAAGCAAGGCCATGGTTTAGGGTTTGAGGCCCTCAGTGCAATGGGCTTCTGGACACTACTATACTGTGAATGTTGTTATCTCAATGACTACTGAAATATATATTTCTGCAATATAAATAACTGTCACTTTGCCTCTCAATTTTAGATCATTTACATTAAGAAATGCTGACAAGCTTTTGACAAAATCCAATTTTTTGGCTTATTTAATGTCAAAGACAGTAGATGAAGGCAATTTTACTCAATGAGAAACTTTGAATTTTGTATCTGATCTCAAAAATATATATTTAAAAAAACCCAACAATAATATAAAGCCAATAAAGTGTGGGGGCATACACCTGTAACCCTCAGAAGGCAGAGGAAGGAGGATCATTATTCGCAGGACTCTCTGGGCTATAGAGACTCTATCCTCCCGAATAGAAAAATAAGCAAACAAATCAATCCCAGTAACACTTTGCCATTGCTGAACTATCTACAATGAATATCCTCTGGGGTAATATGCAATTATTCAGCTTTAGTTCTTAGAAAAAGTCATGGAACCAACCATAGCTGAGTTTTTGAAAAGCAAGTGAGGTTTAGCAATGATACTAGTGGTTCAAAGTACATGAAAGGCTCAACTCTTATGTCAATATCTACTATGAATAACACTTGAATACAAATATGAGGAAATTTATGAGAATGTATATGGCCATCCAGATACAGTGGGTGAGTATACGCTGTCACAGCCACATGTCGCAGATCTGTGAATCTAAGCCTTTTCACATGTACGCTTTTACCCTCACCAAAGGAACAGTCTTAGCAGAGTCTGCCTCTGCTTGGCTGAATCTGTGTTTTCTTAAATCCCTTATAACTAAGAATGGTTCACAGTGAGATCCGCACTCTGCTCATCTTCATTCTGACTCAGTGAGTTGGCAATGGCAATGAAAAACAGAAATAAAGAGAGAGAGTTGCATCCACACAAATTACCACCGAGATAGGCAGAGCTGGGATGTGCATGCAGTCTGCAGAGCAAGAATGCAAGCACACAAAGCTCCCGTTCCAGGGGTCCTGACATCAAACATACGGTCAGCAGCTCAGCACAAGAACTCAGTGCTGGGAGACAGCTGCACACATGGCAATCATCTATTACAGCAATCACTAGAGGAAAACACAGAGGTGAAGCTGGAATAGCACGTGCGTGAGCTTTGAATTTGTCTCAGAAATGACCCAATGAACATACTCCTTCCCTGCAGACACATGCATGCAATATTTATGCCCAAGACAGCCCACTCAAGAGTCAGTCAAGAGACTACATTTTAGTTTTATCTGTCAATTTGATAGGATCCCAGAATAAAAGCCCATGTTCAATACCAAAGAGGTAGAACAGTTTTAACAACCTCACAGAAATGTCTACAAGGTGCATTCCCACAAGCTACCCAGGATGTAGCCCACTGCCATCCCCTGTAACCCTGGCACTTCCAGACATGCTTCACCAAGTCTTTTCTGTAGAGAAACACACCCATTCTTTATCATAATGCCCCACTGCCACAGAACACAACTGCAAACAGAGGACCAGAATTGTAGTCTCGGTGCCTGTTTCCCCACACAACTCAATCAACATTAGACTTTAAATTGTATATAATCTTCCTGTGTCTCAAACTATTCTTTGATTTACTTCCTTGGTTACTGAAACACATCAAATTCTTTCTTAGATTATGAGCAATAGGAAGGCAGAATCCATTCTGGCCTACAGGGTGTGGTTTACTGACCCCCACACGCCTGTTCTGAAATGTCTTAGTCCCAGTTTCGCCCCCTCTCTTGACTCTGTTGACTATCATTGACAGAAGCCACACTGCCACTGTATTCCTCACACGCTTTTAAAGTCTAGAACTCTAATGTCATCACCCCATCCATCACATGGCTGCCACACAGTATGCACACAAGCTGTTTCAGCTAACTGTGTGGAAGATGGCTTCATGGGCTATAGCACTCTGTGCATGAGCAGAAGGACTGTGATTCAGATACGCAGCACCCATGCAGAACACTAGTCACAGCCTCCACATGCAGTGCTAAGGGAGACAGAGACAAGAGGCTTGCTTGGCCTTACTATCTGCCAGTCTAGCCAAAATAGCGAACTCTGGGTTCTCAAGAGAATAAAGTGGAGTAAAATAGTGCAGGAGAGCCTACATCCTCCTCTGGCTTCCTATCAATATATATATATATATCACTCACACAACCACACCAGACATATACAGACATACCTACATACGCACATATCACACACACACATCTCTGTTGTACATGCTGAGCATTATAATCCAAAACTTTCTAAATGTTGACACAATGCTAGAAGTAAAGAATTCTATACAGGAAAGTTGCATCATCAAAAAAAAAATTCTAAAAACACTGAATAAAATTTCTTGTCTGGTTACACTCAAAAATTTTTAAAATCTAAAATATTCCTAACTTCAAACAATTTTAAGAAATGATACTAAACCTACAATACAATGTTTAATACTTTCAGGTATTTAGAAAAGTCCGATATGGTAGCCCACTTCTGTAATCAGAGTGTTAGGGTTAAGGATACAGGTGGATCCCTAAACTGGCTGGCCAGTCTAGTCAATCAGTAAGGGTTCAATGAGGGACTTTCAAAAAAAAAAAAAAAACTAAAAATGAAGAGTATTATAAGAAGACTTGTGATGTTGACACAGGACCTTGTGGTAGCTTAAATAGGTTTGGCCCCCATAGACTCATGTGTTTCAGCTTGGCCACTGGGAGTGGCACTATTCAGAGGTATAGCCTCCATGGAGAAGTGAATCACTGCATAGACAGGCTTTCAAGTGTCCTGTGCTCAAGCTCAACCCAGTGTGGAACCAGAGCCTGCTCCCAGCTGCCAGAAGAAGGCAGTCCTCATCTGCTGCCTGCTGATCAAGATGTAGAACTCTCAGCTCCTCCAGCGCCATGTCTGCCTGCATCCTGCTTGCTTCCTGCCATGATGATATGAACGTCTGAAACTGTTAAGCCAGCCCCAATTAAATGTTTGCCTTTATAAGCATTGCCTTGCTCAATGGTGTTTCTTCACAAGAATTCAAACCCAAATAAGACTGACCTCAATATACACAGGCACACAAGTACACACAGCCACCACACCTACAAAAATAAAAAGTAAATAGCAAAAGTCATTGGACCATCTTTAAATATTTCTATATGTGTGCATATGCACACAGTGTATATGCCGATGTGTACAAATGCAGTGTAGGCCTAAGGTCAACCCTGGATGTGGTTCCTCAGGAATGGTCCAACCAATTTGGTTCTTGGACACAGAATGCCTCAGTGGCCCGCAGTTTGCTAGTTTGGCTTTGCTGACTTTGCAGCTACTCTAGCTGCCTGTCTGCCTACTTTGCTTTGTAAGTAGATTCTGGGGACTGACCTCATGTCCTCATGCACACATGGCAGGCATGTTCCCAGCTAATCTATCTCCCAACCCCTCAAGGTATTTTAGAATTAACTAGAAGTCTTACTTTGTAGTACTCCTTTGTAATCACAAAACTGAAAAGACTGTTTACTTCTCAGGAAAGACAGGCAAACTAAAATGATTTTTTATTTGACTGGTTAAATGATACTTAAGGTGGAATTATTTTAAAAAGAATAGTTAAAGAATTATCACTTTTATTTTTCCTTCTTTGTACAGAGAATGGATGAAAATAATGTTATATTTCTAGGGTTTAAGAAAGTTCTATAAGGAAGATCATCTGTTAGAAGTAACTAGACATATTTTTAAGGTCAATAGGGAATAAACCAATACAGCTTTGAAGAAAATATTTTATCAAGTATGTTATATAATGATGTATTGGAAATGCTTAATATGCATAAAAAATTGGCTAAAGTCATCTATGATCTACATAATTCCATGAGGAGACTGACTGGGAGAGCTGAGAAGGGAATACACCTCCTTCTCTCAACTAAGCAATACAGAACACTTCCTAGCATACCGAAGAGTTGCTGTATTTGCACTATGAATACTACAGGAGAAGAAGCTAGCTTACATGAATTCTGCAAATGAATGCAACTATTAAAAAAAAAACACACATCTATTATTTCTAGAAATTTCATAAAATCCAAAAACACATATGGAAGTCTAAATAGTGCTGTCACATCTGACGAAGTACTTAGAGCAAAGAGTCACAGGTCTACAATTGAAACATAATTCAAAAGAACAACATGCACTGACGGACATGCAGAAACAGATGGATCAATAGACCCAGGACCATAAATATAAATGACAGGATCTTCATGGTGGATTACAGTGTCCACTGAAAAGTCTTTCTCCATTACTGTTTGAAAATTTTCTTAACTTTTAGAAAAAAATTCAACAATTGTTGCACTGTCATATACAATCCTGAAGGTTCATCTTGAAGATTCAAAATAAATCCCACCCATTGCCTTCATCTTGAAGGATGAAAAATGAACTCCATCCATTGCCTCTGTCTTTGGGGATATGGACCACGCAGCCATTTTCAAGGGTCATCACACTGACATTTGATGACCACGCTGACTATTCAACACTCCCTGACTCTGATTTTGGAAGATGCCCTACTAAGACTTTTCATTAACATTTCTGCTACATTGAAAACCTGATGCTTTCTGGGATTTAAAAAAGGGGCCCGAGCACCCCCATCGAATGACGGAGGTCCACACTTTTTCACTCTGGTGATTAATGATGAAAATCAAAGAAATTGTACTAACTCTGTATACAGGGAAGCCCACCCAGACCCAAAGAAGTCAAGTAAGTAAGCCCCATGCTTAAACTCTGGCTGGGGGGACTGGGAAGCAGGTAGAGAAGAAGGGAACTAATAAATAACATTTTTTAAACCAGAAGTTTTTAATGAGTCTCTGAATACCTAAGAGCAAAGGTGAGTTTCAAAGATTCTGTGACCTAAGTCAAAATATATAGAAATATTTTAATTTCATTGTTATGGTAGGGGGTGGTAAAAGAGAAAAAGTAAAGTGTTTGCAGCAGTTCTCAAATTTAAAAAACTGAATAAATCATTAATTAAAAAGGCAATTGCACATGTAGTCACATTAACAACAAGGTGTTGAGGAGATGCTATCAGTAACATGTTGATAAAGCAGGTGAGCTAAATTACCTGGGAAGACCATATTGGCTCTAATTTTCTCTGCACCCAAAGCAAGCATTCAAGATGATTAGTCTGAAGTATGAATGACAATGATAAAGACAATCAGTTAAGTATGTGAAACTAGCAGCTTAGAGGCAAGTGGCCAAGGAAGATACGGTGCTTTGGCTCGAGTATGAAATGTCTTCCACAGATGCACGGACTTGAAGACTTGGCCCGTGCTGGTGGTGCTGTTTGTGGGTGGTGAAGCCTGGGCATGAAGAAGTGTGCACAGCCTGACTTTCAGTCTCCTTCACAGCTGACAGTCAGACAGGATGTGAAGAATTAGCAGCCTCAAAGAGGCAGAGATGCTCCAGCGAGGATGCCCTCCCACCAGGCAAGCAAGGCCTCCTTCCTCTAGCACCTTCTGTGTTACCTGAAGTGCCTAGCATGTGCTACGATCTGCCTAGGAGGCCTGGATGTATAACCTGGAGAATATATGTGCACGACATGGGGCTGGAGGTGGGATCCTACTGTGGCCTGTGACCTGTGGCCTGTGGATGTGTAGCTCACCATTCTCTCCTACCTTACAGGTATGTTTATCACTATTCTGACTTAGCTTCCTTCATATTCTAAGGAAAATACCATGAGAATAGATGAAAATATGAAATCAGTTTAGGGGAAAAGCTAACAACAAAAGATAATGCAATGATAATACATACAAATTTCTATTAAATAGCAAAAGATTTCAAGAAGCCAGGACTTGAGAAGTTTCTCGATTAAATTTAAAGAAGTTATTCCACGGCACAGTTAGCTATAGACATAGGCTTAAATAAAGTACAAATTAATAAACTTTCTCTCTGCAAAACTTAGCAGGAAACATGAAGAGGTCAGTTACACATATGCCTCAAGGGACACCCCTCTGCAACATGTCCCCTTCTAATCAGATGCCAGTCTTGTCCCCTCACACCCATGGGAATGACACAGTCCTGATCTCATTCTCTCCACTCATCAGTGAGGAGACTCAGATTCGCTTCACATGAATTCACCAACCGATCCAACTCTCACCTCAGCTCCAACACTCAGACCCAGACTCTCCTCCCTCAGCACAGGTACCAGCCTTCCCAAGTGAATGGGGGACAAAGAAAGATTTCCTTTCTCTTCAGGTCATTTTGAGGGTGGGGGCACAGATCAATTAATGTTTTGAAATCCTTACTAGTAATACTGGTATTTTGACAGGTGTACAGCTGAATGAACTCATCACAAATGCAGATGTGTAAAACCAATACCAAAAGAAAGATACTGAAGAGTCCCCTCATTCCAACATGCCCTGGCCCACAGTCTGTTAAGAGTTATAGGTGCTGCCTTTCCCTGAGGCACGTCCAACCACAGGAAACCACTGACCACTTCTCTGCTAACACAGTGTGGTCCTTGAGAGATTGTCACAGAGATACTTGATGGACTTCCTCTTCATAAGGCTTTCAAGATCAATGCAGAGGACAATAACACTAGCACTCTATTCTAGATTGTGGCTCAACAGTACTCAATTTGAAAGAAAGTCGTTTACCCAGTGATCCCACAAAGGACACAGGAGCCATTTCCAGTTTATTGTAATTAAGATGAAGCTATAGTAAAGTTGTTTTTACGCATTTCCTGTATGACTACTATATTTACATCATTTCCTTTCCATCTCCTCCTTCGTCTCCCCTCCTCAATTCCTTTTCAAATTCATGGCTTCTTATCATTAATTCTGGTTACATATGAACATAGACATAAATTTATCAATTCAGCAGATTGAGTCTCCTAGTGTAGTTCATTACATGTATGTCTTTGGGGCTGTCAACTTGGCAGTGAAGAGACTGTGAGGGAGTCTCTCAGAAGTCACTAATTGCCTGTAGCTCAGCATAAAGTAGGTGAGCTCTACAATGGCATTAAAAAAAATTCTTCTCTCATACAGCACATTCCGACCAGTTTCCCCTCGGTCTACTTCCCCAAGACCACCCTACACCTCCCATCGGCCCCAGATTCACTCCCCTTCCATTTCTCTTCAGAAAATAGCAGGCTTCCCAGGAATATCAACTGAGCACAGCATAACAAGTTACAATAGGTACAAGCACAAGCTCTCATATCAGGGCTGGGCAAGGCCACCCAGTAGGAGGAAAAGGGTCCCAAGAGCAGGTGAAAGAGTCAGAGACACCCTGCTGTCATTGGTAGGAGTCCCACCAAACCACCAAGCTACACAACCATAACATATATGCAGAGGACCTAGCACAGACCCATGCAGGCTCCATGATTGCTGCTTCCGTCTCTGTAAGCCCCTGTGAGTCTTCCTTAGTTGATTCTGTGGGAGGTGTTCGCCTGCTATCCACCCCTCTGGCTCCTACACTTCTTCCTCTCCCTCTTCCTAAGGAGAGGGATCTGATAGAGATCTCCAATTTGGGTTCTCTCTCCATCTAAAGTCTATTTGTCTTGACGACAAGTGGGTGAACTTTACCTGGTGTTGGGGTGGTGTGGTTCTGATTTAGCCAGCCACACTGCTGAGATTTCATGGTACACCTTCCCTGTGACCTAGAAGATACTACTATACAGCAAATGTTCTGGTCTTCTGCTTCTTTTCTATTCCTTTTCTGGTGTTTCCTGGGGGGTAGGTGTACAGCTGTGCTACAGAGATCAATAGGATCCCATGGTCAGTTGTTCTCTGCATTTTGAACAACTACGGATTCTGTAATCATCTCCATCTACTTTCAAAGGAAGATGCTTTGATCTTGGTTAGAGCTACACTTATCTGTGGGTATAAGTGTGTAGATAAAAGAAATTATACTGGTTTAGGAAAGCAGCAGAAGTAGGTTCTGCATAAAGGTCAATGGCCTCACCAGCTACAGCTACAGGTAGTGCTGTTCAGTTTAAAGTACTGGGCATTCCCTCCTATTGAGATGGCCTCAGATCCAGCTGCTTGATTACCTACAGGATATAGTACTATTATTGCATCTTTTGGGATATTTGCCAGTTCTGGTCATTGTTGTGAATGTGAAGGCATTTCAGCAGGGTAGGAATACTGATCGCACATTGTATAACTCCTTCAGATAGTCCTGACAGCTAGTCCTCAGAGAAGAGGCTTCTGGGTTAGCTCTTGCTCAACGTCTTCAAGTTCTATGTCCAAAGTGTGTGGTGTTGTCAACAATAGGGACATTCCTTCAGTTTCTATGAGGCAACCAAGGGCAAGGGCAGTACTCTATATTGTTTTGGGAGTCTCATAGGCTCCACTGACCAACAACTCTAAAGAGGATTTCCCATACCTGGCACTGGTAATCTATGGCTTTTAGAGGGACCACTGTAACCTCAAGTTGTATGACTTCAATTAAGCTATTAAGCTATATATATGTGTGTGTACACATACATATACTTATATACACACATATATAATATGTAGTTTTAAGAAAACATAAAATTAAAATTATTCCCTATGGCTTTTTCAAACATTCTTAACATTATTTATGTCTTCTCCCTCACTACTTCCCAGTTAAAGTCTCCCCTAGGCTCATTTTCTCCCACACCCCCCTTCAGGGCATATATGCCCTATGCTTTCCCATTCTAAAGCTCCAACCACACCCCAAAGTCCCATCCTACTTTTCTAGTATTTGTAGTTCCTACATGTTATATGCTCATATCTGAAGATTTGGAGCTAGAACATACAAACAAGAGAGAACATGTGTGGCTTTTTTTTTGGTCTAATATAAATTTTCATTTCCTATATCCCACAGTGAAATATGGCCACATGACTAGTATAAGCTTACTTCATGACAAAACAAACCTGAATGAGAATAGATGTTCTACATCTTGCACCACGTCACTGCTCCACACGTGCATTCAAGCTCATAGAACAGCTTAGTTTAGGAATCCTTGAAAGTGAAGCTTTTTAGAAAACACCTGACATGTGCTTATTCCATTGGGATCTCTTCTGCAGATGGTACCTGTTCAGGTCTTACAAATTATGTTGTTCTTCTGCTATTTTAAAGGTTCTTTTGATATTCTGGATTAAATGTCACCCAACTTGTGGCTTGCTTAGTATTCTGCAAATAAGATGAGTCACAGAGCAAGAACTGTTACATTGGTGAGGACTTATCTTTTGTGCTCTAAGAAATCATGCTTTGTGTTTCACATCCAGGATCTGTCAACTTATCTGCAGGTTGCAAACATGTTCTCCTGCACTTTATTCTAGTTGGTAGACTCTTAACATTTCATATTTAATCTCTATTGGGCTGAGTGTTGCATATATGGCAAGTTGGAATCAAAAGCTTCTTTTCCCTTTTCCATATTGATATTTATGACAATGTAAACCAGTTGCCTGTCCTGACTGGACATCTGAATCTCTGACAAAAGCCAGCTGGCTGCATCTGTGTGTTTCAAGTTCTAGACCCACTATATCGTTTCCAGTGACTGACAAGTGTCTGATCATCACTTCACACTGCCATGCTGAGGCTACTTCACAAAGTCACAACATGGGGAATATTTACCCAAATTTAGTCATTCTCAACTGTATTTTAAAAACTTTAATTCCTCTGTGTTTCTTCTGCAAAAAATAAGAAATTCTACTTATACTTAGATAGTAATTTCTTTAACTCTACCCAAAAATGTAAGAATTGACATCTTTTCTACTTTGACCTTCCAGTTCATGAATACTATATGGTCTATTTTTTTAGGCCTTCCTTAATTATTTCTGAATTTTAGGTTTTAAAATTCTTACACTGTACAATAATTGTAAGATATTTTTCTTAAATATTAAATTGATTAGGGAACTACTATATAACATAAAAATCTTCAATTACCTTTTTTGTACATTGTACATTGCTGCAAAATGCAAATAGGATCATTCTGTGGATTTATGTTTTATCCTTGCTACACCCAGAGTACTGAGAGCTTTATTGTAGATATCATGGAATTATCCACATATATAATCGTGTGCTCACTGAACACTTTCATTTTTTCCAATTGCAATTGAGATTCTGTCCTGACATAATCTGATTTGAATGTTTTGGGAATAAGTCGCAAACCTCAGGTACCATACCTAAATAGAAGGTAGACTCTGCCCTGACCGACATAGCAGTCAGTTCACAGCAAATCACATTCACTCTGCCAGCTCCTCCATTTATTCTTTACTCTTTGAACTTGAATTGCTGCGGACCTAGCAAGCTCCTATTCAAATTCGTATAATGACCATTCAATGACCAGTTCACCATTCAATGACCAGTTAAAGAGGCAAATGCAGCTCTAAGATGAGGTATGTGTATTCTTCATGCTACATTTCAAAGAGTACACCTAGTTTACTGTGAACAATTCAGCATAATACCAACTTAGCAAGAGTGGCTTATGGATTATGGTCCAACTCTAACATTACTGTCTCTCAATGGGAAGTCTAAGAATCCAGTCGTTGCTCAGTTTATAATGTTGGGTATACTGGCTGGTATTCAGTACATACAAGAATGCAAAAGAAGTAAGGATATAATACCAGTAAAGGAATAAAATTCCAAGGAAAGTGAAGGCAGGCAAACAAAAAGTAAGTGCTTTTCGTTCCTTTTCATGTTCCTCTTTCTCTTATTCCTCTTCTTCCTCTTCTACTTCTTCCTACTCTCCTCTTCTTCCTCCTTCTCCTTCTCTACCTTCTCTGATGTCTTTTGCATAGGCTGCTACCAGAAGGTACAGCCCAGCATTTATGATGAACCTTAACACCTCAAATGATCCAATCAATCAAAATCCCTCACAGGTATACCCAGCAATTTGGATTTTAGTTAATTCCAGATGTAGTCAAGTTAAAAAGTAAAAATAGCCATCACAGATGTACAATTAGTAAAGATATTTTGTACCCATTACATAGCCTTCATTCAAAGGATGGTGCCTTGTGCTGTATTTTAGTTTTAATAGGTCCTATGAGTTAACCTCTGAGTTCATTGCCTGAGCTATCAGGGTCATGTTCAGAAAGTTCTTTACTGTACCAATGAGTTCAATCATGCCCTATAATTCTCTGAGTGAGCGTACCAGATTTTAAATTGAGGTCCTTAATTCACTTAGTGCTGAATTTTGTACAAGATGAAAGATATGGACAGAGTTTCACTGTTCTATGTAAATCTACCCAGTTTGATCAGTGCCATTCATTGAAGATGCTGTTATTGTCTTTTCTACACTGTGCATTTTTATCAAATTAGTTGCTCATAAGTGAGTAGGTATATGCAGGGGTCTTCAATTCTATTCCACTGATGAATATGTCTATTTATATGCCAATACTATGCTGACTAGATGGGGTATCTATATCACAACCCTGTTCTCAAGCCTCAGGGTTATATATAGATGAGGAAGCAGTAAGGCTGTAAGAATCTGCCTTCCGGGTTCCATCTGTGCCAGGAGTTGATCCTGTGCCACAGCGCTCCATACGCAAATACCATCAGGAAAGAGCTCGTCTCACAGGAGTGCCAACACACTTCTGCTCAAATTCCTGACCCAAAAGGGACTCTCCCAGAGCCATCAGGACATAAGAACCAAGGAACAGCTGGATACAGGATCCTTATGTTTCCAACTGTACCTGGAACTAACCCTGTGCCACAGCTCCCCATACCCAAATTCCTCCCGGAGAAAACTGGTCTCCCAGGAGTACTGACACACAAGCTTGCAGGAGGGACAAAGCACAGTCAGAGACAACAACACCAGCTAACACCAAAGATAACCAGATGGCAAGAGGAAAGAGCAAGAACATAAGCAACAGAAATCAAGACTACTTGGCATCATCAGAACTCAGTTCTCCCACCACAGCAAGCCCTGGATCCCCCAACACACCAGAAAAGCAAGGCTCTGATTTAAAGTTACATCTCATGATGATGATAAAGGACTCTAAGAAGGACATAAATAACTCCCTTAAAATAATACAAGAGAACACAGGTAAACAGGTAGAAGCCCTTAAAGAGGAAACACAAAAATCCCTTAAAGAATCACAGGAAAACACAACCAAGCAGGTGAAGGAATTCAACAAAACCATCCAGGATCTAAAAATGAAAATAGAAGCAATAAAGAAATCACAAAGGGAGACAACCCTGGAGATATAAAACCTAGGAAAGAGATCAGGAGTCATAGATACAAGCAGCACCAAAAGAATACAAGATATAAAAGAGAGAACCTTAGGTGAAAAATACCATAGAAAACATTGACACAACAGTCAAAGAAAATGCAAAAAAGTCCCTAACCCAAAACATCCAGGAAATTCAGGACACAATGAGAAAACCAAACCTAAGGATAATAGGTATAGAAGAGAGTGAAGATTCCCAGTAAATATCTTCAACAAAATTATAAAAGAAAACTTCCCTAACCTAAAGAAAGAATTACCCATGCACACACAAGAGTCCTAAAGAACTCCAAATATATTGGACCAGAAAAGAAATTCCTCCTGTCACATAATAGTCAAAACACCAAATATACAAAACAAAGAAAGAATATTAAAAGTAGTAAGAGAAAAAGGTCAAGTAACACATAAAGGCAGACCTATCAGAATTACACCAGATTTCTCATGAGAGACTATGAAAGCTGAAGATCCTGGGCAGATGTCATTCAGACACTAAGAGAACAGAAATGCCAGCCCAGGCTACAATGCCCAGCAAAACTCTCAATTACCATAAATGAAGAAACCAAGATATTCCAAGACAAAACCAAATTTATACAATATCTTTCCATAAATCCAGCACTACAAAGGATAATAGATGGAAAATGTCAACACAAGGAGGGAAACTACACCCTAGAAAAAGCAAGAAAGTCATCTTTCAACAAACACAAAAGAAGAGAGCCACACAAACATAAAAATAATAGGACCCAGGATTTTGCTGCGTACAGGAAACACACCTCAGTGTCAAAGACAGACACTACCTCAGAGTAAAGGCCTGGAAAATACTTTTCCATGCAAATGGTCCCAAGAAACAAGCTGGAGTAGCCATTCTAATATCAAATTAAATCAACTTTCAACCAAAAGTTATCAAAAAGGATATGGAAGGACACTTCGTACTCATCAAAGGACAAATCTACCAAGAAGAACTCTCAGTTCTGAATATCTATGCTCCAAATGTGAGGGTACCCACATTCATAAAAGAAACTTTACTAGAGCTCAGAGCACACATTGCACCTCACACAATAGTAGTGGGAGACTTCAACACCCCACTCTCATCAATGGACAGATCATGGAAATAGAAACTAACATTGAAACTAACAGAAGTGATGGACCAAATGAATTTAACAGATATCTATAGAACATTTACCCTAAAACAAAAGAATATACCTTCTTCTCAGCACCTCACGGTACCTTCTCCAAAACTGACCATATAATTGGTCACAAAACAGGCCTTAACAGATACAAGCAGATTGAAATAATCCCATGCATCCTATCAAATCAGCACGGACTATGGCTGGTCTTCAATAGCAACAAAAACAATAGAAAGCCCACATACTCATGGAAGCTGAACAATATCCTACTCAACGATAACGTGGTCAAGGAAGAAATAAAGAGCAAAATTAAAGACTTAAGAATATAATGAAAATAAAGACACAACATACCCAAATTTCTAGGACACAATAAAAGCAGTACTAAGAGGAAAACTCATAGCTCTGAGTGCCTCCAAAAAGAAACTGGAGAGAGCATACACTAGCAGCTTGATAGTATTTCTGAAAGCTCTAGAACAGAAAGAAGCAAATACACCCAAGAGGAGTAGACGGCAAGAAGTAATCAAACTCAGTGCAGAAATCAACCAAGTAGAAACAAAAAAAAAATATATACAAAGAATCAACAAAAACAGGAGCTGGTTCCTTGAGAAAATCAACAAGATAGATAAACCCTTAGCCAGACTAACCAGAGGTCAAAGAGCCAGTATCCAAAATTAACAAAATTGGAAAGGAAAAGGGAGATATAACTACAGAGAAAATTCAAAAAAAAAAAAAAAAACATCAGATCCTACTACAAAAACCTATATTCAACAAAACTGGAAAATCTGGATGAAACGGACAGTTTTCTAGACAGATTCCAAATACCAAAGTTAAATCAGGATCAGATAATCCATCTAAAAGTCCCATAACCCCTAGAGAAACAGAAGCAGTCATTAAAAGTTTCCCAACAAAAAAGACCCCAGGACCAGATGGGTTTAGTGCAGAATTCTATCAGACCTTCAAGGAAGACCTAATACCAATACTCTTCAAACTATTCCACAAAATATAAACAGAAGGAATACTACACAATTCATTCTATGAAGCCACAGTCACACTGCGTATTCTCCCTTAGAGATGGAACAGTTTCTGTCTAATCAGGAACTTGCCCTACATTCGACAGAGGGCTAATATCCAATATATACAAAGAACTCAAGAAGTTAGACTCCAGAGAGCCAAGTAACCCTATTAAAAAATGGTGTGCAGAGCTAAACAAAGAGTTCTCACCTGAAGAATATCTAATGGCTGAGAAGCACCTAAAGAGATGTTCAACATCCTTAGTCATTAGGAACTTGCCACAATTTCCTTTCATAGAGGACTTCATAAGAGACTTTTTTCTACTGTTATCATGTTTAATGTTCCAAATAGATTTTAAAAACTGGTTGAATACATATTACTTTTAGCTTCAGAAGATATCATGTATATTTAACTACTACAATTTATTTTTATTAGTTAAGAAAAATGAAACTGAGATGGTAGATCACCCCAAAAAACAATATTTTCCAAACACAATGGAGAAAATACAGAAGTTATAAAATGATATACAAGACCTACACAAAATAAAGTCAGGTAAAAATCTCATCATAAAGGAGGGCAAGTGGCCATGTCCCTTGCGGCGGAACTATTGATATTTCATTGGTATTTGGAAAGAAAAAGTCAGTTTTCTTTGATTCAGTGACATCTAGTATTTTAACCACATTCCAGGGCAGGCCTCATGCTTAGGAGTAGTTAGTCAAGGCAAAAGGGATTTGATGTTTTGTTTTGTTTTTAATAGAAAGAGAATATGAAATTGGGTAGGTAGGGGGTAGGAAGGATCTAGGAGGAGTTGGAAAGGGGGCATAAATATAATCAAACTACATTATATGAAATTATCAAAGGATAAATGAAAACATTATTTTAGAAAGGAAAAAGATCATCTGGCTGGCTGCCTCTTTAACTACCTAAATTAATGGCCACAGAGATGCCTTCTTGTATTTTGAACTCTACTTCAATATAAGTAGCATAAAATGTAGTTTTTATAATGTAATACAGACCATAAAACCTTACAAACCATCCATTAATCCCTACATTTCTAAACATTAAGGTGCACCATTGTTAACACCAACTTCTACTTCTTATAAACTTTACACTCCTGAAGGCGAGAACACTAAACACTGAAGTGACCTAGGACATTTTTACTGACACGAGGACCCTTTCAGCTTCATTGTCTATGTGGTAAATTTAAATTTCTGCAATCCTTTCTGCATCTAAAAATCTATGAATATATGTATTTTCCAAAAGGATTTATAATTATCCTAGAACAGATTCAAATTAAGGAGGTATATGGGCACTTGGTATTTAATATTTGGCCATGGGGCTACAAATAATAAAGGGACTTATTACCCATTAATAAATAGCGTAAGTCACACTACTGCTCATTATGTGAATTAGTGCATTATTCTCGTACCCACCCAAACACTTTCCAAAGAAAGAACGAAAAATCTACATATTTAAAGTAGATGTCCATCAATTCACATAATTCTTTCTACTACAGCAAACCAAGGAGATATTTAATAAGATATGGCTATATAAAAGTCAGAAATTCAAAAGGAAAAAAAGACTGGAAATGCAGAATATGCAAAGGGGAAGATTAAAAAATAAAACTTTTAAAAGAGAAAAAGAACAGGAAATGTAGATTTGGAAAGACAAATAATTACAGAGAAAAGAAAATGCCGGCGGGGTTGGGGGGAGAAAAAAAAAGAAAAAAAACCAAGGCAATTAGACAATGCAGGCTGATGCTGCTTCAAATAAGCATGTGTGACATGCAGGAAATCCTCTGCACGGCTGGGTCCTGCACAGCAGTGCTGTGTGAGGAAGGTAACAATGGTCAAATTAAAGAAGGAGCAAATTCAGAAAATCATCAGTATTGTCTTCTCTTGGTCATCCTTCAATTCAATGTTAACAGAGTCCTGGATACATTAGTTACACCCCAAATAGAATACTTGAGCCAACATGCACCAATCCAACTTAAAAAACTAATCATTTCAAAATAACTGAGGAAGAAAATATGGACCTTGAAGTCCATTTGCACACACAGCCCTCCGCTGTGCCATCTCAGGCACCTCTGGACACACCAGAAGTGCAAGTGAGCTTGATCCCACCGCACAGGAGCCCCAGGGCCCTCTTTCCTCCCGGGCATTTGCTCCAGACAGGCAGCTCCTTTCCCAGGAGCTGGCATCACTGCTCCACGGCACCCTGTCTTTCTGTTGCCCTGACTCTTCCTCTGCACTTAAGTGAGAATTAAGGTAGGAAAGTACAAATGAAGAAAGAACTTAGAGCACTATACAGACCAGAAAGACAGAGGAGAGCTTTAACAGTCTTCCACTTTGGAAGTGATATAGAGGGGTTATTCAAAAAGAATAAGCCTAGGAAGCACTGAAAAGATACTCATTCACATTGTGGAGGGAGAGGAATGCATGATGGCGAGCCTTGGAGTCTCACAGTGGCTCATGCTCACAGAGGGTGCCACTAGGTAGCAAGGCACTGGACGACGAAGACGCTACCTCCCAGACCCAGTTCAGCCATCTATTGTAGGAACCCTATTATTCATTCTGGACATGTGTGGTAATTTCAAGGAATGTAGCTCTAAGACACGTATATATACACAGCAATATTATCACAGATGACAGAGTAAAACCAAAGTTGTTTATCAGTTAGCTAAGATACAAGGTCCTCCAGAGCAGTGACTTCGGGGTAGGTCTTGTTTCATTCAATGCACACAGTATCTGATGGCTGCCAAGCAGCCTGCACATTAACTGAGTGAGCAAAGAAACAAAAGAGTAACTAAATGGTTGTGTAAACCAATGAATAACATTCCGTCAGTGTGCCTGGGGTATCTTCCAGTTACAGGATCCTAAAGAAATAAACCCATTCTTGTTTCACAAATACATATACATGTATGGGAAATTATAAGAGAAAAAGAAGAAAAATATAGATGAAAATACTACTATAGGCAGAACTACATATAAAAGGTATTTTACAAGGTACAAGTGAACAAAAAAAGAAAAAAAGCTCTATATAAAGTCATATTCTCTCATAACTAATACTTACTTTAGGTTAGCCTTTAGAAGTCACAAAAATATACATTACAAATCACTAAGTCACATATGTTGTTTTAAAACTGAAACCAGGAATTCTTACAAATGACCTTATTATAAAACCAACTTTCTCAGTGGACTTATACACACATTCCCCAGAGCCTATTTCATCAGATAAAGTAAATGAGGTCTTAACTACATGCACTATTGCCTTTTTAAAAAGCCAAATAAAACATTGTGCTTTGTCAGGGTTAGAAAAAAATAAACCAGCTGAGGCTACCATGCTGATAGTGTAGTAAAATGAAAGCAAAGTGGTTTTAAAAGTAAATAAGGGATATGTATTATTCTAGTGTTGGAGAGAGCTAACAGGCCTGCCAAATATTACATGTGTATCCAATTACACATAATTTTGGTAGGGCTATGCAAATTTGGCTCTACCCCCCTCCCCGACCAAACTGGTATAGTAGTTTTCTTGAAGCAATAGAACAATTTACAGAGGGCCTTGATATATCCAACCACGCTCACGGATTCCTTGCACATGGAACCCAGTTACATGGACCACAATGTGAGTAGAACTTGAACAGAAAAATAAGACAGCAACAAGGGCCCGGGCACTGGGTACCACCAACAAAAATGTGTACAATTTCGGACTCTCATCATTCAAACATCCTATAAAATCACAACCCACTTCCAATGGTCAGCTGAATACATGTTAAGAGGTGCCACGAGTTCTCCATGCTAGCCTACTCTAGAACAGGTCACTGCTGCCCTATCTTTATTCTTTTTGAAAGACTCTGGTGTTCACAGTTCCTCTCAGATTTCATAGACTATCCTGTGATTAGTCTCAAACGTTACCTCTGTCTTTCCTTCTAGAACTGCAGTAAAAGCCTAAAGGAAGAAGCAATCTAGAAACCACTGAGTTGAAGTTTATTAGGACAGAACTGGTCATATGCATGGTCCCATAGGGACTCTGCTACTTGGTATTTCTGTCACCCTAAGAAAACTGAAATCTACAGAAGCCTCAAACTTGTCCTGAGGCTAGTACTGTACTGTAACATCTGAGCTTTGGGACAGTCTTGGTGCTAAGGCTATATGTAAACAAGGGATTACTCTTCAATATTGTGCCACACATACACACCTTAAAGAAGAGGGATTTAAACATTGAGACTGACAAAAGGGTTGAATAATGTATTCAATACCATACAGCAAATGATGAAAAGATGGCACCCAGATCTAAACCCAAGGAATCCCAAGAGCCTAAAGGGGAAAAAAAAAAAAAAGCAAGAGTCTCACTGGGTAGTCTAGGCAGGCCTGAATGCTGTAAATCACCTGCCTCAGCTTCCCAAGTGCTGGGACCACATATATTTGCTAGCACACACAACTGTCAAATTCTTTTGGATCCTTCTCCCACTCTTCTCTTATGTAAAACCCCAGCACACTGAACTTACTATTCTACACACAAGGCATGGCCTTTAAGTCAGTGCTGCTGCTAATGGATTTGCTTTGATTTTTAACCTTGCTTTGATTGCCTCTGAAACCAACACAAGATGACTTAAGACATACATACCCTCCATATCCCATTGCATGGAAGCCCTTTCCAACATCCCAACAATGCACCATGACCCTGAGGTGACTGTGTTTACTTCTACACTGTTGCGCTGCACAGAGTTATGTTACAGCACTGCTTTCTGTTTATACCTTTGCCTTTTGCTGTGAAGTTCTCAGGGGAGACTAAATAAACTCCTGTTATCCATAAAACATAGGAAATTATCAATCACATTGAAAAAAAGGTAATAAACTATACAAAATAAATATCCAGATGGAAAGTCTTCTATTTTCTAATGAACAAGGAAAGAATAAGCTGAAATTTTCTTGAAAATATTTTATCTTATATATAAAAATGTTTGTATGTACAACATGGTTTTGCGTAGTGCCAATGATGGACAGAAAAGGGTAGGAGATTACCCTGAAACTGGAGTGAGAGTTTTGAGTCCCCAGTAAGTTGATGCTTCAAATCAAAAGTTAATAAACTTTCTAAATTGTAGAGGCATCTCTAAGTTGTTATATTGATGCATATCTACACCATAAATCTGTGAATTAGCCTGGACTGTCAATCATTCCACTTAATGTAAATTCACGTCTATAATGGTGAGCCTGAGTGTCTTTACTTTTGATTTTTCTTCAGGCAGTGGAGGCACACGCCTTTAATCCCAGCACTTGGGAGGCAGAGACAGGAGGATTTCTGAGTTCGAGGCCAGCCTGGTCTACAAAGTGAGTTCCAGGACAGCCAGGGCTACACAGAGAAACCCTGTCTCGAAAAACCAAAAAAAAACAAAACAAAAAAACATGTCTTGATTTTTCTTAAACCCAAACTTAAACCTAATCTCCCATCTTCAACCTAAATACTTCTTTCAACAGACAAGTTATAAATAAATAAGGTATAATTTTTTTTCTTAGGGCAAGAGAATACTATAACATGCTAGAATTTAAAAGAATTTTTAATCAGATATTTATATATGCCAGAGATAGATAGATAGATAGATAGATAGATAGATAGATAGATAGATAGATGGATGGATGGATGGATGGATGGATGGATGGATGGATGGATGGATGGATGGACGGATTCATTACAAAGTTAATATAAAATAACGGTTATGTAAAGAGAAATTTACAAAATTTAATATTAAACCTAATCTACTATTGCCTAATTTTTGTTATTGTCTGACTTACTTTGAGGACACTTATTGAACCAGCATTTGGAAGTTCTGAAGTTTACGGATAATTACATCACAGGTATGGGCCAATAGTGCCATCCACTGTTCCTATGAAGATCTTTCCTAAATATAGTTGCACAATTCATTAAAAAAAAAATCTGTTGTGCAGATTTCATTTTTACAATATATAAGATATCTCCAAGTGATATATTTGGAAATGGCAGTGAAGACATGAAAAGAGCTACAAAATTCGAAAAATGTAGATTTTAGTTGAAAGAGTAAAAATGTTACAAGTTCAAGACAGCTTTAAGTACTTCAGCTTCCTGGTATTTGATTGTTTAGGATGTTTCATTTTCTGAGTATAAGAACAACAAAATCATTCATAGGAAGAAAAGTAAAAGTAAAATGTTCCAACCTGGCCAGAAAACGTCTCTGTATTTCACTTCACCATGCCTGAAAGTACCCAGTAAATTCCAACCGAGACTGAGAGACCGAGGCCTCCGGTACTCACTTACAACTGAACACACACATTCACCAGGCATAAAGGTACACACTTGAGAGCCCAACACAGCAGAAGAAGAAGCAAGGAATCTGCACTTGGGCTATATCTTGACTGAGACACAAACACAAACCTGAATCACTGCAGTCGAAGGCTGAAGAACTGATTAAGAAAGATAAAGTTCAAACCTTCTATGTCAGTTCCAGAAGCTTTCATGACTAAGTAGCAAAAAGAATGAGGCCTCCAGGAAGAGAAGAACCATGGGAAATGTTCATACAGTATAGGATTCAACAGCCCCAAAGTTCTGCAGAAAAAAGAGATGTGTGCTGAGAAGCAATTGTTTCACCTGAGTCCCCAGCTAGAAAACAACAGGGTCAGAGCCTCCAAACCACAACTCAGTGCAGACTCTGTGGCCTTCTCCAGAACAGGCTGGTGCCACAACTCAGTGCAGACTCTGTGGCCTTCTCCAGAACAGGCTGGTGCCACAACTCAGTGCAGACTCTGTGGCCTTCTCCAGAACAGGCTGGTGCCACAACTCAGTGCAGACTCTGTGGCCTTCTCCAGAACAGGCTGGTGCCACAACTCAGTGCAGACTCTGTGGCCTTCTCCAGAACAGGCTGGTGCCACAACTCAGTGCAGACTCTGTGGCCTTCTCCAGAACAGGCTGGTGCCACAACTCAGTGCAGACTCTGTGGCCTTCTCCAGAACAGGCTGGTGCCACAACTCAGTGCAGACTCTGTGGCCTTCTCCAGAACAGGCTGGTGCCACAACTCAGTGCAGACTCTGTGGCCTTCTCCAGAACAGGCTGGTGCCACAACTCAGTGCAGACTCTGTGGCCTTCTCCAGAACAGGCTGGTGCCACAACTCAGTGCAGACTCTGTGGCCTTCTCCAGAACAGGCTGGTGCCACAACTCAGTGCAGACTCTGTGGCCTTCTCCAGAACAGGCTGGTGCCACAACTCAGTGCAGACTCTGTGGCCTTCTCCAGAACAGGCTGGTGCCACAACTCAGTGCAGACTCTGTGGCCTTCTCCAGAACAGGCTGGTGTCACAACTCAGTGCAGACTCTGTGGCCTTCTCCAGAACAGGCTGGTGTCACATCCCATCCCACACACCAACTCTACTGCATAGCTTACACAGCATGAGGAACAACAGCTCTGCCTCATCTTAGGAGTGTCAATTTACAGTCACAGTGTTTAGCAGTTAGATTTCACAGGCCATCTTAGAATAGCTACAAATCTCCAGTTAGAAGAAAAAACATCTCAACACAGAGCAAATACGAAGTAGGATCTGCTTTAATCAACCATTCTAAGAGCAATCAAGCCCTCAGTCTATGTTTGACCAAAAAAGGCAATCCCTTCAGAAATGACTGCATATATTTTAACCACCCTTGAGTTCTGGTCAACATCTGAGGCTTTGCCAATTAGCAAATTGAGTTTTCATTTTTGAAAGTAAAGCAAGCTACTGTGAAAGCTAATCTCCATGGTCAGTATGCCTGGATTCAGAGATATATGGGATGAGTAAAGCACATTAGTGTATGTGCCTGTGAGGGTGTCTCCAGGGGCAATACATAAAAGGGACATTAACACAGGAAGATACACCCTGAGAGGTGGAACATCTCAACGAAATGAGGCTAGATGGAACAGAAGAGGATGAAAAGGTTATTGGGAAGGCATAGCTGTGCTCTCTGCCTCTGCATGTCCTGGCTCCCTCACACTCAACAGTGTATCCATGCAACCACGGGATAAAAGCTCAGAGCCTAGTAACCAAGATAACTCCATCTCCTTTTTGAAGTGTTTCAGGTATTTGTCAGAGCAAGATAAGGGCCAACACAACTACTAAGCATTCTGGCTATACAGCAACATAAAAACATGAGAAATAATACATCATTGGGAGAAATCAAGATCACTGTATTGACTGAAATATTTTCCAAACTAAGAGAAAAAAATTACAACACAGAAGCGTACTTCATTCTTCTTAAAGGATCTATGGTGATAAACCATGGATTTATTGCCAATCTTTTGTAAACTAAGATCTGTGTAAAATAAAGTGAGAATGAGTTCTTTCAGCTAAACTGGAGTAAAATCTCGTAACAAGTTTCAAAGCAGGCCAGCAGTAACTAGTTAATGGTAAGTTACTGGTCCACAGAATGAGAGGCATCAGCCAAGACCTTTGAGGAAATGATCGTGTCTTGTGCCCTGGACAAGTTTTGGTGAAGGTCATATTGTCCTTATATCCTATACTGACTCGCCTGGCTGTTATACCCAAGAAGACAAGGGGCGGACCCCATTGCAGTTACAAGAACAGCAGGACAGTACCAGCCCGGGAGGGCCTCACTGCAGTCTGCTCTGACTTGTTCTCAGTATAACCTGACAGCTGAACTAAGAAGAGAGAGAGTTGGAGAATGGGGCAAAGGAGAGGAAAAGGGGGAGGGAGGAAGGGAGGGAACATGAAATAATTAGCTCAGGTTGAATTTCAACCATCAGTGCTCAATTGTATTGCTAAAAACAGGCAATATTTAGTGTCATATTTATATTTGTAACAACAATAATTTAAAAAGAAGCAGTCATGGATTTGAGAAGGGTTGGGATACAAGAGGAGCTGGAGAAGTAGAACAAGAGGTAGAACTGACGTAAACACAGCTACAGTATTTTAACTTTCTTAAGCAGGAAACATTTAGCCATGTTACTTATATTGTTGAATAACTCTGAAATTACTGAGCATTTTTGTCAATAATTTGGTCTTGAGGCATTGCCTCTCTGGATAAAGGTAGCAAGATCATCAAAGAGTTGTCTTAGAGCATAGCATAGAGGCTAAAGAACTTAAAGTAATCAGATTCTGACTAAGTCCTGATTCATTTAATCAAAATATCTATACAATGTCTAGCATGAATTAAATAAAATAAATGAGAATCTCTGGTTCTTGACACCATGCGAAGTATTTTTGGTTCTAAGCAGCATGCTAGATATAAAGTAAGAATTCAAGAAATTCATTTGAGTATACTAAAATGTGTAGTTGTCTTGGTTTGCTCTGTTGCTATGATAAAACAATCCAAAGCCACTTGAAGTACAAAAGGGTTTAATTGGCTTCCTTCCAGGTCACAGTCCATCACCCAGGGAGGCCTAGGCAAGGGATTCAAAGCAGGAACACGAGGAAGAAACCTGGAGGCAAGAATCAATATAGAGGACATGAACGACCCTGTTACTGGTTTCCTCAAAAATAGGTATCTCACCTTCCTTTCTTATACAACCCATGGCCACCTGCTCAGCAATGGCACTGCCTACAATGGACTGGGCCATGCTATTCAATCAATAATCAAGAACATGCCCACAGGCTTGCCCGTAGGTCAGCTTGACAAAGGCAAGTCCTTGAGGTTTCTCTTTCCAGATTGACACTAGCTTGTGTCAAACTGATGAGGATCTAACCCACACAGACTCTTTCCCTAATTTGTAAAATGAATCAACCTAGTGTAAGTGTGAATAGGACAGCTGTAAAGGCCTCAGGAAGGTTGAGTGCAGAGATGTTTAAAGGCAAGGTCTCCTTCTGCAGACCTCAAGCATACTTGCCCTGCCTCAGCCCAAGTGTTAGGATTACATCATAGGAGCAGAACTTTTACTCTTCCCTCCCCACATTTAACATTATTATTATTATTATTATTATTATTATTATTATTATTATTATTTAGATACAGTTTTGCTATTTAGTCCTCAGTGACCTGAAACTGTGTAGACCAGACTGGTTTTAATCTCACAATCAGCTGTCTGTCAATTGCCTTGATTAGAGGTAGTCATCACACAATATTTCTAACAAAACTCAAAAACACTCTATGTATACAATGTTATTTGCCCAAAGCCTCAATTAACATAAAGAGACAGCAATGGAGCTTTGTATTATGCAGTGCTGATGACAACCGTATTTGAGGACAGACGCCAAGGAGATACAGCCAATTCTATTAGTCCTTGATGCTTTTGCATGTGGCAGAGAGGGACAGTGATAGGACTTATGAGAATCCAATGACCCCTCAAAGTCAGAGAGCTAAGGAGTCACTGCTTGTGCCCTCAGCATATGGAAGACAACTGAGGCATTTCGCCAAATACAGACTCTTTGATACCTCTACTTATAGCTGTATATTTCCATGATGTCAGTTTTACAGATGACTTGGGAGAAGCTTTTCTCTGTATTCTACAATCTGATGTCATAAGCAGAATAATATTTTCAAGTATACTGTGATTATAACCACTAATAAAGCCTATGTTTTAAACAGATTCAGAAACACTAGTAGTTAGTTACCGCTTCTGTAAAAATAATTTCAGTTATGTAGAATAAGTTTGTAATCACTGCCTTACACTCATGTATTTAGAGAGAGGCTACATATCTAGGACTAAGAAAGAGCCTGATATGTGGCACACATTCCAGAAGGTAAAAAAAAATCTAAGTAAGAATGTTTTCCTAAAGCTCAGCAATTTACAGGGGGAGAAATGGGGAGTAACAGATACTTTTAATAAATGATAATAACATCAATTTTGTAATCTCAAAGAAAATAAAATTCCCCTCAAAAGTCTCCAGCTACCATCCTTCTATACATGACTGATGAAAAATACCAAGAGACAAGATAAATAATGAAAGAAAACACATCAGGGACCAGGAGGCCAAGTAGCATCTTCTGAAATGTTTAGCAGATGAAGGCTTAGAGTCTTCAGCCTGGGATAATCTGACAGTTCTGCAGATTGCACTATCCTCACTGGCGGTGAGGCAGCAGTCAACTCCTGGCTTCAGAAGATGAAGACTGCCAAACATGACAACCTTAACAATCAAAGAAATAACGAGAAGAACACAGATTGCCCTCATTTCCCAATGTCCGACTTCTTACTTCATATCCCCTATACCATGCCCTACTATCCTTGCCTCTGCGCCCCCATGCCCACTGCTAGAAAAAGCAAAGGTATCACTCAAGGGACACCTAACAGAATTCTGTGGCATTGTTGGGAGAGCCTTTCCATGGGAACACATGAGAAATGACTTCCGCCTCCTTGTAGGGCACCAACAACAAAGCAAGGTACAACTTGATGAACTATGAGCTTTGGGCTCACTTAGAGCATGGTAGAGGGTTCACTTATAGGAACATGGGTAACACCAAACCAGCTACACTACCAAACTATTGCAGCATGGATGACATGTTCTCTATAGCCACACAGAGTCCTCACCTTCAGTTATCCTCCCCCTTCTATACAGTTAACACCTCAGGGACACTTCAATTGGGGAAGAATTACATACGGCAGACTGGGAAGGAGAGAGCCGGACTGCAGTTGGAATGACCCTCTCCTACCCCTGTTCTATGAGAGAATATTAATCAACGCTGAGGTGTTAACTATATAGAAGGGGGAGGATAACTGAAGGCACACAGAGTCCCCTCCTCTGTGTGGCTCCACCTATGGTAAACATGATCCTCCAAGAATAACAGTCATCATTTTCATCACAGCAGCTGTGAACACTTGCAAGAAACCCTCAGGGACACTTCAATTGGGGAAGAATTACATACAGCAGCCTGGGAAGGAGAGAGCCGGACTGCAGTTGGAATGACCCTCTCCTACCCCCGTTCTTTTTTTTTTGTTTTTTTTTTTATTATTATTTTCTAAATTTTTTTATTTACATTCCAAATGATTTCCCCCTTCCCGTTTCCTCCCTCCCCGAAAGTCCCATAAGCCTTCCCTCCCTCTTTTCCCCATTCAACCCCCTCTCGCTTCTCTGTCTTGGCATTCTCCTAAATCCAGTCTTTCCAGGACCAGGAGAGTCTCTCGTTCCATCTTCTTGGAAATCTATTGATATGTGAATTGTGTCTAGGGTATTCTGAGATTCTGGGTTAATATCCCCTTATCAGTGACTGCATACCATGTGTGTTCTTTTGTGATTGGGTTACCTCACTAAGGATGATATTTTCCAGCTCTGACCATTTGCCTAGGAATTTCGTGAATTCATTGTTTTTAATTGCAGAGTAGTATTCCATTGTGTAAATATACCACATCTTCTGAATCCATTCCTCCGTTGTGGGACATCTGGGTTCTTTCCAGCTTCTGGCTATTATAAATAAGGCTGCTATGAACATAGTGGAGCATGTGTCCTTATTGCATGCAGGTAAAGCCTCTGGGTATATGCCCAGGAGTGGTATAGCCGGATCCTCCGGGAGTGTCATGCCCAGTTTTCTGAGGAACCACCAGACTGCTTTCCAGAGTGGTTGTACCAGCTTGCAATACCACCAGCAGTGGAGGAGTGTTCCTCTTTCTCCACATCCTCGCCAACAACTGCTGTCTCCTGTGTTTTTGATCTTATATTAGTCAACGTTTCCCTGTCTCTAGCAAGTGAAGTGATGTGCATTTCTCACGCTGGGTAATCAGACTCTTTGCACCAAAGACAACCATCCACTTTATCTTTCTGAAGTATGCTAGACTCTCCAGACACTTGTAAGAGTCACAGACAGCTTGCCTGCTGCCCTTACAACTCCATCTTTCCTGTCTTCTTACACCTGCTCTTCAGACTTCCTATACTGAGCAAAAAGTTCTCTCAAATCTATGTGCATGCTAACCTCTAGAACACAGCAAGGCAGGTGGGATTTAAATTGTAGTGAAATTAAAGTGGACAATGAGCTGACATTAAGATACAAACTGTCCTGGATTATCCTAGTGGGCCCAGTCATCACTTAAAAGTGGGAAGAACTGGAAAGGAAGAAGATTAGAGAAGGCAGACACAGAAAAGTGAATGTTGTCAAGAGAACCATAGAATGAGAACAGAGAGGGTCTCCAGTGGCTGAAAGGGCATGGAGGCCTAGTACCTGAAGTCTCTAGAACCGTCCTACCAGCACTGCTGACTTACGAAGGCCCTCCAGAAGCATAAAATAATAGGTTCACAAGGCTTTAAGCAACCAGGTCTGTGCTCTGCAAGTGAAACCAAATACATTTTTCTCTGAACCCACAAATGCATCTGGGAAGAGATGGCCAAGACTGTACCCCAGTCCCATCCTATTGAGACAACTCTATGAAGTCAGGTGACCTAATTTTCTTAGCTTTGTCATCAGTACAAAAATTATCTTAAGGCTATTGTGAGAACAGATGATGGAAAGAATATAGACTTCATAAACCATGTCTAGCATACGAGGTACACAGAATATGCATTAGTAATTATTATTAGCTTTATTCTTACTGCATTTTCTGGATAATGTCTATGGTACTGTTTTATTACCCTACTACACAAAACGGGTCTATTCATATTAATTTACTCTATTCAGAAACTTTGACTACTAATCTCAAATAGTTCACTTCAAAACAACAGGAATATTTTTAAAATACAATAAAAATACAATAAAAGCATTCAAACAGAATTACCTTGCATGGAGTTATTAGGTTATTTAAAGAAAATCACAGGGCCAGACATGGGACATATTCCTATGAGTTACTGGCCAGGGAGGTCCCAAAGATCTCCAAAACAGCACAGCCAATTGCCATTGCCCTAGATACCCACTATAGGAACATGGAAAGACCCTATTACTAATGACATAACTACACAATCTGGATGTAAGGCATACAGAAATGAAACTCAAACTGAACACGAAGTTCTCTCTTTGCTAACAGTCTTTCAGTGCCAGAAGATGTTCTGCAGGCTGCTGGGGAAATAAAAGAGCATCAATTTTCTCACCTAGAGCTGGACTCTTCATTCTACATCACTGAACTATCAGATGAGGTTCCCTTGCTGGGGCACCTGTGACATGACTCTTTTTGGGTAACTAAGTGCATTCTGATTGGGGCTAAAGTCTGCTACAAGGATGTAATTTCATGCCTGGTACTGAAATTCTGGTCAAACCTCATAGCTTGGGAGGTCATAAGTCCTAGTATATAATCTGCTATTAACATTTTGCTAAATGGAAAAGTTGTCAAATTGCTTTCTATATATCGTTCTTTATGCCAATAGATCTTGCCTACTCTCTACTTTAGTCAGAGAAGCTTCCACTAATCCCCCACCCTAATGGGCATCAGTTAATGCTGAGATGCATCCCTGCTCAAAGACTAAGAGACTGACTATTCAGCCCTAATTAGGACATCATTCCCACTCCACCCTAACCATCACAACTATGCCTCATGCCCAAAACTCAGGAAGCATCACAAATAAAAAGGCAGAAGTAATGTGAGAGCAAGACTAACTGGGGAATGTACTGTAAAATGTTAATTTCCAGGCTTGACCAGGCTATTATGCCCATGAGTTCGTGCCAGCTATAGTCATATGGTCAAGATCTAACCAAATACCTGCATGGATTAGGGGAGTGCTCTCCAGATCACAGCCCTTACCAAGGAGCTAATCACAGGTGATAGCTGCTGGGGCAGGAAGAATCATTCTAGATGTGTAACCACTGCAAGATAGCACATGCTTTAGTGGATGTCCCCACTTCCATATACATAGGGACAATGATGACTAGACTTGGTAGGTTATCAAAACAAAAGAGGATTGGAAGTTAGGAAGGGATCATGTTGTAAGGCAGAGTTAGAGATGAGAAATGCAAAGCAGAGATGATGTACTTCATTGTGTGCATGTGTATGTATGTGTGTACATACACACACACACACACACACATATATTGGATATATATGTGAAGGTCTCACAAAAAAAAGAAAAATTAATACAAGAAAATAAAAATAGAGTAAATAATTTCCTAGCCTAAAATTCACACATTTAACACAATAAATAGAAACAAGCCCCTGAAGAAAAAGTTACAAAAGAAAATGTGCAAAATGTTTTAGATAAAAGATTTTTCTACATCTTTATGTATAAAAATACTAAAACACTTTGAGTAAAGCCATTATATATATACTATTATCATATTAAGAACCCCCTAGTTTATGAAAAATTCAACTTGACCTGAAATGTTCAACTTGTTCCTTGACAAAAAGTAACTAATAAGCTCCACTGATTTATTTTTAAATTATGGATACATATGTGCATCTGTGTAGTAGCATGAGTACAGGTGCCCTTGGAGAACGGAGGATCATATACCCTGGAACTGGATTTATACATGTTTATAAACCACCTAACATGGGTTCTAGGAAGAAAACCTGTAATGGCTGAGCCATGTCACAGCCCTGTTTTAAAATTTTTAAGTTAACATTAACAGAGAAACAACTGTATATATTTAAATGGTAACCTGGGAAACCACATCATGAATCAAATGGGGCTTCTTAAATGAATCACATATATGGATGGTCTAGTATCACATTTAATTTGCAACAAAACACTGAAATTTTTGGACTTTGATAAAGAGAATGATTATTATAAGCATAAACATTTAAAAGTATTTTCAAGTAAGTTTAAAAAAAAACCAATTTGCTACACTGGCAATAGGGGTTAAAAACTGAAATCCAAGCAAAGATGTTACAAGGTGATAGTGTGGAATGACACTCGTGGGGCTACTTCCATGTGAGAGGAGCGATAAGACAGCAACCGGCTCAGCAAAGTGATGGCGAGTCACATCTCACAAGGTCTACTGTGATTTTAGATAATATGAATTGACTTCACATCAGAAATGTACTTGCTTACTTACTTCCAAGGGTCAATTCTATATTCACTGATGTAAGAGACAAGACTATGAATTACTGCAAACACCCACTAGCTTCAGTATTCATTACAGTCCCATCACACAATAACTAAATCCATAGGAGAAAAGTTTAGATCACATAGGAAAGAAACTTTAACATGATGCTATTTTTGTCAGCAAGAACAAATTGTAATACAATACTTAACAGTCTTAGAATAACTAATATATCACAAAATTGCAACGACTTTAAACCATTCAGCGGCTGGGGAGATGGTTCACTAGGTAAAGAGTTTGACATGCAAGTGTGAGAATCCATTCTGATGCCCTTCCCCTACATAATAACTGGAGGCATACTCTTATGACCCGGGCACTGAAATAACAGACAGAAGGATGTCTGACCTTACTTGTCAGCCAGTCAGTGGAAGTGAACTGCTGAGCACCAAGTTCCATGACAGACTCTATCTCAAAAAATAAGAGAGAGAGCAAATGATGCAGATACCCAGCACTAATCTCTGACCTACATAGGTGGACGCGCACGCGTGTGCGACACACACACACACACACACACACACTAGGGAGGAGGAGGAGGAGGGGAAAAAGGAGGAGGAGGAGGGAAAAGAGGAAACTCCAGCAGAAGCCCCATTCCAAGTCTAAGGGAAAAGCAATAGCTGAGAGGAAGGAAGCAAACACCCTTGTGGTGATAATAAGCTCAGGCAGTCACTGCTGCCAAATGCTGCTTTAGTTAGCGTTCTGAGTTTCTGTCCAAGCCCCTGCACCCTCAATGCTGAAAGCCAGAAATTTGTTCCACAAAACATTCCCCAGTTAGTTAACTGCCACCCAGAGGGATGTTAATGAAACCCAAAAACCTCTTCTACCTTCTGCTTCTACAGCAGCATTGTGAAGGGCGAAACAGACACAGGGAAGACCAAAAAGGAGTTGGCTGGGGACAGGGTGGACAAGCATGCAGCACAAATACGGGTACCTGGACCTACCTTAAAGAACAGAGGAAGACCTCCAATGGGGAGGGCGGAAAAAAGGGCAGCAGAGAGTCAAACCTGGCGTGGAAAGGGACTTTTGGGGCTCAGGAATATAAGCCCTCAGGCTTCCCAGGAAGACTAAGGTTTTAATGTGGAGCCTAATTGAAAGAGCCCAAGTCCAAGAACTGTGAGCAAAGAAAGCAGGAGTACTAGAGACAAGGGTTTGAGACCATAGCCTCAGACAAAGAAGAGTCGACAGAAGGAGCATTTAATAGTCACCCGTGGGTTGTTTGAAGAATCGTTCTGAAAGACAGTTAGCTATTGATCAACTGTGGTTACTATGTGGAGCAATCTCTGCCACAATCTCACCATAAAAGCAGTCAGAGATGCCGAGTCAGCCATTCCTGAAACTCTTCCATGCTCTTGGTTTTGGTTTTGCTTGGGAAGGATGGTGAAGGATTGAGACTAGGTCTCCCTCATTTTGGTCTGAGCTTCCTATATGACACAGTCAGATTTTACAATCCAGGCCCTAGTGACTTAGTGTGGGATTCCAGGGGTGAGCCATGAGACTGTTTTATTATTTTTAAGAATTTTTAAAAAGATTTTTAACAAAGTCTATACCTGGGAAATGAAATCCATGTGTACTGCCCAAAATGAGAAAAGTAATATCAAAGATATGAAATCCTAATTCAAGCATACATGTAATTTAAAGACAGGACACATCTTAAAAGAAATCATACTCACACATATTAGCATTTTCTGTGATTTTCTTCCCAACAAAAACATTTCAACCACCTGGCATTAGGTGTGCAAGGGCATACAGGCTGAACTCATGGGAGTCCACTACACCATGAACAACTCTGAGAGATACTTACCCTGTGTTGATGGAAATGATTTCTATCAGTGGATTCTTTCTGATCTTTGGCAAATCCAGTCTTGCTCCACCCAACCGCTTCCCGTTGTCTTTCTTCTGGCCCAGGAGCCTCACTGAGTGACCTTTGAATCAAGTACAAGACAAACATTGGCATGCCATGCAAATCCACTGTTATTTACTGTTTTCAATAAATACGTTCATGATTGTATCTGATTTTTTTTCTCTAGGGAGAAAAGCATCCTAGAGAAGATGTGATCATTTGAACATAAAAAAGAATCTGTTCCAAGGACCGATACCTGCCAATGCTTTGTTCACAGTATGTGCACATTTGGGAAAGGCTCAGGGTCCTTAAAATAACCTCACAAGTGAACACTACACTGACCAATGCAATAGGAAGGGCTTACAAGGGCATTAGGACTGCCTACTGTTTTCTGACAATATTAAGATATGGATGGTACCTCATACTCTGCTAAAACAGCCTAAACTGGTATTTTCTACAGTCCCCTGCTAGTCCCCTGCTCCCACTCTCCTGCTTCCCTGCCAGCCTCACTCACACTTTCATATTGAGGGCTTCTTTAGGCTTTGTCTCCCTTTCATGCTATCTGCCCTCCGTGTGTGTGTGTGTGTGTGTGTGTGTGTGTGTGTGTGTGTGAGAGAGAGAGAGAGAGAGAGAGAGAGAGAGAGAGAGAGAGAGAGAGAAGTATCTTTGTAAAACCTAGGACTAGGTATTTTCAAATAAAACCTTTCAAGTTTACTTGTACAACATGCACCAGATGACTTCTAAGATCCATTAAAAGTATTGCCAGTGTTAAAAACTTTGAAGTAATTTCAGACATGTAGAAAATACAGAGAAAAGGACCTGCACATCCCCTCTGATTCAAGTCACAATTTTACCATGTAGGGTTTACACTTTACACTCAGACTTGCTGTGTTTATGACTACACAGCAATATATCCAATATATGCAATATATCCCATAAAACCATTCATCTTGGCTGTACACAGCAATGATTTTTAAATAAATTTCTACAGTGATTTGCTGTTTTTTGTAATTTTACCATTGACTATTCTACAGCATGCAAAAGTTGTCTACTGTATAAATAAAATTGAATAATTTTAAATAAATATCTACAGTTTTATAATCTTGACAATAACCCAGTTTGGGAGCACTTCCATCACGACTGGAAACTCCTCTGAGTTCAGCTCAGCCAATCTCTGCCTCCATGCCATAAGCAGTGTATGTCGCTAATCCATTGGCCAGGAGATGGGCATTTGCCCCATTTCCAAATAACAACTATTATAAGAACACTTCTAAGAACTTTTGCACATTTGTATACTCATGTTTATACTTCACTTAGAACGTAACACAGAAATTATTGAATTGTCTCATGAATTTGTATGTTAGCCAAGAGATAAACATTTTGTAGTTTCAATTTTATCAGATATGAGATTATTAAATATTTTCTCCCATTTTTGCATATTATATTTTAACTTACAGAATGTTATCTTTTGGAGGAAAATATCTGTCAGTTTAATAAACTTCAAATTACACACTATTTCCTTCATGGCTTATATTTTTGGTGTAATTCCGAGGATCCCTGTGTCTTTCCCAGGGGTGCAAAGGTATTCTTTCCTTTCCCTGACTCTTCTATCATTCTAGCTCTTACATCAATGCTTTTTGCGTCAAAAGGGCCTATACTTACCTACCCACATTATACTCAGTGATCGCAGCACCTTTCTTTGTCTTATTCATCCACATGCAAGTCTTGTCATACATATTAACATAAAAAGCTATACAAAGCCAAAAGAGTAGTGCTATAATTATCATTTTAAAAGAAAATACATATTTATAGCATAGTTTGTATTTACCTACCAAAATATGATTTCTGACACTTTCTATTGCTCCTTGGAATTCAGCTTATTACGTGGTGCCCACCTCTTTTCTTCTTGACCTATCCCTTTTACTGCTTTTCATAAAGTAGCTCATTTAGTAACAAAGCAACATTCCTTGCTAATCTGAGAACATTTCTATTTTTGCTGCTTTTGTAGAGGAAACTTGTGCTGGATATAAAACTGCTGCTGTCTGTGCAACGGATATCAGTTGTCTGTGGTGTTTACTGTTCATGATCACATGTCAGCTATTAATCTCACTGTTCCCTTAGGCTTTCTCAGACGTCATTTTGTTTTCCTTAGTTTGTTGGGGTTGAGGTGTGAATTTCTGTAGTAGCCTAAATGTGACTAATATCATTTGGATTTATAAAGACATTCATCTAGTATTTTTTTAAACTTTTTTGTGTCATTTTTTTCTGTCCATTCTTCTGCAACTCCCACCATGCATTTGTTAGTATGTGACAGATATGTGTCCAACAAGTACTTAAAGCTGTTTTAATCAGGGTTCTACAGAGAAACAGAACTTTAAGGAAACAGGATCAATTGAATATAGAGGCTGAACAATCCCATGGGAAGTCAACAGTACAGTTCAGACAACAGCAAAAGGTGTCAGAGTTAAGAAAAGTGATGATATAAATATCAGGCTGAAATCAAATGCTAAGAGCCCAGGAAGCAGCTGACAGATGTACCAGAGTTCAAGGGTATTACACTACTTCCTTCGTGGCTCATGGTCTTAGTGTTATTCCTAGGATCCCTTTGTCCTTCCCAGGGGTGCAAAGGCATTCTTTCTTAAAGTCTGGACTTACTCAATAACGCTCAGAGATCAATAACGCTCAGATTACCCTCTCTGCCCTTATGCCTCACTCTTTTCTCAGCATCTTCCCACTCTCCTTGTCTCTCTGCACCCCCCCCACCTTTCTCAGCCCTCATAGCTCTGCTCCTGTCTGTCTGCCTGTATACATGTCTACTTGTGTGCCTCTATCCCTTCCCCATGTCCTCTATCCCTTCCCCATGTCCTCACTTCTCTCCTTCCACCCCCTCCCCCAAAAGAAGTTTCGTATCTTAGAAACAGACAGAGAGACATTTCTTTACCTGTCTTGTTTAATTCAGGTTCCAAGCTAACTAGAAGTTGCCCATGATATAGAGTGAGTAATAGAACTGAACCCCCCATGTCATATGCCAGTCTTTTCTGGAAGCATCCTGACAAATGAACATGACCACTGTATCTGTTTCAGTCAAAACCAAAATCACATGGGCTACCCCAATCAGCAGGAGAGACGGGCTCAGAGCATCCCAAGCACAGAGAACAGTGCTTTACTAGCTGAGTGCCCTTTGTCCAGTCAATAACCATAGATTAACATTCACAATGATGTTCGTTCTATCTCTGTTCCTCAGATGGACTCAGTTCTCTAAAGCTATCATAAAACTTACTGATGTTTCCCATTTGCCATGAGAAATCCAGACGTGAGTCATTCCACTGAGCACCTTGCCCAGATAATGCTCATTTCACTCCAGACAACAGTATTCTTTGTTTGCACACCTTTACTCTCTAATATGAGCTCAAGTCATTGTAACCTTTTTCTTGATATTACTTAACAGGGCTTCACTTGGTTCTTTGAAATCCTTGTCTTCTAATTCCCACATTTTTAAGGAAAACAGTATTAACAATTTTGGGGGTGAATTGGGTTATACCTACTATTATGGCACCTATAATTATATAATGTGAAATATGGGACATTTCATACAATTTATTATAGCAAATCAAAATTTAGAATCCTCATAAATACTACTTTTATGTAATGACTATTTAAACTAAATCTATGAAACCAACCCTCTCTACAATGAGTAGCTCTTAATATCGCTACCGCTGTTTCTTTTTCTTTCTTTCTTCCTCCTCTTCCCCTCCTCTTCCTCTTCCCTCTTCCTCCTTTCTTCCTCCTCGTTTTCTTCTTCTTGGGGCTGCTTGTTTTATTTTTCTGTCAAGCATAGCTTTATGGGGATCAACTTGGTATAGGCAAATTTTCCTGTTAGTCAAAACTGATAACTATTTGCTCAAAGATTAGGAGCAAATCAGAGCTCTACTATCTATTGATGGATCTAATTATGGACCAAATGAGAAAAGAATATGGGCTATTGCCAAGTGATCCCTGAATTTTTACAGTAACCCGGGCTCCCACTGGTTCATTCTGGCCTTCTCTCAATTCATGTACAGACAGAAATGAGTTATGTTAGGCCCACTCCCATCTCTTCAGTGTGTATGCACACCTTCTAGTCACCTCAAAGGATTTGGGGAGTCTCTCTAGGTTCTCACCACTGTCTCACAAACTGCAATTTCCTGTTTAAGCTAGGGCTAGTGCACTTGATGGTGGACCTTCATTGCATCAAACCAGCCAGTAGCATCAATGCAATAGAGCCATACAGCTCTCTCCCTGATCATCAAAATCTCCACTATAACTAACAGTTAGCAGCTGAGTCATCTCTGTAATGGAAACAGAGACACCAGGTCTCACAGTATGCTTTTTCTATATAGAACAATCCTGTCCATACAACGTCAGGAAGGGAAATGGGAGGAGCCCAAGCACAAATGCCACATACAGCTATTCTTAGCCAAACTTTAGTAATTTTCACAATAACTTTTTAACTTATGGCTGAAAGATTTTGGTGAGTTTCCACCGAAAGGCAGCCTTGCTGTGGACATCCGCCCAGCTTTATCATTGTTTTGTGGGGATGTTCTGTGGGTTCAAAAACATAATCATCCCAAAGGCAAATCAAATACAACTTTTTCAAAGCAATCTCTTTACATGAGCTCAAACGCATACACAATGTTAACACATATGTACTATCAGCCTTCATTTCAAATAGATGGACTGTTTAAACATCTGAAGACGCAGGTTTCTAGGACCAGAAAACAAGGAAACCTTCAGTCAGAGCCCTTGATGCACTAACGACTCAGATAGGAAATGTTCATTCATTCTGACAATGTCTGTTCTAACAGTTAAGAATAGTCAAAGCCTAACAAGTATTTAACTAATTAAATCCTACAAATGTTCAAGATAAGATGAATTTCTCAATCAAGGTCCAGCTAATGAAGAGGTGAAGGAGATTGGCCAGATAACACAACAGTTCTCTGAGAAAGTCCGAAAGGTCAAGAATGACTATGCAAAGGGAAAGCCATCTTCATATGAGCTCCAGGAAAATTTCCTCGTGGCCTGCCGGGACTCTGTAATATGCAGCCTGCTCTAATAATATTCAGTAAATTATTCATCTTCACTATCTGCATGTAAATAGAGAAGCATGTCTACATGCAATGATACAAAGAGTTATTTTCTAATCCAATGACTCGTTAAAAAGTGTCACATCTAACAATAGGCTAGTTGGTGTTTAGTGCACCAAAGACAAAAATAGAAAGCGTAAAAGTCGTTTGTTATATAGAGAGAAAGATGAAAGGAAGGAAACGACATGATTTCCTTTCAAATGGATTAACAAAATAAAACTCCTATTAGTGATATATTATCTCTCTTTAATGTCCTGTTTCAAAGGACATTATTGTAAAATGTTCATCAAACCCACAGGCTATAAAGTCAGAAAACACATGTTACAAATTATTTCCTGTTTCATGTGCAGTTATCAATATTGTTGCCTTCTGAAGCAAAACTGAAATTTGGAAAAATAAAGAATAACATGAAGGAGACGCCATAAACAAGGTATGACATTAAGAAGAAACAAGGGGGACAGAACAACATGCTGAGGGATTTGAGATGAGACAGGGGCAGATTCTTGAAGAAACATATCATAAAAATGAATATATTAACATATGTATTCAATATATATAAAGGTCCATAAAGGGAAGACTATAATTGAACACCCACATGCTGTATCTTGGCTTAATCCCTTCTTATATGCCATTAATGTCTAGCACTGTGATAGAAAATGGAACACTGTGAGCATGGCCTTCCAGTGTGAGCCTGGAATCCCAGATACCCAGGAGGCTGTAGCAGAAGGACCACCAGCCCAAGGCGCCCCTCCTCAGACTATTTTATAAGATTGTCTCAAAAGGTGACAAGAAAAGAAATTTTAAAAAAAATGATGACAGGTTGGCATGTATTTTATAACCTTACTGGTGAGAATTAAGGGAGAAGGAAGGAAAAAAAAGAAACAAGACAATAGAGACTAACAGGAACAGATAGCAAATTATCCATGTTAAAGAAATGAAAAGAAGAGATGGAATGAATGGTCCTCAGCACAACAGAGCTGAGTCCTAACACTTGCACTGAAGAGAAACTGATAAAGAAGGAACAAGATGAAATAAGGCCATGCGACTGCAAACCAAGAAAGAAAGAGAAGTGGTGTCACATGTCTAGGGAACCCACAAAAACAGTGAACTTCTCAGTCCTCTCTTTTCCATTTTAAATATAATTCCACTTCATGTCTCTATATAATAACCATTTATAGCTCAATAGCTTAGCCATCTTTAATAAATACTTCTCTAAGCTATTACTTTTAATTATCACTTAAAACTCAAAACTGTAAAAGCTAAATTCAATTATAAGCCCTAAAAGATTTCAGCTATTTATAAACCAACTTTAAACCCCTGATTACATGATGGTTTTTACATTAGAATTAATCCACTGAAAAAATTTCATGAAACCATTTTATTATTACCTATTAGTGAATTTTGAACCCAAACCATAGCTGCTTATGATTTACTTCATAACACTAAACCTGGGTCAAAGAAAGCCAAGCCATGTATATGATCTGTGCAACAGTCACTATACACGCTGCATCAATGCTCAGTGTTGTCTGTGGATCAGGAGCTAAATCTGCCTAACCCCACAGTTCCAAAGGGCTTTATGAGAGGAGGAAGGCCCCCCAGGTGTCTGATCTGTGAGCCAGGCAAAACGGTCACTCACAAGCCAACACATACAGTAAAAGAATGTTAGAAACATGATGACCTACAAAACATGTGTTTACTAACTACATTGTGACCCTACACACCAACCTCCTCCCTCTTCTCATGCTCACAGATTAGCTTGGAGAGTCGCTACATGTTATAAAAACATCAACAATCTGGTGAGTGGGACTCCTTTGTATATTTTTGTCTTTCCTTTCTTTTTTCCTAAAGGCTTTATAAAACAGCCAACAGCCAGAGTTTCCTTTAAAATTTTTTTCAACCTACCTATTTTAGACGCCAGGCCACTGTTTCCTGATTTCTTAATTTCTTGCTGACTGATGACTTCGCACAAGTGCAGACCTAGTAGGCACACACTAAAATGGCAGATCTGAATCCTACACTCCGGGTCAGCCTCCTGGAAAACTATTCAAAGTGATCCAGGGGGCAGAGGGCACAGCGCAGTCAAAGTTGTTCTCTACTCCACTTGATATAATTGCTCAGACCCAACACTTTTCATGGGAAGAGGCATGTTCAGATATCTACAACAAAAGTATGACCTTCCCTTCAAATATTTTCATCTTGAGAAATGAAAAATGAGTTCAGCAGAAGTAGCAGCTTCCTCACAAGTTGAGGCTGGAAAAGAATATGTAATATTAAAACTGGCTGGACAACTCACACTTCTATTCAGCCACTAAAAAGAGACAGCATATTCCTCAAGTAGGAAGAACTTAATGGTAACTCGAGCAACAGCACTTAACAGAAATCCTAAGATGGGGCTGGTGAGAGAGGGGGCTCTCTTAAGAGTGCTTACCGTTCTGGCAGAGGACTTGAATCTGGTTCCCAAAACATACATCAGGCAACTCACACCTGCTTATAATACCAGCTCCAAGTGTATCCAAAGCCTCTGACTTCCTGGGATATCATGCATATACCCAAACACTAACATGCACACATACATATAATTAAAAAATTTTAATATACTGAAAGGAAAGAACTCAAAGTGTAAGCCAACACTGGAAAAGAGAGCCTGTGGACATAGTGGTGGTCTCTCAGCTCAGTAGTTTCGAGAACTTATCAAAACGCAAAGAATACAATACTCTTGGCTACCCACCAGAATTTGCTGTATACTTTCGTCACAGGATTGGGAAAAATCAAGCTGGTACTGACCTAGAAGCATTTTCCCTGATGACTAGCTTTTACAATATGAAAAAGTGCTAACAGGCTGCTGGGAGAGAAATGGCAGCAACAGTTCTATCCAGTAGTGAACCTACATCCAACAATTATGACAGCCATAGCAAGATATGTCCACTGGTGCAATCGTGGCGCAAATGTTATGAGGATAACCAACCACTTCTGATTGGATTTGACGATACTCCACAGGAGGAAGCTCCTGTCTGGTATATCTGGCCAAGAACACATGGCTGGGCCGGTTCACCGGCACTGGGAATGAAACGATCACTGTTACTTTGCTACTGCATATAATATCAAAGTGCCCTCTGAAGAGGGAGAATTCTCTATAGATTAGTGCAGCTTTCAAGATTAATCAGAAAAGCATCTTAGTGCAGTAGATGACAGTTTAGACAGAGACAATGGATCAGAGTACAGAGAACAAGAGTCTGTGGAGTGCTCAAACATGACACGCCTGCCCTACAGCTGCTCCTCCAGAAGCTCAAAAAACAGCAAGGAAGATAAGGCAAAAGAGCGATAAGAGCAAGTAGTCAGGGATACGTGGGGCAAAGCAGTCTCTTCTGGCCATAACTGGGCTGGTGAACTCACAGTAGCTGTGGCTGCATGCACAAGACCTATGTAAGAACAGTGCACTCAATGCTCCAGCTTGGATAGCAGGGTCCATGAACCTCTACCGCTAACTGAGAAGCTACTGACAGTGAACAGCTGCTAGGGGAAGGGGAGTTTTCTTCAGAAAAGTGGTCCAGGTGGGTTGACCACACTCCAGTGGGTAGACCAATGCTCATGAGTGTATAGACAGCACTAGGAGACACAATGGGTAGCTTTAAATAAAAAAAAAAAAAAAAAGTTTGAGGGAAGATAAACATGTGACGAAAACACATTGTACAGCAAAAAACCATATACTTTAAGATGAATTAAACTAACATCTTAAAAAATAAGATCTTACCTGGTAAGATGTTATGATAAAATTAGAAAACACAGTTTAAATCTCTGGAAATCTCTAGATTATTTTATGTCAAAACTCATGCTGCACAGAAAAAAAACCCTTCCCTATACCATCAAGTGTGAAACTGATGTGCAGACACTGAAGGCAGGCATTGCTACTACAGGAGGTTGTCAGGGGTGCTGGGCCACCAGGGCACACTACTACAGGCTTAGTTCCCAGTAGCTGCGTTAGACTGAACCACAGACCACTACGACAGTATACTCACACATTATGTCCTCCTGCCCTAACAGAAATGCCTTCTGCATTTCTGTAATACGATACACATGGAATCTTATTTCTTAATTACACCTTCTGTAAGCAGAGATGCCTTTTATGACAAGGGAAGGAGATGTGTGTGGTTTGTCAGTGATCTGCAAACTACCTCAAGTGTCCATTCAAACTATCAACAGCCAAAGGAGTCCTGAATGAGCAAGTAGTAGCCCTGACCCTGAATAGAAGCCTCTCAGACCACAGCCTGCCTTGCTAGGACAGACTTTCCTGTTAGAAGTTTGTTGAAGAGCTGCAAGGTTGTGATATTTCCAACAATAAAATGATAAGTGTCTCTGTCCCTGTACTGTGTGCATTTACTGCTAGAAAATGACAGGAATGTAATACATGACTTTGGGAACCGGTGATACAACTTTTAACATTTTTATCTTTTCTTTTTAATTTAATCTAATTTTTTTTTGACTTACTCACTTTTACATCCTGCTAACAGACCCCCCTCCCAGTCACTCCCCCCCACACACACACACACAAACCCTTCTCCCATCTCCCCCTCCCCAGAATTTAACTTTAAGACGGAACCCCACAGGCTGGGGAGACGGCTCAGTGGGTAAGAGAACTGGCTGCACAAGAATGAGGGTCTGGGCCTGGGTCCCCAGCACCCATGTAAAGAAGCCAGGTGTGGCAGCCCAAGCCTCTAACCACAGGCCTGGGAGAAGGGCAGAGACAGGAGGATGACTATGGCTTATTGGCCATCACCCAAACCAAAAACAACCACAAGCTCCAGGCTCAGTAACAGACCTTGTCTCAGGAAATACAGCAGAGAGTAATGGAGACCATCCTCCTGTTGTCTAGGACACTGACTATGCACAATACATCTTCCATCCCATAGTACACTCTGATAGAACTTCAACTTGTTGCTCCTTTTCCTTAAAGTCAATCAAGCAAAAAGCCTATCACTACAGCCACATTCCACTGAGAAGCGGGCATGAAGGAACCCTGTGGTGAACAGGCACACCTTCTAAAAAGAATGCCCTGCATGGCACTTACGAAGTAAGAATGGAGAAAGCGCTGAGGCACTGGTTACAATCAACTGACTTCTTAAGGGTTTAGTTTTCAGAACTGTGACGATGCCAGTGAACTTTAAGGATTACAGTTTCTGCCTTAGAACACATGCGGCTACGACAGTAGCACTTCCCTGCCTCCAGCATGCACTTAGAACTGCAAATTCATCACAATGAACAACAATTTTCTTGGCCTAACAACTGACAATAAAAACTATAGAAAGTATATTTTATGCAAAATTTCAAGTCAACTTTAATACATGCACATACAAACGAATTTTCCTCGTAGAAACTCTTTGCTACCTCCTTTTTTAATACTCAGGTTTCATCGCTAGTTTCAATGCAGAAATCCTTTTGCTCACTTTCTAATTTAAGTACCTTAACATCAAAGCAAGACTAAGACATTCTACTGATTTACTTTAAAAAAATGAAACAAATCTTTACTAACTTCTAGATACCAAAAAGATTCTCCCCTAACCAATAATAATAATAATAATAATAATAATATCCTAGCAATAAATGAAAAAAAAAACCTGTGCACAGAACAAAGAGAAAAAGGAAGCAAAGATGAGAAGGAACAAAACGTGTGATGAAGATTTGAGGAGAAGAGGAAAAAGGGAGCAGCAAAGTTACACTGGAGGGGGACGGGCGTCCCAGCCAACAGGTCCTCCCTCCTCACCTTCCCCTGCTTCACAGAACAGAAAGAACATGGGCTCTGGAGCAAGGGTTCAGACTTGGAGCTGCCCGGTACAGCCTCGGTGCAGCAGCAGTGCAGCAAGGCTCCCTGCAGAGTGCAAAGGAATTAATGTCTATGGAGAAGATAAGCTAGGAAGAGCTAGACCAAGGTGCTGATTACAGTTGCTACAGTAATGAATGCAAGTGCAGTCCTACCAAGACCTGCCCTGCTAATGATGTGAGGAAAGTTTCATACATTACGAGTGGATGTAATCTTCCACTTATATAAAAAACTGACACTGAAAATCAATTTTGCGAGTGATTTGTTACCTAAGCAATTAAAGTATTACAGGTTCAAGGCGATGCCTATGAAGTTGCTCATGTGCAGTGACAGGAAGGGAAGGAGGCACAGATAAAGACCCTCGCTGGATCCTGGAAACCTACACATGGGTGCAGGAAGCTAGGAGGACGCCAGCCACTTTCCATCTTAGGACCCTAAATTATACCCAACCACGACAGTGGCTCCCAGTGCTGGGGAACCTAGAGAGGAATGTCAAGGCCAACCTCTAACACCAAGTTTAACAAGGTTATGATCAGCCAGCCTAACTGTTTTAAATTTTGTTAAAATAACACATGGGAAAAAACTTTCTGTGTGCTGTGTGTGTGTGCATGTACACACATGTACTGTATATTCATGTATGCAGGTTCACATACTGTATGAGGACACATGTATAGGATCCTGGGTATGACACAGAGACTGAAGGACAAGTAGTTTGAAGCTGCTTAGGCACCACCCCTCGCTTTTGAGACAGGCTCATTCATAGATAGGCCTGAACCTTCTAACACTGATTTGCCATGGCTGGCTGAGCAGTGGGCCCCAGGCCTCCATCTCTGCTCACCCTCCTTCCCTGAGCTTGGTTTACAAGCACATGCTACCATGCCGACTTTTTCCCTCTGGCTGCTGGGAAGCAAACTTAGGTGCCCAGACTTGCATGGAAGCATTTTGCTGACTGAACTGTTCCTCTATCCTTAGGGAGGCAGGGTGTATAAAAAGTATGCGACAGCTATGTGTGTTAAGTGAACATGTTTTGTTAATGGAGCCCGAACTTGCTGTATTTTACAAACAAGTCCTTTGAGAATAAAAAAAAAAATGAAGTTTACATATAATACAAAATTGTTATAGGACTGATACTTTACAATCTTTATCCTATGATATAGAGCACTATGTTGTAGAAATCAGAATATGGATCTCAGAAACTGCCATATCTGAGCATACCATATAGATAGCATAAATAATCAGTAAAGACATTCAAACTGGAACTGATATACAGTAGAAGATTTTACTATGTCTTCCATTAAGATTATTAATGTCTAATCTTCCTACATAAACAGACAGTTTGTTTTACCAGGGGGTTAGCATGTAAGCTCAGCCTGACAGTAGGTAAGTCAATATTTAAGCAAGGAAGAATGGTGGGCTATTTCTCTATCAGGTAGTAGGATTTGTTTATTCTGGTCTATGTTTAAGTTAGCATACAAAGTAAGAAATTCATTATGATTATAGCATTTTTATACATATTTGTTCTTATTTGTTCTCCTCCAAACCCTCCCCGACCCTCTTACTCCCCACAAAGCTAGTCAGTCAGTCTCTCCCTCTCCCTCTCCCACTCTCTCTCCCCCCAACCTCCCACCCACCCACCTTATCATGGTCCTATATCTGGTTATATAACCCTACTATCCATCAACAAATGTGCAAATGTGTACACATGCACGCATACACACACACACACACACACACACACACACAACTTGTGGAGGAAGATAGCCCAGTGGGTAATACACCTGCCACCAAACCTGGCATCCTGAGTTCAGTTCCTAGGACCCACATGATGGAAGGAGAGAGCTACCTCCCCTAATTAGCTACATATCATAGGATGCCAAAGAATGTGGATCCTAGTGGAGGCTAGAGAGTGAGCATCCCACTGGCTTCCAGAGACTGAGGATTCGACTAGATACTAGAAAGCAAGGATTCTTTCGGGATCCAGAGAACACAGGTTTTAATGGACAACAGACTGAATGTCCTCCTGGGCACCAGAGAACAAGAGTACCTCTGGATACTAATAAGCAAGGATATTAAGTAATCTAGCACATAAATGCCAGTCTAAGTGGACACAGATGAATGTGGAAAATAGCCCTGGAGAGGCAATCAGAAGTTATAGAGTTCTGTTTGGGACATTAAGATAAAAGCAAAGTTGCTGAAAAGTCTATAGGAAAACCTTTAAATCCTCTCCAGCTGCAGCTGAGAACACTAAGCATCAGAAAAATAATGTCTCCGAAGGCAATCAACAAATGTATCAATGCTATGGTGGGGTGGGTGGTGGAGGGTTATGGATGTTGCACATTGTTTCTCTGGCTTGGGCTCTCTAAATGAAGTGTGGGCTGCAGAAACAGAAGGTAGAGAAGGAGTCTTTACACATAAAGATGAAGACAGAGCCCTGCTCCCAGACAACTGTTAACTAAGCAAACAGCCACTCACTAAACCTCTAGAGGGTTCAGCATCCACCCCTGCTAAGTGCACCTATCAGACTATGCCTCTGTCTCCAACTGTCTCATGGCGTCGCTAGCACTGAGCTCATCACTTTTCATCTTCCGAGCCGCCAATGAGAATTCCCGTCAACTTCATCTCTACCATTGTTTCTTACAACTAAACTCAGCACAGCCGGGCGGTGGTGGCGCACACCTTTAGTCCCAGCACTTGGGAGGCAGAGGCAGGAGGATTTCTGAGTTCGAGGCCAGCCTGGTCTACAAAGTGAGTTCCAGGACAGCCAGGGCTACACAGAGAAACCCTGTCTCGAAAAAAAAAAAAACCTAAACTCAGCACAGCCGCTCCAGTGAACCTACACTGGGCCAAACTCATTAGTGAAAACCCATTCCTTATCACCCCGGCCAGGGAGAGAAAGGGCTCTGCGTCCTACAGAAACCTTATCTCTACACACCGCCAGGGAAGTGCGTATTGAGTTTTTTGAACCACTTGTTTTTAAAATCCATTCTATTTTTTAGAGAAGGTTTAGGTTCACAGATAAACTGAGCACCTGCACCCACATGCCTCAGTGGTAGGTTTCTTAATGATAGAGCTGACAGTGACAGGCTCTGAGGGTTCACAGGTGACAGGAGATGTCCCAGCCCCAAGTATCTTCTGAGTTGTTCTCACTCACCTCTTCCCTGCTTCCCTAACTACTGGCAGCCACAGATTCCATTGTTGCTTCTACAGTTGTCCTCTTCGAGAATGCAATATAGTTGATATCACATAGCATAAGGCTTTTAAGAATTAAAATTATTTTAATAATTAAAGATTGCCTAATCTTACTCTGAAAACCCTCTATGTCTTTTCATGACTTCATTGCTCATTTTTTTAGTGTTTTACAAAAAATTTAAAATAAAAATTTTAAGAAACTATGAGCAAATTCCCTGATTCATTTGGGACCAGAAAAAATACATACATACATATATAAATAAATAAATAAATCCCAGTCAATGTGCTAGTCCAAGGACAAAATTTTTATCCTACAATGATATCATTTATAAAAAAATGCTCAGTAAGTGTTAAGTGTATAAGTATACCAAAACTTGAGTTCAGAAAGTGCATCTTACATTCCACAATTACCTTTTATTGTTTCCTCCACAACTTCTACCACACGATCTATCTGCTGAACCTGAAAGGGGGAGAGATAAGAAGTCAGAAAGTGCCTGGTGGAGTCAAGGTACATTTTCAAAGAACACTGATACAGGTTTTACTTGATTTACTGAATATTACATATTAAGTAATATTTCATTTAAATTAACTTTGCATTAAGTAATATACACACACATAAAATGGATTAGATAAAGATATAAGTATTGACACAGGTTTTATTTGAATTGCCAAATTTTATATACAGATATAAAACTATAGATAGATTAGATAGATGATATAGAGATAGACAGAAAGAACCATTTATGTATGTTTTACTTTATTTACCTAATTAAATATATACATTAGACAGACAGACAGACAGACAGACAGACAGATAATAAATAGATAGGAAGTAGATAACCAGAAATAATCTATGGGGCTGTCCTGAGGAAGAGTGAAGTATGTCTCACTCAGTATGACTGTTGCTATGAGCTGTGTATCCTCTTACATCACTGTTACTAGGGTAGAAACCATCACCCCAGAAGAAGGAAAAAGACTGAGAAAGCTCAAACAGCTTCTAAGATTCACGAGACTCCTGACCCAAGGTTAATTAAGGAAATTGGGTTGCTTTAAGTTGCAGCTTTAGTGAGCTTTTCCACACACTGGAGTGGGATTCTCAGTGAGGAGATACCTTGCTTTTTCAAGTACCCCTGTAATAAAGTAATAAACTCACTAGTGTACTAAGTCTAAAATTCAGTTGAATTATATATTTGATCTATTGTCAGAGTCCTAACTGGTTGAATAGACATTTGCTCTTATCTCCCAAGAAAAAGCCAATGTAATAGCTATCCACATAAACTCAACACAAGCTGAATCATAAATTTAATTTTAATCAAAATATGTCTCTTCCTACAGAGCTTCAAGTTACAGGACATAAAATGGCAGATTGCACAACAGAATGTGCTAATATTAAAGAGATACATGGGAAATCTTGTGCTTTATTATTTCAATTTTTAAAACCCTTTCAGTGAGTTAATACCTAGTGGTGAGTTCCATATTCAGACCCAGGGTACCCACGGTCAATAGGAAAGGTCATTTTCCACATACAAGTGACCAGGGAAGAATCCCCAGAGTTCAGCAAGAACACAGAGAAAGGAAATCAAAGGGAGTGAGGGACCAAAAGAGTCTTCTGAACAAAGGCAGGAAAAGACACTAGGAAAACGGAGGGGCATAGAGGAAGTTAGGATGCAATGGAGGCAGCACAACAAATAAAATCATAATTTCGGAAGTTAGAGAAGTTATCTGAAAAAGCTCAAGGCTGATTATCTAAAAATTCTCCAAGTATCATTGTTCTATCTCACACACACAGACACAGACACACACACACATACACACACACACACACACACACACACACACAGAGAGAGAGAGAGAGAGAGAAGAAAAGAAAAAACAGGCCAAGACAAGACAAGACAAAACGCAGGAAATCAAAGCACAGAAAATAGAACGGTAAAATGTGATTGAATCAATCCATAATACCACCCACCTTACTATGTAGCTCTGGTTGATCTGAACTTGTAGAGAAGACTAACCTCAAACTCAAAGAGACCTGTGTGCCTCGGCCTCCAGAATGCTGGGTTTAAAAGCACACTCTGACATGCCTGGCTTACCTTCTATTTCTGCTGCACAAATAAAATAACTCATTATGAAAACTAGATACTAAGATTCATTCTGGAGTATATGCATGTATTCTCTGTGGCTGGTTTCATTTTACCATAGCAGAAGTTTTTATACACACAGACAAGGAAAAAAACCCAAGAGGCAGGTGTATGTGTATACATCATTGCGGCATCTAGGTCTACTGTGCTCGTTTTGCCAGCTGCCTAGCATCCTGTTCACTGAAGGAACCATATGCATTCATCTACACCCTACTGATAAAAGAACAGACTATCACACCATAGTGATGTAGTGGTCCTAGACTGGTATGAGAAGAACCATTTACACAGGATGCATTGAAAGTACATATGATAGTTCTGAAAAATGTTTTGTTTCCCTCATTATCTCACACACAAAAACTGAAGAGGTGTACAACCACGAACCACATACTGTCTCTTCTGCTCTCAGGCAGGAACAGCCTGTGTGGACTACTGCAGGTCATGGAACCCAGGAGGAGCACTTAGGACACCTCGGAAAAAGACGTAAGTACAGTGGTAACAAGTCACAAACAAGGAAGCAGATAAGTAATGCATTATCAATAATAATTTATGTACTTTGGTCTACATAACTATTTCTTAACAGTTTAAATGCAAACAGAAGAAAGGTTGAAGAGAAATGTTAAAAATAGGACAAACACTTTTTGTTGTGAGCCTAGCCTTTAATGGTTGATCCAAGAAAATTGGGGTGGGGATCATCTCTGGGACAAGCCAGAGACCTGTGTTAAGGGAAGCCCCTGGGAGGATATGGGGGTAACCCTATCTGAGACTCTCTTAACAGCAGGGGATATGGAGACTAAAGTGGCCACCTCCTATAACCTGGCAGAACTTCCAGTAAAAGGAGGAGAACACCAAACCACCCACAAAATCTTAGACCTAAAATTTACCCTGTCTACAAGATGTGCAGGGATAAAGATGGAGAAGAGGTTGAGGGAAAAACCAACCAATGACTGGCCCAACATGAGACCCATGCCATGAGAGACAGCTAACCCCTGACACTGTTAATGATATCCTGCTATGGTTGCAGACAAATACCTAACATAACTGATGCTCCTGGATGGAAACAGATGCAGAGACTCACACCTAAATGTGAAACGGAGCTCAGGGAGTCTGGTGCAAGAGTCAGGAGAAGGATCAAGGAAGCCAAGAGGGGTCAAGGATAGCACAGGAAGACCTACAGAGATACCAACCAAAGAGCACGCAGGGGTTGGACCTAGGCCCCCTTCACATCTGTAGCAGATGTGCAGCTTGGTCTTCGTTTGATTCCCTAACAATTGGAGCAGTGGCTATCTCTGACTCGGGCTCTGCTGCCTGCCTCTGGATCCCTTTCCCCTAGCTAGGCTGCCTTGTCTAGCCTCAGTAGAAGAGGATGCACTTAGAGCCGCTGCAACTTCATGTGCCAGGATCAGTGGTACCCAGGGAGAGGGGAGGCTCCCCTTTTCTGAGAAGAGGAGGTAAAATGAAGAAAGCAGGAGGGGGTGAGAGCGTGGGACTGGAAGGAGAGGAAGGAAGCAGGATGTAAAATGAATGAATGAATGAAAAATAGGACAAATAATTTTTTAAAAAAAGGTTGACAGCATAAAAGCCAAATATAAACCTTTTTAAAGCCCAGGCACTACTAAGGAACTGGAAAGCATTAAGAAAGGAGGATACTATAGGGATTCGTATAATCAAAGTATGCTATATACATGTAGGAAAATGTCACAATAAGACTCATCCCTTTGGAGAGAAAAAGGAGGAAGGAGAAAGAGCAGAAGGGAGCTGGGGGGGGGGGGGGAGAAAGATGGAAACAGACTAGCATGGGAAGTCTCCTGCACTGCAGAGCAGGCGCTCCTGCAGAGGCCACGGGGATGCAAGCTGGAGAGAAGTGTGGCACAGAGAGAAGCCAAAAGAAAATGGTGGACTATGCAGTGGGGCTCAGATGAAGCCTGAAAAACACAGGGATAAACGGAAACAATATTCAGAGGAAGGGAGGAAGGCAGGATGGCAAAAAGGGAAAATATAGGAGGTTTTAATTAGTGTGGGCTCAGCTGTTCAGTACCTGTGAAGAAAAGTGCGGCCGGTGTCTGCTTATAGAAGCAGGTGCTGAAACAGCACGCAGGTGATTCCCACTGGAGTTGACACAGAAGGAAGTGCAAGTTTGGATAAGTGCAAGTCACAACACACACAGTGACTCAGATGGCCTGGGATTTGGAGTATGGCAGGAGGCAGAGGTCTTGGCTATATTGTGTACAGTATAAGGATGAACTACGAAGGTATCAGTTGAGATCAGCAAATAGCGAAAAAATGAGGAAAATATGAAATAATTCAGTGACAGGGCCAGAACAATACTGTCTTCCTATGTGCTTGTAAATAAAAGGGTTCAGAGGGAGTCCAACACTCGCTCTTATAGCACACAAAGAGAATAAAGAAGCAGGGATGTTGTAGCATGGTGGACATTTGTTACAATATGCCCATAGAGCTAAACTAGGAACCCTAGTAAGAAAAACAGAAACATGAGCCCACGAGAATCTTGGATAACATAGTGGTTTTGAGATGGGTTAGAAGGATCCACCTCTCTTTGGGACACTGAGGCAAGAAGTACGCATTGTTAGAGTATTGTTAGCTACTTTTAAATTAATGTTAATAATTTTAAGCATTTATTAAGTTTCTGCCCAGTATTTCTCTTTCATTTAAGCTGCTCCCAGATAAAAATTAGCCTTCATCAAAGGCTCGCCCACTCTGTCCTTTGCCTGCATTTTCTGATCATCAGTAGACTGAGTGGGGACTTAGAGAGACGCCAGCAGAAGCGGCAGCCAAGCAGCGACGGTGGCAAAGTCAGGAGTGATCGCTACCACCCTGGTGGCAGCAGGAACAACAGAAGTGGAAGAGACCTGAAGCACTCAAGAAACTGACTATGGCAGAAACCAGAATAGAGAGACAGAGAGAAAATGAAAAATTCCAAAGGAGAGATGAGGGTCGCAGCATATGGGGCCTGTTTGAAAGCTATGACACAAGCAGCGGGTGACATCTGCTGATGCTGATGCTGATGGTGGTGGTGGTGGTGGTGGTGGTGGTGGTGGTAGTGGTGGTAGTGGTGGTAGTGGTGGTGGTAGTGGTAGTGGTGGTGGTGGTGGTGAGGCTGATGCTTGCAATACAGTCTGACATTTCCTCAGTTAAACACAGTTATCATATAACCCAGCAGTTTTAAATCTATACAACAGAAATGAAACTTATACCACACAAAAAACCTGTGCACAGTGTTCATGGCAACATTTATAATGGCCAAAGACTGAAATATCCACCAACTTATAATAAAACATATGCCATAAAAGAGACAGGAGCAATGAGACACGCTGCATGTCCACACAAAGTAAGGAACCAGGGTGGTCCTCATAGTGTACAACCCCATTAGATGAAATGTCCACAGCAAGTCAGGGGCGGCAAGCTAGTGACTGTCCATGAATGGGTCGAAGGGGAAATAGACAGGTACACTAGGGAGCCCATGCTTCTTCCAGGAGTGAAGAGTGTTCTGACACTGTGGTGATGGTAAAGACTCTAAATAAACCAACTACAGGACTACACACTGCAGTTGGATGCACTGTATGAAGTATGAATTATATCTCAAGAAAGCCATTACATCTAAAAACAACAACAACAACAAAAGATGAAATTAACCAAATGTTGTGCTGTGAAGGTGGTTAAAGAAAACAACAACTGAGGAAGGCAATGCAGACTGAGGGACCCTGAGGACCTCACAACTCTGTGCTACTGTGGGCAGCTGGGAGCTTTGCATCCATAAAGGACAAAAGACCAGGAAGCAGTGTGTATAAAAACAGAATAAGAAACCATTATTTTTACTTAATTACAAAGAAGCAGAAAAGAAGTTCATTATGCAATTTGGGAAGCTATTGTGTCCATTTGCAGTGATAAGGACAGTAGAGAAAATAAGAAGGAAAAAGGCAGAGAGAAGGAGGGACCACAGCCATAGACAGAAGAGGAAGAAGGCCAAATTGAGTGCAGGTGGGAGGATGGGACAGCGCAAAGACAGACCCAAACTCCCCTTGAAGAGGGCACAATAGACAGCATTTCCACTGAAGAAAAAGGAAAGCTATTCTCAGTTAGCACCATAAATTGCAGCTCTGGATACACAAAAGCTTATTCAACAGCATATCATTCAAATAAAATAAGTAAAACAGTATCCTGTGCCCTTTGGGCAATTGACTATAAATATACAAGGGAAAAACAAAACAAAACATGCAGCAGCTCCATATGTTCTCAATCAGGAAGCAAAGAATTGACCAAACAATTCATAAGTAACAGTACTGAGTCATTCTGGTAAGCGACGTTCAAAGGGCCCACACAAATATGTTACCCTGCTCTCAGAAAAGACTTCAGGGTCACAGCTGAACATGAAGAGGAAACAAGCCAACATGCTGTACCTAAAGCAAATGAAAGGTGCTGTTCCCACACCTCAAACTGTTGAGAGTAGAACTTTCTCTTGGGGGCGGAGAAACTCACACCTGTGCCAGCCACTGTGTGAGTTACCAACCACCGATGGTCACTACACACTCAGTTCAGACACCAAATGTCTCACTTAAGCCACACAGAACAGGAAGGCTTAGGGAATTGTAAGTCAGCAGTTCACTTTGCAGATCAGCTGTTAGAAGCCAATGAACACCTCAAAGACAGCTTCCCAACTGGGCTAGAAAAGAAGGCCACATGCCTGTGTACCCAAGAAACCAGGCGGAAGGATTCACTCCACTGCCAGAGGTCCTGGTCTGGCATGCGCCTAAGGTATTTTTCCTAAACAGTCTGCGAGACAAGCCAATGGGTAGAATCATAAGGCCTACATTTAAGTAATTCTTTAGTTTCTAGTTACATGCTAGTATTGAACATGAGTTACCACTTTTAATCCTAAATATTCTGGGATTCAAACTCAGGACACCAGGCTTAGCAGCAAGTATCCTTATCAACTGAGCCACCTCGCCTACTCTTATATAAAATAAAGATTTATTTTCAAGATCATGGGTTGCACACACCTTTAATCCCAGCACTTGGGAGGCAGAGGCAGGTGGATTTCTGAGTTCGAGGCCAGCCTGGTCTACAGAGTGAGTTCCAGGATAGTCAGGGCTATATCAAGAAACCCATTTATTTAAAATGAAAGCAAATTTGCATGCCAATGAGATGGAAGGGCTTGCTTGTCTCTAATAACACAATTCAAAGATGTATACTGATTTGATAGATTAAAGAATGATTGTAGGAAAATCACATAAGTCTTTTTTTTCTGAAATTCAACTATTACGTTTCTAGGGAAGAAGAAAGCTTTATGTATACAGGAGACGCTGAGCAGTACACAGCGCAGTCTGAAAGCACTGCAGCTCACGGCACGCATGCGTAGTCTGGAATCTGAATTGAGGCAGTTCAGGCAGAGGTGTTTATTGGGGAACCTGACAGCATGCTGAGTATAAAGTGCAGATATGTTCAGAACCCAGGCTCCAGTAAAGTCACATGATACAGCACAGGCACGTACTACCAGAAACATGGAAGAATGGCTACAGAGTGATGTGAATTTATTTTTAGTTGCCAGGCATTCAGAAATATTCCTCACTTGCCAAATGTCTCATGGCCATCCCCATTCCATTCATTTTCTTGACTATGGGTTCAAGAAGCTTTGTACTGGGTCATTTCGGGAACTAAGGCAAACAGACAGTCTCTGGACTTCTCCGATCTGCCGGCCCAACAGTTATGTATGAAAACAAAACTACAAAAGGAAAAATGTTTGGTCAAAATAATCAGTGACCATTTAATGGGAACACTTGTGTATGCATGAGTGGAGAAGGCTGGAGAAAGACACAGTGGATAAAGTGATGAAAACCTTGTCCTCGTGTGAAAATTTAAACTGGATATGGGCTTTGTGGAAAAATAAAATCACTTAAGTGTACAAGCATATATTTCCAAACCCAAAACCCTAAATCTGTGTTAAGTCAGACACAGTGACAGATACAGGGAGCAAAGCCACCCAGAGATAGGATCTTGGAGAACCATGTCACAGTAAAGAGCTCTATAGCATGGGTTCCCCAGAAGCTGAGACTTGGAGGTGGGGAAAGCACTCATAGAACATTTTAAAACATTTATGTACAGGGGAGGATGAGCAGGCAGCTCGGTAAGGTGGAGAATTTGGTATGATCTGGAGAGCGACAACAGCGGATGAAGAGCAGGACATTACAAGACATAAACCCCATAGTGAAGTTCTTCACAGTGCTAGTGTCTTAGTGAGAAAGCCTACAACGTGTGAGACTGTGTGTGTGTGTGTGTGTGTGTGTGTGTGTGTGTGTGAGAGAGAGAGAGAGAGAGAGAGAGAGAGAGAGAGAGAGAGAGAAGGTGAAAAGTCACACATAGTGCAAAGGTTTTAGAGTTGAGAGATACAGACTGTATGCTTAGAAAAGTCGTAAGGACACGAGCAGGAGGAAGTAGAATGAATTAACAATATGGCATCTTCTAGCTATCCACTGGGCCTAGTCTTACCCCAATGATGCTCAGTCCTTTGAGGTAGTCCTGACGAGGCTGGGCTTGGGGAACACAGCCAGCGAGGACAACTTTCTTATTCTCCTCTTGAGCTTTTCTGTAATGAAGAAAATCATGGTAAATTCTATTGCTCAGTGACACAGCCTTAGAAACTGATGCTAGTGCACCAAAGTTCTCCAATTAAGAAGACCATCTAACATGAACCAGGATTTTCTGGAAATAGGATAAAGAAAATATTATCATTAAACTTATGTACTGTATGCCTGTTTCTCATACCACTAATGCATGTGTCTGTCAGGACCTTTCATTATCACCATATTGCCAAACAAAACAATCACACAAAGTTTGAAACACTGATATGAAACATTTGCAAAAGTCTTTTTTCCAGATAGGCAGGCTAAGCCTTCAAACAAGTCATGTGTTCAAAATGTTAGTAAGAATGGACATACAACATCATATATTCTTTCTTAAACTTTGAACAATATAAAATTAAGCTATAGTTCAAAACAATTCCAACAGGAGAGGATTGAAGGTAAAATATCTCATATCAATGAAATTCCCAAACTCTCTGCCAACTTCTCCCTAAACAACCTATGGCCATTGGTTTTCTATGTTAACTGTCATCCTTCACAGCAAAGCAAGACTAGATTGATGAGTGTATCCACACATATGCATATATGTACATATTTGTACACGTCTATCTATGAGAAAGACTGGTTAATGAAGTCTGGTGTCATCGATAGGTTAATCCATCAGTGATTTCTTATTAGATGGGCTACGTGGAAGTGACGCAGGCCGAATGAGCAGGAGCTGGAGAAGTAGACCTTATCCCTGGACCTTCCCCTAATTGCTTTCAGTTTCTTCCGCTTCCTTCCTCCCTTTCAGGATGCCCAGATGTGAGCACTTTTTTGGTTGTTTTGGTGTTTTTTTGGTTTTTTTTTTTTTTGGTTTGCTTTGTTTTTGTCTTTTGGGCTCCACTGTGATGTTCTGCACTGCTGTCCACAGACCACTGACAGAATCATCTAGCGACGTAAGTCAAAATAATTTTTTCTTACAAATTAATTTCCTCTGATATTTTTCCACAGCAATAAAAGCTGACACATAAGTTCTAAGTAGAAACACTGGTCCAAATTGCATTTGGAGCATTAGGAGGTAGTTCATTCGTGAAGATTGAATGGGTATGTCCATGTGAACAATCATTCACTGCTTTCAGCAACACAGATTTAATGCTAGTAACAGCAGACATATGTGCCTATTTAAATCTCCAGGGTCAACTATATCTTCTGCTAATTTTAAAATTAAATGTGCATGCCTTAGACTCTTTTACAAGAGCATCAGTTTGGAAGTTCCTTACTGGTTTCCCTGTTGCATTCATGGGTGTCATAATTTATGCACCAAGCTGGGACCCCTGCTACTCTAGCACCCTAGGAAGCTGAGGTGCTTGCAAGCCAAGGTTCTAAACTTCACTTCAGAATACATGTCAAGAAATAGCTTGTCTCCATACCCAACATACATTTATTGTCATTTCTGACAACTTTTCCAGGACACAGGTTCAGAATTAGAAGTCAACAGTAACAAGAAGAAAACTCCTCAGGGCAGGAGAGCTAGGTCCTTGCAATTAGAAGTCACATCAAAACTTCTGGGAAGTGCAAGAAGGGTTGAATGAATAAATAAGTACATATAAATATACTAACTTTTATTTTTGAGATTTTAAATTATAACATTTCTTCTTTCTGTCTCCTCTGTCTAACACCTCTTACATACCCCACAACTCACTCTGCACCCTGATTGGTTGTGCTACCTATAAATTTACTACTTCCAGAGCCTTTGTAAATGTTCTATTTCAGTAAGAGTCCTTTGATAAGGTTTTCCTACTTGGAATCCTAAAAACACTAAAATAATTTTGTTAAAAACCCAAACTTGTACTTGGGTGACTCACAGTATATCCAAGTATATCACGTATATCACAGTATATCCATCACCTATCTCTGCCATGTGATTACACCACATTGATAAGCACTTCACTTCAAACAAATATATTTTATAGTAAATGCAAAACTCCTCATCAAATAAAAATATTTTTCCATTTTCATTATCAAACTCTACATAACAGTTAACATCTTGCTTTCTGAGAACCTTTACTACCATGTAGAATCACAGCCAAGTATCCAAAAGATCACCAATAATTATGCTCAAAGAAAATGTCTGGGACCACAGAGATGGCTCAGCACTTAGGAGCACGTGGTGCTCTTGCAGAGGACCCTAGCTCAGTTTCCAGCACCCACGGGGAACTCGGAATTATCTTGTTCCAGGAGATCCAATACCTTCTTCTGATATCCTTGGATACCAGGTATGCACATGGTACACATACATTCATGAAGGCAAAACACTCATACACATAAAACAAATAAAATAAATCTAAAAGAATTTTTTTCTTAAAGAAAATGCCTGTTTCCCAGGAAATGAAATGATCTTAAGGGAACATAGAAATGAGGAGGACTGGTGCTTGCAATTCAACAGACAATGTAAATAAAAGATGATATGACAAAACTATAAGCAACTTGGCAGCAACCATGCAACTCTCAGTGGCAGAGAAAAGAGCAGAAGTCTTGAAGAGAAGATCAATGTGCCAACAAGAGAGGCTTCATGAAGAAATTTTTATCAGCAAATGTAAGAAGAAAGGGCACAGAAAAAAAGAGCACAGAGAGCTGCAGGCTGTCGCCACAGTAGTAGCAAAAAGAGGGCAGAACAGGAGGACAGGAGAACAGCGCCGGCACAGCGCCAGGTAGAACCGGCAGTTTAGCTTGTCAAGCACTAAGAACACCACCAGATCAGGAGCAAAGGTTCAGAAAGGGCCTGACTGAGGAACGTACTAAGAACTATTCCAAGCTGAGTTGTATTTAGCTTCAAAATGGCAGGGCAGACAAGAAGCACAATCTAAACCAAACCTCAGCCCAGCCATGGGATACTGATGCCACACTTTACATGTGACCAAAACAACGTTCCAAAGCCTTAATACAGAGTCTGAATGTTCTTGTTCTAAGGATTCCTTTCTGACAGTCTGTTCTTTTTATTGATTAAGTTTTGTTCATGTTAATACACAGTGAAATTATTTTTCTTTTGATACATGCCTAACAGTTTTTAAAACTTTTATCTTTCAAAATACGAATGCTGCTAAGAATAATAACTTAAGAAAAGTTTAAAATAGTATGAATTACCATGTCTTCCTTTCAGGTGGCACTGGCATGTTAATTAAAAATTTAATGAATATAAAGTTAATTTAATATTTTGGTTCATATATTCTTGAAACATATCTCCAAATGAGACTAGTGGCATGCACCTGCATAGACCATTAACTTGAGTGACACAGAAAATAAAAATAAAGCGGCGACCTCCTCTTCTGAATACCAAACGTAGGAAACAGTTTGTACAGAAGCTGACGAGTAACAGCAGCGTGAGGACGCCTAATGATGACAAAGTATCACTCTTTTATTGCAAAAATAAGAAAACTAAGCTTCAAAAAGATGCAATGATCTCAGCTGAATGTAGCAGAGCTGGGGTAAGCCCAAGATAGTCTGGATTCTTGAGTCCTACATTTCAGAAAATAATAACAAACCATGAGGAAGCTCTCCTTCTCTAGTACACATGGTCATGTACCAAGCTGTAAAACCAAGTGCCTTCCAGGAAGGACCTCAATTCAGTATCTGTTCTACTCACCCAAGTCCAGTGAGTGGTCTGATAGAAAACTAGACTCATTGATGTATGCAGAAAAACACAGATCTTTTTCAACTAGTATTGGGTCAGGGTAGACTGTGAATTCTCCATCTGTACTTCTCTTATTCCTCATACATGTTCTGAAATTGGTATTAATACAAAAATATTCATAGCAATGTAAACTTTCACCTAAAATTTCTTTCATTTAAAAAAAGCCCTGTCCTGTGTCATTGTCAGTTCATCAGTAGTCCGTTGCTGTGGCCCCAACCCCACCCCTTGCCACCTCTGGCAGTCGGGAAATCTTACGTCATCCCAAGAGAGGGAGAACTAGCACTTTACCTCACCTAGGCAGCACAGCAGAGCTCACTGAGGTGGTGGGCCAGCAGGTGACCAGGCTGGCAGGTGACCGGGCCCCCAGGGCGAGAGCTCCATGTGGTGCTCCCCCACCACTCATCTGGAGAACTGGCCCCCAAGGCAAGAAAATGAGAGAACCAGTCCTACCCTCTCACTGGCTATAGCATTCAGGCAAGCCAGCACCTAGCCTGGGCAACACAGTGGAGCTGGTCCTGATGGCTAAGGCAAGGGTGAGCCGGCCTTGGGGCTGTGAGAGTGGGGGAGCTGGCGCAGCCCCTCCGAGGCTGCAGCACCTGGGAGAGTGGGCCCCACACCTAGACTGGCAGCACAGTGGAGCTGGCTCTGGAGGCATGGGTGCCTGCGAGCTAGCCCTGAGGGCATGAGGGCAGGCAAGCTGACCCTGCCTCTGCCAATAGCGGCACTGCATGGCTTATTGGAGCAGGGTGGGAGAACTCACCTGGTGGAACAGATTAGGGACAGTCAGTGCACTGACCAGTTCAGCTATCACCTAAGCCTATATCCAGCACTCTGAATTGGATCCCCAAATCTCTATCATCTGCAAACAGTATAGATTTGTGAAAGGGCCAGTCCTGCTGATCTAAAACTGTAGGATCTCTGTGACACGGGGTAGTAACAGGACAACTGGGAGTAGTCTCAGTGTCACAGAAGCCAGAGATCTTGAACTAAACCAATGATTCTCAAGCAATGAACATCTGCAATAGAAGATGTGGGACATACTGTGACATAGTACAACAGCTTCCACACTGAGATCTTTTCTATGCTTTGCTTTTTGTTGTTGCTTTTTGTTTTGGTGGGGTTTTTGGTTTGGGGGTGTGTGAGTGTGTGTGTGTGTGTGTGTGTGTGTGTGTGTGTGTGTGTATGGGTGTTTGGCGGGGACAGGGCTTGCAAGGGCAAGGGTGGAGATGAGTAAGATGAGGGTACATGATGTGAAACACACAGAGAACCAATAAAAAGTTTTTTAAAAAGAAAGCAATTAGAGAAATAAAGAATTTTGTGAAAAATGAATTCCCTCAGTATATCTAAGTTTTTACACTTCTAAATGTAAAACTCTTCCTCATGACAGCAAAAGGAAGAGGGTCCTGGCACTATGTTTCTGTACAAAGCAAGCACACTGCTACACCGTACAGGAAAGACCTTGCAATCAGATGTTCTCATGAGTGGGTCTCCTGTTTTATGAGTTGATGTATAGATAGACATTCAGCCATGTAAAATACAGAAACACACCTAAGCAAAAACTGAGAGATTCTGGTACCGTTCATTAGCCACAATGCCTTCCCTATTTTAAAAGCAGTCAAGAAGGAAATACTTGGCATAAATACCAATGTGCACTTACAAGAGGCTGGTGTTCCAACTTGGAAAGTTGGGCCATGAGCTCCCAATAGCTTCATGTAAAATTAAAGTCTACTCTAAGATTTATAGACCCAAAATAATGATCCAAACAGATATATTGAGTGATATATAGGGATATTCAATTTCCAAGTAACTGGAGCACAATCTTAGCATCTCAATATGGAATGCCACTGTAATTGTGTACCTTATGCTTTGTGAAAAGGAAAAAGTGTTACAGGATGGCAAGCAATGTAGTGCATCTAGTAGACAGAAGCCCATGCCTATGATAGGAGCAAGAGAAGGTACTCTGGGCAAATGATCAAAACACACAAACCCGGTACATACAAGCAGGAATGTCCTTAAAATTAATCTGGATATGATAAATTCTGATTCTATTATCATAGCCAAATCCCAATATGAAAGTAACACAGAGCTAGTGGCATTGATCAGTCTAGAATGCACTTAGCATGTGCAATGCCTTCATCTGAGTCTTCCACACTATAAAATAAAAAGACTTGATTCTATGTATCTTCATTGTTCTTACTGCAACTCTTAAAACAACAGCTGCACGAGGGCTGGGCATGTAAAAGCACTTGCTTCACAAGCCTGGAAACCTGGGTTCAGGTCCCTGGAATCCATTTGATAAACCTCATACAGTGATTTGCATATGTGATTCTATTATTCATATAGAAAGAGGAAAATCTGATAGAAGTAAATTGACCAAAAAGTTTGAAGGCCAGTTAAGTAGGAACACATAATACAGTGACACAAAACAAGAAAGACACTGCCTCAAAATAAAGGGGAAGACAAGTGCTGACTCCCAAGAACTGTCCTCTGACCTCCAAATGTGTATCTGCACAAATACACAAACATCCACATAAACACACATGCACACACTGACAAATAATAAATAGATGTAAAAAGTAAAATATAGACAATCCAATGAGAAGAAATACATCTTATAGTCATTACACATAAATATAGTATCACTGACCTACATTTGAAGTTTATGATGAATCCTTAAATCAAACCAATAAAAATCGAATCCATAAGAGCTACTACAATCCTGTAGAGAATTTTCTTAGTATGTAAGCCACCCCCAACTCTCTCCTTTTTGTTGCATTTTCCTCTAAAAGCAACAAGAGTTATACTTAAGCATAACGTCAGAAAAGTAGCATAGCAATTGGATAGAACTACTATAGCCTTAGTGTAGGTGGCCTTCATCACAGAGCTATGTAATTAAGTACAACTTTTAGCTGGGGGAGGGGTCCTTTGGAAATAGAAGTGGCCTATATACATAGAGCAGACTAAACCTTGGAGTCACTACTCACTTCCAAACCCAGAAAGAGCATTGGTTTCTGAGACAGAAATATACCACACACTGGTCTGTGTAAAAAACGCCCTCTTGACAACATAAATGGGCAAAACAGCATCCACTTCAGGGGGTTAAGCTGTCAGTTTTTCTATTTCAATGCTAGCTCATGGACAAACTCACACTAACATCAATTCAAATTATCAACTAAAACAACTATGAAAACAGCACTCGCCATTTACCAACAGGACTTAAACAAACCAAATTATGCTGTAATGTATAACTGAAAGCAGGTTTCCTCATTATTACCACCGTCCGTTCTGCAGAGGAAAGTAAAGCTCAGCAGAATCATACAGAAAGGGAGTTGAAGCTGTGCCAATTAGCTTTAGAAAAGCACATACCCAGAATGTGCCTCGACTGGGTTCACTGTTGTTATCTCCCTAGGGAAAGCTACAATAAAATGTTTCTATATATCCATGAAAAACTATACACAGCACTGTAGCAAGTGGAAAACCCTAAGCTAATCAACCAAGGCCTGCTGATTAAACACTAAGCAGGAGGCATGGAGGGGTGGCCCACACCCACAAGTATATGGGCAGCACAAATTAGAGCCTATGCAGTATTAAATTTAAAACACATGACAAGTTGGGGGATCGAGAGGTGTAGGTGAATCTGGAAGGAGTTGAAAGTTGGAAGGAGTTTGAATGTAATCAAACTACATTGTATAAAACTCTCAATCAATTAACAAAAAAATAAATTTTAAAGAAATACACACACATACATACACACACACACACACACACACACACTGGAGAAATGGCTCAGTGGTAGAATGTTTGCTACCATACATAAGACCCAGTACCACCCGGCACATACACTATTGGTTAGAAGAAAATTGACCTGAGATAAGGTGGTGTATATATATTATATATATATATAATATATGTATATACAACATTATATGTATATATATACACACATTTATGTTTTCAAACCTATATGCTAACAATAATGATAAAAAGAATTTGCTTAACTATATAATCATTTAATAATAGCCCACTTGCCCATATAAAATACTTTTTTGGTTTTTTGTTTCTTTGTTTGTTTGTTTTGTTTTGTTTTCTGGCTGAGTAAGGATCTTACTACAAGATGTTAACAAACTTGGTGTTCACTTTGTAGCCTAGAATGGCTTTCAATTCAGAGCAACTTTCCTGCTTCAGTCTCCCATATGTAGGATTATGGGCATGTATCAATCTTGGGGTGATTATAATGTTAAGGTAAATTGACATCTAGAGTCAAAATAATAGCTCCATTTTGTTCTGGGAATTGTTCTGTGAATAATAATCACTTAATATATTCTATTAGTGTTCAAAGTATGCACAAATATACATTCTCAAGTTTACATAAAAATGAATGAGGAGTGGAGACAGCTAACATTGCATTGGGCTAATGTTAAATAATTTTAGCACTGGAGGTAGTAAGAAAAGAACTACATATTATTTGTAATTTCAAAAGCCATAAACAAAATTAGACCTGTATGATCATACAAATACTTTAAAAATTCTTAATTTAAGGCTAAAACCAAAAGAACCAGGTCTGAATGAGATAACAGACTCCCATTCAGACTTACCATATGAAAATTGTTATGGAGTAAGTAAAAACTAGAATGAAATATGTTTTGATGACAGCCTTATTTAAACAATAAGTAGGCATGAATTTAATCTCTCTGTAAATAATTTTAACATGTAAACCTAAGCATATGGTCTGAGTCCTCAGAGAATAAGAGGAATGAAGGAATAAAAGCTTATAGCTCAGTGTGTTCCTACAATCCAACAGACAGGACAAAAACACACATGAAAGCAAACCTATAGCCGTGAGCCCATAAACAACCTGAAACACGGAACTCTTAAAAACATGACCTCTAAAGAAAAGCCACAGAGTCAGGTGATGGGAACAGAGAAAGCAGACCTCTCTGAGGATGAACACATGCTGACGTGAATTTCCCTAATGTCGCGGTGGCCAGCCCCCAAAAACACTCACAAGTGGAGACCATAAGCACATCTCTAAACAAACCAGTCTAAGTTCTTACATTTGGGCCTATGAGCTTTACCTCCACAAAGGCAAGTAGAAGAGACTCACCCATTGATAAAAGACACAGCCCTGCTAAAAACCACACCTAAAGCATCAGTGACTCTACTATGCTTCAAGGAGGCGCATCATTGGAGAACCATAATCTTGTATAAAACTTGGCCCATAGGAAGCCGACCGTCAAAATGACTGAAATAGTTAATGGAGAACTTAAAAGGAAAGAAAAACATGGAGAAACCTACAGATTAAAAGAAAGTAGGATGCAGATAAGTTTTTTAAAAAATTCATCTGGATTTTACTTTATTATTTAATGACAAAGAAGGAAATCATAATAAGGAACCCACCAAACTGATTACTAAGTCATCAAACTGTGGTCACTTATAGATGGGCTATAAGCTGTGACTTCCACAGTATGATGATTTGAAAGAGAATGGCTCACAAGGCCCATATATTTGAACTCTTGGTTCCCAGTGGGTGGAATGCCTTGGGAAGGATTAAGAAATGTGGCCTTCTGTCTTACAGATCCAAAGCTGTAAGATCTCCACAACATAGGGCAACAACAGGATATCCAAGAGGAGTACCCCGTGAGGATCCAGGATTGATTGTATAGCAGAAGCCAGAGGCTTCCAGCCACTCGCTGCAATGAACATTTCAAGTAAGGTTATTTGGGCAAAAGGGTGTACTGTGTACCACACTATATCTTTCATGGCAAGATGGTTTTTCTGTGTGTATCTGATTTTGTTTTGTTTTTGGTTTTTGTTTGTTTTCTTTAGGGGGGATGCAAGGATAAATTTAGAGAGACTGGGAGATAATGGAATTTCAGGGCATGATGTCAAATTTAAAAAGAATCAATTAAAAGATTTTCTAAAGTAATTTTTAAAATTCAAAAAGAAAGAAAGTGTGGCCTTGTTTGAGAAGATGTATCACTAGGGAAGAGCACTGCACTTTCAAAACCCATGCCATTCTCAGTTAGTGCTCTCTCCCTCCCCTCCCTCTCCCCCCTCCCTCTCTCTCTCTCTCTCTCACACACACACACACACACACACACACACGCACGCACGCACGCACGCACGCACGCACACCTCCTACTTGAGGATATAGATAGAAGCTTTCAGCTATTGCTCCAGTACCATGTTTGCCTGCCTCCCGCCATACTCTCTACCATGATGGCCCCAATAAACTTTCCTTCTGTAAGTCATGTGACTGTGGCATCTCATCACAGAAATAGAAATGTAACTGAGACAAATGCATAAAACACATAAGCAGTTTCAAGTGACTGGTGATATTATGGTTCTTGAGTGGTAGTGAGAAGGGGATTGGGCTTAAGCAATTTGCTGACCCAGACATTTCTGTGTGACTTTAAAATATTGTATTTAACAATATAGAAATTAAAAATAAACCAGAATTTTAATTAAAAATAAATAAGCAGAAATTTCCCAGCAAAAAAGGGGAAGAGAAATAAAACTGTGGGTAGTGTCCCTACATCCTTTGAACCTTCCTATTTATCTCAGAACCCACATAAAAGTGGTTTTTAACCCATAGCATATAAACAGGATGTCACAGTTAGCTGGAAGAACCCTGATGAATGCTTTAGGGAAGGAAATATGGTATTTGGTCTTCTGATCATCTCAGAAGAAATAAAGTGGTGTTTCAAACCAACTAATTAAGAATTTTGATTAAAGGCATTTTAGACATTATTAAATAATTGGTTGGCTTTCTACATTTTGGTGGCAATAAACTCAAAGCTGTACTACTGGGAAGACAGTTAAGAGTAGGGAGGAGGCCTAGGATACACCTGTACAGGGTCTCCTATGTAGTGTGTCTGGACAACCTCATTACTCCTTTTCTGAAAACCAAACTTGGAGCTTTAAGGGGCAGCATGTACTATAGCATACACAGCCAGCCTCCCCAGATGCGCATGTGTTCAAGGCATGGTTCTCAGGGTGGTACTACTAGGACAAGTTGTTAGCTCTGAGGGTAGAAGCAGGTCTTTAACTCAGTGCTGACATACCTTTGGTGGACATTGGGACCCTGGCCTCTCCTCTCCCTGATGTAACTGGTACTGTCCTGCCTAATGCTCTTTCTATGACATCCTAAGGGCCAAACTATACCTTTCATCTCTGTAAGTTATCTGTCCCCAGTCATTGCTAACTGACACAACATGGTTCTGACAGAAGCTCTAAAGTAAGAATCTCAAGAGTTCAGTTTAGATTCTGCCTCTGTGGCAAACTAAAGAAAGGCAGATCTTGTCTCCGTCCTAGTTTCCCACGTGTTAAATGGAAACTGCTAAACCCTGTGGCTTATGTCAGCAAGAAAATGCTACAACTGTAATAGGAAACACTTGCCTTAATAGGGAGTAATTACAACTGAAGCCTAGTAATATTAAAAAGAAATACTGTAGGAATGAGTGAAATCCTTAGATTTTCTTTTCTAAATGCTACGATATTAAATTAATCGCAAAAGTTTTTTGAAAGCATCCACAAACACTGCAAACGGGAATTTGGCAGGAATCTGTGGCAGACACAGAATGATGGGCATTCACTTAAATTCTAAACAAGAACACCTAAACTCAAGGTACCCAAGTCGGCATTTCAAGAGTGAGATTACTTGCAGCCTGGGACAACGGCAAACAACGCTCAGTCCCCAGAGGCTGCAGATGTAGGAGACAGGGAACTAAATGCATGCCTCCACTCTGTTCTTCCACCATGCAGGCAAGAGGAAGAAACAAGAGGCCACACAAACATGCCAGATTCCAGATTTCAAATCCCCTCATTCAAAACAAAGGACAGTGGGTTCCTAGTGCCTACCATTGTGAGGCTCAGTGAAGCCCAGGTCTCCCTGCTTCAATTAAATCAATTTAGGCAATTATTGCTGGTTAAAACACATTTCTGAGGCACTGTCTCTAAAAACTAAACATTTTATATCTAACACAGTTTCTCCTACATAGGGTCTCAGCAAGTGACTTTCCAGTTTATTTTACTAAAAGAACACAAACTGCTGTTTGTATGAACAAGCATATCTAATAGACTGTTGTACATCAAAATGCTAGTTCTTCTATGGCTCAGCACAGAGAGGGCTTACCTAGCAATCAGCATACATAGGCCATGTCATGTGTGTCCCCACAAATAGATCAACTGGCCTTATTCCTTACAAACTGGGATGCTTCCTGTACATAGTACATTCCAATCCTTCTGGCACATACTGTTGCTTTTCTTCCAGCAAGCATTTTTTTTCCTCTATAATAGATCCCATCCAAAAGTGTATACATGCACATATTACCACATCTTAAAAATATAAAACAAAATCCCAGTACTAGAGAGACTGAGGCAGAAGATAATGAGTTTGTCATTAGCAAGGAATACACACACAGAGACAAAGACATACACAGGCATACACACACACACACCTCTTCCTACGTATGGAGTAAGCATCTCAAGTCAGCATGCTCCAGACAGATCCTTATTTTTTGCTCCCATATCCACACCACTACACATGTAAACAAACAGAATAGCAACTTATTTCAGACAAATGGTTCCAATGCATACCCAATACTCAACTCTCCTGACAAACAAAACAAAACAAAACAAAAAATGAACAAAGGGAGGGAGGGAGAGAGGGAGGGAGGGAGGGAGGGAAGGAGGGAGGGAGGGAGGGAAGGAAGGAAGGAGGGAGGGAAGGAAGGAAGGAGGGAGGGAAGGAAGAAGGGAGACCAGCAGACCAGGAACTGCCCTGGACTGTTCTCTCTCAGATTCTACATTCCATGTGCCCACAAAGGTCACTGTCTCAAGCTTTAAAATAGAATTCAAACCCAAGCCCTTCTCACTGCCAGTACTACTACAATATCTAAACTCAGAGGTTCTTCCTGGCCATGAGCATGATAACCTCACAGCCTCACTCCTGAGATCCAGGAAGTTGACCTGACACTTCACCAGTCTGTTCAAGTCTCTCCTTCAGAAGGTTGAGCTCAACTGGAGTGAAGCAAACATGCTACCGTGGACTCCATCACCCCTGTAGTTTTCATTAATGTGGCTGTTTAGTTAGTTGGTTGGTGCTGGTTTTCAAACTAATTCTCACTATGAAACAGTCCTTAGACTGTTCATTTCTTGCCTCAGCCTCCCAAGTACCATGTTCTTATTTGCTTCTTAAATATGTAATTGCTTACACACACACACACACACACACACACATACACACACACACACACACAGAGAAGACTGAGAAACTTTCCAAATAATGATCATAGGACACACACACACACACACACAGCCAAAACAGGGCACTGGAGATGCCCAACAAAAATGCCTGACTTGATCAAAACCTCTCCCATTCAAATGTCATATGATATTTATATTTTTATTTATACATAAATACATACATGTTCATATTCAACATATATATATTCAACACATTGCCTGTAGCCAAGTCTGTAGGGCATTACATGATTAATGATTGATGTGGGAGGGCCTAGCCCACTGTGGGTGATGCCACCACTGAGCAAGTGGGCCAGGATGTATAAGAACGCAAGCTGAACAAGAAAGTAACACTCCATGGCTTCTGCTTCAGTTCCTGCCTCCAGGTTCCTGCTTTGATTTCCTGCTGTAGCTTTCCTCAGTGAACTCTGACTTATAAAGCTAAATTGTACTAATGCAAATAAACTTTCCAGCTCAAGTTGCTTAGGTCATGGTCTTTATCACAGCAGTAGAATGAAAACAAAGACATACCTCAGACCACTCCATTTCTTTAGAGCAGTCTGAACCTGCTAATCATTCTCTAGGGCACTATCCTGAGAAAACACGCACGCATACACACGCATGCACGCACGCACGCGTGCACACACACCTACCTCAAAATCTAAATGTAGATAGAACATAATCTAGTAAATTATGACATCTTAATAGATTTCATTTAGATCTGAGTCTGGAACCCACCTGGTTATGAAGTCCAGTCTGTAATCATGGAGAACAGTTTTCCTCCCTAGATGAACAAGCATGGAGACAGTAGTCTTGACTGGCTATTGACATACAACATAAGAAAATGTTCCTAAGGCATCAACATTGCCGCCAGACAAGCAATAAACTGAGGATTGAACCTCAAGGTAGAAGATCACTGTGTTGCACAAGACTTCAACCCGCAAATTAACTGACATAGAACTTCCCATTTCCCAACTTCTTGTTATAAGGGATCATAAAAATTTTTAAGGGACCAGCAAGATGGCTCAGCAGGTAAAGATCCCTCTTGTCCAGACAAAAGACTTAAATTACCACCTCAGAACCCATGTAGTAGGAGGAGAGAACAGACACCTCAAAGTTGCCTCTGATCTCCACATGTGTGCTTGACAACACACACACACACACACACACACTTTTAGTAAACAGAAAGAAAACCTTCAGAGTTCTGCTCTGCTTTTGGTTGATTCCCCTGGTGCATTCTCCAAAGCTGTTCAAGCCAAAACAGCTTCCTTTCATAGAAATACACTAATGTAGACAGGTGTGGGAGGTGCATGCATTTAGTCCCAGCACTCAGGAGGCAGAGGCAGGTGAATCTCTAAATTCAAGGTCAACTTGGTCTATAGAGCGAGTTCCAGAACAGATAAGGCTACACAGAGAAACCCTATCTCAACAACGAACAAAAAATAATAAAATAAACATTAACATATGCAAAGAGCCTTAATCTATGCCCACCTCCACCTGACTGCAGTGCCCAGGTCATCAAGCTGGCAGGCTACCAGGCTCCCTCCTCAACCAGCTGCGATAGGTAGGATTCCAACCCAATCTCAGCGGTCTAAATCCAGAGCTCCTCTGTACTGCAGGTGATACAGGGAATCCACACTTCGGACTGCTGTTTCCACACTTATTAGTCTAGTGCCATTTCAGATGCCAGTGTCATTAGGAGCTCAGATCTGACTAATGAGGAACCAGACACACTGGGGAAATGTAATGTGCTTACACCTATACATACTTCCTGTGTAATGAACTGACATACACATTTCAAACTATTTCCTATAGTTAGCGCATATACTGAGAGCAGAACACATTTCGAGCTCACAGTCTTGATTCACTTTTTATAGCACCCACCACCACCACCAGCACCACCGCTCAGTATGTCAGGCAGTTCCCAAGAAAGGAGTGGTTAGACCAATGAAGCCGGAGCTGTGTTTGTAAAAGCAAGGGGATGCCTTTACAGATAACAGGAAGGGCTCCACAGGGGCTGGCTGTTTGACCAGAAATCACAGATACTTAGGGCCGGAAGCGGAAGTGACATGTGGAGTCCGACTCCTAATTCGGTGCTTTCTCCCAATACCACACGGCTTCTAGGCTGCCTATTAAATATTTACTGGGGATACTTGGCCAAACAAAAAATAATCCATTATTGTGTTCAAGTAAACCAAAAACCTTTTAGTAGGTTAGGCTGACAGATGTGCACTGCCCTAAATATTGACTTTTTATTTTTTGAACTAAGCTCCACTACCCAGTTATCTCTTCCACTCTTCTAGTCAACACGATTCTATTTTATCTGAATAATTTAAACATACCAATTGTTATCAGTTCAAACACACTGAAGAGGGAGTCAGAACTCCAACTGGATTTTATGTATCCACTTTCTGTTTTATAAAAGCAATGCTGAGTAGCATATTTATTAAATTTAAAGACAGAACTTGCATTTTTATTTTAAATGTTTTAATTTCCTTAATGAAGTAATTATTGTATAATGTTGATTTCATCCAACACTCTCTTCATTATCAAGCCAATCAGACTGGGAAATCTCAACTTGGAGCTCTGGAAATCAAGTCTGTAGACGTTATCTATAAAGGGTAATTCAGATGGGATTTTTGTATGATAGTCAGTTCACACATCCATCTCACTACAGATGATTGGTCCAAGCCAATCCCTGTAATTTACCAGCTTTGTCAAGGAGTCAAAGGAGAATCTGTACTAATGCTGCATGAAAAGACTGTTGTTCAGTCCTTCATGGAAAGACAGGCAGCCTCTTACCCAATCAGGAGAGAAAATGACAAGAGAAAGGAAGGAGTCTGGGAGCCGAATAACACCATAGAGCTCCAAAGGTCTACTTGTGCCACACACTCCGCCTCCCTCTGCTAGAGTGACTCCTGAGTGAAGGTGCTGTTATTTGATGAAAAGTATCACAGACAAAGCAGTAAATCAAGTTGTACCTGACCACAGTACTAGAAGTAAGAGACTATGAGCCTATAGTATTCCAAAAATAAAAGGACTTTCTTCTCCATCAGATTAAGTACCAGTCAATGTGTAAGTTGTCTGCAGAGCAAAGGAATGCCAAGACTTTCCCTTAACAATACGTGACAGATAATCTGCCAGCAAAGCAAAAAGCATTTCTGTATCCTTAAATAATTGTTTGGTGCCCAGCACACTTCCAGGCTCTGGGGATTGGAAGTAAGCAGAACAGAACATTTGCCCTCAAAGCTTAGAAAGAAAGGAGTTAACTAACAAGTAAGCAAGCATCTTCATGAAGGACCCAAGCAAGCTCTTACATGATCCATATCTGAACATTATGATCAATTAGAGGTTTATAAACAAAATGACAAATGACTAGGTGAATTCTTCCACTCCACTGGTAAAAGTTCAAGGAGAAAGAACTGGGGGGGGGGGGACTAAAAGAGAAAGGAACACAAAGACCAGGCCAAGAGTACAAGAAGGTATCAAGGAGAAGAAATTTACAAAATCAGACACATAGAGGAACCCACACTAACCTCAAAATAAAAGCAAATGTAATTTTTAATTTAAATTTTTAAAAAAAAAAAAAAAAGGAAAACTGGAAAGGTTTAAACAGCATCTGTCTCCATTTTGTCTCATTAAAACCAGAGCGCAGGGACAGATGGGATGTTGTGTCAATTAACAGGGTCTTGATACAGAGATCTTCACAACATCCTTCTGAAAAAAACCATCTCAAAGCAGGGGGGCGAATAAAAAGACCCAAGTTTCTAGCCAATACTTTCTAACCAGGAACGCCCAAGCACTGCCTTGAGACCAACAACAGCTCACTCTATATTCCATTGAGGACCCAAATCCAGCCAATGTCTCCTTGAGCTGGAAGAAGCTGACTCGCATCAGTCAGAAACACAGGCAGCCTCCTTCAGTATATAAGCAAAACTCGGGGAAAAAGGAGGGACTTGTTTAAAAGAAAATAAACTTTTTAAAGTAATAAACTCCAAAATTAAAAATTCATAACAGAAATTCCAATATCCAGTCTCACCAGTATCGAAAGCTCTGACAAAGCGTGTGGCCACGCGAGGGAAAGCGGCCACTCGCTGTTTCATGTCTCAGGAAGAAGGATGCGTCGTCAGGGAGCAGCGACAGAACTAACTGTTTGGAGGAAAACAGTTACGGCCTGAGAGAAGCACGAGAGAGCAGGGGTACCGTTTGACGATGTACTTTAAATCATTTGAGACAGGACGGTAGGCAGTTGTAAGTTGAAATTTTAAAGGTTACCCTTATACTTTTCTACATATTAAAATGGTTCCAGAGTTCAGGTCATAGGCCAATGGATAATATCACTATAGGACGATGTGAGACCGGGTTTGACTGTAAAGAAAATATATAAGATTTTTAACCTACAGCTCTTTTACAATGTACATTTTAATAGACATGGCAGAAAGCCTTAAGATTTTTAAAAGTATGTTATTCAAATTCCATATATCTACTAAGTATCTACTTTTTTGAAAATACAGTTGTTAGACTGGGGCCTGGGCTGGGGCTAAACAGTAGAGCACTTTCCTGGTAAGCAAAGGGCCCTGGAGTCAACCCTCTACTAACCGCAAAATTCGGATAAGAAATGTGTGAGGAATGCTTGTTTATCCTTAACTGAAGAAAACAGTGACAGACACAGCCGTGTTGTGGTGACTACCACAGTCACCTCCATCTCTACCCTTCAGCCCAGCACCAATATCAGTAATTTTTTAATTATTTCTAGCATGTTCCAAAACAGTTGAGGGTATTCTCTGAGCCACATACCTCACAGCCCACCACAGTAGCTAAGCAGATAGGTGCATGAGGGTAGCTGGTTACCACTCTGCCAAATACTACAGGCATTTCTTTTAAATGCTGTAGATAAGAATAAGCTGGCCTCAGAGGCTTATATCAACAGTGATAAAAAGTATTCTTCAGTTGCAGAGCAGTAACTTTAAAGGGAACTTGTTTCCTTAATTCAAATACCCAGTAGCCAAATATTCCATAGTTCTGTGCTACAGGATTAATGGTTTGCAATAACCAAAACAGATCTCAACAGCCACATCACCAAGAAAACAACTACAACACAGGGCCACTCATCAGACTGCCAAGGAACAAAGTCCTAGCAGGTGGCCGCCCTCTGCTCCAAATTCAGTCATCCTGCACACGGCATTATCTTCACGGGGTTGTTTTGTATAATGTAACCCCTGGTATCCAATTTTCAAAATTAAGACAAAACTGTCTTTAATGGCAGGCAAACCACAAGAGGAAACATCAATGATAAAAATAAGTCTGCTCAGTGCGCAGTGAAAAGAGCCCCTCCCAGGTCCCAGAGGTACCTGCCAAGCCTTACCCCACCCTCACCTCAGGATTTGTTCAATGAAGCAGTGCTGCCCTGGAACAAATCCTGAGGCCTAGTTAAACACCAGGTGGTACACCAGTGTCATTTTTTAAGTAACAGATGGCTCAAACTTTTCTTGTTTATGACATACAGCCAGGACTTACACAAGTGAAACTGTCTTCCAAGTTCTTTATACAAGTAGCACAATTACTCATGTGACTCACCACTTCGCATCATAAAGACAGCAGCAGGTGGGACAGATGCAAGGCTCCTGGATTATTTATGACTTTGCATAACAGACAGAAAAACCATACACATGAACACAGGTGGAGTCAAGTGCAGTCACATATTCGACGGTATTTCATTTCCTAGGTCATAAAGTCTGGAGGCCAAACCAAGTGAGCACTTTGGTTTAAGTAAATAAAAGTAAAATGTTACGAACCTGAAATGAAAGCAGGGTGAAGAGAGGTGTGTCTAGTGTCCTTAGAATCTGAAGGACATTTTCACTAAAGGTTTAGGAATGGAAAGCAAGTTGAAGATTGCTGGGCCAGAAGTTCGCAATGGACTTTCATTACCTGCATATCATTACAGTTGTTCTTATTAGGAGTAGGTAATCTCACCAAGTTTAATTTATGAATTAAACTGCATCACAGATTTGTTTATACCAGAAACACACACGTATACGCACTGTGTGTGTGTGTGTGTGTGTGTGTGTGTGTGTGTGTTCAGTACCATCCATGGTTTCAGGATCAATTGGTAGCTGGTGGGATGTACTCCCCCCAAATTAGAAGAGTACATCAAATTTATCAAAAAATGAGAGGAAAGCTTGAAGCAATGTAAAACAAGTCACCCTAAGTGATTTTCTCCTTGTTTCTCTCTCTCCCTCACAATGTCCCCACAAAACAACTCTACAGCCTAGGTTTATCTACCTCTATCAAAGGCTAGAAAAGGCCTGGGCATCTCTGGACAAAGCAGCAGAATTAAGGAAGCAGAACCTTGACAGGAAGTGTGTAATCTTTCCACAGGGCCCACCTATCTCAGCCTACTTCCCTCTAAAGTGCCTGGCACATGCCTTATCATGAACATGCCTCTAGCATCACCTCAGCTTTCTTGTCCCTGACAATCAATCATACAATGATAGATGAGACCTATGGATAAGACTTGCTGCCCTTGGCAGAGTCACAGATGGGCACAAATGTTTGGTAATGTCAATAATTGTTTCACCTGCGCCCCAACTCCTGGGTCCATGATCCAGTTCTTCTATCAACACATAAAGCTTGATCTAGTAATACAGATAGAAACAGAAAGTTGTTCCCAAACAGATTTGAGACCTGCTGTGACACTAAAACATGCAACCAAGTCAAGGAAAAGCTAGAGGTTCCCACTTGAACTCCTCCTGGACTCCTCTAAAATTCATGGAATAGACTCACATACCCCACACATTTTGGGTTTACCTAAGAACTAAATTACTATAGTTATTTTTCCTGGGTAAAATCCAAGTGTTTTTTCAGATGAATTTGTTCTTATGTGGCACAGTCCTGGTCAATTCCTTCTCTAGATGTCTAAAATGTACTTCATCCTTGTACAGATAATAATCCTCACTAACACTGCATGCCAAAAATCCAAAAGGAGCTCTTCCTTTGGGAGGAGCGGTACTAGAGTGGGTGACGCAGTTCTCCACTAAACTTGTACTCTGTGAAAACTTAGCTGATCATCATCTTACGCAAGACAAATTCACTCTGATCCACATGCTTATCCTTAAAGTTTGGGGCAGAACTGTTGAATTAGGGAGTTTTTTAGCATCTGAAATATTACATAGACTTTTCCATCAGGGATTAGCATTCCTAATCTGCAAATCTGAAATCCAAATGTTCTGAAATCTAAAACTTTTGAATGTCATATTAGAACTCAATGTACTTCTAATTTCAGGTAAGTGTGATTTCTAAATAGGGTTATTCAACCTGTATGGGCTTTAGAATTGAAATTATGACTATACAAACATGCACTGTGTGACAGCAAACAAAATTAAATGCTATAAAGTACTCATTTGAAATTAGAAAAGAGCCAGTTGTTTTTAAATATCTACTTCTACTAAAGTGTATGTACTGCACCAGCCCTAAGTTAATTGGTTCACACTTGAGGCCAGCTACCCAGCATGCCTTGTAATTATAAACACCATGATCAGTGTTTCGACAATTTCAGGAGCTTGACCATTTTGTACAGCACTTACAGGAAAAATTAACACTTGGAAGAGGGCTAACTTTTACATTTACAACTATTAATTACCATCCTTCCTTTTCCCCTTTACCTAAGCAGAGTGAAAAGCTGTTGCAAGCTATGTACATTTTAATTGAATATAAATTGTTAGTTTCCTTTCATCCTTATTTTCTGACTCATTATTCCAAAATTCATATTCCTTGCTGCAAATTAATCAGCTGGCCAGTCTACAATAGGCACTGGAATTGAATAAATTCAAACACCAGCACGGCCTCAGAGAACAGAATGATGTCATCCAAAATTCCATGTTGAAACTCTAAGTCACCAAGAGATTGGGAGAGTCAGATTTGAGGAAATACAATGAGCGAAAAAGTCTTTTTCCCAACTCCTGATTTTGAGACATGATCCACAGGTCCATGTTTTCTGGTCCTATGCTATTGTCCCCGGCCACTAAACACAGTGTGGTCCCATGTGAAAGATACAAACTCATGTCCTAGAGCCTCCCTCTGGCTCCTTGTCCCCAGCAACTGGCCTTGGCTTCCCAAGCACACTCCTCTATCTTCTATACTGCTGTTTCCTCCTTATACACTTCAGCTCTCTGCTCAAATGCAATTTAGCAAAGAAGACTTTCTTAATCCTGCTACAAAAGTATCATGCATGTCCCATCTCTCCAAGGCCTAGTTTTCTTATTCTTCATAGCATTGAGTACCTGACTTAACACTTTGCTTTTTAATGACAATGTAAGCTACATGGAAAAGAAAAATCACAACAACAACAATACCTCAATGTGTTCACCACTACACCTCCAAGTCTTTAAAAGCAAACAAACAAGTCCTTGGAACTTAACTCAATAAATAATTACATCTGTGAAATGTATGGTCCTCCATGTGCACTCATAGTCGTTTGTTCTATTTGGTACTGAAGACCCAGTTCCTAAAGCAGTACTTAATACTTGAGGCACTGGGTAATTGTATTGAGTGATCTCCAACACACAGCCATGCTGGCTTTTTGACTGTTTGTCTGTTTGTTTATAATGAGGAGATTTGATAAATGAAGCACATTCTCTCCTGCTGAGCTAAACTCCCACTCTCTGGCCTACTATTATTAAATGCTCTCAAAATCAAAACAGCAATAAAGAAATAACTTTATTAGTGTTTAATAGTGCTTAATTTGAACAATAAATAAAAGTTAACTATTCCCCTAATCACAAAAGCTTTTAACAGTTATAAAAATTGAAATTACTATCATAATGGACTATATGTGGACATCTGACAACTCTAAATATCATGCTTTGATTGACTACATTTAGTCTTCTCATAAAAACACTCTTTTTATTTTTATTTTTACTGAATTTTACTAATATCTTACTTTGGCTTTCTAAACAACTTTATGCCCTTGCTCACTATTAAAATACAAGCAAGAAAAAGCTATAGTTGGGGCTAGAGTGACTACTCTATGCAGTGCAATCATGAGAACTGGATCCCAAGACTTAGAACAAGTGGGAAGCAGGCTCAGGCTTGCCGGCCAGTGAGGCTGAGACGGGGAAGAATGCTAGGGTTTGATGACTCCCATCCTAGGAGAGAAAAGTACAGCCCTCTCTGTGATCAAGGAAAGACCCTGCCTCTAAAGGAACAGGAGGATTGTAAGAAGTCACAGGAACAAGTGGAGCCTCACTGAAGGGTGCACCTCAAGGCCCGTCACATCCTGCTGGCTCCATGCTACACTAGACGTAATGAGATGCCTTCACTGCCGCTGTCTCCACATTCATGAACTGCGTCCTACTGAACTGGGAGCCAAAAACAACAGTTTCCTCTTTTTAAAGAACAGACGGGAATAGGCTGAGCGGTAGAGGAGGTCTTCCAGCTTCTGGGCACACAGACACTCTAATCCACATACACATTCCCACATGTAAAGCATAAGTGAAGCACCGCATGAATATGTGTTGTTGAAATGGCCTCAGGCCCAACAGAGTAACAAAGCCTTTCCTTTAGTGAGGCTCAGAGGGATGGCAAAGCCTTTCTCTGGTCCACGTGTGGATGGTGACGTGTGTGAAGGAAATGTCTACCATAACTTTCTCTCTGGCTCAGATATTTACATCTACCTCTAGAGAACCTACTCCTACTAAGATTGGTCAAACCTGCCTCCTGTACTGCTGTGTAGAATAACCCTGCCTCCCTGTACACCCATATATAATAAACATACTAAGCCTCTAGGGCTCTGAGGATTATTCACCCAAGAGCCTAGACCACCCAATCCCAGCTTTTCTGTATGTTTGTCCTTTCTTCACCGCCTTCCCACCCTAATTAGGCCCTGCAGGATACAACACACACTACATAGTAGGTAGATAGATAGATAGACAGATAGACAGACAGACAGACAGACAGACAGACAGACAGACAGACAGATTTTTGAGAGTCAATCACATAGCTGACAATACGCTTTGGGCTGGTAAGATGGCTTCATGGGTAAAAGCATCTGTGACCAAGTCAAACAACCTTAGTTCAATCTCCAGGACCCACATGGTGGGAGAGAACCATCTCTTACAAGTGTCCTCTGACCTCACATGACAGACACATAGAAGACAAAGACATCAAGGATGACAGCAATGACGAAGGCGCAAATAAACAAATAAACGTAAAATTGCCTTGAAAAGATGTGTATTCGTGCTGATTGTCCTACCAGACACAGAAGTGTTAATGGTTTGGTGCCAAGGGTGTCACTATGGAGAGGGAATGGAACATCAGGGCAAAGGTTGTTCTAATTGGACAGCTGTACTAACTACTTTTCTGTAACTGTGAAAGAACTCCAGGACAAAGATAACTTATAGCAGGAGTTGAGGCTCTCATCCCATGAGAGGCAGCAGAATGAGTAAGCTGAGAGATCACATCTTTTACAACAAACACAAAAGAGAGAAAAAACTGGATGTGGGCCAAGGCTTTAAACCAGTGGTTCTCAACCTGTGGGTCAGGACCCTATGGGGGTTAACCAATATTTTTCCAGAGGTCACATATCAGATTGTCCTACATACCAGATATTTACATTATAATTAATAACACTAGAAAAATTACAGTATTGAAGTAGCAACGAAAATAATTTTATGGTTGGGGGTCACCACAAAATGAGGAACTGTATTAAAGGATTGCAGCATTAGGGGGAGTTCAGAACCACTGCTTTTAAACTCAATGACATGTTTTAGAGTTTGAGAGCTATATAATGTTGCAATTAAACTCCAAACTCTACCCTAACCATGGAAAAGCACACTGGCTAATAAACTTGTCTGTTCCAATAAAACTTTATTAACAAAAACAAGCACCCATCTAGGTTTGTTCTGAAGGCTAGAGTTGGCAGATCTCTAGTCCATTTCATTTCCTTGAGGAACATTATCTGAGCCCACAACAACTCAGGTTATGAATAGGCTGTGTGCCAAAAGTACCATATGGCAATGGTTTCCCTTAACTTTCACTACTTTTGAAATACAAACTGCAACAGAAACAGTCTCACATTTAATTGGGAGATTTTAGGCATCTTGAGCAAATCTCCTTAGCCTTTCCTCTGTCCCTCACATAAAACAAAGAGAAGTCACTTGAACTGCAGAGCAACTGAGTCATAAAAGTCAAGCCACCACGCAGTAGAGACAGAGAAACAAGAAGGGAGAACGACACAATCTACTTGTTTTCCTGGAAAACTTTTAACCTGTGGCTTCTCTCTACCACCTCAAGATCACCACTGGACCTTAAATCGCCCACCATGATAGCACACCATGGTCTTACCAGGGTTTTAAGAGAGGCCACATGCCTTTTCATCATTGTACGTTTTCATTTAATAAAGCTGGCTTTCTTGAAAAATAGGGAGAAAAACTTGCCAAAGCATGCCCCAATGTATGGGGCATGGAATCGAAAAGACAAGATCCCTGTCCAAGGAACTCACGTTTTCTGCATTAAGGAAGGATGACCAGGGACTGCTTGATAATCTCAGAGATATGATTTTAACAGAAACGGAGACAGTGCAGGGATTAGGAAAAAGGAAAGAGGGCTTAGCAAGGAACAGACCATCCAGGCAAACCAATCCTGACGGGCAGTTTCTGACAAGTGTCCTTCCTTGGCATGTTGGGTCACTTCTGTACCCACGCACCCTACAGCCCAGGTATCCCATTAACCCAGCATGGTGGGCAAGGTGACAGAGGTGCAGGTGTGACAGAGACTGAGAGGATAGAGGCACACCAGTGTCTAAAAGCGCAGGTGCAAGTATCCATCAGCTCCAACCTGCTACCAGACTGTATCAGTAGATTTTGCCTAGAAAACCAGAAATAATTTTTTTTTACACATAAAACTATCAATTTGTGGAGACACTTCCCCTGTCAATGACAACTCAGCCCACAGTCCAGTCATCAGCCTTGTGTCCTTACTCTCAGCAGGCCATGCCCTTTCTTAACTCAGCTCTCTTGAGAAATACCAGGCATTCCCAAGGAACTACATAATTACAGTTGCCTTGCTCCTCGCCAAAATCACATGCATCCTTTATTTTAAAAAAATAACATTGAAAGTTTTTTTAAAAATAAAAACGAGAAGCCCAGGCTACCTCGGCGACAGCCATTGCATACATTCACTGTTGGTGGCTTGCTTCAGCCAGAATGTAAATCAGTGTTGAAAGACATCCCACAGGTTTGAGCCGGCCCTGAAGCCATAGCAGAGGCAGCACAGTGGGCAAGTCTCTTTCCCAGTAATCAAGGTTCCTCGCTGTTCAGCTGGGATCTTGCCTCCATCAGCAGCAGAAGATGAGCCTCAGACGAGAAAACAAATCTGAGCTTGCCACGGGCTCGGGCTCGGGCTCCTTCGCTCAGCTCGGCCGCCACAAGTCAGCCCGCCAGCTGCCGTGCAGCTTCTGTCCCACTTCTGCCCAGACCTGCAATTATTTACAGTTCTGCACCTGTCACAAGCCTCAAACAATAACTTTCCTTGTTTCCTGGGGTTTACAGACAGTTAGACATACTCTGTTCCAAAGCCGAGAGCTTAGAGCACATGAGAAAGGAGCTGGACCATTCGGCCCTCTCCACTTTTCAAAAGTAAGACAGTGTGAGAAGGAAAGATTTAGCAAGGTTCTGATGGTAACAAACAAAATAACTCAGGCAGTCACTTCAGTCTAGGTGAGCACAGAAATTACCTATGAAATGCTTAAATGGGGAACACACTTCATCTAGATGCCAAGCCTCCAAAATTAGAACTTAAAATTGAGAGAAGCATATACAATTTTGAAAATGGTCTGTAAAACATATTCCAAACACTCAGCAAACGTAATTAATCAAAGCATCGCCTTAAAAGACTGGTTAGTCACTAGTGCTGCCACTGAACCAAGGCAGGGTGCGGTGATCAGTCGCTAAATAATTCAGTCGTCTGGCAGAATTAAAGCACAATCAAAAAGCAAAGATCAACACTGACGATGAGCTCCTGGGCAGCTCTGCTCTCTCATTATGAAACAGGTCTTTTGGCTGTGGCTAATGCAGGGCAGAGAATCGGAAGCTCCGGCTTGCTGAGCTTCTGTTCTCCTAAGTTATGCAACGCTCACCAGAAGGTGCATATTTCTTTAAGAAACAAGCAATCTTGGATAAACAGGGTGCATCTGGTGAACACATGTCCATGAGCAGGTAAACACATGATTTCAGTAATGACTTCCAACACCATCTGTCAGGCAGGTAGTGCAAAACCTACTCAACAGGAAAGGCAGTTTGAAGTCATTTTTAGGCATGTATACTTCTATCTGCTTAATAAAAGTCAAGATCAAAACACAAGCCTGAAAACCTGGCTCCCTCTGCTCTAAATTTACCTGTGGCAGAGGCAGGCAGGTTTATTCTTGTTAATACAAAAGACAATAATGCCATACTGCTTACAAATACAGAAACTGATTAATTATTCCCAAAAGAAAACTTATGATTAAAAATGGCAGTAATTTATTCATTGCTAATCAATAACTAGCAAGAACAGTCTCTGTAATAAATTAAAGTGTGTCACCTGTCTATAATATCATCTTACCATTAATTAAAGGATAAGCCACACTGGTGACAAGTGCTTTAAAATAATATTCAATATCATTAACCCAACTTGAATAACATAAACCCTAATGCAAAAAAAAAAAAAAAAACAACACACAGGAAAGAAAAAAATAATAAAATATAAAAGAGGGAAAAGTTCAATTAATAATTCTTCTGACTTTGAAATAAGTTGATTCATTGAGAGGCTTTTGAAGTTTATCAGTGCTTTTCCGCTGGATGTATATCTGTAAAGAGATGACCCCTTCATCAGTCATTAAATGACTCGCATCATTTAAACACTCAAAATGAGATACAAGAATACCACAGGATGGAACGAGGGACATGATTCAGTCAGCAAAGTGATGTCTATACAAGCATGGTTCCCAGAGTTCAGATCCCGAGCACCTATGTAAAAGCCGGGCATGGTGGAAAGCAGGGAGATGAGAATTTGTGGGGCTTCCTGAACAGTCAGCATAGCATACTTGGTGAGTTCCAAGCCAAAGGCAGTCTTGATTGCAAAAATACCAAGGTGGAAGCTGAAGAGACGGCTCAGCAGTTAAAAGCAATGACCACCCTTCGAGAGGACCTGAGTTCAATTCCCAACACCCACGGGATGGCCACCACTTAAGGAACAACACCTGAGGCTGGTCGCTGGCCTCCATATGTACCCACACGATATTCACGTAAGCACACACATATACAAAAAATAAATAAACAAAAAAGCTAACCATGTAACCTAGCTTTAGAGAAACAATCAAAGGGAAGTACCTTTACTGACTGTTTATCTACATCCTAATTTGTGGGGAGTTTTGTCTGTTGATTTGATTGTGTTTGAACTCAGAGCCTGATATATCTGAACCAAGAGTTGATTGAGCACTTAACTACATGTCAACCCCCAGTCCATGTTTATTGAAGGGCAAATTTCATTTCATTCACTGAATGTTTCAGGTGTCTTTAGCTTCCCCTAACACTTAAAAAATATTTCTGTCCTATACTTTGAACCTCTGGTGCCTTGGAGCCCAGGAAAGGCTGGAGTCCCCTGAAAGTTCCCTGTGTAAGAAATATAAATCTATTTAAAAAAAAAATTGTCCTTATTGAAAGGAGCAAGACTTGGTATTTCTTGGACTCTCCACGATTTTCTACCTTGCTCACAGACATCCCAGAAGGAATACCCTGAAGGACACAGCTAGAAAAGGAATGACAAACTAACTCGTGATTGAAGCCCTGGATTCAAGAAATGTTCTGTCAGAACAATGAAACCAGTTTCTGATATATGTCAGTAGTAACTCTTAGCTGGATACAATACAGAATACAGATGCTCCCTGACCCGGGATATGATTACAAACTAATACACCATTCCCAGCCATTCAAAATGCATTTAACATACACAGGCTATGTCATGTCAGCATCTCAACACACAGCAGAATGCACAGGATGTCTCTGCTCAGACCATGAGGATGACAGAGATCAACAGCCATTGCCACTGCCTAGCACCCTAACAAGAGCATCCTAGGAATGGGAAAACTGCTGAGCTCAAACTTAGTTTTAACAACGTGCACACATATTGGTTTGGGCCATGATACGATTGAAACGTCTTAAACTGGAGACTATGTAATATTTACCTGGCCAGAGAAAGCAGAAAATGAGAAAATAATGGAAGTAGTAGGCACAGGGATCATGAGGTCAGGGGGCATGATAACAGGTCAATGGCTGGAGGGCCAAATGTCCTCCACACTCTTCGTGCAGTAACTCTGGATATTCTTATGAGTGTCAAATTGTGCTTAGAAGCATGAAGAAAACACTAATTCTTAAGGCCATGATCTGAAAAAAAAAATGTTAACCATATCTCCATCTTTCCCAGTATTAGCTAGGGAAAAGGAGCACTGCATGATAGAATCTGAAAAAGATCTTCTGTTCTTTCAGTGAGCCAAAAGAGAAAGCCACAGGCTTCTATCTAGGCTGCATGAGTTTTGGTACCTGGGGAGTAACAAACCTCATGGCTTGTGGGCCTATCTGGGGACTTCTGCTGAAATAATGCCCCATTAGTAAAGGCAGAGTCAGCACACACTGCTGGAGGTGGAAGACCTCTGCACATCTCAAAGCATGCACCTGAAGCACAGGGAGCTGTAGAATCCTCTGTATGTGTGTTCTTGACATTCATCTGTGAGACTTTAATCACCTAGGAGCATGTCACTGATGGCATCTGCAGAGACAATGAGCTGAGGGGGAATGTCCTCCCAAGTAACACAAGGTAAGCAGAACCTACTGACCTGTGACTGCTGACATCATTCTTGCTTTAGCTTCCTTTAAAAGCCAGTGATTCCACAGGAATCTTCAAGTCTTTCAGTTCCACAGACTGTAGAGACAGCAGCTTCCCAAACAAAGCAGCCATCTGGTTCTCTATCTCTCTGGGATCCAGACAGCCACAGCTAAACTCTCCAGCCCCATCATGAAAGCCAAACTAACACCATCCCCACTCAGTTCCTCTAGGGTACCCTGCCTACTACAAGTTCCTGACACTCTAATGAAAGCAGAAGGCAGGTCCTTAGTGAGACTCATGCCAACAGTGACTCCTGCCTTGCAACAGTGGCCTGTTAACTCATCCCAAAACTTTTGTGAGTCAAGCCAGCCCAGGGCATCACATGTCCAGGCACTAGGAGAAGCTCTTAGTATTAGATTCCTATCATCTTCAGGACATGGACTGCACATGCCGAGAGCAGGCAAGGATCTCTGTAGGCCTGACCTTCAGAAAGCTAAAAGAAACAGTTTGGGTGTTGTCACTAACAACAAGTATACGAACTGAAAACAAATGTACACATAACACTGTCCCTGAAAGAGAGTAGTTCATATGGAAAGAGAATTCTGTCATTTATTATGGTTTGAGGTTTGTTTGTGTTTGTTTATGTATGTTTACCCAAAGAAGGGGAAAAGAAAAAAGGAAAACAAAAACAAAACAAAAGAATAGCACTGCTTAATCTGGAGGATTCACAAGTAGAGCAGGCTAGCAGACACTCGGAGAGCTGCACCTCCTGAGTGCTGGGCTTCAGAGCAGGGACCACCCTGAGCAGCCTTGGCTTCTACTTTGTAAAAAACATAGTTACTGAAGGATTTCAGGGATCTGAAATTAAGTTACAAGAATTCTCTTATTTCAATTGGCAAATTATGAGAAATGGTTTCTAGGTTCCAGAAACCTAACTACTGGTATTTGTAATAAGAAATGAAAATAAATATATTCACATTGAAATACTTAAAATGAAAGTCAGGGTAGATGGAGAAAGGTGAGCAACTTCCTTAGACCTTCAAGAACTACCCTCTTGAAAGTAGATCCCTGGAGGACACAACCAGCCAAACCAGCCTAGTTGGCATGTTCCAGGTCAGGGTACCCCTAATTGAAAATCAAGGTAGACGGCAAACAACACCCAAGGTTGATCTTTGACCTCTAAGTTGGATACAGGAGAATATGATGCCCAGACGGAATATTGAGACTGTCACAAAACAAAACAACAAAAAAAAATTTTAATTAATATTTTAATATTTTCTTTTTAACTGGCCCCATACAATACTTTACCTGACCTAAGGACATCTGTGCCCACTCAGAAGGCAGTGAAAAGAAAAACTGTAAGGTGTAATTTCTGTTATCAACTTGACCATATCCGAAATCCATCAAAACCCAAGCAGCCAGGGTCACCTGTGAGGAATTTTTTGACTAGACTATCTCAAGTGGGAAGACTAACTAAATCTGAACCAATCGGAAGCAGTAGCCCAGAGACAAAGACAGGAAGGAAGGGAGGTTTTGCTGTTTTGCCTCGCCGGCCCTCACTCTCACACCAAGTGCATCTATACTGCTCTGGCACTCCATCAGAAGCAAAACCTACTTATTCAGGTTCAGCGGCTCTGGGAATCCTCTAGGACGCAAGCACTAGACTGAACTGCTTAGACATGCAGCCTTATGGACATTGGCATTTCAGTTGTGAGACAGTCATTCCCAGAACACAGTCTGTGAACAGTTATTTGAAAGCAAGCAAGCATGATAGATGATAGATGACAGATAGATAGGTAGGTAGATAGATAGATAGATAGATAGATAGATAGATAGATAGATAGATAGACAGATAATATGGAGATTAGATCTTTTCATTCCATAAGTTCTGTCCCTTCAGAGAACCCTGACTAATACACAAACTGACATCCCGGGATAGACAGTTGGAAGGCCTTTGAGTCTGGCATGGAGACTACTCTAAGGTAAATTCTGCCAACTGAAAACCTCAAGCTCAGAAGAGGAATCTTCCTTACTCTCATGCCTATTGGTACTCTCTCCCTCAGAAGAGGAACCTCTGCACTCGCATGCCTATTGGTACTCTCTCCCTCAGAAGAGGAACCTCTGCACTCGCATGCCTATTGGTACTCTCTCCCTCAGAAGACATAGGCGGGGGGGGGGGGGAAGAATCAAATGGCAAGCCCCAGTTCAGAGCACTAACAAGAAAGTTTACTATAACTACTGGCTGAATTTAGTATCTATATTCATGCTGCCAGCCACTGACTTCCACCCAGCCTCTCCAGGTACTCAGGCTCTCCTGGCCTCAGACCGTGGCTCAGAGTAAGCACTATTATCAATCACCCTCTCCAGCATCACTAGACAGAAGGCAGGCTCCCCTCACCCTGTGCCATCTGCACACACACCTGCTCTCAAAGGCAGTGACTGCTCTGGGTCTGCTGGCTCAGAGATGCCCAGGTCCAGAGAACCCCACTGTGAACTCATATTTCCTGCAGGAACTCACCCAAAGACCTAGAAAGAAAAGCTACAAAGCGCCAAAGAAAGGACACAGGAGAAAAAATGGCAGTTCACAGATGTGAGCCATATCACCTCCTGGTGGAAGGGTTAGATAGCACCACAATCTAGAAGAACTTCAAAGCCACGAAATTCTACTAGCACAGGCGTTTACTTATCTCTAAAAGTCTACATAAGCATTACTGCATGCAATAAGGAGTTCATTCAAAACTATATTCATCATTACATTCACACAAAATGATTAACATGATATCATAATCTTTGTCATTCTTACAATAATTAGAGTACTTAATCAGATAGTGGAGGGAACACAGAACAATCACTTAGTGAACGAACATTACACGTTCATAACCGTTTCTCAAGGACTGAATGCTAAGTAATGATTCACTGTATGTGGCGAAGTAGTTAGGACTGTAAAAAGTCTCCACATCTAATTCTCAATATCCAAGACATTCATATGCACATACCTGAGAGACATGGACTCTGTAGCAAAGCCAAAATTATGGCAAATAGTCCCAATAGCTGTAAAGACATTCAACTCCACTTACGGGAGGGAGGGAGGGAGGGAGGCACAAAGAGAAAGAAAGACAGGAATAATGAAACAATGAGCTCTCGTTCCAATAACCATTTGATTGGCACAATTACAGCTGGTAATACTAAAGCAAGGCCAGTGAACAGGATGGAGGATGGAGGAGGGAATGATGTAGAGGGACAGCAGTGAGAAAGCCAGGGAGAAAGATCTCCTTCAGGACGAGACAGCATTATTCAGCCGCCTTTTCCCATGAATAAAATGGCTACTCTTAGGTGAGTTAGTTTTTCTTTTTAACTTTTTATTAATTCTTTGTGACTTTCAATTCCTGTACCCCAATCCCACTCATCCCCCAGTCCCTTCATATCCACCCTCTGCCCTTGCAACATCCCCCTAAAAGGAAAATAAAAAACAAACAAAACAAATAAACAAAACATTCAAAAACTCTCATCATGAAAGCGGCAGTGTGTCACAGTGTATACCACAGTTCCCTTTGTCCACACATCTTTACATGTAAGATTCATAACAATGGTCTAGCTCCAGGCCTCTGGCTTCTGCTACACTGTCAACACTGGATCCTCACGGGGACTCCCCTTGGATATCCTGATGTTGGCCTGTGTCTTGGAGAGCCTAAAGCTTTGGATCTGTAGGACTGGCCCTTTTACACGCTACAGCAGTTCACAGATGGGTAGATATTTGGGTGGAACAGTCAAAGCCCTGGATTTTGGCCTGGGTAGCAGTCGAGTTGGTCGGCACGCCAGTTCTCCTTCCCTATGCACCATGCACTGCACTGGTTTGCTCATGCAATGCCCCATTGGGGCCAGCTCTGTGCTGCCCCAGGGAAGAGAAGGTCCTGCTTTAGAGTGAGGGCAGGGATAGCTCTCCTGCTCTCATGATCTAGAGCTCTCCCGTCTACTGAGGTGAAGGGAGAAGGGAATCTCTCACTCACTCAAACTACCACAGGACAGACGAGTGGCAAGTTCAGCTCTCCAGTGAGAGTGGGGGAGTTGGTTCTTAAAATGGTCCAATTTGATGCAATGTTCACCTTCAAGAATCTACCTACATAAAACAAAATGAGGTAATAATAAACAAAGTCAAAGATGTCTGTCCAAAGATGCTCATTTATTAACTCTTATGTTTGCAGTAGTATATGAAGAACTCAAAAATATCTAAGCACTGAAAGAAAAAGTTATAACTAAAGATGTATTCAAAAAATTAGATATATAGTCACTTAAATAGATACGTAATATGATTATGTATAAACGTTGTATCTATACAGAAGAGAAGCCAATAGGGAAAAGACTAGATGAACATTTATTAATGTTAGCCACAGAAAACAGCACATATGGGTAACTTTTAAATCATATCTTTCAAATGTTCTATATTAGAATTTTTTTTGTACTTGGAGAGAAAAATAGTTCTTAAAGTCCATGGATTAACCACTACTGTGATTTATGAAAATTATTTTTGACATGAAAACTAGCTTCAAAAAAATAAAAGCTATATTCAATAGAGAATTCTTTCTCATGTGACTCTTAATGATTCTGAGATTTTCACCGAAAATCTGTATCAAGACATAAACATTCACAAACTCCCACCAATGGTAACCTCAGGGTCAAAGAACCACACTAGGAATTACATAGTAAACATGAACTAGACCACAGTTTTTCCTTAGCAATTTTGTTACACCTAAAATTACTACAGGAAGTTACCGTTCAGAAATAAGAATTTAAGAAGTTTATAAACTGGTCTTTCACCCTATTACCAGGTGAAAAATCTAAATAAATGAAATGATCAACAATTCTCAGACACATAAGAGAAATAAGGCCATGAGATACACTACGACCCTAATGTTAGGGAGAAGAGAATTAGAATTTGCCAAAGCAGAAACCACAGAAAGCAATGCTACAAAAACCCTAACTCTAACCGATGGCTTTCTGGAGGCACTGTGTAGATAATTTTGAAGTTAAAACTCCATGTCACACAATAACTCTGTCAAGTGTTAGTTTTACTTCCAATATAGTAATGACTTTCACAGTGGATACAGAAGCCCCTGGGAAGCTTCTGTTGGGACCAAAGAAAAAGAAGGCACTTGTAAACACACCACAGCACTCGGTTCCTCTAGATAAGGAATGTCCCAAAGAGAAAGTCACTAACCACAACCTAACCTGCTGGGGTCTGACTGGAACCTATCTGATCTAGGATAGGAAATGCCCAAGATCAGCCCTCCACAGCCTTTCTGTTCTACCCAGGGAGAGGGGACAAGGAAACCCCTGAGGAGGTCACAGTCCAGAGGCTCAAACCACCAAGACACGGAGACCTATTCACAGAACTACAGAGCACTCCTAGTGCCCTGCACCTTGCTACTACAGTACTAAAGGCTGGGTTACCCAGCGGTTCCTTTATCCAAGTAGACCATGCTTGCTTGTATATCAAGAAAACATCACAAAGTGTGATTAAAAGCAAAAGGCACAATCTGAAAAGAAAACAAACATTAAAAACAGACCCAGATATGGCAAGCACATTAGGCTAATCAGACCTGGAATTTAAAACAACAATGATTAATATGCTAATGTGTTTAATGGATAAAACAGACTACATGTAAGAACAAAAGGACATACTAGACAGAAAGTCATTGTGTCTGACAAGGTATGCTTCTCCTGGGTTCAGTAGCAGATGGGACATAGCTGCTTAAACACGTTCTGACCTTGAGGGTACCTCAACAGAGAACAAAAAGTTAAAAGAAATAGAAAACTAGAAAATACAAACGTTAGAATATGAAAAGTTATAAAAATCAAAAAAAAAATATTGCATATCAACCATGTAATGAGAAAACTAGAGGAGATACCGAAGATGAAAGCTCAGAAGAAATAGACAAAATATTGACCACTGATAAATTCCTTGACTTTGTCATGCACCAACCAAATACAAGGAGCTCAAATAACACTGAGCTGCACAACTCCAAAGGAGCTGCTCGAACTATAGAAAGGTGCAGCAAAGGCTTCACAGAGAGCCCTGACCAGGGAGGATGCCTATAGAGGGAGACAAAGATACGGATTACAGCTGATTTCCCTCCAAAGGCTGTAGATGCAGAAAAGACATGAGTGAAGTGTTTCACTGGGGCATAAAGCTCTGAACTCACAGAAATGCAAGATTCTCCAAGAAAAACTGACATTAGAATGCCTTCCTGAGAAACATGAGAGGTTCTCCACAATAGAAGAAAACGACAGAGGCCAGAGATACAGACCTGCATGAAAAAGAAGGACATTAAACAAAGGAACAGTGAAGGCAAAATAGAAAATTGTAATTCTCTTGTACTTGACTGAACTAAGAGGTAAGTTTAAAATTACATTTTTTAAAAAAAGAAATCAATAGTAAAACAAGTAAACAAAAGCTCCAGCCTACCAATTGATTCATGGGTACGTGGTGCTTATTAATTTTGACAGACACAAGACACAAAAGTGGGGGAGTGAAAAAGGATATTCAAGTATACAATAATGTCAGCTATGCCACAAGCCATAAGACAGATGCAGATAATACTTTATGGTATACTGCCAAGAAATATATGCAACATTTTTTCTCTTGCAGAGAACCTAAGTTCAATTCCCAAAGCCTGTACCAGGTGCCTCACAACCATTTGTAATGCTAGTTCCAAGATGATTTGATGCCCCTGGCCTCTATAGGCACCTGCACTCACATGCATACACCCACACAAAGACACATACGTGCACAGAACCTAAAATAACTTTCTAAAAGCACCATCCACAAAGTCAGACATGATGGTACAGTTCTGTAATCACAGCTACCTGGGAAACAGATGCAGGAAGATAATGGGTTTATGGTCAACCTGGGCCACAAAGTAACTTCCAAGCTCATTTGGGTCATGCCCTGTCCAGAGGAGTATGGGAAGGAGTAACACAGAAGTACAAACACAAAAAGACGTCCCTTATCATGTGCTACTAGAAAACGGTACAGAAGCACAGTGGTGCCTCTTGCATACATGCCTCCTGCAATGGACAAAACCTAGAAAATCCAATGCTACCTACACACCATTCACTGCTGCAGTCATTCGGGGAAGCTGAGCTGGGGAACTAGACTTTCTGTTTGCAAACAGCCCCCTCGGTGTCTTCTCTAGAAGTAAAATGTCTATATCCTAGGAACCTTTGCATGTGAGGTTCAGCCCATTTACTCACAAAGGCTAACCCTTGCAATCAAGAAGCCCAGCAGTAAGCGAATGGACAAACTGTACAAGCAGATGGCTTTTCTGGGGCTATGACTGCACTGTCCCTGTCACACCCTCAGAACAAAGCCACCATGCCACCTGCTAACAGAAGACAACTGTTCCAGAGCTTAGGTCGAGTAGCAAAGAAAACAAGGCCCAGAAGGCCCAGTTGGCACACTGTCTTTCCTACCAAATACTAGGCAGGAATCTGCCTTACTCTCATTTTTGTCCTGGACCTCCAACATAATGTCTGGCATAAACAGCAAAACAGTTCATGGCAGAGAGAGACAGAGAGACAGAGAGAGAGAGAGACAGAGCGAGAGAGACAGAGCCACTTCATCTGAACTAGCCTAGAAACAGTACAGACAGGGGGGTCCAACTAAGGAGTACCCAACAGGAAGTGAGTGGTTCCCAAAGGTGGAGCGCATTTAGGGCTAGTGCTCCCTAAAACCATTTCAGGAGCTCTTGCAGCAAGTTAACATAGTGTGCTCCGTGGGGCTTCATCCTTATGGACCTCCTTGTAAAGCAACTGCAGATACTTTCAACCCCTAGGAAACAAGGCAAAAGCCAACGGAGAGGGAAGAGGCTTTAGCTACAAGTGTCTAACTAACATGTTGAAACAAATCAGAACCCTGCGCCCTTCAGAACCTACTTTTGACTGGTAACAAAGTACCAATTGTTCACTTAAGGCCTTCCATGCTTTGGTATGTTTAGTGTCAGAATTGTTATTTTGTCTTCTTAAAATTACATCCTGATGTCAAGAAACTTTGATGGATCAAACAAGATGCATCTCTGCAGCTAGCAAACAAGAAACACAGGTTTAAATTTTGCCCAGTTACAAACAGCCTCGCCTTGCTGAACAGAATGAGCATTGTTAGCCGTATTTTTTTCATGTTTTTAAAGCTCCAAGATTTGATCCAAAAGTGCCCTGTTGGTGCCAGCTGTGCATATAAAGCTGCACTCAGAAAGCAAAGATTTCCTTTTAACCAGAACAAAGTACTTTCAAAAGAAAGAGAGATGGAGACAACATACCCCTATTAATAATAAGACCTTGCTTATAGAAAGAACAGTTCCAGGCAAGTGACAGCCCATCCTAGTTTTAGCCAGCCTTAGAAAAAAAAAAAAACAGTACTGAACTAGTCATGGTTTGAGCAAGTGAACATGAGAAATCAAGCAGTGTGCTCTTAGTAAGAAATCCTTCCTCGGTTTTCCTTAGTTTGGTGCACACATACGTGGAAAGTCATCTCAAATGCATTGCCACACCTTCAAAGTCTAACAGCACTTGGGGTCAACAAAGAGAACTGGAAGCTTTTAAGACTCAACACTGTTGATAATGTCACTGTAATCTTAAGTGTATTTTTTCAATACAGTTCAAAAGTAGATTCATTCAGCTTGCAGGCATTACACATCTTATACAGGAATCTTTCTCTAAAGCCATTCAACCTTAAAATGGCTCACTCACAACTGAAGCACGGACCATGTGTGTCTCCAGCACTAACAAGTGTCCAACACTGAGACGACTGACACCTGCTGTAGGAACGGACACAAGGATCTCCCCCCACGAGACCATGTGAAGCACAGGGCACCTGCAGCCATGGGTAATAGTGCTGCTCAGACCTACAAAGTCAAATCACTAACAGAAAAATGATCTGTTTAAAGTATTCTGTCCACTGACCCTAATTATAAGGACTCCTTTGTTAGCCAGTTCCAAAGAAAACAAACTCCTAGAAGCGATCTAGGTCGCACCTGAAGAGGGCGAGGAACAGAACGGTAGCACCAGGGAGGGCAGTGAACAGTGAACACAGATTTTGCTTAACAGGTTTCTCACTAAGGTTTGATGCTTTTCTTTCACGACTATCAATTAATTTCTGAGAAATCATTTGTGCTCTAGATTTGGACATATGCCTCCTAAAAGTCTTCCTAAGTAGGCCCATCCAAAAATAACCCCATTCATCACAAAGACCATTACAAATTACCAATCAACATTTAATAGTGCATATTCAACAAAGGCAGGAAGATACTCAAAATAATAGGTCAATGGAATAGGCAACAGGCAAAGACAAATACGACAGGAAGGCAGGAAAAGTCTTAAAATTAGAATCCTAGCAGAAAAGGTTTTTAAAAAAGCAAAAAGAAAGAGAACCTGTCAAAAAACTATATAATCAATGTAATTGCATCAGAGAAAATTTTCTTTTAACAGACTCTGCAGGCTAAAAGAATGAACAAATTTAACTAGGGCAATCGATTCTAAGACACACCCCTACTAAAAGATTTCAAAAATAAAAAATATTCAGACTCTATAAGAAGAAAAAATAAAGTAATGAACAAAGGCATATTTAACTGGCTTCAGAGTTGTCTAAAACAAAGTCAAGTGTAGTGTAAGCCAGCCGTGCAGAAACATCCTCTAGGTGTGTGGCAAAAGGGAGAGTAAAAATGAACGCTGATGCTGAGGAGATGCCCTCCTAGCATAAAGACCATACACAGAGCAGTCTGAAAAACAAGAATACAAGATCCCTCCTTGAGAAATCTACTGCAGGATGAACTTCATGAAACCAACAGAAGCCAGAAATCTTTCCAGTCAATGGTATGCTGACAGGTTCGTTCATACCCAAAACCATATAGCAGAGACGTCAATAGAAGTGGTGACGGTGTGCCATAAGATAAAGCTCCCTCAAAATGTGGTGGTGAATAGTATTACAGCCGCCGGCTCGGATGTTAAATACACTTCATTATAAGCCCATGTGTTAGCATGACCGCACAGCTAGTACTATTTGAGAGGTACTAGAAACTTCAGGAGGTGATAACACAGACGGAAGAAGCAGGTCTCTGAGACTCATCCTTAGTGTTTCTTGTCCTTGGTCTCTTCTGAGCTCTGTCTCTGTTTTCTCTCCACAGTGAGGTAGAAAGAGTCTCCACCAAGGCTCCCAATTCAGTATATCCACAACTCTAAACAGGCATTTGCGGCCAAGCAACTACACCTGGAAGACTCCGAAACTGAAGCTAAATTTTCCCATTAAATTGTGTCTGCCTCATAACTTGTCAAGCAATGAGAAAAGCAACATGCACAGCAACTTTACAAGGAAGATAAATGCTGTAACTAACACTGGCCTTAAGCCTTTGGAACTGATTTGTGAGAATTGGGCAAAGTTTGGATAAGACAGAGAACAAGGATGCTAGGAGTGGAGATCAGAGCCAGTTCTGACGAGCACTCAGAAGACCCAAGTGCTGCCAGAAAGATGGATAGCAACAGTTGTGCCTGTGAGAGGTTTCACACAAAGGCTCACAAAAGGAACTAGAGGCCACTCGTGTTGTGCCATGAGGAAGAATCTGCATTCTCTGTTGGTGCAGTGACAATCTGTGGGAAACGGGCAGGCTTTAAGGCGATGGACTTGCTCATATGAGCAAAAACTGTAATGGCGGCAGAGCATTTGGGCAGCAGCATGGGGGTGCTGCTGTTTTGGCAACATTTAGAATAAAAATTGAGGAAGACATAATTATTTATTTAAAGCTTTTGTAGGGAGGAACTAATGTTTAAAGTTATGACCAAAGAGGGTACAGAGATTAACACCATTAAAAAGGAGCCACACCCTTTATAACAGGACAATAAGAAAAATGCTTTGAATGTAGCTAGGCAATCAGGAGGACCCTACCAACCTCAGGACCAAAGACAAGATGTGTACACACTACAAAGGCACGCAACTGAGAAAGAAGACCCCTACACACTCAGAGTCACCTAGAGATTTGCTCCCTGCTATTTGTCCCCATTTGTTCAGCCAGAAAGACATGCAGATGTCACTGCAGCCATGGTCCAAGTAGACTGACAGATTCCAGATAGAGCACATTAACAATGACCCTGCTGGTGCTAATTTTGTGTGAATACAAAATAAATACAAGAGTGGTTGAGCCACAGAGGGCTGCAATGATACATAGTAAAAATAGTGAGTAAACCTATTCACCTTCTGTAAGGTTAGTCAACACAGTGATAAGATGAAAACAAAGAACGAAAAGAAAAGGAGGGAGGACAGAAGAAGGAACAGAAGCAGTGGGATGGTTGCTTGTCCAGACTGTAGTGAGATCAGAGGAGGGTTAGTGTCCGACTATAAGGGAGTAAACCTTTATTTTAAACTATAAAAGTACACATTAGTCATAACCAAAATGAAAAAAATGACACAAATTTAGCTCTAGGGAGACCTGGTTAATACACAAATTCAGCATGTTATCCTTTCACTTAGTCTGAAATTATGTCAAAATTATACTTTAATGAAGAAGAGGACACATAGAAAAGAAACAGCCTCTGTGCACATGCTATCCAAAACTGTCACAGCCACTATACAAAGCGAGGCCACCTGAGTAAAGACCGAGCACAGAACATGGCACAACAGAGAAATGAAGGTAGAAAGGTCAGACGGGACCAGTACCTGGGATGCCTGACAACATCTCTGAACCACTAAATTAATCAAAGGTAGAACTATCCATCCTTGAAGCCGTTTGTGTCGTGAGATGATAAATTCTCCTTACTACTGGCAGAGACAGCTATAAATTAAAATATGTAGAACCAACATGAGTTGAGACTTGAAAAGGGCCTAAGAGTTTAAAGAAATAATACCCAGTCACAGGTAGCAGCTATCTATGTGGTGGGATTACCAAGCCTACCTAACTGTATTAGAATTGACTTGGGCCTGTATTCTTTTATAACATATTTAATGTGAATAGGCAGTTTGTTTGAATGTGTACCTATACACTACATGCTGTCTAGTCTGCAGAAGCCCAAAGAGAGCGTTGGATCCCTTGCTGAAGTTACAGATGATTGTGAGCCACCATGTTGAGTGCTGAGAATTGTGGTCCTCTGGAAGAGCAGCCAGTGCTCTTGACTGCTGAATCATCCCTCTAGCTCCACATATGTTTATTAACAGACCACCTTCCAAGAGCCTATCAGTGTGCCTTATTAGTGTTTGAAATGACAAAGTCTTCAACACATAAATATCCAACAGTTTTTTGTGAAGTCAATATCAATGCTTTCTAGCATATAGCAAAAATTAGCTGGCTAGGTGTGATGCAAAGATCATTTAATTTGAAAAATCAGAAAGAATGCAATTTGAAACTGTTATAATTTGTTGGCAGGAACAGGGAAAATTGAAGTCAAATGAATGCAATATTCACTATCAAATGTGGGAGACATTCCATACATACTTAACATAGAGGCCAGGGAACATAAACATTTATTTCAGATAAAAGCTCCAGACCTGCCATCTTAAGGTTAGTATCTGGACTGTGTCTTTTCTGGCTGGACCAAAAATAGAAAGATGAGCCAAATGATATTTTATAGGAGTGATAAGAGAAGACGAGAAGATTCTATCTTAATTGACAGGAAGAACTTTAAACGCAGCACATAGAGTCCAGATACGTTCAAAACATCGTCTGGGCATATTTCTGTGCATTTGAAAGGGTTCAGGAAAGGGTAATGTCAACATAGGCACTTGCAAGTGAGGAGAAGGTACTTTGAAGTACATGGTGGCGTGGGCCTCTGGGTTCATCTGGGCTGGACGGCTTGCTGTTAGCAGACTCGGGATCAGCTGCTGCTAAGTGCAGTAGGCTGTGGCCAGAGAGGAAAGCACCTAAAACACTCCCGGAAAGGTGTGTTACAACAGCCAACGATGCAACAAATAACACTGTTGCAACCCTCGCAGGCAGGTGCTTCTGGCGTACATGGGAAAGGTCAGGAAGCACAGAACTGTGAGACGAAGGAGCACGTGTGGTCTGGATTTTATACGACTTATCAATAAGTCACTTTCCAAGAAAATTATAGCAGCTCAAACTCCCACCATTAACACTTCCTTACATTCAGGAAGTCTGGACCTTAAATTCTGGTGAAGTTAAAAAGCAGAATCTCACATAAATAGTGCCTTATTTTAATCTGACTGGTGGTAAATATTTCAAAAGAGTTTCTGACTTCTTTGCCACTGGCACTGCCTCTTCCAGAAACTGCATGCTCATGTCATTTGGATTGTTCTAATAAGATGCTGAGATTAAGCAGCTCTTCAACACCATTAATCTTTCCTTAGAAACATATATGTCATTAATATGTGGAAAAATAAAAGAATGAATAACTAACGTATATCTCAAGGTAAGAATGTTCATGCATAAATGGAAGTGCTTATGTACAGTTATAGTGAATGTCATATATATACATACATGTGCATATATGTACACAAATGATATGTATGAGTGTATATGTGCATGTGTGAGTATGTATGTTCTGATTTTTCTTTTCATTTTTGCTTTAATCATAAATGAGCTTCTGCAACCCATGTAGAAATTTCAATCACCAAGCAGAAAAATCCCTTCGCTTTCTTAGCTGTGACACTGATTGCCAGATGTACTGCCATTTTGTGAAGGAGCTGCAAGGACTTGTTCCACAGCACAGGCCTCTCCACACAAAGGATCCCAAGTATGCTGTGTGTGCTGCAAATGTCTCCCTCACATGACTACAATCTCCCCTTAGAATCCGGTTTAACTTTTGCATACCATGTGTTTGTCACTCAGCATCTGGTTACTCGTCTTACTAAGAAGTGTCATAAGGGTTGGGAAGCACGTGGAACCTTGGGGAGAGGCTGCTCTTGCAGTGTGAGCCGTGACACACGTCTCTGTCGGTCTGTACTCAATACTCCAGCACTCGCTGTAACTGTACACAGGCCCTTTTGTTAAGTCTGCCTGAGCACTTTCTATCTCCAAAGATGTGACTCATTATCAAGTCTTACTTCCGTTCCTTTATTCTACATCAGAGGATGTATTAACTGATGCAGAATTATGTGTGGCAGTAATCACAGGGGTCATGGGCCTCTCTTAAAAGTATACCTCAAAACAACAACAACAAAAAAATGTCTAAAATGTTGACTGTCTGATGAAGTTCAGAAGCACTGCCCATGTCTATAGGATAGATAACAAAGAAGCCCACCCCGCCACCACCCACATTTTAGGATTTTACCCTCTCCTCTATCACTCTGAGGACCACAATGGGGCTGCTGCAAACTCAACCTACACAGGACACTCTCTTCACAGGACCCAGAGTCTTGGTGGCTTTACTGACACCTGGCCTCCCTTAGTCACGTAAGCAGTGAAACAATGAAGGGAATCCAAAATATCTCACTGCCCTTAATTATCCTGAATTCTAAAGTCCTGATTAGAATCTACAACATTCAAACTACCCACTGCTGATTACCAAGGTGGTATATTTCAAAATCTTCCTTACTTGATGCTGAAATGATGACACAAATGACATAGCCCAGAAGAAAGAGAAAATTTTGAAGTTTCTAAGAATTTGCTCAATGCAATATCTACCAGTTTTACTCTTGTGATTTGCTAAGTAGTGTTTTTAAATTTTACTTTGATGATCCTATGTTATTAAAGGGGGTAAAAATGAATAATAAGAGTAGCTTAGTTTCAGCTATGAAAGACTAAAATACTATAAATACACTGACACAAATCGTATTCTCATTTAAAGAAAAACAGGTCTTTTTCTTAACTATCATAAAATATTGACAGGCACTTTAAGAAAGCACCAAATTAAACTTTCGAGTTTTACGATAATCCTCTTCACCTGACCCCAGAACACACAGTGGCTGGTTGGCACAAAGGATGCGCTCACTGCTGACTTCTAAAACATAGTCAAAGAGGTCCTTGTCATCACTTCCATTAGTGCTTTTTCCCAAAACAATCTCTATGTAATTCCATCAGTATCTTTCTTAATGTAGTGGCATTGAAAAGAGCAGACTAGAGCAAGAAAATCCCAAGCCAACCAACATGAATACACCCAGTAGCTCACAACCAGGTAAACTGTAAAGGGGACAGTGAAACCAGAATTTACAACCCTTAACAACCCTCTGACACAATCAAGGGCAGCAGAAAGCAGCAAGCCTTCTCCCTGAAGAAGATTTCCAATGCTTCTACCTAACTCTCCATGATTAAGCAAAGCTAAACTCTCACGTGTCATCTTAAGAACGGCAGAAGCACTGTTCTCAGCTGTCACTTATCTTTACAATTATACAAGATATTGTTTTCTAACATTTAATTTAAAATGAATTTAACTCTCACATAACCCGTTCCCCTTACAGTATAAACTCTATTCCTACCATGTAAATTCTTTTGAAATTTCTAGTTTCTAAGCCATGGTTATGATGCTTATATGAGAGAGTGTAATCTCAGGAGTGACATACACACTCTCCTTACAGAATCCTTTTCAGACATGGCCACTGTAGGTGTTAAGAGTACCAAATATGTACAAGTCCCAATTTTGTTTCAGTGCATTCATTGTACAACATCAGAGCCATGAACTTCTCCTGTGCATTTTGCTACTACTTCATCGGAGACCACAAAGGATAAACAGAATGAGGGAACATCCTCAAATGCCAATCAACTATGTTATTTCTTAAATAGTCTTAATACAGGTAAGGGCAAAAAGGTCTGAGTGCAAATACTTTAAAAACCAACTCTAACATTCTGGTCCTGGTAAATGAGAGAGACATAAATAAAATGTGCACCTTACTACAGCATTTACACCTTGTTGTCAGCCCCCAACAAACAGTCTCTATCTCTTTTCTTGCAGAGTTATAAATCTGTTGAGAGCAACAATGGACTACATCCAAAAGAAAGAAAAGCACATTGTGTTTCCTGGCCTCTTTCATATCCAGGTGGTTCTCTTATTAAGGGTCCAGACAAGAGAGACAAATACTGGTTTTGAGTAGAGCTTTCTAGAAAGCACCTTTGAAAAAGAGGCAGTATCAGCTGGCATACTCCTCTCTTACTTCCTACTTCTTGGGAAACGTGTAGTAGCTGGGGAGTCACAACTGTTTGATACCATAGGAAAGGGTCACTGATAATACAAACACCTCAGTCCCTCAGATCCCACAATTGGTAAACCAAACTAACAACTTGGTAACTGTGGAATTGGCAATATATCAGAAAAATAAATCCCCCTACCTTATTTAAGCCTCTATTTATTAGGTTTTATGTGACATTTTCTGAAGTTAAGTGCAAAGTAATATAATCTAATAAGAAAGAGATACAGAAAAGGTTCTTAGAAAATCCACAGAGGAAGACATTTGTATGACAGAGGCAGAGGGTAGAGGGGATCAGGAAGATAAATGTCCAGAGAAGCCAACAGACAAGTCAGTCCATTCATTTGTTCAAGCATCACCATCCTCCACTGTATGCACCACTGACACCGTGGCTGTCCCTGAAGGTTGAAGGGACACAGGCAGGAAGAATCTTACAACAGAGTTACGATAAGGGGAGGACACCCAGCCTGCACTGGCCTGTGCCTACCTCTTCTTTCTAATATTCATCAAGCTCCTGTCTTGTCTCCAAAGCTACAGCAGGGCCTCAGTGTGAAGTTACTAAGGGAAAGGAACTTTGAGGAAGAGTCATATCATAGCTATTACCTCAAAGTCCTAAAGTGTTCACTAGCCAAAAGCTGGGATGCATATTGCCTGAAGATTATATTTTTCCTCCACTGCCACCCTAACCAATTTTCCCAAATCACAGAAAAGCGTACCTCAGTGTACTATCTAGGCAACTTCATTAGTGTGCCCAAAGAACACCCAAAACTATAAATATTCCATATTTGGATAGCATGTGCTAAGTGAAAATATGGTTTGTATGGTGGCTTTTTTGTTTTGTTTTGTTTTGTCCATTATCAGTTATTAAACAACTCTATGGAAAAAATTAAGAAATATCAGGTTTGTCATACTTGCAGAATACAATAGGGAGAAAGTCTTTTCTGGGCTGTTTATAAATACACAAGATTTAGGAGAATGTCATTCAAAGCAAAACAACAGGAAATCACTCTCGCTCAAAGAACAGGCTTAGATCATGGTGAGTTCCTCTCCAATCCTGCTAAAGCAAGTTTCTGCACGCCTTCTGGAGCCTCCACCTACAGAGCTGTTAGGCCAGGGGCCAACACATATATTTAATTATGTAAGGACTCAGTGCTGTCAGCCAGCTGCTGCCGCTCATAATACACTGACCTCTTTCACTCCTTCTCTTGCAGAAAATGGCAAAAACAAAGCAACTGTTGATGCGACAGTAATCATGAAATATGCAAAATACTATTCTCCAAAAAGGTTTCAGATAGCTACACAATTCAGTTTTGCATTTTAAAGTGACTTGCTCCCTCTCAAGTGCTTTTCTGTTCCTTATTTGCAAATTTAAAAACTGATCTAACTATAAGTCCCTTTTTGTTTCTATACCTTTAAAAGGTAAACCATGAATTCAAGTACATTTTCTATTTTCCAGTCATCAAATTTCTCATTGGAATACACACAAGATACCTGTCTTCTGTCCTTCCATCCATCTCTATTCTGTGCTTACAGGACAAGCAATGAACACATGGCCTACATGCCCATCACTCTCAGTCCTTGGTTTCCAAAGGAAAAAAAAGTAAATTTCATTTGATCTGCCTAGAAAGTTCATTCTGTCAGTAGTACCCTTGATTCCAAAGTAGCTCCAGGGGTTGGGCAGGTAACAAAGTCCCCAGAACAGCAGAGAGCAGACTAAAAGGAACTGAGACACATAAATAAGTACAAACAAAACGAATTCACACTTGGGGGATGATAACCAGAGCTAACCGTGAACAACTTACCAGAGAAATTAGACTTCATCAGTTCAGGTTAGCAGCACAGTGCTATAGAGCTGAGGCATCTCGCACTGACAGTTTCTCTGTCCTTACAGAGCTGTGCCATCCTTCATTCTAGACCCTAATATATCAGGTTAACTTTCCCAAACAACTCCTTCCTCACTAGTCTTCTATCTTCTGTTGGCAGAGATCTGGTGGCTTTTTCTTACTCAGAAACTATAAACAAGTTGATGTTCAAATGCAAGTCAAAGCTGTGGTGTTAATAGCAGACAACATAGGAGTGACAATAGCCTTGACTAAGACACTAACAGTGAACTGCAGAGACGGTGTCAGCAGGAGTGACTCTGCTCCTTCCCAGAAATGAAACCTGAATTGAGGCAAATTGAACAAACATGTACGAAGTGAGAAATAATCATGGTATCTCAAGCTCAAGGCAAAAGACCACCATTCCTTCCCTGTGACTCAAAATGACCAAAGAGTACAATCCAGAAGGTGCCCTAGCTGGTTTAGTTTGGTAGAGAAAAAAGGCCTGACATTCACAGCCCAGAGCTACCAGCAAGGCCAAGTGACTCCAAGGCACAGGTACACAGCATCCCTCAGGAAAGAAACTGGAGACCTACTGTGACAAAAAAGACAGGAAAAAAAAAAAGTAGGCTTTCACCTCTTCAGGACAAGAAAGGCAGGTTACTTCCTAACCTGTAAGTAGGCCAGCACTTTTTAAAGAGAATCCCCAACACAGTATTTGAAAATTAATATGATCTATCACCTATTTATAAAAACACATCCTATCTTTGACAAGGACTCCACAGCAACCTCGTGGAACCATGCTCAAAGAACCTCTAAGTATCTTACTCTAGAAATGGAAAAAGGTAATCACAACAGTCTTAGAATCAAAGACTCCCTACAGAAGCCCTTCTTAGACTGAGGCAATGGTTGAGAACCTGAATTCAATCCTTAGTACTGCTGTTTAAAAAACTGTACATGATGGTGTGTGCCTGTAATCGAAAACTGAGGAGAGAGAGACAGAAGGATACCTGGGCTCTCATGGCCATATCAGTAAGCTACAGGTTCCATTAGACATTCTGCCTCAAAACGTGAGATGGAGAGCAACTGTGTGAAATACCTAAGGTTAACCTCAGATATATAGACACGTGTACACACACACACACACACACACACACACACACACACACACACACACGGACATGAGGGAGGAGATGAATTTACCTCAAATTAATCATTAACCTCCCAACTCATAATCTACTAAAGACCTAAATATGTAAATAAGTAAAAAGAAAAATGTAATGTGCACCAATAGATGTTTGTTTTGAATCAGAAATAGTTACCTGTGAAAGACCTGGGCTAGAAGGGAAATGATCTCACAGGCACTACTTTGACATGCACTACAAAGATAAAAAAATTGCCAAGCATGATTAGCATATGGGTGGGAGGTGGGAGGGCACACAGCATGACTTTGGATCTGAAGGAAAGTTGAGGCTTTTGGGTGGTGAGGGCCACAGGTGGGGGAGTATATGCAGACATCCTGTGTGCTTGCAAAATGTTATGGTCTGAAGGAAAGAGAATGACAGAAGGGAGGTGGGAGAGGTAGGCAAAGAACAAACAAAAGTATTTCATGTTGAGAAATTATATCTTCTATCATGTAGCTGCAGGGTGAGAAACATGAAAGAGATTTTAAGGAGGCCAAATGAAGAGGAAGCAAGCCAGCTCTGCTAACAGTGTAAAAGGTTACTATTCTACTAAAGCAGAAGATGCTCGGGATAGAACAGGGTCAATTCAAATGCCTTACAACTGGCTCGGATAATTAGGTAGAGCATAGGAGCTGCTTTGATGCTGTGTCAAAAAGAACACCAACCACCAGAGCAGGTTAACGCCAAGAAGCCTGGGCTGGGAAAGAAATGGGCTGAAGGGCAAGAAGGAAGGAAAGAGGAACCAAAGAAACTTCCAGATGATGCCACCAGACAATACCATTAAATAGTGATGGCAAAGGTAACATGGAGAAAGGGTCTCCAGCACTGCAGGAAGCTGAGGCAGAAGGATGAAAGGCTTAAGGTCAGCATGGGGTAGACAACATAATACACACAAAGCTACACAGGCCAATTCTCCCAACTAATGTCCCAAGAAAACAGCTGTGTAACAATGGCTGAAGCAACAAGACTGCAGTGTAGGAGAGCCAAGGACTCACCACATCTACATCTTACACTGGAGACAACATAAAACTGAGAATCAAGCCAGGCACACAACTAGTTGAGGTAAAACATCTATGTTCAGGAAAACACAGAACTAAAATCCAAACGTGGGCTGGGGAGAAGGGTCAGTGAGTAAACTGCTTACTGCTCAGGCCTAAGGACCTAGGTTTGGATCTGTAGAAGCCATGCAAAAGCCAAGGAAATGCAGAAGTGCAGGCACCCTGCTGGGGCACAGGAAGCAGAGGCTGGAGGCAGGAACCTAACTTAGGCGAGGGTAAGGACGCCCAGTCTCCAACAATGTGGCAAGACAAGAACAGGCAACTGAAGGTTGTCCACGAACCTCCACAAGCGTGCTGTGGCCTGTGCATGCCTGCACTCTCACACAACATTCTCTCCTTTCGTTCCTGCTCTCGTGTGTGTGTGTGTGTGTGTGTGTGTGTGTGTGTGTGTGTGTGTGTAAACAATTTTCATTAGCTAATTTTTTTCTTATCTACAAAAATTCAAATGAGGCCCAGTGTAGTTTTATTTTCCAAAGCAAATTTTTTCATTTAAATTAAATGAAAATTAAAATTAACCATAGCAATTATAATTTTTAAAAAACCTAATAACTATTAGTGAATCTAGTTAACAATATAATCACTTGAGTTTCTCACTTTCTTTTAAACAGGGTGATTAATTACTAACTGAGAGGACAAGTTCTTGTCTATTCTTAATAGATCAGCTTATTTTGTAAAGCAATTTACTTCATGTGTTCTGGTTGAAATAGTTCTCTTGTACCTCTGACAATTTATAAAGAACTCAGACAAATCCACATAAAACAAACAATATTTCCACTATAGGACAGAGAGGAAAACCATTTTTTCTCTGCTAAAAAGAGCATTGTATAAGGGACTCCCTGTAGAGAAAAGACATCACAGGAAGCAGGGAACCTTTACTTCAGGCCCACCTTTCCCTGCTGTGTCCAGCTCTCTATTTTCAACTCTTCTCTCAAATCATTTTCTTTGGCTACCTAACCAGTCCTGTCAGCATTAGCATACGTTTCTCTAGGCAAGACCAGTTCAAAACTGGAATGACTCTTGTCCGTATGCTACCAGTGTGGCCATTTGGGTAATAATGTACAAGGTCAAACAGAGGTCATCAGTCCATGATCAAAGCATGCTGGCTGCTCTTTCTGTCTTTACATGGAACACACAAGATGTGTTTATTTTTATCAGCCTCTGCATGACCTCCTTAGGTGGCATGAGAAAGACCCCACATTCCTGTAAAGCACAAGTCAAGGGTTTTTCTGATTTGATACTCTCATTAAGAGCAATTTTTTTTCAAACTTTTGATCTTTTTCATTTACTCAAGTCTCTCAAGTTAAAGCCCATATTGTTTAAACCACGTTGGCATAATGGATCAAACAGGAAGCCGGTACTGACAGATGAGGAAACAGAGTGATCTGACAGGCAGTATCACGAAACGCAGGTCCCTTAGCAGTTTTTATGTGAGCTACTTCAGCCAATAGCAAGAGTTCAAAGCTCAAGGTCAGCCCAGAATGTCAGCTTCACTTCTATTTTTATTACTTAAAACTTCTATGATTTCATCAGTCTGATCAATAATCTACCATTAAAGCCTCAGGAATATTTAAAACACACACACACACACAAAACGCAGCTGTCTTGTTTCACACACACACACACACACACACACACACACACACACACACACACACACACACATCTCTGCTGAATCTTAAAGGAGACTTGTATTAATCACATGAACAAACTACCTCCTGCCACTCATCTGTGTCCCTGCCAACCTGTCCCAGTAAGGTGGATCTACTGCATGGTTCACGAAACAAATGACGTGATGGGCAATGGGTGATGAAGGGCAAGCAGTGGCTAAAGAGCAAGGATACTCTGAAAGGAACGAAGTGGAAGTGACAGGGCAGGGCGCAGCACGCACGCGCGCGCGCGCACACACACACACGCACACACACACACACACACACACACACACACAGAGAGAGAGAGAGAGAAAGAGAGAGAGAGAGAGAGAATGAGAGAATTTTCTGGACATGGACAGCACCATCCCCTGCTATGGCTTAGGGCTTTTCTTCTTCTGGAGTTTCACCTTTCATCCCTACTCCATCCAGCCTTCCTACTTCCTGCTGTTATTCAAAACTTTTCTGTTCCTGCTCAGTTAAAGAGACTGCCACCCTCAACCCTTGCCTGTGCATATATGACATACACACACACACAGGCGCACACATGCATACATATAAATTGAAAATAAATAATAAATAAATAATAGAAGTAATGCTAAGAAAAGGTCTGGCCGGAAGACAAGGGACATAGGTAACAAAGATACCTGGGACTGATTAGACCTGACTGTTTTGAATGGCAATGGAAAGAGGTCAGTGGAGTCAGAGAGGCTGAAAGCCCAGGAGGAAATAATGTATAGAAAGAGGTTTCTAAGGAAGCAGATAGAATAAGATACAAAGCATATGTGCAGAAATCATCTTCCACACTGAGGGAACAACCCAAGCAAGGATTCATGCATCAGTTACCTACTGGAGTTCCCAGACTCACACTGCACAACCTAGAAAAGGGCTAATGGAGGGAAAGAGAGCTACAGCAAGCAACTTTACCAGGTATACCTGCCTCCTCTGAGAAGAGCACCTAGCTCTGACCAGACAAATCACTTCACAAATGTTCAAATCATGTTATGAAACTCCACAGTAGAACACTGTTCATCAGATAAATCCACATCAACAGCATCTTAGAATGATGCTAAGATAAATCTTAGATCTTAGATGCCCAACTGGGTAGTACTTCAGTGGCTACCTTAACCCAGTTGTGATGCTATTGTTTGAATAGAATAGAGTATTTTTATTTTAAAAACTACCTAAAGTCTAACTTATACTTTTTGATACATACTAAATATTTAATAATATTAGGAGTCGTTCAGTTAGAGGCAAAAGATTTATGTGAGCTGGAGAGAAATCAGAGTCATATGAGAAATCTTTTAAAGGCTTATTTGGAGATGCAGAGAGGACTCAAAGGATAAAGGTAATTGCCGCCAAAACTGACAACCTGAACCTAATACCTAGCATACTCATAACAGAAGGACTGAACTGACTCCAGCAGCTTGACCTCTGACCTCCATGCGCATACTGTGACACATTCACACAAATAAATATACGGGTTTTGTTTGGGGTTCTTTGTTTTTGTTTTAAGTAAAGGCTCCCTGGCTAATATTGACTGGTACTACTTCTTCCCTTGATTATGCAAAAGGGAAAGAATGGGGATCCCTCACTTACTTGATTGAGTTTCTAAAGTGGTCTTCAGCTGGATTTTTCACAGTACAACTGTTCAGGAGCCACAGATCTGCATCTGATGCATTTTCTAGAAAAGGAAAGAATAAGCACAAAAAAGAAAAGATAAATATCACATTCAATGACATCAAAACCGTGCAAGTGCTTACCCAGGCGGCAGGGGGATGCTGGGGACAGGGTAAGCAGGAACATCAGCATGGGCACCGCGGCAGCCTGCCAACCAGAGCTCTGGTCAGATCGGGTTTGGAAACCTGCAAATGTCTTCAGAGCCTACATTAAAACCCACAGTATTTAAAATTGTTTGCTATTTCAGCAGTACTTCAATGAACGTGTGTGTGTGTGTGTGTGTGTGTGTGTGTGTGTGTGTGTGTGTGTGACTTTGACTTTTTTCCAGGTTTCCTCTGGTATCAATATAAATAGTGGAACTATTGAGTCAAAGGCTAATTGTTACAATATCCTTGCCGACTATTAAATGCCCTAGATGGGCGTATGACTATACACCCCAGGCACAGGACCTAACCTTGCCCACTGGGTGGGTTGTCACCCTTTGAACTCTTGACAATCTGGAAGAAAAGAGGGTACCAGTGATGGGGCCACATAAAACCCTCTTATCATAACTTGAAAAGCTTTCCATGCTCAGTTTTGGAGTTCTGCTCATTTTTTTCTGACTTTCATTTGTTCTACTGGGCTAATACTTAGAGACACATTACTGAAATATCTAGAACAGGCATCACAATATTTTTCTCAGTTCATATTTTTCTGTTGTTATTAAATTTCATAACAGTTTTCTATTTCTAAGGCATCAAACTGGTCGAAGTTTTCTCCTTTTCTTTTCCTCCAATTTGGCCTTAAAACTATAACTCACAATAAGGGCACTTCACTCATCTATGACTAAAATAAACCATGTCTGTTCTTATCAATGGACATATGATTTTGCATTTTGATTTCTGATGTTAGGCATTTACACTGGTACACATGGATGTTATTGAATTTGGAAAGTGAAATAAATGCTTGCATTTCCTATCAAGTTGGAAAACAATCTTAAATGTGATGCTATTTAACATAAGCAAAACAGCAAGGGGAACTGTCGCTCCCTCACTGCCATCCACACGGAGGAAGGCAAAGCAGGAACAGCAGCCACACATTTCATGTTCACTGGGACTCTTGGACCACATTTAACATACAACATATATGAATTCAAGCATACACACATATACATGTATATAAAATTTCCATTGATGATTAATAAGGTAAGAAACACCATAAAGCTTGTAAATCTGTTATAGAAAGATGGCTTAAGTAAATATATGACTGGTGGTTTGGGTCTTAAGTATCCCCCAATGGGCTGCATGCTAAAGCTTGGACACCAGTACTCAGCACTATCGGTGGCAGCAGAATAATTAAGAGGAAATAAAATACCGGATGGTAGGATTTGGGTGTGAAGCCTGTAGAAGGTTGAACTAACTGGCACTATTTGGGAAGGTTAAGCGACCTTAAGGATATGGGTCATAGATGGAAGACATGGGCCACCAAAGGTCAAGACGTGAGAGCTCTAACTGATCCCTGCTTTCAGACAAAGTCTCCCTAGTCTCATCTGCTAGCTGATCCATGGAGTCACCATGCCTTTCCCCAGTGATGGACTGCACCCTCAGATACGTCAGTGAAAATAAATCCTTTCTCTCTGAACATGTTTCATGGCAAGTATTTGATCACACTTGAGGGAGTTACTAAGGTCGGATTGCATACATGTTTTCTCTCTCTCCCTCCCTCTCTCTCTCTCCCTTTACTAACTTGCAATCATGAACTGAGTAGCTCCCTCTACTCATCACAGGTCCAAATGCAACAAAGAAAAGCAACCATGACCTGGAACCCTGAGTCAAAATAAACCTTTCCTCCTTGACGTTGATCTTCGTCAGTATGTCGTAACAGTGATGAGAAGCTGACTAACCACAGACTGCAGCTAAAACACCATGTTTAAAAAGCAAGATAAATCCCTGGGGGATAACTTGTATTGATCTGTTATATAAAGTGAGACAGAGCAAGGTATTGAAGAGTAAATCCAATTTGTGTTGTAAATGCCAAAGAAAAAGGAGGCGAAGCTAAAGGCAAAAGAAAATTTCTAGACACATGTATCCTAGGTGTTTAGCTCTGAGGTGAGATGAAAATGCATTTGTCTTTCAAAATACTATTCAAGTTGCAGCCTGGTTGTTTGTTCAGGGGGGTGTGTGTGTGTGTGTGTGTGTGTGTGTGTGTGTGTGTGTGTGTGTGTGTGTCTTTGTGTGTGTATGTGTGTGTCTTTGTGTGCGTGTGTGTGTGTGTGTGCAGCTCTGTGTGTCTGGGCACACATGTGACTGTCACAGAACAATTTGTAAGAGTCAGCTCTCTCCTACCATATGAATTCCAGGAATCAGACTGAGGTCACAGAACTTGACAGCAAGCTCCTCTGTCTGCTCAGCCACCTCACCAGGCCCTATATCTAACATTCCGTTTTCTCTGGTTTCAATTCAGGTGGCGTGAATGTTGACTGGTTTTTAATTTAATGTTTAGGAACAAAATAATGCTTAATTTATATCCCCCCATACTATTTGAATTTTAAGATTTAGTTTTTATTTTGAGTATACATATGTGGGGGGTGTACATTCACGTGAATACAAATGCACACAGAGTCCAAAAGACAGTTTCAGGTCATCTGGAACTAAAGTTGTAGGTGGATAGTGACGTGGAGCTGGGAACCCCACTCAGGTCCACCTCAAGAGCAGCACATGCTCTGAGCTGATGAGGCAGCTCTCTGACCTCTGATAGGACTTTCTTTTTTTTTTTTTTTAAAGAAAAATAGTATATTTGTTTATTTTTTTGTTTGTTTGTTTGTTGGTGGTGAGGGACTTGTGTCACTGTGTACATGTGAAGATCAGAGAAATCCTTGGGGAAGTCTCCAGTTCTTTCCTTCTGTTACATATGTAATAAAGTCCCAGGGATGATAGGATACTCAAGTCACCAGGCCTTAGCAGTAAGGGCCCTTACCCACCAAGTCATCTCTCTGGCCCTATTTGGCTTCTGTTACTTTATTAAGCGTGTGCGCATGAGTGTGTACAGGTCATGCAGAGGTCAGGAGAGCTCGCAGGAGTGGCTCTGGAGACTGCTTGGTGCCAGGCTCTGAGCCTTCTCACTGGCCATCCCTGACTTAGAAGAGCAGGGATTGCTTTCTTTTCTCTTGAATTGGTACCTGTTTCATGTCCTTTGGTTCCATCATAAGAGTACATAGAGTCTCTCACTTCCTTTCACTTCAAGGTGAGCACATGAACTATCTTACTGTGATCCAGCATGAAAACACAGACCTGATGCCCACCACCTGCTTAGAGCTATAGTCACTGAGCCAGGAAAATGATGGTCACCACACACCACACACTCTGAGTATAAGGAAAGAGGAACAAATATTTGTTCTAATCAAAATGTGCTGAGTTTCTAAACTATTTCTTTACACACAGTAGAAATTGCTTTTAAGTCTATGGTAAGAAAACCCCAATCGGTAATAATGATCATCATTTACATTGTTGAATACACAATGTCGGGCAGGAAGCCATCGCGCCCCATGCACCTCTGTATGCAAGCCTCCCAGTGTGAGGAACGTTCAGTGTTATTCCCATTGTCAGAGAAAGAACCTCAAGCTTAGAAAGGAAAAACAACTTTCTGAAAGTCACCAGTTAAGGGATGGGTACGGATTAGAAATGCAGAAACGATGACTCCTCAGACTAGGAACTTGAGGCAATGCGCATGTCTCATTAATGGTTCTCTACCTCTGGTCCAAAAAATAATGCAGAGTGTATCTAAGGACAATGCCAAGTGGTGTGACTTGGACTTGGAACATTGCATTCAAAGCGTCTCTGGGCTTCAGACACAGCTGTTCCTCCATCTCAAGTACTTCTTAGATTTTGAATGGGTCAGCTCTGGTCTGCTCTCATCAAAGGTGGGCAAGGACAAAGTAACAAGAGACTTAGTAGCAAATGAGAGTTGCTAGTCTGAAGCCCAGACACGCCTGCCTGCCTGCCTGCCTGCCGGTGTTCCGGCTCCCTGCAAGTGTCTGCACGGCACAACTCAGCACTGTGCAGAACAGAGCATTCTTCTTGTACAAGTGCTCCATGTGAAAGACAGCAGAGGAGCAGCAGGGAAGAGTAAGAAGCATATATTCACAGACTTAAACATGGAGGGTCTAAGTCTGACAACCAGGCTGCCGCAAACACAAGTTCACAGAGTGAAGAGGAGAAAGTTTGATTGTTTTGGCCCCAAAAGCATTTTTTTGAGAGTTCTTTACCACAAAACTCTGGAAGAAAAGTCAAGTCCAGTTTAAATGTCCATTAAGCTTACTCAGACCCAGGGAGTTAATTTATACAAAAACAAATCACTGAGAGTCTACTAACAACTTTTGAGAGTAAACTATATATTAGTAAGAGAATTTAAATGTACCTTAAGGTACATCTTGACAACAATAACTTCTTAAGACCAATAAAAGATAACTTAAAATGCTGGTCATGAGCTAATTTTTCCTCTACAGGTCACCTATTATTCTTTTTGTGGCCAATATAATAGTACAGAATAACTATGCTATCAGCATGGAGTAACTATGCTTTCTAAGCCTGTTCTTGAAAAATGATGAAAATGGCTCATTAGAAAGTAGCCTCCCTTTAGCCAACTATGGCGATGACACCGGGAGGATGAGGAAAAAGGATCAGGAGAGAAGATGGGAAAGGGCAGAGCCCTGGAGGATGGAGAGAGCCCAGACTTCATGTCTAATTCTGAGCAGGAAGGAATCTTCAGAGTGCTGGTCACTGTGGAGAATCCCTGTACAAAGCAAGATGTAGGAGGTCCTGGGACAAGTATCTTCTCTGGCAGGTTACCCCCATAACAAACTGTTCTTTTAAAATATTTCTATTGAGTGTTTCACAGAAATAAGATGAGGGAACTAAAAGTCAGCATGAACTCTATTTACTCAAAAAAGGAAAAAGAACTTCTCATGTGAGTGATAAGAGTGGGCAAAACTCTGCCAATAACTACTGAAACTCATTACATAAGCATCTTGGTCGTAAATAAAATGAGAACACAAGACAGCCAGGTACACACTACAGAGATGAGCATTGCTAATACTGCTCCTCACTCCTCATAGCTATGTTGATTGTCACACATAACGATTCAGAACTCACTGAATTTAAAGAATCCCAAAGACAGCATTTTGTTAGGTCACCAAGGGCCTGTACTATGCCACCATCAGCCTCTGCACACGGCCACTGCTCACCCTTAGCTGCCTAGAAAGCTGTTTTCCTGTCACAGGAGACCTTCAAAGCCTATGCCTTAATACATTAAAGTCCAAAATTCAATTTGATCTTTAAATTTATATATTCCACATCAAATAGCTTTTTTCATATATCCTAAAAGTGATAAAAACAAAAGGATTTCTATTTAGCAAAAGACCTAAACAATCCAGAGACCATCACTCACTTGCAAATTGCCAAAAACATCTGGTTTCTGTCAGATTGTATACAGTCCCCAGTTGTTTATCACAAATCAGTAACTCAAGTCATCTGCTAAAAATGGTACATTTCAAGGATCAGAAACAACCCTGGAATACAGGGAAGGTTAATACAAGGGTCACTTTTAGATTTGACCTAGTAAGTTTACTTGGTGAAAAATATAGCCAATTTTGTGATTCAAGAAGGTGGGAAGGGGGTACTATCAACTTTCTTATCTTAAGATAAGAAAGATTCCCTAATGACTAAGGATGTTGAACATCTCTTTAGGTGCTTCTCGGACATTAGATATTCTTCAGGTGAGAACTCTTTGTTTAGCTCTATACCCCATTTTTTAATAGGGTTACTTGGTTCTCTGGAGTCTAACTTCTTGAGTTCTTTGTATATATTGGATATTAGCCTTCTGTCAGATGTAGGGTTGGTAAAGATCATTTCCCAGTTTGTTGGTTGCCGCTTTGTCCTTTTGACAGTGTCCTTTGCCTTAGAGAAACTTTGTAATTTTATGAGGTCCCATTTGTCAATTCTTGATCTTAGAGCATAAGCTATTGGAGTTCTGTTCAGGAAATTCTCCCCTGTGCCCATATGTTCAAGGTTCTTCCCTAGTTTCCTTTCTATTAGTTTCAGTGTGTCTGCTTTTATGTGGAGGTCCTTGATCCACTTGGAGAGGATTGCAAGCTGGTACAACCTCTCTGGAAAGCAGTCTGGCGGTTCCTCAGAAAACTGGGCATGACACTCCAGGGTCTTTTATACCACTCCTGGGCATATACCCAGAGGCTTCCCCTGCATGCAATAAGGACACATGCTCCACTATGTTCATAGCAGCCTTATTTATGATGGCCAGAAGCTGGAAAGAACCCAGATATCCCTCAACGGAGGAATGGATTCAGAAGATGTGGTATATTTACACAATGGAATACTACTCTGCCCTTAAAAACAATGAATTCACAAAATTCCTAGGCAAATGGTCAGAACTGGAAAATATCATCCTTAGTGAGGTAACCCAATCACAAAAGAACACACATGGTATGCACTCACTGATAAGGGGATATTAACCCAGAATCTCGGAATACCCAAGACATAATTCGCATATCAAAAGATTTCCAAGAAGATGGAAGGAGAGACCCCTGGTCCTGGAAAGACTGGATGTAGGGGAATGCAAGAAGCGAGAGGGGGTTGAATGGGGAACAGAAGGAAGGAAGGGGGCTTATGGGACTTTCGGGGAGGGAGGAAACGGGAAAGTGGAAATCATTTGGAATGTAAATAAAAAAACTTAGAAAATAAAAAAAAATAAATAAAATAAAATGATAAGAAAGATTCAAATGAAATGAAGAGGAACATCATCAAAAATCTAATAAACAAAATGATACTAAATATGAAAAACAGGACTAAGAGATAGCCCAGTCAACAAAATGCTTACTATCCAACTATGCAGACCTAAATTCCATCCCCTAGAATCCATGAAACAAAACCAGGAATTGTGGTACACACCTTAATCTCAACATGAGAAAGCCAAAGAGACCCTGTCTCAAAAAAGAAGGTAGAGGCAGCTAAGGAGTAGCATTAGGTTTGTCTTCAAACTTCCACACGTACAAACTTATTCACACACACACACACACACACACACACACACTGGAGGGGGAATGGGACGAACAGAGGAAGGGAGGGATAGGGAAGGGAAGGGGAGAGAGAAAGAGAGAGAGAGAGAGAGAGAGAGAGAGAGAGAGAGAGAGCACAAAGATCCACATTAGATATTTTTTTAAATTACTCCTACAAAGAAACAAACTGAACAATATAGTTAATTGTTACTGACTTGTTAGTGAATTGAAATTCATCACTAAAATAAGTATATCATGACGGCTAAAAGTACAAGCATATTTTATCAATTTGAAACAAGGTAAATAACCACTGTTTTAAAGGTAAAATATTGCATTATAATTCTACCTTAGGTAGCTCATACCCATATCAAACCACTCAGGAAAGTGAGTTTGAGGCCAATCTGAACAACAGAGTCAGTTCTAGGCTTGTCTTGGCTATAGACACTGTCACATGCTAACCAAAACTTACCAAAAATAAAACACACTACTTGGGAATAAAATACAACTATTTAGAAGACTGTATGCATTTGTCACAATACCTAAGAAGGTATTCTTGCATTAAGAAGGTGGAGGGAATAATGTGGACAAGATTTTTTTTAAAAGAAAAATATGACAAAGATGACCAAAGCAGAGTATGTTCTATGGGATGCCTCTGAACAAACACTAAGAAACCTAACTCCAGATGCACCCTTTGAATTTCAATGCTATAGCTTTGGGGTGATTTGGATCCTACTTTGGAAGCTAGAGAGATGGCTCAGCAGTTAAGAGCACTTACTACTCTTGCAGAGGACTGGAGTGTACTTCCTAACACTTACACCAGCAACTCACAATTGCCTGCAACTCCAGCTAGAGGACCCAACACTCTTAGGATGCCATGGGCTCCCATGGGAGTGCACAAACTCACACAGACAGACAGTGTAAAGCATTAGATTTCAATAATAAAATGGCAAATAGTCTGATTTGAGTACGAGAACTAAATAGACACTAGTCCAAAGACATAGAAAGAGCCAACAAGCATATAAGAAGATGCCCCATAGCGTTAGCCATCAGGGACAGGTAAATGAAAACCACAAGAGGACTGACTCACATCTACTGGGATGACTGCATTTTTTGAAACTGCTTTAAAGCTATGTTGGCAAAGCTTTGAAAAGCACTAGAACATAGGGAACTCCCAGGTTGCAGATCAACTGAAAAAAGGTTTAACTACTTTGCAAAAATGGTCTGCTGGTTCCTTTAACTATTAAACACAATTAACTCACAATCTACCAAGTCCTCTGCGCACCTGCCCTAGAGTAGAACATACTTACACAGAACCTTGTACATCAGCATTCACAAAGACCTGATTCCTGAGAGTCAGAAAGTACAGAAAATATAAATCACCATCAACTGGTGGATGGATAAATACAGCCCAGAGTATACAGCAAAATATTTACTAACCATGAAAAGTGAGGTATGACAGAACACAGATGGATCCTGAAATGCTATGCTCAATGACAGACGTCAGTTAGGAAAGCCCATAAACCATAGCCAAGTGTCCAGATGAGATACAAGCACAGAACAGAAACTAAACTGCTGACTGCCTAGAGCTGGGGAGGTAGAGAGAGCAGGAGGCACTATGATGACCTACAGTTTATTCTTATGCTAGGGGAAGTGACAGTTGCAGCTGAGCATGGTCACTCATGCCTGAAATTACAGCACTCAGGAGACTGAGGCACGAGATCTGCCACCAATTTTTGGCTAACCTGGGCTACATAGTGAATTCCAGGACAGCTTGGGCTGCAGAACTGAGACCATGTTTTAAAAACAGATAATGGCCATGGGGCCACCAGAATCAGAAAGGCAACTAGAGAAACAATCTCAGGAGACACTGAGGCCAGCTCTGATGGACAGTTTGGTATCTCTTCCAGGATATCATCTTGTTCTAACAGGAACAAAGATGGCAGCCTTCCTCTCACTAAGATACATGTATCAATGACAAAGAAATTATACTTACTAAAGGAACACACACACAAAGTTCTGTTTGCAGGATTTAAGGGATGCATATATAAAGCAGATACATGTATATACTTAAAGTAAAAGGAGAATGCTTTAATAATAGAGTAGCAGGAACCCCACCTAAATGTAAGGGTACCGGCATTTGTATAAATAGAACTCAAGCTCTAGAAAGCAGTTCTTCCTAGATTCTGAGGATCTGGCTATGAGTCTGGACCTGGCAGGTGGATGTTCTTCCCCAGGCCTCAGGTGTACATCTAGAGGTTTTTACAAATCTCTGGACATATGTTCTGTATAGTCTGACTCACTCAAAGACCCACTGTGAGACCCAGAAAGCAGAAGTTCTAATTATGCCTTGAGAGGAGCTATTTCAGTAGTTGAAAGGTAATAAAATATGTGGTGGGGTGTGCTGTTAATTGTGGGAAAACTGAAACCCAAATGGAAAAGGTATTTGGAAAAAATAAAAGAAATTAGTAACTAACTAGATTTGTTCTATGACAAAAGGAAGAGCTGAAGGTATATAGTCTGTAAGGCTAATAAAGGGGGCGATTCCAAAAAAGGAGCAGACTGCAGGAAGGGCAAGAAGATGAAGGTTCACCACTAGCCCTGCTCACTCCCAGCTCCCTGCCCTGTGACAGAAGAAAGCAGGACTATGCCACAAGCAACCAGAGATATATAAAAAAGCTCACAAAAGATTGATACGGATGTATCAATGACACCCAGATGACAAACAGCAAAACCTAGGGTGTTAAGGACTACTGTATTCATGGGGTAGAAATATGCACCAGACCCATCATGGTAAGCAGGACTTCAGGAGGGTTTGCCTTGTTGAGTAATGGTGACAGAACAATGGGTTTTGAGGGACAGGAATGCAAAACCTATACTGGCCTCTTCTCTGCACTCTGAGTCAAAGGGATTTGCCTACTGGTCACAAGTGCAATTAACTTAATGCTTAACTTGATTCCCAAAAACCTCACCATCCATCTTCATCATAGTTTAGGAAATTCTAGTCATAAAGCATGCAGGGCAGAGACACTCTATTGCACATGGCATAGTCCACTGTGCAATAAATCCAAAGGAATTCCTGCCAACCGAAATGAGATCAACAAACAGAAACAAATACACACTGATAACAAGTCAAATCGAAGGGGAAATGCAAAAACACGTACAATAACACTTCTTCAAAGAAAATGAAACACAAATGTATTTCTGGAACAAAATATCCCAACGAGTGCAAAAACAAACAAATCCTATCAAATCTTAAGAAGGCTACTGGTAGAGAGGGGTAAATTTCTTCCAAAATCCATATGAAGAAATCTAAAAAGTAGTTAACACAAGTAGAATCAACCTCTCTACCTGCTTTAAACATTTCTGCTCTGTCTGTGGTAATGCAGTCCTTGTGGTCAAGTCTGGCTACAGCAGGGCCTCCCAAGAACAAGCACAAGAACAGCAGGCCAGTTACATAAGGAGAGTCTTCAGCACTCACACCTGCACCACAGGGCACGCCTCTAGACCAGGAACTAGCTGAGCCTCTAGTCCTCCGTCTCTGAGCAAGAGGATTTGTTAAAGTTATCACTGTTTTAGCAACTCCACTTTGCTGATATTCTGAAAGCACAGCTCTCGCTAGTCCCAATGGATAAACTATATATTGTGGACTGAGACAAGGTTGGCAGTTGTGGGTGAGAATGTGTATCATCTCCCTTGGAGACCTAGAGACTGTATTTCCTGTACAATGCATTTATAAGGAACGATGATACAGAAATTATCTGGTTAGCCATCCATCAGAAAGATTATGCAGATGTTGTTGGTCACAAACCAAGAATCTGATTCAAGTTCCTCCATCTCCAACTGCAGCTGAAAAGGCTAACTCAATACTTCCGAGGTATTCCTCCCATCAAGGGTGGCCGTGAGTTTTGAGCAACAGATCTGGGGGAAGTCCGTTGTGCTGCAATGGCTTCCAGAAAGGCTGTAGCCTCCTGAAGTAAGGAGGAGCTGGGGCCGACCAATCATCACCCATGTGTCACAAAAGAGAAAGGAGAGGCCCCAAGTGGCAGCAGGCATCCTGAAGAAAAGGCATCAGCCTTCCCAAGGGTGAGTAGCTAAGGCATCAAAGGCAGACAGCTACCTCCAAACTTTCTCACTTTTAAAATCTTCCTCTCTTCTTCAATACAAAACTTGCAAATGCCTACTATAAAATTCTTACAAAACTCAAAACTTCTGTGGGAATCCTGCTTCAGAGGTAACTATGACCCTCTTTGCTGGGGATGGGGATAGGAATTCCTTCAGATTCAATTAAGCATACAGAAAACCTTCAGGCAGAACCCTGCTGTGTTCTCTGGTGAAAGTTTTGACAAAGAATGCAACTCACTTGTCAAAGATTCAACCACAAAGTAAAAAATTAAAAAATAAACTAAGATTTTCTTACTGGTATATAGTGTCCAAATTAGTAAAAGAAGTAAAGTAAGGTTTTTTCAAAAAAATAAAAATAGGAAATCAAGAGTAACAAATATGACACACAGAACAAAACACTTCAGAAAGTTTTCCCAGCTCCTTATCAAAAAACAAAAACAACAGAAAACAACCTAACATCTACATTCCATTGATTCTCACAAACCAACCTTAAAATTCAAGTACAAGAAACAATCATCTTACCACAAAACATAGCTGGAAAACTATTCCTACAGCTCTGCTCAGTTAAACAAGAAGGCAAAGTGGACAGGGGGCACAAAGAACCATGAGCAACATCCCGTGGGCTGGCTGAGACTTTACTATCTAAGAGCAGAAAGCCAGCTGAGTGCCAGTACTCAGCCCTGCTTCTAGCTCTGCATGGATGTACTCGATGTACTCGCTACATCCCTCCTGCCCCCATGTCCTCTCCTACACAACGGACTGTTTCCTCTAACTGTGAGCCACTTGAGTCAAGATATCACTTCCTCCCATAAGCTGCTTAAGCAATCAGGTACTTCCTTTCTCACAGCAACAAGTGAATGACACAGTGTCCTAATTCTACCAGTTAGAAGGCAATGAAGCCAGACTCCACCCTTAACATGCATCAGCCAAAACCAGAGTAAGACTCAGTGAGTGCAAGAAATAAATTTTAATCAATAAAAAGAAGGTTAGAAAGTAATTACAAAGCAAAAGTAGAAAACATTATCCATGCATATATCTAATCCCACACCCCCTCTTTAGCAAACTACCTCAAAGAAAAACTAATTCCAAGTCAGACCCTGGAGAGCGGGTATGGCAGACACAACAGAGAAGGCAATGGAGAGAATACTATTTTTAAGCCTAAACCAGAAAGAAAATCTGAAATACTACAAGTGGCCAAGAGTCCTCTTTTAAGTCTCCTAACTACAGTTGCACAGAATGCAAACATTTTATGTAGCAGTCCACACTGTATTTGAAAGACGGCATTTGGGCATCTTTACTATAGCAAATTCTGTATGGAACTCTACCCTGGAGCAATCTATCGATTACAAATACCTTACTTGTACCTAATACCTTAGGGAAAACATATCTAAATATTACAAATCACTTAAGAGAGTTGAAAGACACAGAACACATTTAAGCCAAACAGAATAAATGCTTATTAAACTGAACCTTAAAGCAAAATATTGACTTTATATAAACAACTAAAATAACTTGACTCATCTAAACTCCCATTTTTCAAGGATCTGTCATAAGTCACAAAAGATATTCAATGAACATACTGAGCACGTGTTTCCCTGGTGAGCACTGTGAGAATCAGTGTGGACTAACACACTATTAGGATTCTTAGCACTACGGGAGTAGGTGTGGACTAACAGACTGCTGGGTTTTTTTTTTTAAAGATTTATTTATTTATTTTATGTATATGAGTACACTGTAGGTGTCTTCAGACACACACAAAGAGGGCATTGGATCCCATTATAGAGGTTGTGAGCCACCATGTAGTTGCTGGGAATTGAACTCAGGACCTCTGGAAGAGCACTCAGTGCTCTTAACCACTGAGCCATCTCTCTAGCCCCAACTGTTGGGATTCTTCCTCAGTGAAGTAGCACAGAAATGAGAAAACACATGCATACTGATACAATATTACCTGACTCCACCAATAAATTGTTCTCATATTTGATAAAGAAATTCTGGTAAATACCACAATAGCTCTCCGATGCATTCAAACCAGCAGCTGACATGAAGCAGAAGCTGTACGGTTTACACTTACAAGACCACAGCTGTCTAGCTGATGGCACTCTCTCAGGAAGCAAAGAGAAGAATTTTCCCTAGGATCTCATTTTCTGTAATATTTCTATCTGGGATATTTCAGAGTTTTATCTTATTGCAAGCAAAAACAAATATTGTGTTTTGAATTAGGTGTGTTGGCATTCTAAGAAAGAGTGTTATTACTCAGAAAACAGGTGAAGAGGAGATATCTTTGATAAAGTACACTCATGATCTGTGCCAAAAAAAAAAACAAACCATAAAAACATTAGAGGTAGAATTTTTTCACAAAATAATTATTATAGAGGCTACTGCTACTGCACAGCCCACTCTAACATCAGCTGTTGATGGGATAATTAAATAAACAGACACTTGGGCTTCCACACTTTCTGTGGAAATTTATTTCTAAGCAGAATGAAATTCAGAAATACTAAACAGTCTCTGTGATTTGAAATGCTTCTCAAAATTCATTTCTCAGTTTCTGTTTCTGTTAATTCTAGGCCTCTCACCTAATCAGTGAGCAGGCCAAGCATTCTCACAGGAGTGCATGAGGATCCAGTGGGACGTGGCTGTGAGGAAATTACTGAGGTGGGGGAAGCAAGAAGCCAGTTACAGCAAAGCAGAACCTTCACTCTGTCCCCAGGACGGGATAAAACACAGAAGAAGGACCTTCACTCTGTCCCCAGGACGGGATCAAACACAGGAAGAAGGACCTTCACTCTGTCCCCAGAATGGGATCAAACACAGGAAGAAGGACCTTCACTCTGTCCCCGGACGGGATCCAACACAGGAAGAAGCACCTGAAGCAAATTCCAAAGAATAAACTGAAATCTTATATGCTTCCACTCCTGATGGACTATAAAGAGGTGGTCTCCATGGCTCTCAGTTCTCAACACTTCTATCAACCAACAGAAAAGTGATAAAACCAGCCCTCCATTTCCATTCTTCCTCACTGTCACAACAAACTACCAAGTGCCCAAAAACTTAAGACTTGAAAAAGAAGCCCACTGAATTACACTCCAGGTCTGTAAGATGTAAAATCGAGGGAGAAGGGGACTCCACAATGGTTTCCTATCAAAGGCTTACCCTTCTTACAAAGAAAGCACATGAAGAATGACTAGGGTTCCTTAAAAGCAAGATAGTGTACACACAGCTCACACTTACAAAGCGTGTCACTTCTGTCATGGATTGTGTGTGTTTCCTATGTGAATATTTCATCCCACACCTTGGATAATCCTTTATTTCATCCACATCTTGGAGTTCCACTCACATGAGGAACACGATCACAAATGAGCAAATGGTGGCTCTCAGCAGTCTGGCTCCTGACTCTGCAAGCTGACTTACTACTTTTATGAAATTATTTTAAAGCATCTCAATATTGATCAATAATAAAAACCAAGTACAAGCAGACACCACGACTGTGGTGGCTTGAATAGGAAGTGTCCCCACAGGGGACACTCTGTGCCCAGCTAATAGTGCTGTTTGGGAACATTTTTGGGGTAAACACAGTCTGGGGCAGGCTTTGAGAGTGTGTAATCTGGTCTTACTTCCTGCTTCCTATTTGGGGATGAGGATTTAACTCCTCAGCTTCCTGCCCCTAACATCATGCCTGTTGTTTGCTGCCATGCCTCCTCCCTGCCACAGACTCATCCCTCCGGCACCATAAGCCAATATAAATTCTTTCTTCCACAATTTGCTTTTGGCCATGTACTTGGTCAAAACACCAGGAAATAACTAGTAACAATGGCAGACCATTGACTCTTCTGTTAATAAATACCTACCCCCACCTTGACTGACTTTGTCAAACACACAAAGTAAGCACCTTGCACTGGATATTTTTAAACACTATATTTCTTCAGTGAACTGTAACACATGATTTTATTTTAGCAAGATAAGAATACAAAAGTATATTATAAAGAATCTTTTGCACATTGAGTGAAGTACAATAAGACAATCCTAAACTTGAAGACTATACCATGATGCCATTACCCTCTTCCCCAACTGGACCAAAGCACAGACGTGAGTTAAATTATATACACATCATCCCAAGATTTTCAAAAAAATAATCTTCTCTTCAAATAAGAATGTATACTGCACCAAAATGTGGAACTATTTTTATGTTGGATTTAGGGGAGTGGTGTTTGCCTGTTTTTGAAATAGAGTGTCTATATATAGAGCCAGTTGTCCTGAAACTCACTATGTAGACCATGCTGGCCTCAAATTCAAAGAGACCTTCCTGCATCTGTCTTCCAAGTGCTGGGCTAAATACATGTGCCATCACACACACAGATGAAATCATTTTTGTATTTTTATTAAAACTGAATGGACTTTATAACAACCAAGTTTAACCAGAACAATCTATTTAAAGAGGAATAATGTTTGCTTTACCCTGGAAAAATTTATATTTAATTACCTTACTAACCAACAAAACACATTTAATATACATTCCTTCTTGCCCTAGAAATCCATATAAAAACAATACAATTACTCACCCTGAACATGCTAGGTACAAAACCATCTTAATGTAAAAGGCTGGCAAAGGTAACTAAGTAAGTGGTTTCTTTCTTGTTTGAAAAAAATTTTTAGAAAGATCACTTCTAATGCAAATAATAGCCAATTAAGTTGCTTCATCTATAAAGTAAGAGAGTTGTGCTGGATGACAGCTCAGATAGCAATCACATACCATGACTGTATTTAAAGAGACATAATAAATCTGGAGAGGCAGCCAGATAAGAGTAAAAAGGGTTTTAGGTGGATTTTTTACAAGCCTCAAAGTTAAAAATGGCAGAATATAAAATCATAAACTCCAACTTTCTCAAAACCCAGTAAACTAAACAAAGAAATAAAGTCACCAACAAAAAAAAAAAATAATCACAAGTTATCTATCAAACTAGACAAACTTTTGAAAAGTACCATCAAGAAGCAGAATAAGCCGGGCGGTGGTGGCGCACACCTTTAATCCCAGCACTTGGGAGGCAGTGGCAGGCGGATTTCTGAGTTCGAGGCCAGCCTGGTCTACAGAGTGAGTTCCAGGACAGCCAGGGCTACACAGAGAAACCCTGTCTCAAAAACCAAAAAAAAGAAAGAAGAAGAAGAGGAGGAGGAGGAGGAAGAAACTAAAAACAAAATATTTGTATGACCAATCCAGTGCTGTCCTCATCATCTTTGTCTACACTGGCTATAAAAATAAATAAATTAACTAACTAATTAATTAATTAAAAAGCCACAACAATGAAAAGCTGGATGGACAAAATTCCCAATTCCTCAATCGATAGGGGACAATAATTATTGAAAAATAACATACAATTTCAAATATGAGTTAGGAAACAAGTACCCATGAATACTTTCTTTGGATCAGAGGAGAAAACCTGTATAACTCAAACAACCCAGAGAAGGGTAAAAGAAGATGAGGACTGGAGGAGCCCCTCCCTTACAAGGGAAGGTGGTCAATGAGTCCTCCTCAGTCTGTGTGGGTGAGAAGAGCTGCCAGAACGCTCTCACATGTTGACAGAGGTGCTTAGGTAGAAGCGATAATGAATTCAAGTTCATATTGGTTCAGAAATGTACAAATAGGTACACATACACATGTCCTTGATCTGCCATTGGGTATCTAAAGGAAAAGGAGATCCACTACCTGGTACATCTAGCCCACAGTACTTAGTTTCCATTGAAAGGAAACACCTCCTCTTGGGAAAAGAGCTGATTAAGTACTTGGGTGGGAAATACACAAAAGATGAGGATGGAATATCTCACAGAGCCAGAAGATGGTGTGGCAAAGACACACAGGAAGCCATTGAAAGACCTCCCAGAGGCCAAGGCTAGAATATGCAAAGCAAAGCACTATGCCATTAATGGATAATAACCGAGTATAAAATCAATAGGGATCGGCAGGCACAATACTTGAGAAAGGTAGCAGCTACCATGGGATACAGAAGTGAGGAGAAGAAGCATAGCACATGGTCGGAAATGTGACTCCAAGTCCTCACTTGATGACATCCCAGATGGGTGGCCTGCACCAGGACACAGAACTTAGGAGCCACAGTGGTGGCGGCTATCTGAGAGGAAAATGTACACTCTGTGTACCTACCATGAAGAATAAAGACAAAGGCAAACACAGTCAGGACTGTGTCACATGATAGAAAAGCCTAAATGGTACTGATACCTCTAATCTTTAGGATTCTTGAAAGAGCTAGGAAAAATAACCATTTCAGCAATTCTAAAGTCAGTAGATCTAAAAAGATGTTAAATATATAAAAATAAAGACACTGATCAGGAGTGATTGCTCATCTGTTAGGAGCACTTGCTGCTCTTGCAGAAGACCCAGGTTCAATTCCCAGTACCCACAAGGCAGCTTATAACCACCAGTAACTTCAATACAAGGGGATCCAACACCCTCTTCTGGCCTGCATGGGCACCAGGCACACATGTGGTATGCGTACAAACATTCAGGAAAAATACCCCTATACACAAATATAAAGTAAAAAAGTAAAACTTGTAAAAATAGGACCTCTTTTAAATCTCTTGTTAACTGTATGTTGCTTAGGCTCCACACGTGTGACACGATATAGATGCACCTACATATGTGCATGACCATACTTGTACTTATGTAGTGAGAATTTTGTTTCCTTAAAAACCCAATTATGTTATGCGAATATAGTTTTGTTTTAATTCCATGTGTGGGATATGAGGCTGCTTCAGATTGTCCACAGTCATTATGATTGTCTCATGATCTAGGAGGCAGCATGATTTTTGCCAGCTGCAGATAGCTTACATTTGGAATTCTGGAGACTCTTGAGAGATTATAAATACGAGAGCTCCAAGAGTGTCTGTAGCAGCTGCTGTTCTCCCTGCTGCTGCTGGTTCCTGCTGTTGTGTATGCTGCTTTTGCTAGATTTCTGGATTGCTGGTTGCTGAAGATATCCTGACAACCAAGACTGGATGTTCCCATAGGCACTCAATGCCCCTAATGAGCAGGATACAGTCTAAAGAGGTTTATGCCATACCCTTGTCCCTCTCCTATCTAGTAGTGGGGGATTGGAAGGTGAAGAAGGGTGGTACATAATAGAACCCAATAAAGGAGCCAAATAAATGGAGGGAGGGAGAGGGAGGGAGGGAGGGAGGGAGGGAAGGAGGGAGGGAGGGAGGGAGGGGGAGAGAGAGAGAGAGAGAGAGAGAGAGAGAGAGAGAGAGAGAGAGAGAGAGAGAGGAAGAGGATAAAATGTAATAATACACCTTTGGGAATAAAGAGCTCTCATAGATTCTCAACCAGCTGGGAACCTATGCAGCTCAAATAGATTATAATAAGACACATAAACACCCCAATTGGGGGAGGGGGCATAATCAAAGCATTACAGATTTGTCCAAAAGAAGGAAGACATTAATCTTATTTGATAAATGATAAACCAAATCTGTATTCACTTCACATTGTTCCAAGTCACTGAAGGAACACATCTGAAAGCAAGCCTACTCAGCAATAGGGGTTTCTCATTCTATTACCTTTTTTAGAATGTATTCATCACATATAGTGTGTGGAAGCACTTGGTGTGTGTGTGTGGGGGGGGTAAGGACAGACAGACAGACAGACAGACAGACAGACAGACAGACGTGGATTACCCTATAGCTAGTTACAACATATTTTAACACACAGGGTTATGAGTTATCATTTTTGAAGTGAGAACACTTTTTACATCCCTTCTTTAAGAACCTAATAGATTGCTATACTCATAGATCTGCAGACTTCTCCAGCCTCATCAGCGAAGTCTCTTCTTGGAATAGATGGCAGTTAACACAGGGATCCCAATTAGTCAACACAATGAGAATAACACACTGTAGAGTGCCCAGCCTGAAACAGGATGCAGGGATCACAACCCTCTACCCCAAGACTCAGTGATCTTCTTGGAAGAAGGAGCAGAAAGATTGTAAGAGTCAGAGGGGAAGAGGGATGATTTCAAGGAAACAGTGCTTTCTGGACACGACAGGGCAGCTGCTCACACAAGCCCACATTTGTGACAGCATGCTCAAACCTACACCAGTTCAAGCCAGACAAAATCCCAGCAGGGAGAGGGGAGGTAGGCACAAATTCCCACGGCTAGTTGAGGAGCCACTGGCAAATGATAGCTACTGGGAAAGGGAGAGTCAGTTTTCTTCATGGTATAGGTCGACCCTGGGTAGGTCAACCACACTCCAAGGAAGATCACTCCCAAGAGTACTCAGGCAACCTAAACTGGAACTGATGAGCTCTAAACAGAAAGAAAAGTCAAAGGTGGGTGGGCAGAAAGGTGAGAGTGGGAAACAGTGGATCTGGGAAGAGTTGGAGGTAGGCGAATTCAATCAAAATATTTTGTGAAGCGCTCAAGAATAAAAATATATGCAGCAATCAGGAGGCAGAGGCAGATAGATCTCTGTGAGATCTTGCTGACACAGTTCAAGGCAGGCCACCCAAGGCTATACAATTAAACCTGTCTCAGATGATGATGACGACGACGATCAGCTAACACCATTGTCACCATCTATTCAAAGGAAATCTGTATCCTCCAAAGATTTTCATGAATAAAGAAAATGTGCAACCCATCCTAAAGCTGCCTTTGCAATATATATATGAGGATATCTCTGAATTTACACTACGTCCTAGCAGTGCAGACACCATAAGGACAGCTCACAGAACAGAAACGTATTTGCCACTGACTCTGAGTTACAAAGAGAATTTCAATTGAAGTATATGGTTAAAATAACTATAGCAATATCTTTCCTCTTCAGAAACTGATAAAACTAAAACAAGGCACTAAGTTCAGAACTGCATATGAATCATATTCCTTGACAACTCAATTCTTAAGAAAGCAATCAAAAATTTGATCAAAATGTTATTGATTTCAACATTGAGCCTTCTCTACTCTCAAAAGCAGATTAAGCTACATGGAAAGTTTCTGTACTATTTTTCCTTATACTGAGGCATCACTTACAACTCTACCTTTCGCGACTTCTCCGTACACTGTCTTGGTGAAATCACTGCTCACCTCGACACTAACAAGTTACAGGACCACAGTCTGTAAGGAGGTCAAGAGCTCTGCCCTTATGTGAATTCAGGGGGAGTCTCCCGGCACAACACTAGACATTAAAGGGCTGGTACAGCATTATCTTCTCAAACAGCTGCTTTGTAGGGAAAGGCATTCCTAATGTGAGACCCAGGTGGATTTTTCTCTGTAATTTGGTTTAACAAAACAAATACTTTGCTATCATTTAAAACATACCTATTTTTCAAGTAATATCTATAAGGATGAGAGTGAGTAATGGCAAAATATCTATAATTACTTTAAAATCTTTCAAAGAGGGCTAAAGAGATAGTTCAACAGATAAAGTACTTTCTGGGCAAGCAGACCTGAATATTTTGAATCCCCAGAAACAAAGCCGCATGGAGTAGTCCACTCCTGTAGTCCCACTGGACCTATGGCAGGGAGAAGTATAGACAGAATCCCTGCACACTCAGGGGCCAGCTAGCCTGTCAGAGATAAGGACTGACACCACACAGACAACTATAGCATACATAAGCGCACACTCACACACATGTACATCATACACGTACATGCAAATCCTTCAGTAAAAATATAAATGACAAAGAGCAAGGGCTGGTAGAAGAGGCCTGTAATCCCACCTTCCAGAGGAGATGGACAGAGTTTGGGACCATCCTGTAGTAAAATCAGAACAATAGCTAAAAGAAGGAAGTGGGTCTTAAATACTGAATCTCCTGAGGTGGGGGGTGGAGCACTTCCAAACTAGTTCCTCCTCTCGTGAGAGACTAAACATTTTCATAATAAACTATCAGCTCTGAAAGATGAAAGAATACAAATATAATTAGAAATTTTATGTATGATAATAGTGGCATTTCACATTAGAGTTGAAAAGACAGATTACTTAATAAATGGTATCAGGAAAAACGATTAGTCATCTGGGAAAATGAGAGCAGGTCCATCCATCACCTGTAAATCAGACACAATTCCACATAACTGATTTAAATGTAAGAAAATGAGAGCATTAGCGTAATAGCAGGAACAAAACCAGGGTGACTGCTGTCTAGAATTTAAAAAAAAAAGTGATAAAAAAAATGAACTGTGTAAAAAAACAGTAAGTGTCTTTACAACAAAAGCAACCAGGAGTCTTGTGGCCAGCTAATGTCCCTGAGAGAATACCTACAAAATAGTAACCACCATCCAATAAAACAATAACAAAAGGCTATGAATAGGCCATAGAAAAGGAAGTAAAATGATTATAAGAAATACAAATCAAAAGACACTAAGATACTATTTTTCATTCATCAGATTAGTAAAGACCAAAAAGGCTCATAATGTGCTATGATAGCCAGACTCTGGGGAAACTAACAAACTCACATATTGTTGATGGGAACATAAATTAATACACTCTCTACAGAAGGCAACACAGCTATAGAAAAATTATAAATTTATACACATTTAACCCATATTACCTACAGATATTTACTCCAAAGATCAGTTACCTGTTTGCAAAATGACACACACACATTACACCTACATACAAAGACATAGGAATCACTGCAGAACCACTGACAGCAGCAACAGATAAGAAATAGAAGTCTAGAAAGGACTGGGGCTGGAGAGATGGCTCAGTGGTTAAAAGCACTGACTGCTCTTCCAAAGGCCATGAGTTCAATTCCCAGCAAACACATGGTGGCTCACAACCATCTGTAATTGGAACCAACGCCCTCTTCTTGTGTGTCAGTGACTCTGTGCTGATATACATAAAATTAATAAATAGGTCTTTTTAAAAAAGGAAGAAAGAGCCGGGCGGTGGTGGCGCACGCCTTTAATCCCAGCACTTGGGAGGCAGAGGCAGGAGGATTTCTGAGTTCGAGGCCAGCCCGGTCTACAAAGTGAGTTCCAGGACAGCCAGGGCTACACAGAGAAACCCTGTCTCGAAAAAACCAAAAAACCAAAAAAGGAAGAAAGAAAGAAAAGATTGGTTAAGACATCACTGATACAATGGAATACAGCACACTTAGAACAAATCTGAGTCGAGTGTGCTGGGTATTGAAACCCAGAGCCTGGTACATGCTAGGCAAGCAAGGGCATCTACCATGATGCTCTCCAGTTCATTCACTCTCTTGCCAAACATTCTTTCTAATTCTTTGAATTTATACTCTATAAATTAAATATGTTTCCATTGCCAGTATTAGACTGATGCAAAAGTGTAGAATTTAAAACATCAGAGTCTTGGGCTGGACAAATGGCTCAGCAGTTAAGAGCACTGACTGCTCTTCCAGAGGTCCTGAGTTCAAATCCCAGCAACCACACGGTGGCTCACAGCCATCTGTAGTGGGATCCGATGCCCTCTTCTGGTGTGTCTGAAGACAGTAACAGTGTATTCATATAAACAAACAAACAAACATCAGAGTCTTTGTTATATACATTATTAATTTTAGTCTGAAACATGCAACATGTGTTGGTCTTAGGTTACAAGGGAAACCTTCTGCATCCAGGAGACCCCAGTAACACAGTTAGCTCCTGAACTGCTTTGCCTATGATTTTTCTCTGATTAAAGTAAAATGATTGACAGTTCTGATTAGACGAAAATCACTGTGGAGTGGGCAAGAGGGAGCTAAAAAAGACCTTTCTCGAACAAGAAAGCAGGCTAGGAAAGCAAAACGAGTAAGAGAAGGACAGCAATGGCAGAGCAAGCATAGAAGACTTTCAGAAGCATAAGAACAAGACTAGAAGTCACTAATGGCAACACACAGTAAGCCTAGCATACAGACAATACTGTGGGGTTGGAGAGACAGTTCAGTGGCTATGAGCACGTACTACTGTAATAGATGGCCTGAGTTCCAGTTTCAGCACCGACCTCTGGCAGGTCACAAACACCTGTAACTCCAGCTTCAGGGCCTCCACAGGCACTTTTACACACACACACACACACACACGAAAGGGGTAAAGTCAGGCAGGCATCAAACTTTTCCTAACCGCTCCCTCTAGTCAAATCTGTCTGTGGGAGAGAGGTCCACAAAGGTTGGAAGAGGACATCAGATCCCTTGGAGATGGAGTGACAGGTAGTTGCAAGCTGCACAGCCTGGGTTCTGAAATCGAGTCCAGTCATCTGTAAAAGCAGTAAGCACTGTTCTTTGCTGAGCCATCTTTTCAGCCCCAAACCTCTCAGATGAAAGGAGTTCACAAAACAACAAAAACCCCAAAGTTCTGACAGAAAATTAATGTAAAACTTCATACCTAGCCCAGCAGGTATGACACATTCCCAGGTAAATTAATGTAAAACTTCATACCTAACCCAGCAGGTATGACACATTCCCAGGTATTCAAGAGGACAAAATTTACAGCCATGGACCTTTCTGAAAGAATCATTCAAACACTAGGTTCTAGAGTACACAAAGTTGGGATTTTTGCTATTTCCTCCTCCATCTAGCCAAGAGTTAGTTCTGCAACAGGAGAGGGGGAGTAGAGGAAGAAAGGGAATAAAGAAAAAGCCAGGTCTGAGAGGGGCTGGTGTCCTGTCATAAGTTTGGGCCTGAATGGAGGGAGAGAAAGAAGCTGAATGAAAACACATCCAAACATAATTTCAAAGTCGATATTTTTTTAAGTGCCCCAAGAGGCTAGATGGAGATAGCAGAAGGTCATGACACCCCACTGGCCTCCAGCACATCCAACAGAGGTCTATAATTAAAGAAACAATGTCACTCACAGGCTAGAAACTCTGCTACAAACTCATACAATAAAGCACAAAACTTTATTTCCCCAACCCAGAGGAAAGGATGGAGTCACAGGTTTAAAATCAATTATTTATTTATTTATTTTTATGTACATTGGTGTTTTACCCGAATTGTATGTCTACGTAAGGGTATAGGATCCCCTGGAACATGAGTCACAGATAGTTGTGAGCTGCCATATGGGTGGTGGGACTTGAACCCAGGTCCTCTGAAAGAGTAACCAGTGCTCTTATCCACTGGGCCATTCCACCAGTCCCTACACATTCAATTTTTAATGTCTGGGTTTTTTCTAAAAGCATTTTTGTTTTGAAATAGGATTTCACTCAGTGGTCCAGGCTAGCCTAGAATTCACAATGCAGCCTAGGCTGGCCTCAAACTCCTATCAATTATCCTGCTTCAGACTCTTGGATTACAGGCAAGTGTCACCACTCCTATCAGTATTCATTTTTAACATAATATCGTAAGCCATATAGGAACATTATCTGTGACTTTAATTAATTAGCCTATACTAGTTTTACAGATTAACAGATTTTATTATGACACAATGTGCATGTCTGGTGCCTGAAGAGGACACGGATCCTCTGGAGCTGGAGTTATGGACAACTATGAACAGCTGTGTGGTGCAGGGAACCAAAGCCAGGTCCTCTGGAGAGATGACCAGTTCTGTTAACTGCTGAACCGCTCTCTCTCTCGAGACCCCATGATGACTTTTTCATGCAGACACTTCACTCTTTGATCCTTCCTTATCCTCCCTGAACCTGGAGAGTCCACTCCTTCTTCCCACTAGTATCCCTTCTAATCCACATGTGTCCTTCAATCTAGGTTCTGCACATGAGAGAAAACATACAAAAATTTATCTGAGTCTGAATTATTTAATTTAATATGATGATCCCAAATTCCACCCATTTTCCTGGAAATGATGTCTGACACTCATAGTGTTTATTAAATCTACACACATACACAAAAGAAAAGACACCTTTGAGACATCATTCTTGTAAAAGTTTGGCCTAGATGCAAAAAGTCTTTTGCCAGCTCTCAATGACAGATGTGACCAGAACACTAGTGGTTTGATAGCACTAGATAAAAAGTATATTATGCAAACCTTTTTAATAACTTAATTATGATACTTACTCTTACAATGTGCTGCTCTTGCTGAGAGTAGATGAAGACTAGACAAGCATTCTCATGTTTTTTCCTGATCTGGTTTCCCAAGGAAGCCCCACCTCCAATTGTTTGACTAGACCAGTTGTAAAGTACTTGACTGCAGGCAACCTCAGACATACTCTCATCTAGCCCACGCTCACAAACAAAAGGATAATTGGCTTCTTCTCTACCGGTATCAGCCATAGTTTTAACAGATGGTGCCATTAACTGAGGAAGGTTTGGTACTGAATAAAACTAATGACAAACCATATGTCAGCAACAAAATAGTGCTCTTGACAAGGATACAATGCAATTAATTTTATTTATGTGTCTGGTTTTTTGATGGGGACACAACAATATAGTTACATAAGCCCAAAGTATCACAGAACTAGAACAAACCCAGGAATGACTGAAAAGCAGAGACAGATACTCAGCTCCTTTCCAGCTTGGAAAGGTACAAAGCACACATACTAACGTCACACTTACAGCCCAGAGGGGCCCTATCTCCATTAGTTCATGAACTGTCTCCACCTTGACTACAAGCCTCAGACACTACTTAAAGTAATGATATAGCTGGTAAGACAGACGCTCAATTTCTTTCTTCAGTAAACTTCTGTCTGTCCAAATGATGGTATTTTACCAACTATGCACAAATTAATTCTTTGAGAAACAACAAAATATACTCAGATTTAAAGTACCCTCATTTATTTCTTTATTAAACACTATTTCAGAAGTTGGGGCATGGTGGTACATGTCTATAATTCCATCAATAAGAGGCAGAAATTAGAGTCATGGGTTAACTCCATAGTAAAACTCTCTCAAAGCAAAAGCTATCTCAGCAAACCATTGAAAAAATAAGCTAATAATCTAATGTCAAGCAGACATTAGATATATCCAACATAACCTTATTGTAACAAAACTGGCCAAAGAAAATGTGCAAAAGAAAATACACAGCATTATCTGTAGTCAGCTTTATCATAAGAATCTCACCTCCATAGGGCTATACTTCAGGCCAGATGGTGTTCTCTGATGTTAACAATGTAACTCCCAGCGCCACTCTGTGACATAAAAATCTACTGTAATCTACTCATCATTTAGCAAGACAGCATAGTTAACTGATAAAATACGCGTTTAAAAGAATGAAACAATCTTAGTTAGAAATGTGTGTCCATGTCAACAAAGTATGTGCAGGCATTTCAACAAAATCCCTTCAGGCAGAACAACAGGAAATGGGTAGCCTAGTCTAGACAACACAAACAGCCTACAATCCCCTCTAACCTCTAAGAGCTGACTTAACAGCTTTCACTTCATCTTCTGCTGTCATTCAAGGACAAGAATCTTTATCCATGACTTCCAGGAAAGGCAACCATGTGTATGAGGACACAGTGACTGTGCCCAGGAGTCAAAGTCCCAGGGTAATGCCTGCCCGCTACCCAAAGTCAATGAACAGTCTCAGAGTCTCCATTTTTGAAATGAGATACACCATACAACTAGCAGGACTTGTCAGAAGGACAAGATGAGATGATGCATGTGAAAAAGACATCCTAATAAATACCTCCCAAATTCCTAAGGCTCACAGGGAACCAGGACAGCCATCAAAACCTCATTGTCAGGCATGGAGTTATGCAGTTTTTACCTTGAATTGAACTAGACTTCATGATGCATCTCTTAATGTTCGTTTTCTTTCCCATTTCCCCTCTCAGCAGCATCTGAGAACCAACATGTTCAGCCTGATAAATTTTCCAACAAGCACTGAGATCTCCAATCAATACATAACAAACACAGAAATACATCCTTAAGACAGGACCTGAGGAACGAGGGGCTTCAAACACAGCTTTGGAGTCTGCATTTCTCTCAGCCTGTATTTATTTACAAATGATTCTCTGGAGCTCAGAGTCTAGTCCCAGACTTCCCTCTGAACTTGAAATTCTCCATACTCAGCTCCTCTAGTTCCACAAACCTGCACGTGGGTCGATCTCACCTGTTTTTCCCTTCCTTGTGTTCTACTATTTATAAGGGAAATCTACAGAGACAAATCTTCCATAATTAAGAAATGGTTCTAAATAATGAAAAACAGGTTCTCATTATGCAAGAATGTTTCAACTTCCTAAGTAAATATGTTTTCTATGTTTGATCTTAGCCTATTAAGGGTTGCCTAAATATGTGATCTCAGATGTTACATTAAAATAACAGCATTAAAAAAAAACAAAACAAAGAAACAGGCAAAACATAAGAGTGGTTTTCAAGACCCTGAAGCTGACAGAGTGAAGGACGGTGAAATGGAAGACAATGATGAATGAGTCCATGATGCCCAAGCTTGACTTCTTTCCAGACTGAGCTGCAGTGAGGATACTAAAAAGAAAAGGTTAGTAGACCAAAGGTTTGTGGGACAAGCTTGAGGTCCAGAGTTTGGGTCTCCAGACCCACATAAAAGCTGATCTACCATGAACCCAAAGCATGGGAAACAGAAACGGGATGCCGACGGTACGCTGACTATACTAGCTACATTGGCAAGTTTATGACTCAGTGAGACCTCCTGCCTCAGTAAATAAAGAACAATTAAGGACAACATCTAACATCAACCCCTGGACTTTACAGCTAAGACATACACCAATATAGAGAAAATGGAGGTGATAGCACAGAGCTCACATGGGGCACCTGCTCTTTCAGCCACATAGGAAACTTGATGAATCATCCCCCACTGGGTAGTACATAGAAGGACCTTACCTCAGTTCAAGGGAATAATCAGTCCTGACTAAGCAAAACTCCTATGCAAGAGAACCAAATGTTTCTAAATAACTACAGCCCAGAACAAAACTCAAGAATATGTATAAAAGGTACATTCAAGAAAAAAAGTTACATTGATTTGAATCTAACATGCATGACAGAATAAGGGAAATATTACCTCAAAAAAAGAAGGAAATTCAGTACACAGATACATTATTATGTTGCAAACGTAATAATTCAGACACTAACACTAGTTTATTATTATAAATGTGTGTTAAATACATTTAAATTTTAAGTACAGACTTATAATATATTCAAGCGTGTGGGAGCCAATCCCAGTTGAGGCTCTAGAGTTGTTGTGGCTCTTTGGCTGGCAGAGAGAACTCTATTCTTGAAAGGCATGAGCTGTTCCTTTCTTGACTGATCAAATTTTCTGTTAACCTTTAAGATTGGGGATGGAAGGGCTAAGAAATGCGCTGAGGATTCCATGCCTAGGTGTCACCTCCCTGGCACCACTGTAGAACAGAAACTCAATTCTCCCTTGGTCAGCAATCAGGATCATTCATTCTTGTAAGGCTTCCGCTGTTGTTGCAGTTCATTGCTGATTCACTGAGGCGAGAACCCAATCAGCCAGGGAGCAACCTCATCTTCTGATCCCATGGGACCTACCACTCTCTCCATGGAGACAAGTCTCCCTTTTAGCACCACGCCCTCCCGGACAGCAGAGGTCAGTGCTGACATGGCGGAAAGTGGAAGCTGTGACAAACAGGTTTGACACTCAGACTTTCATCAGTGTGAAAAGTACCAGACATAAACAAATTAAGGAAAGGAAAGGTTATTTGTACTCATAGCCTTGGAGCTTTCAGGCCGTGGTCCCTTGGCCCCATGTTTCTGTGCCTGCAGTGAGGCAGCATATCACAATGGTAAGAGGGCATGGGAGGTTATGCACTCTCATACTGGCCAGGAAACAGAAAAATACAGAGGCAGAGAACAGGGTGCACAAGATACAGCCCTGAAAATATGTCCCCAGTGATCTACTTCCTCAGGTAGGTTCCACCTCCTACTTTCCAGAAACTCCCAAATTAATGCTGCAAGGTAGGGATCAAGTCTTCAGTACAAGAGCCATGAGGTAAGGGCATATACAAATCATAATGTGGATCACCAGGTAAAACAGAAGGCAACTCCCAATTTTTACCCCCTGGTTTTCAAGGCCATGAGTATGATTACTAGAGATAACACATGCAATGGTCTTTGATTCCCAGTGCACACTAAATCCGAGGAAGAAGCAAGAACATCTTTCATGGTACTTCCTCCCAACTAGCAGTGTGCGATGGCCAGAAGGACTACAAGACAGAGTGCCCTAAGAGTGGATAAAGATTTCTGAATCCCGGGATAATGGTGCTGACAGAAGTATTCTAGGTAGAGAAGGAAAAGCCATAAGCAGAATAGATGACTATTCCAGTAACGATCAATCTTTCCTTCCCCATGATGGAAAAGGTCCAATATAATTTAACCACCAACAGATGGCTAGCTGCTTCCCTCAGAGAATGGTGTCACACCAGGGACTCAATGATGGGACTCTACAGTTGGCAGAGTAAGCATTCAGCAGTAACATCAGCCAGGTCGGCCTTATTACAACACTAACAATAGTCCTTATTGTTGAAGCCATGAATAGCTTTTCCCACTGCCAACGCGGCCATTTATTCGTGGGTCCGTTGCTCAAGCCCTAAGATGGAGAGGAAGACGACTGACATGGACACAGCAAACTGCAGTCCTTCTCCTTCCTCACGCCTGTCCTTCACATTCACTTGTCACCAATCTTCAGATCATACAGAAAACGCATTAGTAAATGTCCACTCGCCACTGTAGACTTTGATCTGTCCAATCTTCTCTCTATAAATAATAGGTGACCACTTATACTGCTACAAGTTCAGCCAGCTGGGGATATTTTTTCACACTGTTCTTCATGGTCAGTCTTGTGAGAACTTTAGTGCTGTGGTGTCTAATTCTGAGTATACGAGAAAATCATTCACTCATTTGTAAACCAACTCAAGCTTCTCTGTTCTTCAGTCAACTGTCATGGCAGCAACTTGGGAAGCCATCACCATGAGCAGAAGGACAGCAGAATGAAATAGGACAGCAGCTGGCACCACAGGGTGCCACTCACTCTTTAGAGTGAGGCACAGGGTGACTCACTCTTTAGAACTGACGTCCAGGCTTGGTCTCCTGTGGACCTTTTCCCGCTGATAACAGACTGCTACTATGCATAGCTAAATGGGTCAGAAATGGGATGAGGAACTGTCAGAGGGCGACAGGGACAGGGATAATAAGTGGACTGCAAAAACTAAAAGAAATTTTAAAAATCAGTAATTAAAAAAACAGTTTTGTCAAGCTAAACTCTAGGAGTCACTGATTAGTAGCTAAGGGGCTTTGGTTCCATGTGACCTTCTGTGCTGATGGACCCGAGCAGGCAGTAGGAGACATGGTAGGAGTTCAAGCACACTCCCACACTAGGCAGGGAAGTATTTCAGCAAATTAGTTCAGCCCCTTTTAAGACTCACATTTGTATCTATAAAAGAGTATCATAATGCTATCTAACCCACAGATCACGTTGGAAGATTACATGCAGGTACATGAAAAACCCTGCAGTTCTCCTTCTAAGGCAAGTCCTCGATGTTCTATTAGCTACTATCACTAATGCCTGTCAGCAGCCCTGGTCTTAAGCAGCATTATGAAATCAACTTTTCCACTAGGTATTCCTACTGCTTTTTTAATCATGTTTAACCATCTGGCAACCCAATAACAATTATGTATAAGTAATAAACATGCAAAGAATAATATGGTGAGAGGCACTGGTTAAATAAATAGGACCTGGCTTTCAGGCTGCCAGTAACTCATTCACGGGCTTGGCACAAGCCTCCCATATATTTGAGCCTCCATTTGCTGAGCTGTAAAACAAGTCTGAGTTAAGTGCTATCGAGACTTCTTTCCTCCATTACTATGTACAATGCAATAACTATATCGTAGACTTAAGTTTTAAGCCAATTCATATGTGGTCCTCCCAGATTTCTGTTTATGTCATCCTTATCTAAACCAAACACCAGCCCACTTCCAAAGCATATCGGAGGAGGTGGAACCCTCCACCAAGCATTAATATCAAACAGTTCCTAGAAGGTCCTTGAAATCACCACCCAACCATCTCCCTTGCAAGGCTTTGGTTATAAATAAATAAATAAATAAATAAATAAAGGGCTGGAGAGGTGGCTCAGCAGATAAGAACACTGAATCCTCTTCCTGAGGACCTGGGTTCAGTTCTCATTGCCTGCATGTTGGCTAAAAATCATCTATAACTGTAGTTTCAGAGGACCAAAAAACCTCTGTAAACATGTGTTACACAGACATACATGAAGGCAAAATACCCATAACATAAAAATAAAAACTCAAAATGATAGGTAGTTCAGTGGGTTAAGGTACTTGCTGGGAAACCCGAGTTTAAAATCAAAGATCTAAATGGGAGGAGAAAAGAGGCTCCCAGGACTGTTTTCTAACTCTTATGTACATGAGCACACGTGCAAGGATCCACAGATTCACACACACACACACAGAATAAATCAATAATAAGCAAATGCAATTCAAAATTAAATTTTAAGCACATTTTTAAAACAAAACAAAAACAAACAGACAGACAAACAAACAACACAACAGGGTCTCACTATCTAGCTCTGACTGGTCTGGAACTCACTACGTAAACCAGACTGTCCTCAAACTCACAGGAGCTATCTGCCTCTGTTTACCAAGTGCTGTGATTAAAAGAATACGCAAACACACCTAGCACTTAAGCACTAGTTTTGAAATAAAAATGTCCCTCTCAAACTCAAACTAATTTACCTACAAGAAAAAAAAAACCAAGCATCCTTACCATCTTTACCAGATGGACCACACACAGTGCTACTCACAACTGATCAATAGCATTGGATTAACCCACATTAACTCAAAATTAAACAAGCTGACACCATTTGCATTTAATTATGTGTCTCTGCTCCTTCTCGTAGGTACTGAGGCTTTTATGATCATTTGCCCGGCATTCATCAATAACACCAATTTTCTCAGTAATCTGACCTAAGCACAGGCTGCAGGGAAAGCGAGACAGGAAGAACTCAGCAATGGCATAGAAAGGAAACTGCTAGTCCCCCTGGGGACTTGTGATCAATCTAGCTAAAACAGGAGTGTTGTCATTCAGTACACAGAACATGAGAATGAAGACATGTTCAGTTTTTATACAGGTGTGACTCACTCATGTTATGTAATATACATCCTAATCTAATAGCATACAGAAAATGACTTTTATAAATCTAATACAAACTTAAATATATTAATGGTGTTCTCTAGCAAGAAATAAAAAATGAATACTGTTTCAGAATAAAAAAATAAATGTAAGTTGGAAGGAGGACATGCTTCAGGGAATATGGAAGAAGTGACTGGGATGATAAGGTCATCCTTCAAAACACATATATGAAGCTCTCCAGAATAAAGAATTTATAGTTTAAAAAGGATATTATTAAAGAATAATTTATTTCATATATTATTGATATGTGTAGATTAGGTAGGTAGGTAGATAGATACATACATACATACATACATACATACATATATACGATACATAGATTATGGATGAAAGATAGGTAAATAGATGGATTATGGATGACAGATAGAGATGGTAGAGATATGCATGTGTGCATTCTGTTTCTGACAATCAGATTTACTTGCAATAATCAAAACATTATATATGAAAGTAATATAAAATCTTAGGTATTAATTACCATCATACTTGAAAACATTATTATTCCAAAAGACAAAGATAGAGACCTTTACACACACAAATGAAATAGATTTTAGATACTAAGGGTCACCACTGCCAAAAAAAAATAAGTATTTCACTTAGGGTCCCATGAACAATGGTGATATCGATGACACTCGTAGAATCAAACTATTTAACTGCAGAGGCTTCCTCAGCTGCCTGAAATGCTTACTAGCATTTACAGTAGGTTCAACAACAGATGGAGAAAGGTAAAGTACAAGATGTGAGCTCTCTATGCCTTTGCAAATCAAAGGCCACCGTTGCTCTAAGAACCAATCAGCCTTGGTCAATAACCAGAAGCCCCATCTGAAAAGGTAGATTTGTATCAGTTGCCTGCCCCAGGAGACACACGAATGAATACGCTGACATGATTTTTAGTATAAAAAAAAAAAGAAAAGAAAAAGAAACACCACTACAAAAAGGACCAGGCTGGGGAGGGAAGTCATTGATCATGCCAAACATAAAGCCTCCGGTAAAGTAAGAGTCAGCATTAAGTGCATTAAAATCAGTACATGATTTTTCATAATTACAAAGCAAATCACAAGCCTTCTAAAATGAGCCAAGGACCGTGATGAGACCCATGTACTGAGCATGTCATAGCACTGCTGTTACAATGTCAAACTGCTGCTCCCTTTTCTAGTAAGGAAAGGTAAGCTGTCAGACATCTTTCTGATATCCTGACAGGATACCACAGCTAATTTCTGGAAAAGATGATCAGTAAAGCAAATGTGTTAGATTAGCCTTTTATGTGGCAGTCAATCACAGCTGCACATGCTACAGAAGGAGTTAACATTTTGTTCACTATACCTTAAGCTATCAAGAGGACCAATTTTATGCAAATCTTCATCAACTGTAAATGGGGCTGGGTTAATAATCATGGGTCTAAATTCCACATGCAAATTAGATTTAAACACCTAAGACAGTTCTCCTAAGAACACTGCCTGTCACAGAACGTTTTTATTTGGTACATAATGTAATCTTTCATATCTATAGGATTTGAAGTCTTAACAACACACCAAGCTAAAATGAGCCAAGTCAGATGCAAATTTTAACAAAACCCTTTGAGAAACAGAAATAAATAATACAGGTGGCAGTGTTTGTGTAAAGCACCCAGTGTTTGCATGAGTAAGTTTGCATAGGATGGATCAAACAGAAACAGATACAGAAAGGGCAATCTGTCTTCTCCAGGAACTCATGGTTCTCAAGATGAAGCTAACAATATATCTGAGCTGAGATCCACTGGGAGTGGCTGACAGGGGGAGAAATATAAGCACATGAATGCATGTCCAAGCAGAAGATTACTAGAGTCTGAGCTAAGTAATGTTAGTTTTATTATCAAGTACCTATTGTCTTTAGAATTGTGCTTTTAAAAGTGGAATAAACGGTAGAAAATCTGAAATATGTCTACATTAGGCAGCATTTGTATAAATGGAGGAATATCTTTAGATGTAAGAGGACATGGAAGCTAAGCAAACATGAGATTTAGACAGAAATAACACCTTTGCATATAAATCTTTCACATTTGAGTATTTTAACTCATGATGATACCAACTCCCTCAAATACTAAATCAATAAAACTGTAAATGAAATGATAAAATGATATGGCCAAACAGCTCAGTAGCAGAAAGGACTCGCATTAACCACAGGAACTAAAGGGGGAACCTCATCATTCTCACTGATTACAATTAAATTTGGCACATCAAAAGGCATTAAAGATCTTATGTAATTATAACTTTAAAATAAAAACCTCCATTAGTGCTTTTGTTATACACAAAGCCTCCAGAGAACAAAAGCAGAACTCCCTAAATCTGTGAAAAATAACTGTTCCCTTCATTTTCCGAAGCAGAAGTCTTAAAGCAGAGAGCAAATGTATTGTAATTACCTTCATTCTCAGTGCTAACAAAAAAAGCTAATTAATTATTAAAGTTGATAAAATTAACTATTTGAAATGTTCCATTTGATTCTAGTTTTATTAGGTTTATATGTATATTTTAATAAGCATAACAGACATTTCTCAGAATGCCACCACTTATAAATTTTAAATGTGTCTATGCTAATGACAGGGGTCACATAATTAATGAATGATTTTAGTTCCATGTGTCAGACACATAGCACATGTCACATTTAATGTAAATGTTGGAACATATTCTCTAGCAGTAACCTAGCTATTGGTCAGCGGTATATTAGCCTCAAGATCAAAACTAAGCAAGCTGAGATTTCCATTTAAAAACAACTTTGCCTTCTGGGAGAAAAAAAAGAAAATTAGCATGTGACATTAAGGAAAGTTATTTTGGATGGCTACAGCTTTTCCTTGATTCCAAATTGCTTTTGAGTGCTTTCTGCAACTCTTCCCATACATAAGAAGTTAAAGAGATGCAGTTTCCTACTCTGTTTCTGAAATTCTCCACTCCAGTCCTTCACAGCAGCTATATGTGGCCTGCAGACTACCACATTAAAATAACAGGGCAACTCAGCAAAGAAGCCCTAAGTGTCTGCCCTGTCACTCCCAGCCCTGTAACAACATCACCACACAGTATTAATATGCACGATACAATGGCAAATATATCTTAGTGGTTCTGATTGATAGTATCTAGCCTAAACATTCACAATCTGCGACTAATAAACAAAAGCAAAGAAATTTTCTCAAGTATGGCTCTAGAACCTATGGAATCAAAAGTCCACTAATAATTTCACAGAGCTACTTAAATTAAAAAGAAAGAAAGAAAGAAAGAAAGAAAGAAACAAGAGTCCGTTCTGTAGTCGAATTTCTATATTGCCTAGAGCAAGATCTTATGATTCACGTAAAACCCCAAAGGAAAGTGAAGAGTCTCCCTAAACATGTAGTTTTGCACCATGTTTTCTTTGGCAAGGTACACTCCCACCCCAAAGGTATTTCATATTACTCTATAATAAGCTCTATTTTCTATACTAGAAGAAAAAAGGAAAAAGGCTAACATTACCAGATTCCAAGTTTTTCCACTCACAAAACCAAACTTAAATACATAAACCCTAGAAAGTAAAAATGGATAACAGCTAATTTAGAGTGGAGATATTAGTTTATTAATCACAGAAATAAGAGCACATTCTTAGGACCGTAATAGTGACGACAGCAAAGTGGAAGATGGGGAGGTGGCTCAGCAGCTAAGAGGACCTGATGCTCATTCAGAGGACCGGGGCTCAGTAGCCAGCACCGCCAGGAGCCTCACAATGGCCTGTAGCTCCAGCTCCATGGGAAAGGATGCCCTCTCCTGGTCTCCACAGACACTACATGTATTTGCTGCAATAAACATATATGTGTCTGTATGTGTCTATGCATATATACACACATGCACATAAATAAACTCACACATAAATATTATACATATGCACTCAAGCACATACACATAAGATTAAAAAGTCCTTTTATAAAACAGAAATAATGTGCAAAACAGATTAGATACTTTAAAAGGTAGCCTCTGACAACTTAGAAGCAGAATTAGAGAATAAGAAAAGTTCAAAGTGTAATTTCACTAATTCTCCCTATGAACTGTTAAAGATTGCCAAATACACTTAAGCAAAAAGGGAGGAGGAAACTTTAATAAAAAAAAAAAAAAGTCTACCTCAGCCAGGCTGCATGCTGAAGGGCTAGAGGGAAAACACCGAAATAGCAAGAAACTTCAAAGAGATTCTATAATCGAAGATGCCGTACTCTTGCCTGTCTCGTTCAGAGATTAAAGAAGATTTTTAAAGCTGTTCCATGGACACAGAGATCAAACATTTATAAATGTTTATCATTTTACAAGTCCTAAATTCAAAGGTGGGCTCAAAGAAATAAGAGTAACAAAGGCAGCAAGGAGGAAAGACAAGCTATTGGGCAAGGCAGGAGTGCAGAAAGCGGCTTTGAAGAACATACTTTGGGGCTACAAGAAAGGAAAATTCTTTCTGAAGAATCTCATTGCAAGAAGACCACAAAGAAGCACATTGAAATGCTATGGAAGTGGCAGCAGAACAGGCTGAAGCACCATCCACTCACCTTTAAGAGACATTAAAGTTGCTATAGCATCCTTCCATAGCAGACCAAGACCATCATATCAACCTCAATAGGTCATCCCTTTTTCAACAAAAAGCTCAATCCATTCTTTATATTTACTTTTTACTGTTACGTATGTGTATGTGGGGGTGGGCGTGCTATGTGTGTACAGGTACCTGATGAGGCCCAGAGAGTCAGATGACCTTGAGCTAGAGTTACAGGCAGAGGAGAGCTGCCTGACTTGGGTGCTGGGAACTAATGTGTAAGAATGGTGGGTTCATATATATGGACAGATCACAGCAGGCCAGCACAGCTTTGGGGAGAGATTTATTGGGGGAGAAGGGGAGGGGAGGACAAAGGGAGGGTGATGAAGAAAGAAAGAGAGAGCAAAGTTCAGGGGAGTCTGCCTTTTATTTGGGCTGTGACATAATCAAACAGATAAGGGTGGGCAGGTGAATGCTGGGAATGTATGGCAGTTGCCATGGCAACAGATGAGGGGGTCCTTGTCACCTCATCACTGGAATCAGAAGCCATAGGCTCTCATGCCAACAAACTGAACTTGCCCTATGGAAGAACAACAAGTGCTTTCAACCAATAAGCCATTTCTCCAGCCCGAAGAATCCCTATTTTTAGAGTCTAAAAGCTTATGGACAACTAACGAATATTATTATCTCAGTCAACTTTGCACAAATTTCCCTTCCCTTAGTGAGAAAGGAGTATGCAGATGAAAAAGAAAACTGGGTCCGTCTGACAACAGTTGGAGCCAATCAGCTGCTGAGACTCAGACACACACAACAGTGAGATGATGATGAAATCACACGACAATTCTCGACTCATGCCTCTTAATGGTCATCCACTAAACCATTACTTAATACGCTAATAAAACTAACCCTAAGGCTGGAGAGATGGCACCTCAGTTAAGAGGACTTTCTCTAGCAAAGGAGCCAAGTTCAATTCCTAGCACCCACATAACAGCTCACAGCTATATGCAACTCCAGTTCTGGGAGATGGCACACTCTTCTAGCCTCTGGTGACATCAGGCATGTATATATGATACATAGACATACATGCAAGCAAACCACTGACACATAAAAATAATGTTTAATTAAGAAAAACTAAACCTACCCTCACTATTTCCAATAGTGGGTATCACTATGTCATCCTATCAATGAGCAGACATTCCTAAAAACAATTCTTCCCCACCCCCACCCCAGGGGTCATGGTGCTGGAATAAAATTAGGCAAGCAATCCCCCCACTACAACCCTTTATCTGCAAAATCACTAGGCCTAATAAAGCTATCTGCCATATACACACTCATCTATTCATTTTGGTTGCCTAAACATCGGAATTATCTAAATAAGGATAAAGAAAGCATCTAAACTAAATGAGATAATTCTAATGTTTCTACTAATGTTAGACAAACTTGCTGTCATTGTTGAAGGCTTATGTTGCTTGTATGAAGGTACCATTGCTTATATGAAGGTATCATTGTCTATATAGAGGTATTATTTGTATGAAGGTGTGCTGACTAGTTTATGTCAACTTGATACAAGCTAGAGCTATCTGAAAATAGCAAACCTCTACTGAGAAAATGTCCCCATTTTCTTAACTAGTGATTAATGGGGAAGGGGTCAGCCCATTGTGGGTGGTGCCATCCCTGGGCAAGTGGTCCTGAGTTGTATAAGAAAGCAGGCTGAGCAAGCTATAATTAAAAAAAAAAAAAAAGTCAGTAAACAATATCCTTCCGTGGACTCTGCATCAACTCCTGACTTCAGGTTCCAGCCCTGTTTGAGTTCTTGTCCTAACTTCCTTCACTAATAGACTATGAATGAACCCTTTCCACCCCAACTTGTTTTTAGTTATTATGTTTCTTCAAAGCAACAGTAACCCAACTAAGATAGATGGTATCATTCTTTGGAGATGTCACTGTTTTTATGGTGGCATCATTGTTTTTAATAGAGGTATTATTGTTTTTAATGAAGGTATCACTGTTTGCATGGTGTTGTCATTGTATGAAGGTATCACTGATCATATGGAGGTATCATTTGTCGTATGGAGGTAGCAATGGAACTATTATTGTCTGCATGAAGATTCCACAAGTCCTAACATAGAAGCTACTATTGATTCTTCCATAATTCTATGATATAATTTGTGTGCATATGAGTGCATGGTTACAAGTACCTGCGCTTGTACATGCACACATGTAGGTCAGAGGTTGAGTTTGAAATGGATAATTTCCACCTTATATTTGTGTCAGTGTCTCTCTCATACTCTACTTGCTGCCTCATCTAGACTGGCTGACAAGCAAGCTCGCAGGAGCCTCCTGTCTCTCACATGAATGCACTAGGATTACAAGTATATACCAGTTTTACATAGGTTCCGGGGATCTAAATTTAGGTCATCATGCTTGTGAAGCAGACACATTACCCACTAAGCCACCCTTTTCCACTATTCTATAGTCAGTTTTCATTCATTGGCCAACAGCAGATCACCTTGGCTGACAGTTCTACTCATTGATAAATACTTATCAAATGTCTACTATAGGCTGCTGACCATTTTTATTCAGCAGTATCACCAGACAAAGAAGAAATGAAAACAGCAAATCAATATATGACTCATGATCATTATTCCAAAAGAAATAAAGAAAATTAGAGATGAAGGCCTATATACGACTCAAGGAAGACCTCACTGATGAAATAACGTGAGCAAAATTGTGACATGAGTGAACAAAACAGGTACACAATGGGGAAAAACACTCCAGACACAAGAGGATTATAAACAAGTACATGTTTGGTATGTTCAAAGAACAGTAAGAAATCAAGGTGTGGTTGTTTGAATGAAATGTTTACCACTGTCTCAGGCATGAATACTTGGTCCACAGTTGGTATCACTGTTTGGGTAAATTTGGGGGTTGTGGCCTAGCTAGAAGAAGCATGTCACTGGAGCAGTGGCTTTGAGAATTTAAGGATTTGGACCATTTCTAGTCCCTAGTTCGTTCTCTGCTTTCTGCTTGTGGTTCAATGTGAACTCTCAGCTTCCTGACCCTTCTGGTACACCTTCACGTCACTCTCATGGACTCTAACTCTATGGAACTACAAACTCAAACAAAACTCTTTCTTCTATGGGATGCTTTGACAATGGTGTTTAATCACAGCAATAGAAAAGTAACTAACACACAAGGTGACTGTGGTGATTAGAGACAAAATCAAGAGAGATGTTCAGCTCAGAACATGATGGGACATGACAAAACTCTGCCCTTCACTCATGTGGCTATCTCCATTTGAATTTTTAAAATGTAGAATTTAAAACACAATTCCATGGTTGCACCAGGAACTAGGTCATATCAGGTGAGAGGTTACTCTACATATCTGTACCAAAAAAAAAAATCTAACGTTGATTCTCTATCCTCTACTCTGAGCAAAGGATTTAATCTAGGGTCTCATGTAGGCTAAATGTGTACTATACCACCAGCTACATTTCTAACTTGAGTGTCTCAAAATATTTCCTAGTGGGATGTAAAAAACCAGTTGTAGAGGGGAAAGCAGGAGTGGAATCTAGCTACTATTCAGAAGAGGAGGTGGGGACATAGGTTGAATGAAAAAAAAAAAAGTCAGAGTCTGAATATATCCATATCTTAGTGTGAACAAAGCAGGATGTTTGAACAGATGTAATGTGACATGAAAACAAGAGTATTGCTTCTTGACTCCAATTCTTTTGGCCCAAGCAACTGGAAGGGCCCATGCTGCTCTAAATAAGACTGAAAGACTGAAGGAGCAACCTCTGGGAGAGTTGAAGAATTCTGGACATGATAAATCAGCATTCCTCCACATTCAAATGCGGGGAGAGTCCACAGAGCAAAGAAAATATACCATTGGGAGGCATCCATAGAGGGAGGAGACTTAAAAGCTCAGAGGACCATAAAACTGAAAAATACTTGAGTACAAACAGGGGCCCTTGGAGATAGCATCAAGTGAGGAGGGCCTTGCTGTCATACAGCAGAGAAGCAACAGCCAAGGGTATCATGCTCAGGACAGGAGATAGCCTGAAGGAAAGAGATCAACTCCAATGAATGCTGACAAATGAAGGCAGAGTACTGAGGAATGATGATTGCACTTGGCCATGAAGAGGTCACAGGTGAATTTGATAAAGAGGGCCTGACTCTCAAGACAGCAGGAGAAACAACAGATAGCAACGGACTCTTACAAGGAGTTTTGCTATTAGAAGAAAAAAAAAACAGAATCATTAGAAAAAAAAATGTGATGCCCATGGAAATGGGAAAGAACAGCAAAAGGGAAAGTGGCCAATGTTGGAAGCCAGGAGGTAAGTACATAGGACGGAACGAGCCTCACACAGCAGTTCAGCAGACTGATTACAGAGTGTGACAAAGGAACTACAGAATCTATGCATGAAGGACACTCATTCAGACCTGCAGATTTGTTGCAGAAAAGTGTAGACACTGCTCCTGATGCTCTAAACAGCAATCTACCCCACTAGATTGGCAGCCTTTCAAAGGAATTGGCTGTTGTAATCATCTACGTTGTTAACACTAACAAGCTTGCACACTTTAAATTATTCAAGAGTTGTACTGAGCAAATAAATTGACAGAAAGACTGAATACCCAGGGACCTCGGCTTAAGTCTTAACCCATATAGGCCTTTCCAGTCAGGTCTGAGCTGAGAACACTCGGCATCACACATAAGGAGCTCATAGCTAGCACCAGCCACATCCCACCTTTTTCCCTCACTGTCCTGCCAATTACTGGGAAGGAGAGCTGTATTTCCTGCCTACGCATACAGAAATTATGTCCATTTTACTAAAAATACAGAAATAGGCTAGGGACATGACTCACTGGGTTAAGCACTCACCACCAACCTGAGTACATATCCTCAAACCTCATGTAAGAGTTAGACATATGGTCCAATGGCCTGTAATCCCAGCACACCCCTAAAGGAAGACGGGAGATTCTCCAGAAGCTCAGAACAGCTCACATGGAGAGACCCTGCCTCAAAGAAGATGGGAAAGCAGTGACTGACACCAGAAGGCTGTTCTCTGACCTCCACACAGGGCTCACACTCTCACATATAAACACACACACACACCCTACGCTCACATATCACACATGCCCCAAATCATTATTACCTTCAACCAGCTAACCTCAAACTGTCCCATTTACTTATTATAGACCAGTCAAGTCTAATGTTTCTAGAATATAACTCTGCCCTTAAAAATTCTAGATAGTACCTTATCTACTGTGATTAGATCTGATTCGTATGTGGTTCTCTCTTGTCCACAAATATCAAAAATTCCTATTTAAAAAAAAGTCTACAGAATAAGAATTCAAACTAAATACATACAATGTAATTTAATTTCCTGAGCCCACTCAAAGAGGAAAGATTCCAAAAACAAACCAAATGTGAATGGCAGAGTTGCATTTAAAGGGGAGGGGGCAGAACATTGCCAACATCAGCACTGTTCTGATTTCTTAGATTTCTGGTATTCATTAAGGAGGCAAATTCAAATCCTATACTCAAAAATGCTTTCAATGTGTTCATAAACATCTAACTTTCTTAACTCTAAAAACTTCCAAAAGACTATGCTTACAAAATCTATTGAAATTTTCTTTAAGATTTATTCATTTATTATACGTGAGTACAGTCTTCAGACATTCCAGAAGAGGACATCAGATTTCATTATAGATGGTCGTGAGTCACCATGTGGTTGCTGGGATTTGAACTCAGGACCTTTGGAAAATCAGTCAGTGCTCTTAATTCCTGAGCCATCTCTCCAGTCATCCCCAAATCTGCTGAATTTGACAATTATCTCAGAAACCTGGTGAGTAGCTGATGAGCCAGCCCCACGGGTAAAAGTGCTGGCCACCAAGGCCAAAGACTGAGGTTCATCCCAGAGCCCACACAGTGGAAGGAGAAGAGTGACTCCACAAGCTATGACCTCCACACACATGCTATGGCACATGTGCACATACATACATCATGCACACGCTAACATACAAAATACAAATAAAAGTAAAAAAATATCTTAAGTAGTCAAAATTACTTAAGGAAGTTACTCCTTACAACAGTGAGCTCCAGCTTTCAGAACACGTGCAATGCCTGCCACCTCTACCACAACAGTACCGCTGACAGCACGCCACCTCTCAGCATTTCCACTCTAAAATCCGTTATCCCCATAGCATTCAAGAGCTGATCCCTGAAGATAGCCTAACACCACCACACTACGCGTGTTAGTTCTGCGGACCATCCTGCAAACGTGGCGTGCCATTCATCTTTCCAGATCACACAAAGGCTTTAATCTTCGAACATGAATCACAGGCACCTGAATTCCAGACACACATCAGTGTGCACTGAGGGCAATTCAATGTTAATAACACATCGATGAGACCTCTCTCTACTCTTGCACGAAGAATGCGAGTTATAGACATTTAAGATACTGAAAACATCAGTATGATAAACATCTGCCCTCTGACTCGGGGATCAAAAACCTCTAATAAGGTGAAATGAAACAGAGGTTCGGGGAAATGAAGAAAAGGTTAAAAGAGCTACACTTGTGGTGAGGAAGGGTAGTTAGGACATGTGGTGACCAGAGAAGAAAAAACATCTATGATAAATCAGATCCCTGATGGACTTTCTCTGCAGGCAGCACTGGCCAGCCACCAAGCTAAAGTCCAAGGTAAAGTCAAGTTTACTGTACAAAAAAAAAAAAAAAAAAGAATTACCCTCATTAAAGAATTACTTTCCAGGTTCCTTAACAAATAGAGCAGGGGCTATCTCTGACTCTGTTGCCTGCCAATGGATCCCCTTCCCCTAACTGGACTGCCTGGTTGGGCCTTACTGGAAGAGGAGATGGTTAGTCCTGCTGTGACTAGATGCTCCAGGATGGAGTGATACCCAAGTGGGGGCTTCCCCTTCTCTGAGGAGAAGAACAGCCCATTCCTGCATGCACCACTTTTTTGTATCCTATTATATGAAATGGGTATCACTCTCATAGCAAACAACTAAATGCCATGGGCTTTATAGGTACCCTGAAAGCCCACATACCAAATTCACAAATGTCAAGGTCCTACTGTGGGTATGCCCAATCCTTTCAAGTACAAGGACCCCTAAAAGAAATGTGTATTTTTAGCTCCCACCAACCAATTCACACACATATGTATTCCATAGTCTTCACCTAAGAAGCACCAAGCATACCTTGAAACAGCTCCAAACTACCAACTAATTTGCTGAGGCCTAAAGTACTTATATTGACTCAGAGGGCCAGAGAGTACAAATTAAAAAGCAGCCCTTCCTAAGTATCCTGTCCCCACTTGCAAAGAAAAACTATACCATTCTCAGACATATTTTTTAAACTGTACACACATTATAAAGAAATTCTAATCCTTCAATCTGTTTGATATTGTGAATCTCTACTAATCCATCTATCTCCTGGGTCAGGAGTGGCTTAGGATGGGGGCAAACGGAGGCATGCAGCATGATGAGCACAGCACAGGCCAAAAACCACTGTCAGAGGCAAACAGCTCCACCCACACTATCTCTGTGACTTTGATCCAGTCCTTTTATGTGTAGAAAGTGGAATGAAAAAAGAAAAATTTTCCAGTCTTAGAGTTTTGAGAATTAACATATGCAAAATCAGAGATGTCACTTAATAAGCTACTAGGTAAATGCTAGCAAAGCAAACTGTATATAGATAGATGACTCATTCAAATCTGAGTGATGTCAAAAGAGAGAGCGCTCAGTAGTTAAGAGCACTTGCTGCTCTTCCAGAGGACCTTAGTTGGGTTCCCAGCACCCATATCAGTCAGCTCACTACCACCTGTAACTCCAACTACCAGGGATCCAACACCCTCTTAATCCTTACAGACTCATAGCAGATCTAGACTAAGTTTCCCCTGGGGTACTTCTAGCTTAGGACTAAGGCTCATCAATATTCCATGCTGAGTTCACAAGGAAACAATGGGACTCAGAATGAGACACAGAGGAGTCCTCTCAGCAAACACTAAGACCATCACTGTGCGTCAAGACTTTGACCAGACTGGTCTGCCTGGGAGACAGTGTACAAGTGGCTTGCAAGCATAATACAGTGAGACCTGCGAGCACCGTGGAGCTAATGCCCAAGAATGTAAGCTGATACTAATTCAAACAACAGTCCTGGCTACTTCTAATCATCAACCTGACACAATCTACACTCACTGGGGAAGACTCTCAATGAGAAACTGTTCCATTATGTTGGCACCTGTGGGCACGGCAATGAGGGATTTTTCTAAGTAGGTTAACCTGGAGTGGGAAGACACACCATGAAGGTTAGCACCTGCATGAATACATTTATTCTCTCTCCATTCTGAAATGGAAATATGTCCGTGACAAAATATTTTCTAGAATATGGAAATGTTGCCCACCTTGTCTGGAGCAATACTAACATGAGCCTATACAATGGAACAATTTGTTAATTATACATTTAAAGAGGTCCAACAGCAGCAGTCATGAAGCTGAGGCAGGAGAGGCAGCTATAACTACAGAGTATATTCCAGGATAGTATGGACTATACAGCAAGACTTTGTCTCAAATATCAACCAATAAGTATCGATAATTATAAGTGGACCAATGAGATAGATGGCTCAGTGGGTAAGAAGTTTACTATAAAGCCTGATGACTAAAGTCCAATCTCTGGGAAATACATGGTAGAAGGAGAGAACTGACTAATAATTGTCCTCTGACCCCCACACACACATCATGTCATCTACATGCATGCAAACACACATGTTCACACATACAATATAAATAATTCCAAAAAAAAAAAAAAACATTTTGAAATGTGGCTCTTTTGTTGGATACAATTTTACCTAAACTTTCAAAACCAGAATGGCAAAGGCAATGGGATACAGTTTCTATACTAGAATCCTTCAGAGCAGAAATAGTAAACACTTAGCAACCTGGGGAGGAAATAAGAACAAATGAGAAGTACTGAGTTAAAGACTTCCAGGAAGGACAAATATTTGCATCTGTCCATATTCTATCTACAGCTACAGAAGAAACGTCTCCCCTCCACCTCTACGGCATCCCAGCATCCCAGCATCCCAGCATCCCAGCAGGCAGCCAGTATCACCAGCTCCCTCTTGCCCTCATCTGCTCTAGTCCGCAGTGCTGCTTAGACCACGATACTAACGCAGTCAACAGAAAGAAAGACTGAATGCCCAATCAAAACAGCAATGATTTTATTAAACAGCCCAGCAGCTGCGTGAACAGAGGTTTGTAAATGCACCTGTTCTACAGGACTTTATGCTTAATTCAATTTGCTCAAATCAGAGCAGCGAGACCCTCTAACTATGGACCAGACAAGGAAACAGATTTGCTAAACAGAACCCCATGCTAGGAGGGCGTTTGTTGGAAGAGACTTGCACCCACTCATTCATTCACTCCTTCACACAACAGCACCTACTCCATTCCAGCTATTGTGTGCGGAGCTGAAAACACAAAGCCCAAGTTGAGCCTGATGGCGGTGGCAGACAACTGAGCAGATGGTTGTAACACACTAATACACACTGGCAGGTTCAATAGCACACAGAGGCCTGGGGTAGTGCCGTGCAACAGAGAGCAGGGAAGATTCCCCCTGAAGGCTGGAGCTTCTCTACAAGGCAGAAAGAAGGAAGACTGTATTGCCATGCACATTCGCACTCAGACATGGAGGGCTGGCACATGGGAATGTTTTCTTTCTAAAGCTGGGTAGACTGTATATACTCTGCATCTTGTTTTTAATGCTTCTCTCTAGAGAATACTTCATAATAAAACCTTAATTTGACAGTGTCTATAGACTTTGAAAGCTCTCTCCACCCCACCCCACACACACAGCTTCTTTCCCATACAGACAGCTTAGGAAGCTTTTCCATACAGACCAGCATTAGTTCATCACAGCTGAAGAGAAATGGGGAGCAGAGACACAGGAACATCATCTCAGCACACGTATGGGGCCTGAACAGCTTGAGAGGATGGCCCACCACAGCCCTCACGTCCACTGACTCATACTTCTAATCCCAGCACTCAGGAAGCTGAGGCAGGAGGACTGCTGCAAGCAAAGGGCCAAACGAGGCTACACAGCATACAAGAGGCCAGCTGAAACTACATATCAGGACCTTGTCTCCATAACATCAATGAAGCATAAAGGTTATAAAATGGGTATGTAGAACTTATTTGTACTTCATTTTATACACAAGAAAAAAGTAATCTGCATTTTCCATAGGAAACATCTCCCAGAGACAGCTGCGTACAGACCTGCTGGCCGTTACTCTCTAAGGACATTCACTGGACATTTGCTCCTCAATGCTGGATGTTTACACAGCAAAATCAAGCTCCTGCCTCCAGCATGACTTCAGCCAAAGTGGAAGCAGTCGGGTGAGCGCAGAGGAACAGCTCAGAGCGCATACGCTGGGAGGGCTGGGTGCCACCTAGAAACCAAGGGCAGAAAGAAAAGCTATGGTAGAACTGAGAACTGAGCCGGGCAAGGTGGGACAGGCCTGCAAGTCCAGCACTCACCAGGCTGAAGAAAGGTTTGGTGTTAGAAAACCCTGAGCTACGCAGTAAGACCCTGGCAACTCAGCATAAAATCTCATAAAGTCATGAAAATGTTACGAGCTGACCTTGGCTGGGCTCACCACTACCTCAGGACCCTCGCACTGACTGGGCAGCGCTGCCAGTCCTCCATCTGCCTCCAGTAAGGCACTGAATGCCATCAACTCTGACCTCTAGCCTTTCTGTAGTCACTCTGTAACACACACTCTTACTCTGTACTGTGTACTGTGTGATTTGAGAGCTAATATTTGTAATTAAAAACAGAACAAAAGAACCTGTATCTGCCGACGGCCAGCTACCAGAAGGAAGTGGGACTACGTAGCAGACTGCAACCTATGACGCCGACATCACTTAGGAATTTATTATATTCCATAAATTCGGATATTTTGGAAATACAAAAAAAAATGACTTTAGGTGGTAAGGATGCAACTTAGTAATGAAGTGCATGGCTCGAACACCCGGTGACATGGGTTCAATCCCCGGCATCTCAAGGACAAAGGACTGGGTTATACTTCATAATGTCTGACTACCAGTCAGCAACCATAGGCTGCTCTCCCAGTCCATAAAAGCAAACTCACAGCACATCCCTAGCACCACCAGATGAAAAAGGGAGAAAATGCCTGAGAAGGTTCTGGGATCATTTCAAAGTGCAAAGTGCCACTATTCCGACAACAAAATTCTATTACCTTAACACGAAATGACTACCCAGACCAGAGCACGGAAGCATCAGTGGGCATCTCAGAGCCATGGTGGGGCGTGTTTGCACTGTAACTCTGTAATATTCTCATAGATAATGACATCAGAAACCAATGTTTGCTCTACTGCAGAAGCTTAATGTAAAATAAGTCCCTTATACAGACATATACAGCTAAACAACTTAAAGTATGTTAGAGGTCAAAATTTTAAAACTGACTTTCCTTACCCTGGCCCAGCAGCTCTAAACTATAGAAGCCACAGTTCTCTTAGGTGCCTTCTCCTCTCCCTCCTCCTCCTCCTCCCCCGCTCCCCTCCCCCCCCTTGTACTTAAGTTTAAAGGTAAGGGACAAGATAGACTTGTGATGTTTTGATAGAGCCTGTTGCCATGGAAATGACTGACTTGCACCTCATGAAGCACCATGACCTCATTGCAAATGAAAAAGGGAAAGGATGATTTCTGAGGATTCAACTGAGAGAAAAAGTAATGGCTAAGGGAGAAAAAAAAAATCCAAAACCTAAGAAGACAATCTGGAAAATATCACAGTGTCAAGAGCTATGCTGAAGTGTACTTGGAGAACTTCTAAAAGCTCTGGCCTCCAGAGCAGCAATACTATAATAAAAGAGAAAGATAATATTAACTTCACGAGAAGATAAACCACACACTGTCTAGGTCTTGTGCTTTCTGAATAAACACATCATAGCCTCCATCCTGAGAGATTATGAGCCTATGACTTTCTGTAGCTATGTTATAAAATTAAAACTGCCTTGCACTTCCCCCGACTCCTAAAGCAAGCTTTTCCCTTTCTTTGTTTTCTCTTTCTCTTTGGGGTGCCCTGTTTATACAGCTTATCCCTTATCACACTGACGAGACTGGGAACCACAGCAGATGGCCCCCCAGACATAATTCTAACAGGTTTTTTGTGCAAACAAAAGATAAAGAAGGCTACAGCAATGATTTACTGATATCTAAAGTTGAAAACTGACAAAATACAAACTGCTTTTGCCTTACTGTTTGAACTGTTTATCCTTTAAACTACTAACTAAGATGGATGTGGCCAAAATTAAATATGACTTCAAAAAAAAAAATACAATTTTAACAGGCATTGAGTTTTGCTTCTGTGGTACCAAAGTGTTCAAAAGGACACTTTTTAAAAACATTCCCCTCCATCCCCCTTTTACCAGCTATAAGAGAAATGTTTGCAAATTTCTATCTTATAAAATCTGTTTAGTTGTTATACTATGAAATAAGCCACTCATCTGGATTTTTCTTAAGTAAAATGTTCTTGAATTAAACTTCCCAAAGTGCTGTCCCAAGAAGAGCTCACTAAGCATGAACCGCTTGAGCCAGTTCTGGAACCGTGGATGAAAACTAGTGTCTGCTCTACTCTAAAATAACCTGCCGACTCAACACAACACAACACCAAGTGGAAAATGTCCCCGAAATGGCTTATCCTTCAAGACTAAAGCCTGTTTATACCCTCATAAAACAGCAGCTCCCTCAAGACAATGTATCAGCAAAGAGCATTGTGTATGTCACACCTAAAAACCCAGCAAGAACCCCAAATGATAATCTATAATGAAACTGACAAGCATCTGAAATAAACCACCCAGACATCAAGAAAAAATATACCAGACAGACCCACAGGGCTCTTTTAATGTAGGTCATGACTGTCAGACCATAGCAAAAACATGGCGACCCTTGATAAACATTAACCTTGATTATATGTGATCATGCACATATTTTGCTCTGAGTAACCAGTCCTCTGATGTCAGTGCTTAAGGCTGCACATGGTGAGAACCATCATCAGCTACGAGCCACTTTACACTAAAGATGTCTGCCCTGTCATGGCTCTATGAAGGAAGGCATAGCGACAGCTTCTATCAAAGTGGTTCAACTTCTGGGACTCCATATTACCTCAGCTAGAATTACTTCTTCTTAATGTCTAAGAGGCAAATATGACTGCGTTTTCCCTGGAAAGATTATCAAAGCAGATTAGAATCAGATTGGTAAGAAGAAAGCCAATCAAAGCATCTCTTATATGCTCACTTTTTGTTGGAAATTATTCACCAAGTCTCTGACTAGAAAAAAAGGTGGTGTTCAGTTCTGATCCTCCAATTAATCTAAGCTAATACAATGTTCTATAAAACCCTACATGTGGGCAAAACTCTCCATGCAGCTGAACAAGAACAAGTACTCATCAAAGATAATTTATCCAACACAGCTTACTAATTCAGTAGCAAAAGCACAATATCACCAAGTCAGGGTTACAAATGCGAATTGGTTCGAGCCAGCTTGTCACACTGCCTTCTACAGCCACAAAGCAGATGTTTGATTGTGCTAGGCAGCTATTACACATAAGAACTGAAAGCAGGAGCTAGTGGGAGACTGTGCTCCAATCAGTGCAAATCCATTACTACTGCAAGAGCAGTGGGTCAGAGGTCACCTCTATGGGGCATACAGCATTCTGCAGAAACAATAGGTGTTCTCTGCACAGTGTTTTTAAATCCAATCTAAGTCACTGTACCACGGGTAAGGTACATATTTTCCTGATGTTAGAGATATCCAATACTCATAAAAGAATAAGTATGTTAAGTATTATTTGGTATTCTGTATCCTAAATAAAATAGTGGATTTATTTCTGAACATAAATACTGCGAAACATAGTCAAAATCTAATTTTGTTTTCAGAGCAAAACTATAGCATTTATAACTCTAAAACAATGTCCAAGTCATCATATTGATGTAAATTAAAATAAGAGCAGCATATTTTCTTCGAATACATACTAGGTTCACTTCCACTCAGTATCATTTTGTAGCATGAAAAACCTTCTAGCTGAAATATGTTTATTAATAATATAACATTAGATTTTTCTATTGAAATTAAAACTCAAAGATGTTACCACAAAATTCTCATTATGACCATTGCATGTATGCATGCATATATTTATATACACATATACATATATATATTTCTACATATATTCTTTTTTTAAATTGGTTATTAATTTACTAAAATATATCACTTCTTGGCCTTGTGTCTAAAATCAAATGTAGTATCTGTTCTTATCAGTTTACTATTTGATACACCTATATCTGATATTCATGAATATCAACCATAGAACTGAAAAGTAAAATGGTAACACTGAAATCCGTAATGGAAGTTTCCAACGTTTGAGCTAGCACACTTTAAAAGGAAAACAGGCCAACAGGAAATGCGCAGCAATGTGTTATGCAATGTGGTCCTTAGGATCCCAAACTGTCATCATATTAGGAGGAGGCTCTGGCTACCAGCTAATTTAATACTTAAATGTTAATATAATTTCCCTATTACTACATCTGTCATGGATGGTTTTTAACCAATAAAATCAAAAACAAAATGGTATGCACGGAAGGAAAGTCCTCTCAGCCCAGACTTACACCTGCTCCAGACCCCACTGAGTTGGCATTGTCTATCTTTGTCACCAAAGACTGTGATATGAACAGAAATAAAGTATGGAACTACCATAACACAACTGAAATTTGACTGTCCTACAGAGCATGTGAATGTTTCTAAAAATATTAACTTTACCTAAAATAATATAAAAAATATATCTAAAAACAAGGAAATTACTTTTGTTAACCAATGCAAAACATGTGAATCACAACAACAGGAGGATGAATCTCGTTATAAACGCAGCAGTAGTGCAGACCCATGTGTATGATAAATAAAGTATAAGAAAGCACTCAGCATTTCTATATAAACTGCGTCTGAAGGATTATTATGGAACGCACACACTGGCTGAACTTAGAGTGTTCAGGTTTTAAACATTAATTTACTTTGACTATGTGCATGTCAAAATGAAAGATTGCTGTCTGGATTCAGACATGCCATATTAATATTGAACACAGACACTCACTTCAGGTCAGTAGTCACTTCGAGTCGGCTTCAGCAGGTGGTAAAAGTAATGCACTCATTAAAATGTATGCAGTACAAGGTTATCTCCCCAAAACAGCTCTCAAATAGAGGTAACCTTGAAACTTGAGCATTAGATATGCTAGAACCAACCTCTAATTGAGCATTAGATATGCTAGAACCAACCTCTAACTGTCACAAGTATAGAGAAAATTGAACTTACTCTTGCCATATAATAACCAATAAAATTAGTTGCTTTCATCAGTATCTTTGGAAAAGTCAGCGAAGTAAATTGTTCATCGCCAACCTGGCTTCTGCCAACACAGTTAAATGCTCTTGAACTAACCTGTACAAACTCGGGTTTCCTTTTAGACCTTGAGTACAAGTAAGAAACCTGTTCTCATTTTGCAGGCTTTAGCCTATTTCTCAATTAAGTGATATTTTATTCCTTTCATTTTGTATTATCTCCATTCAAATTAATTTTCCCATTTGTAACATAATAAATTCCAGTTCTCCAGAATAAAGGAAAATGTTCAAAATAGGAGGCCTGACTTATACCAAAGATGATTTTTTCCCCAAAAATAAAATTACTTCTGATCTTCATCATCCACAACTATATGAATAACTACTGAGTTCCCGTGCTTTTGTTAAAGTTGCTTTTCAATGTCAAGAATAAATCCTTTTCCTGTTTTATATACACTACACCTAAACTTAAACAGTTAAGTTTTCCATCTTCTCACTTTAAAAAGCACCTAATTAATTTGCCACTACCATATAATCCACTTCATTTTAATAACATTAAAGCAAATATAAGCTACTGTCTTTACAGACCATTTATGCTCACAAAAAAAGAATTGCAATGCATTTTGTACATAAGAGCAGACGAAGTCCGTAAATCTGTAATTGATCACTCTACACTGCTTCATTTGCTCATTATCTACCCACTGACCAAATATGGAATCAGAGAGAAGGGCAGATGGACAGAAAGAGGGGAAATAGAAGTCTTCTTGCAAGGGTGAGACCAGATCTGTCTCCTTGGTTGAATACACAGCATAACAGGCCTGTGATGCATATATATCTAGTGAATAAATGAATCTATAAAGAGTCTGAGCACACTGGACTTCATGTGTTCATCTTATTTATGAATAACCTGTGGTTTAAGAAGATTAGATGGTGTTGCTAAGGTCACAGGGTAAGTCGGTCATTCCTGCACAATCTAACACTATGCTTTTGCATTTCCCCCTCCCACCTATATATGTCTTTAAGTTCAATATATCACTCTTTCTAGAAACTTGAGCCACACAAAAACAGCTATAGATGAAGAATGTATTTGGTGGTTAGTTTTACATTCAGAAAGAAAAAAAAAATCCACACTCAAAACCTTCAGTAGGATTAAAACAGCATAGCCCCAATCCAAACAATCTGGTGGCTGGTGGTCAACACTCATTAGTCTGACACACTGGGATTTTTCAGGTGGCCCATGACTACACCAATGATAAAACCTAACTCACTAGAAATGTACCTGACCAGAGTAAACCATTTGCTTAGCAGGTACAGAAGGAATGACGAGTCAGAAAGAAACACCCAGCACTGGCCAGACGCCTCCAGGAGTCACCAGTCAGTCCAGAAAGATGAAAAGAAGCAGCGGGCGAAAGTAACAAAGAGCAGTGTGCCTTTGTATTGAGTCACTTTTGAGCATGACATCTCTACTTACAGAGCCTATGAGTCACAACATCTGAAAAGCACTAACAAAGCCATTTTACTTGTTCAAAGAAAGGGTCTCGAAAACTTAAAAACTAAATACAAACTACAAAGATGCTAAAAACCACGTTTATTCAGGTGGTATCAAGTCATTCCTGGTTTTGTACCTAACAACAAACAAGAACAGCGAGAGAGAGAGAGAGAGAGAGAGAGAGAGAGAGAGAGAGGGAGGGAGGGAGGGAGGGAGGGAGGGAGGGAGGGAGGGAGGGAGGGAGGGAGGGAGGGAGAACACTTACATAACAAGTTTTGTTTGATTTCCATAAAATGGCATAAATATTGATATAAGCCATTAAAAGTCCTAACCATGTGCTTATTGTAAGCAAAAACATGGCAGGTTCTATGAATACAAAAAGACTGTTCTTTACTCGGGTTCTTCCTAGTAAGTAGCAAAGCATAAACAACTGCAGTATGGTCTAGTAGGTGGGAAGAGAGGATAGAGGCCACAGCAGTTTAAGAATGACCTGAGTGGGGTCTGTGTGGGTCAGGGCAGGGAAGGGAAGAGGAAGAAAAGTGCCAACAGGGCTTAACACCTGACAGTTCTAATCAAGTGCTTCACCTCAGGCAAAGTTACACAATGTGTGGGAAGAGCCATCACCGGGCCTCTCACTTCTGCCATAGTCAACATGATTCATTTGTGAGAATTAAAAACCTGAGAAAAGATGAGGAAGTTCACTGACTACCAGCCATTTTTGGAACAAGACCCCATATCGTCCAACACCTAATCCCACATTTCTCTTATAAAAATCACTGCTGTCTGACTCACTGACTACCCAAAGAAGCCATCAGAATTTGCCTCACTTCCTAATTAACATTCACCACAGACAAAGGTACACAGGAGAGAAACATATATAACTAAAAGACATCTAAATAGATCAAAATCGATTAAATACGTGTTTGATTCAAATTTCATTAGTGTGGCCAGTGAGTGTAAGGTACTGGAATGTAAACCATCATAGATGGGCAGTTCCTTCATTTAAACATAATAGCTAATGTCTGCCGGCCATTTACTAGTCATTACAGCAACCCTGCAACCATGCTTGACATGGAATCACAGGCCTAGAGAAGTCATTTTTATGACCACTTTCTCCAGTTTTTAATCGGTGTTTGAATTTATCAGTAGCCTTAAGAGCAATAGTTGATCAAAGGCTAGAGAAGAAACAGTTTTAAGACAGAACTAAAGTAGTTACTGTTCCTACCATATAAAAGGCTAAAGATAAGGAGGAAATATTCTATTTTCTATAATAAAGATAAAAATATTCTGTTGACAAAATAAAAAATGTATCTAAGGTCTATAAATTTCCCCTATGGAATTTTCACTGTAACAGATTTAAATATTTAAACTTTGGCCAGCTTTACCCTTTCTCTACATAAAGTCCTCAATTTCTCCACCATATACTGTATAGTATTTAAGTACATAACTCTCACAGTTAAAGAACGGAAACCTAGAAACAATCAAGGCGATAGCTTCCTTAAAACTGCCTGTGATACCTACTTTTCTGTCTTGTGATACTTTCTCACTGACATTAAAAAAATATCAAAAGATGTTCATAAGCCTTTGCTTAATAAAGCCAATGACCCGACTCGCTTTCTTAATTAAAAGCTGACGGTAGTAAGAGTACTTACTATTTGCAATGAATGTTCTGACATAACAGTCTTATTAAAATTATGTCTATCTTATAATTTCTTCCATTACTAATGCATGCTTAAAGAAATTGATTCTGAGATACATTTTTCTTGTCCTCTACCAGGCCCTGACACAGACTAGTATAAATGGTAGTGGGCACTAACAAGCAGATTCAACCAACACGGATGACTGAAATTAAAAAGCTATAACATATTAACATATCTAGGCCACACAGAAGGGTCATGAGGTAAGATCATCAGCATAAATTAGCACATTATCACGAGACAGCTACAGAAGCCAGGCAAAAATCTGCACAGCAGATCTTTTAATCACAATAAATATATAATGTTGTTTGATTGGATTACTTGAGGAAATATTGCCAGTGTAGTACCACCTTTGACAACTTCCATTTCTACCCTGAGATACAAATTTGAATCCAGATAGCCTGGGCATACGGCTTGAGACGGGCGGAAGGAATTTGCTAACACATGTTTTAAACACTTAGCTGACTTTGTTCACTGGTCTAAGAATAAAGGTTTTAAAATAACTTGCATTTTTTGGTTGTTGTTTTTTCTATTGTCCCTACTCGAGTCTGAAAACATAAAGTCATGCAGGAACGAACCCTTTATTATTTACCAGAGTTTTCCATCTCTGAGATGAGATGAGTGAGCTAGAGTCACACTAATTACAGCACTGCTCCTGCCACCGTAAGTCTAGAGCACGACCTCCAAAGCACCCATGTCAGGATGCAACCCCTTTATTTCTCAGACTCTCCTCCACGCACAAGACAGACCACTGTCAAATCCTAGAGGAGGATGTCTAGGTGGCTGTCAATACCCACTGGAGCTGCTGCCAAGGAACCACCCCCTCCTTTAACTGTGCATTGTTAGGCAATGCAGGCACATCACGTGTGCATCAGATTCCTGGCATCAACAGAGGCAGCAGAAGAGTGAAGGTTCACAGAGAAGTGCATCTGTTCCCATGAACATAAAAACAAACCTCTCGCAGCAGAGGCATCGTCACTCCTGAAACTACACATAGGTAATAAGTGGGACTATCCTGTCAGGGCAATAAGAATGGGATCTAATGGAATAAGGTGCAAAAATCTTCATTTTAAGGCATACTACCCTTTAAAAAAAAAAAGCAGCAACCTGGGGAGAAAAACATAAAAGCTGAAACAGAAAATTGATGCAGATTCAAAACACTTTCCCCATTCCAATAAAGGATGGTAAAAGGCATCGGAAAGGTCCTGTACTTCCGGCCTTGCCCCCAAAGCAAGGGCCACCCATCTCACAAAAAAAGCTGGATACGTAGTCTGTGCTTTCTTACTTGCAGTAAAAATTCCTGGCAGGGGTAAGACCGTCCTACCTGTACAATCACTCGGGTCACGTTTGAGTATCAGAGGCTGGAAAAACAGGTCAGCATTTAAAAGTCCGCACTGCTCTTGCAGAGAACCAGGGTTGGGTTCCCAGCACTTACATCAGGCAGGCTCACAACTCCAGTTCCAGGGGACACCTTTGATATCTGCTGTACCACACACACATTGTGCACAGACCGACACACTCACATACACACAATTAAATATAAAATAAATCTTTTTTCAAGATGACTTGGGAAGGTGTTCAGCTGCATGATGATGGATACAACTGCACGCTGCTGCTGAAAGAAGCCTGCCGTCAGGCCAGAGGCACATTATCTAATTTTGTATTTCTCACTTAGAAAAGCTATTCATAGACCCCAGATTCTCTTCTATCACACTACAGCCAGAGGACACAGAAACAGTGAAAGCTTTTGCTAAATTTTCAAAAGTACTGTTAATATAAAATGACTTTCCAAAATGGATAAGCCAGGATGGTGTGACCTGAAAGCCACACAAATTGTTTATTTATGCCTGCTATGTTTTAATCACTGGACTGTTTTAGAGACTTGAAAAAATTAATGGTTTTGGCTATACAACAGCAACCATGTCTCCTATGAAACATTAGCTGTCACATTAAGACAAGGTTTTATCATTAATTATATTGGATTATATAGTTTATGTCTACAACATGATTGTTAAATAACCAAATTTCCAAACCATTTCAAAATAAAAATGAAATCTGGTCCCAGCAAGTCTTACATGAATTAAGGATCCATTTACAAAACAGAAAATTAAATGTAAAAAATATAACCTCAATTTAAGACATTTGCAGATAAGACATCCAACACTTTTTTCCATCAAAAAAGAAAAAAAAAAAAGCAAATGAAAATGCTAACGCGGGTCAAGAGTGCCATCTTTTGGGCTGTTTTGTAATTGCATGAAGGTGTACAGCATCACCTTGAAGGCTCATAAGGAAGGCACAGCAGAGGAGGCAAGTCAAGCTCTCAGTTTTTAACTTACGTAAGTTACATTCAATCAGTGCGTTAATTACACATTCTTAAATGTCTGTCTGACCTCATGTTTGTGTTTACTGCAGTTCCATTTGGTTGAACCACGCTCTTAAAGGAGCTGAGAAAGCTTTATTGAAAGAGTTCTAAAAACCTCAGAGCCAGTCATTATTGGGTCCGAACACTAGTTTTCAAATTCCAACATTAATTCATTATAATTATATAACCATACAATCATAATTGTTGTAAGTAATGCACACATTTCTATACACAATTTTGAAAAAAAGTTTTATTCTTTTTACAATGTTTTTATTATACATGTTCCAAAGAAATGTTTATGTTTAAATTGTTACATGACTACACAAACATTAACTGCATTCATAAAGGTATTTACATTTCAAAAATATTAAAGTACGTATCCAAAACAATATTTATGTGTGTGACAATGGGGGGGGGGGGCTCATCACTGAAAACTGCAAACGGCCTAAGTCACAAGATGCTACAAGTGAACTGTAGCATGCCCACGCAAGGATTTGTGCCTTAAACTGATGAGGTCTGTAAGCCACCTTCGCTCTCCTCCCTGCTGATATTTTTCAATAATTTCACAAAGTTTTATGAAAATTACAACACATTTCTCTAGGACACCCTCAGAGTTCGTTCCTTCATTCCTGCCCACTAACTAACAATTCAGCTCTCATGTGGAAAGCAGAAGATATAACAATGGTCTTCCCGTGCCCTTGAATTACCTATTCATTGTCAATTTTACTCAAATTACCATTGGCCAATAGTTCTTCAGAGAATAACTTTTTAAATCACAGCTAAAAGCTATCAAAATGTTAGCAAGACAGTGACAGAAAATACAGAAGGATCAAAGCCAGAAGCTGAAGGGTGCATTGAGTGCTGTTCTGGGGCTGGGGACATAGGGCGTCTGCTAAGTGCTGGCCTGCTGCTCACAAAGGCCTGGGTCGGACCCAGCATTGCAGAAACTGGGATACAAGAAAAGCTATTTTACACTGAACACTACTCATCCGCAAAAGCAAATCACAACGGCAATCATTAAATACCTCAGGAACATCTTCAGTCCAATGGCAAGCCTTGTCACTTTACAGAACAGAAATAGACATGGATGGAGAGACTTAGATAGCACTAAATAAAAGCCTAGCTGTTGGAAGGCTGTGACTCCCCAAAGCTCTCCTTTACTTCTCAAGGGCCTGTGTGCACCCCACCAGGTCTTCTCTACAGATAACCTCTTCCCCCTCTTTCTGAGTGGTGGGTGAAAATTGAAGGCCTTCAGATTTATTTCTCTGTTTTATTCTCTGAGAAATAAAAAGGGGGGAAATGAGAAAATGCCATTCTTATCCCCACCTTTCTACTATACCCTTTACCAGCCATTGCAAAAAATTCAACTTTTGAACACAAGGAACACTCTTAACCCTATCCTTATGAGCACACAAACCAACAGGAACATATGTAACTGTATTTTATCAAGTTTAAAGGTCCATCGAGATTGCTACAGTCAATTCCATCCCATTAAACAGAAAGCAATTACTGCTTCCAATTTAATAAGAATGGATTAAACTGGATTTCTGATTCAATACCATTTGTAAAAGTGTCCGTGTCAGGAAGAGTGATGGCGTGCGATCTTATCTCAGACATGTCAAGACTAAGCCAACTGGACTTGACAGCACCTAAATAGGACTCTACTGAGAGCTCCAGACATTCACATGCATACATACCATTTAGTTTACTGTTACAATATACTTTCACTTTTTACTGTGTTAAAGTTGGAAAACAATTATTAACATTCATCATATTCAAAAGTCAGTTTTATTTGATCACTAAGCCATTTTAAAAATTAATACACATTTTAAAAATTCCTATTTTGTGTGTGGTACCCTGTGCACTAGTAATTCAAACTACTTATGTAATCCTCCACTCAACCAAAGGGCTCACTCCTAATCAAAGGACTTGGGAAGCTAACACAGGAGGATCACTGCAAGTTTAAGGCTAGCCTGGGCTATACAATGCATTTAAAACCAACCTTTGCTATACAGTAAGATTCTGTCTGGGGGCTGGGGGAGGGAAGAAAGAAGGTAGGGAGGGAAGAGGGGGGTTACTCTAGTAACCCTAACAAGGATACTGACATAACAATCATCATTTGCTCAGTTATTAGGCTAAGAGAAGATATTACCTGATTTTATAGTGTGACGGTGTTAAAAGTTGGTTACTTCAGCTCTTTTTTGTTGAGTAAGTATCTCTGAAATGCCCAAGCTGAGTAAGATGGAAAGACTTCACCAAAGGAAAGAAAAGGGAAAATGGATGAATCACACTTAGGTGGAGACTGGCTAAGAAGTCACTATGTCTCAGCAAACAGAAACATACTGAACAGCAGTGGTGCCACAGGACTGTGGCTTGTGGAGAGCAGGGTCTAAGATGATCAGATTCATGAAAACAATGTGGTGGCACCATTACCACCACTAAGAAAGCCCTTAAATTGCCATAAATATAATACACACCGAAGGGTATATATAAACCTGTACCAAAATTCTGAGCCCTCTGACATCAACCCTCAAACCCATGTCAAGTCAGACGGTAATGTGAAGGCACAGTTTAGCTCACTCTGCTTTACCGTTTTATTTTTTTTTTTTTTTTTTTTTTTTTTTTTTCTTCTTAAATTACTTTCTTGTCAACATATATAAATCCGCACAACCGTAGCTTGTTGGAAGGCTACCCGCATGGTGCTTTACACATATACATTTTCCAGAGTTCTTTTTGAGCATACCTTACAAAGCAGCTGGTTTTTTTTTTTTTTTTTTTTTTTAATTTAATTTAATTTTATTTTTTTAATTTACATTCCAAATCACTTCCCCTTTCCCGTTTCCTCCCTCCCCGAAAGTCCCATAAGCCCCCTTCCCTCCCTCTTTTCTCCGTTCAACCCCCTCTCATTACTCTGTCCTGGCGTTCCCCTACATCCAGTCTTTCCAGGACCAGGGGTCTCTCCTTCCATCTTTTTAGAAATCTATTGATATGCTGATTGTGTCTAGGGTATTCCGAGATTCTGGGTCAATATCCCCTTATCAGTGACTTCATACCATGTGTGATCTTTTGTGATTGGGTTACCTCACTAAGGATGATATTTTCAAGTTCTGACCATTTGCCTAGGAATTTCGTGAATTCATTGTTTTTAATTGCAGAGTAGTATTCCATTGTGTAAATATACCACATCTTCTGAATCCATTCCTCCGTTGAGGGACATCTGGGTTCTTTCCAGCTTCTGGCTATTATAAATAAGGCTGCTATGAATATAGTGGAGCATGTGTCCTTATTGCATGCAGGTAAAGTCTCTGGGTATATGCCCAGGAGTGGTATAGCCGGATCCTCCGGAAGTGTCATGCCCAGTTTTCTGAGGAGCCGCCAGACTGCTTTCCAGAGTGGTTGTACCAGCCTGCAATTCCACCAGCAGTGGAGGAGTGTTCCTCTTTCTCCACATCCTCGCCAACAACTGCTGTCTCCTGTGTTTTTGATCTTAGCCATCCTGACTGGTGTGAGATGGAATCTCAGGGTTGTTTTGATTTGCATTTCCCTAATGACTAAGGATGATGAACATCTCTTTAGGTGCTTCTCAGCCATTAGATATTCTTCAGGTGAGAACTCTTTGTGGAGCTCTGTACCCCATTTTTTAATAGGGTTACTTGCCTCTCTGGAGTTTAACTTCTTGAGTTCTTTGTATATCTTGGATATTAGCCCTCTGTCGGATGTAAGGTTGGTAAAGATCATTTCCCAGTTAGTTGGTTGCCGCTTTGTCTTTTTGACGGTGTCTTTTGCCTTGCAAAAACTTTGTAATTTAATGAGGTCCCATTTGTCTATTCTTGATCTTAGAGTATAAGCTATTGGAGTTCTGTTCAGGAAATTCTCCCCTGTGCCCATATGTTCAAGGTTCTTCCCTAGTTTCCCTTCTATTAGTTTCAGTGTGTCTGGTTTTATGTGGAGATCTTTGATCCACTTAGAATTGAGCTTAGTGCAAGGAGATAAGGATGGGTCAATTTGCATTCTTCTGCATGTTGACCTCCAGCTGAGCCAGCACCATTTGTTGAAAAGGCTATCTTTTTTCCACTGGATGGTTTTAGCTCCTTTGTCAAAGATCAAGTGACCATAGGAGTGTGGATTCATTTCTGGGTCTTCAATTCTGTTCCATTGATCTACATGTCTGTTACTGTACCAATACCATGCAGTTTTTAACACTATTGCTCTGTAGTACAGCTTGAGGTCCGGGATACTGATTCCCCCAGAGGTTCTTTTACTCTTGAGAATAGTTTTAGCTATTCTGGGTTTTCTGTTATTCCAGATGAATTTTTGAATTGCTCTTTCTAACTCTATGAAGAATTGAGTTGGGATTTTGATGGGGATTGCATTGAATCTGTGTATTACTTTTGGTAAGATGCTCATTTTTACTATATTAATCCTGCCAATCCATGAGCATGGCAGATTTTTCCATCTTCCGAGGTCTTCTTCAATTTCTTTCTTCAGAGACTTGAAGTTCTTGTCATACAGATCTTTCACTTGTTTGGTTAGCGTCACGCCAAGATACTTAATATGGTTTGTGGCTATCGTAAAGGGTATTATTTCTCTTACTTCTTTCTCAGCCTGCTTATCCTTTGAGTATAGGAAGGCTTCTGACTTGCTTGAGTTGATTTTATATCCGGCCACTTTGCTGAAGTCGTTTATCAGCTGTAGGAGTTCTCTGGTGGAGTTCTTTGGGTCGCTTATGTATACTATCATATCGTCTGCAAATAGTGATAGTTTGACTTCTTCCTTTCCAATTTGTATCCCTTTGACCTCTTTTTCTTGTCTAATTGCTCTAGCTAGAACTTCAAGTACTATATTGAAAAGATATGGAGAGAGAGGGCAGCCTTGTCTAGTACCTGATTTTAGTGGGATTGCTTCAAGTTTCTCTCCGTTTAGATTGATGCTGGCTACTGGTTTGCTGTAAATTGCTTTTACTATGTTTAGATATGGGCCTTGAATTCCTGATCTTTCCAAGACCTTTAGCATGAAAGGATGCTGAATTTTGTCAAATGCTTTCTCAGCATCTAATGAGATGACCATGTGGTTTTTTTCTTTGAGATTGTTTATGTAGTGGATTACATTGATGGATTTCCTTATATTGAACCATCCCTGCATCCCTGGGATGAAGCCTACTTGATCGTGGTGAATGATCGTTTTGATGTGTTCTTGGATTCGGTTGGCAAGAATTTTATTGAGTATTTTTGCATCGATATTCATAAGAGAGATTGGCCTGAGATTCTCTTTCTTTGTCGGATCTTTGTGTGCTTTTGGTATTAGTGTAATTGTGGCTTCATAGAACGAGTTGGGTAGTGTTCCTTCTGTTTCTATTTTGTGGAACAGTTTGAAGAGTATTGGTGTTAGGTCTTCTTTGAAGGTCTGATAGAATTCTGCACTAAAACCATCTGGACCTGTGCTTTTTTTGGTTGGAAGACTTCCAATGACAACTTCTATTTCTTCAGGGGTTATAGGACGGTTTAGATGGTCTATTTGATCCTGATTTAATTTTGGTACTTGGTATCTGTCAAGGAAATTGTCCATTTCCTCAAGATTTTCTAGTTGTGTTGAATACAGGTTTTTGTAGTAGGATCTGATGATTTTTTGAATTTCCTCAGTTTCTGTTGTTATCTCTCCCTTTTCGTTTCTGATTTTATTAATTTGGATACTATCTCTGTGCCCTCTGGTTAGTCTGGCTAAGGGCTTATCTATCTTGTTGATTTTCTCAAAGAACCAACTCCTCGTTTTGTTGATTCTTTGTATGGTTTTATTTGTTTCTACTTGATTGATTTCAGCCCTGAGTTTGATGATTTCCTGCCTTCTACTCCTCTTTGGTGTATTTGCTTCTTTTTGTTCCAGGGCTTTCAGGTGTGCCATTAAGCTGTTAGTGTATGCTGTCTCCCGTTTCTTTTTGGCGGCACTCAGGGCTATGAATTTTCCTCTTAGCACTGCTTTCATTGTGTCCCATAAGTTAGGGTATGTTGTGCCTTCATTTTCATTAACTTTCAAAAAGTCTTTGATTTCTTTCTTTATTTCCACCTTGACCAAGTTATCATTGAGTAGAGCATTGTTCAGCCTCCATGTGTACGTGGGTTTTCTTTTGTTTTTGTTGCCATTGAAGACCACCCTTATTCCATAGTGATCTGATAGGAGGCATGGGATTATTTCTATCTTCTTGTATCTGTTGAGGTCTGATTTGTGACCAATTATATGGTCAATTTTGGAGAAGGTACCATGAGGAGCTGAGAAGAAGGTGTATTCTTTAGCTCTAGGATGAAATGTTCTATATATATCAGTTAGTTCCATTTGGTCCAAGGCTTCAATTAGATTCACTGTGTCCCTGTTTAGTTTCTGCTTTCCTGAACGATCCATTTCAGAGAGCGGGGTGTTGAAGTCACCCACTATTATTGTGTGCGGTGCGATGTGTGCTTTGAGTTTTAGTAAAGTTTCTTTTACGAATGAGGGTGCCCTTGCATTTGGAGCATAGATATTCAGGATTGAGAGTTCTTGATGGTGGATTTTTCCCTTGATCAGTATGTAGTGTCCTTCTGTGTCTTTTTTGATGACTTTGGGTTGAAAATCAATTTTATCCGATATTAGGATGGCTACTCCACCTCGTTTCTTGGGGCCATTTGCTTGTAAAATTGTTTTCCAGCCTTTTACTCTGAGGTAGTGTTTGTCTTTGACACTGAGGTGCGTTTCCTGCATGCAGCAAAAAGCTGGGTCCTGTTTACGTATCCAGTCTGCTAGTCTATGTCTTTTAATTGGGGAATTGAGACCATTGATATTAAGAGAGATTAAGGCATAGTGATTATTGCCATCTGCCATTCTTGACGCTATCTTTATGTTTGAGTGGTTATCTACTTTTGGGTTTGATTCAAGAAGGTTATTATCTCATTTTTTCCAGGGTGTTGTTTCTCTCCCTGTATTGGAGGTTTCCACCTATTATCCGTTGCAGGGCTGGATTTGTGGAAAGATATTGTGAAAATTTGGTTTTATCATGGAATATCTTGGTCTCTCCATCTATGGTGATTGAGAGTTTTGCTGGGTATAGTAGTCTAGGCTGGCATTTGTGCTGTCTTAGTGTCTGCATGAGATCTGCCCAGGATCTTCTGGCTTTCATAGTCTCTGGTGAGAAGTCTGATGTGATTCGGATAGGTCTTCCTTTGTATGTTACTTGGCCCTTTTCTCTTACTGCATTTAGTATTCTTTCTTTGTTTAGAACATTCGGTGTTTTGATTATTATGTGACGGGAGGTATTTCTGTTCTGGTCCAGTCTGTTTGGAGTTCTGTAGGCTTCTTGTATGTTCATCGGCATCTCTCTCTTTAAGTTAGGGAAGTTTTCCTCCATAATTTTGTTGAAGATGTTTACTGGCCCTTTAAGTTGCAAATCTTCACTCTCATCTATACCTATAATCCTTAGGTTTGGTCTTCTCATTGTGTCCTGGATTTCCTGGATGTTTTGGGTTACGCGTTTTTTGCATTTTGCATTTTCTTTGACTGTTGAGTCGATGCTTTCTATGGAATCTTCAGCACCTGAGATTCTTTCTTCCATCTCTTGTATTCTATTGTTGATGTTTGCATCTATGACTCCTGATTTCTTCCCAAGGTTTTCTATCTCCAAAGTTGTCTCCCTTTGTGATTTCTTAGTTGTTTCTACTTCCTTTTTTAGTTCCTGGATGGATTTGCTGAGATCCTTCACTTGTTTGTTTGTATTTTCCTGTATTTCTTTAAGGTAATTTTGCATTACCTCTTTCAGGATTTCTTCCTGATGACCCACGTTCTCCTGCATTTCTCTGAGCGATTTTTGTGTTTCCTCCTCATGGGATTCCATCTGTTGATCCATCGTCTCCTGCATTTCTTTAAGCAGTTCTCGTGTTTCCTTTGTAAGGGCATCTAACCGTTGATTCATTTCTTTAAGCAATTTTTGTGTTGCCTCCTTATGGGCATCCGTCTGTTGACCCATATTCTTCTGCATTTCTTTATGCAAATTTTGTGATTCCTTTGTGAGTGCATCTACCCGTTGATTCATCTCGTTAAGCGATTTTTGTGTTGTCTCCTTGTGCGCCTCCATCTTTTGATCCATGTTCTCCCGCATTTCTCTAAGCGATTTTTGTGTTTCCTTTGTAAGGGCTTCTAACCGTTGATTCATGGTCTCCTGTAACTCTTTATGAGATTTATTTGTGTCCTTCTTGTGATCCTCTAATAGCATCATGAGAAGTGATTTTAAATCCAGATCTTGTCTTTCGGGTGTGGTGGGGTATCCAGGACTTGCTGCTGTTGGAGAGTTGGGTTCGGATGGTCCTACATTACTTTGATTACTGTTAGTAACATTCCTACGTTTGCCTTTTGCCATCTGGATACCTCTGGTGTTAGTTGGTCCTGCTGCCACTGGCTGTTGGTTGGACCTCCTGTGAGCCTGCAAAGCTATTTCTGCCCCCCCCTGGATTACCAGGATTCCCCTGGCACCGATTTCTGGGGCCTGCCTGCTCCTGAGTGACTTTGGAGCCCTAATGTGCTTTGCCCCAAGTGATCTTATATTGGGGAGGCCTTGCACATCTAAAGGCTCAGCCTAGTGGATTCCTGGAGCCGAGGTCGCCAAAGGGAGGCTGGCAGGCTCCTGCCCTGTGCAGGGGTGTGTGATCTCTCCTGGGGGGGGGAGGGGGGCGTCCCTCTGCCAGGCAGAAGTCCCACAGCAGATCTGGCGCGCTGGTCACTGCAGATCAGCCCAGCACCTGGGAGCAGGTTACACACAAGCTGCCTGAACCCGAAGCGATATTATGCCTGTCTGTCTCTGAGCCTGGTGGTCCCAACTACCTGGTCACTGGAGCAAAGATGGCGGAGGGCACTCTCCGTGGCGCTGCTCACCCTGTGGTCACGATGGCCCGCCGATCTGGCACCCAGACGACCACAGCGCCAACCCGCCCTCGGGCACAGAAGGAAGCCCCAACAGGCCGTGTCCCAAGTGATGTTATATTGGGGGGAGAGCCTGGGTACCGGTCTCTCCAGCGCAGTCCGCGGGAACAGAGGTCGCGGAAGGGAAGCTGGCGGGCTCCCTCCCTGCGCAGGGTCCCTCCACCAGGCAGAAGGTCCCACCGCGGAACTGGCGCGCTGGTTACTGCAGATCAGCCCAGCACCTGGGAGCAGGTTACACCCAAGCTGCCTGAAACCGAAGCGATATTATGCCTGTCTGTCTCTGAGCCTGGCGGTCCCAACTACCTGGTCACTGGAGCAAAGATGGCGGAGGGCAGTCTCCGTGGCGCCGCTCACCCTGTGGTCACGATGGCCCGCCCATCTGGCGCCCAGACGACTACAGCGCCAACCCGCCCTCGGGCACAGACGGAAGCCCCAACAGGCCGTGTCCCAAGTGATGTTATATCGGGGGGAGAGCCTGGGTACCGGTCTCTCCAGCGCAGTCCGCGGGAACAGAGGTCGCGGAAGGGAAGCTGGCGGGCTCCCTCCCTGCGCGGGGTCCCTCCAGCAGGCAGAAGGTCCCACCGCGGAACTGGCGCGCTGGTTACTGCAGATCAGCCCAGCACCTGGGAGCAGGTTACACCCAAGCTGCCTGAAACCGAAGCGATATTATGCCTGTCTGTCTCTGAGCCTGGCGGTCCCAACTACCTGGTCACTGGAGCAAAGATGGCGGAGGGCAGTCTCCGTGGCGCCGCTCACCCTGTGGTCACGATGGCCCGCCCATCTGGCGCCCAGACGACTACAGCGCCAACCCGCCCTCGGGCACAGACGGAAGCCCCAACAGGCCGTGTCCCAAGTGATGTTATATCGGGGGGAGAGCCTGGGTACCGGTCTCTCCAGCGCAGTCCGCGGGAACAGAGGTCGCGGAAGGGAAGCTGGCGGGCTCCCTCCCTGCGCGGGGTCCCTCCAGCAGGCAGAAGGTCCCACCGAGGAACTGGCGCGCTGGTTACTGCAGATCAGCCCAGCACCTGGGAGCAGGTTACACCCAAGCTGCCTGAAACCGAAGCGATATTATGCCTGTCTGTCTCTGAGCCTGGCGCTCCCAACTACCTGGTCACTGGAGCAAAGATGGCGGAGGGCTTTACCGTTTTCTAAGCCTATTTAATAATTAGGTCTGAGGATTAATGAGGCACTCAAGATGGATCCATGCCACTGTTTTTAGTAAGTGTGAAAGAAATGGAGTCATAAAGTAACAGATAGTTGTTCCTCAGATTCAAAAATTCCACCTTAATATATTATTATTATGTTATAATATCATACTATATTATATAACATATTATATATTATGTGTTTATTATATATGGAAATGGCCACAAGCAGATGCTAGGATGAGCAGTGAGAGCAACCAAGACCAGTTGGAGCTGTCAACCCACCACTGGGTAATCACACATCTGATTTCCTACGCACTGCATCTCAGATTAACAAGAGCTCACATGGCCTCAGAAAAGGTCAATTTGCCAAGTTCTTATATAAATACTGTTAAAAATAGAAAAAAGCAGAGAAAAATTAAATGTTAGGTAACTTAATGACTTCTAATCATTTTATTAGATGATCATTTGTAACATGAAATTCATGTTCAGGGGTCATAACGCCACTAAGTGAGCACACGATGCAATACTGCCATCTGCTGTTCAAGAGGTAGAAACACATCTTGTTTTTACTGCAAAGCCTCTGAAAGCCAAAAAGAGTGTTGAACAGGCTCAACTACTGATGTCCCTGAAGTTGTTAGTCCTGAAATTAAAGAAGGCAACACAAAAAAAATAATAAGTGAAAAATTAAGTATGTTTTTAAATGATATTTTCATGGTAATTTGTCATCTACTCACTTCCTTAAGAAAGAAAACTGCAACTTAAATGCAGGCTATTTCTACATAAATTACTCAAAAATATTGTACAAAATCTCTAAGCATAATCTATACTATTAAACAATTAAATAGGTATCAGATTTCTGAAAGTATATGGATATGTGTTTATTTGTCTCATATAACTTCTAACATGTCGTAGGAAGCACACAGTGTAATGTTTTTAAGCTTCGTTTTTCCTGAGACAGTTCCCCATTCAATCAAGTTTATTCATGAAAACAGCATATGGCTGGCTTTTCTACTCACAAGCTATACAAAGCTGAAGTTTATGGGACTCAAAGATCAGGCCAAAGGTTAACAGGATGAAGAACAACCTGCAAGTTCACAACGAGAAACAGGAGTGTGGTAACGACATCACAATCTTAACAGTGGGAAAATTGGGAAAGCAGGTTTTCGATCTCCATCAAAATGATTCACTAGCACGGAAGTCTTAACCACTGCTCATTTTAGAGGTAAGATGAGCGTCTTCAGAACAAGGACACAGAGCCAAGAACTTGAGAATCCACAAGAGTGAACCAGATTTCACTCACTTCTTTAAAAAAAAAAAAAAGTGAAGATTCAGAGAGAAACCCTGTCTTGAAAACAAAAACCAAAAAGGGAAGATTCTAATCAATCATTCAAATTCAAAAGAGTGAGCTAGATTTTCAACTAATCCTTCAGGAAAGCAAACATTCTACTCAATCACTCAAGATGATTTAAACATAAGGAGAATAGTGCTTGGAGTACAAAGGACACAAAAAGGCCCACACTCCTTGGTTTGTACAGATAACACAGTGCAGGACAAATCAGGGCTGCTTAGCATTCTCTTTGCCCAAACTGAGTTTGGGTGCTTCCTAAGAAGACAAATATGGGGAAATTTATCAACCAACTACACACACAAAAAAATAATAATAATAATAATAATTAAATATTTTTGTGCTGCCTGAAAAATAAAAGTGTATCTAAAAAAGAAACAGAAACAAAGAAATCATGAATGTAGCTTTGTGAGGAGTGTCAACCTAGCTCCCCAGAGGCCCTGAATTCAAATCCAAGCATAGCCTAAGTCTGTGATCCCAGTCACTTCAAATAGACCACAAAAGTCATCGTGTACCCCATTTTATACCTCAGCAATGAAGTCTTGAACACTCTTCTAAATGTACTTATAGTCCAATAAGGATCAACAAAATATTTGTGTGTGCATGTATACACAAGCAAATGTGTGAGCATGTACGGGGAGGCAAGTGTATTCTTTATTGTGTACCATCCACCTTTTGAAGACAGTATCTCACTGGCCTAGAACTTGCCAAGCAAGTATGGTTAGCTGGCCAGAGACCCAGGAATCTGTCTGTCTGCCTCCCCAGAGCTAGGATCACAAAAGCACAGCACCTCTCTGGGTGCTTTGTTTTGCAAGATCTTAATAGTAAATCAAGCAAAATGTATTGGCAAACTTAAAGTAAATTATATGTATAATGTTCAATATTTTTATTTTAATAGAAAAACTACTGGCCATAGTATTTCAGTGGAGCTGTGCAGCACGTTACCAGTGCTTTCCGTCTGAAGTGTACCGCCTAGTCCTGGAGGCACAACAGTGCTGCTATACTTCTCAAACGTACATTTGTCCCTTGGGGCCGCAGAGAGCTATACATAGCATCTAGCAATATATATATATATATATATATATATATATATATATATATATATATATATATATATATGGCCTTTCAAATTGTAACATTGTGATGCCCTATTATATAAATGGCTTTTCAATTATGTTGGTCCACATCCTTCCAAATGATGCAGTCATTATTAACAAACACACACACATGCAAACACATATATACACACTCTAATAATTTTCACTAAAGTCTTTGGTTTTGTTTAGGACATTAAGTCTGTTCACTGCTATTTTTCTCTTTTACAAATGTATTCTTTGGGTTATATACAATCAAGTTGTTGGTCATGGGAACCCCCAAACAACATAGGCTATTGCCAAAATTGTAAAATTATATATTGCTCTTCACAAGCTTATAGTAAGACCCTATTGCTAAAGACAACAACTTACTGAATGTGAGGAGTCCAACTGGTGCCTACTTAGAGTCTTTACTCCTATTGACTAAATATTCACAGAACCAGAAGGCATTCTGCATACTACCAAAGGAGAAAGGTAGATACCAACTCAGCTACAAATTCTTTGATCTACAATGGTGATCTACATGCAAAATGTGCTAATGCAATAATGGCACGGGACTTGTAGAACAAACCAAGTAATATCTGATTAGATCTGAGTACCACTCCATGAGACGAACCTGTCTCTGATTCTGCTCAAGTGGCCAAGAACTTGGAACTAGACAGACCAGGAACATAGGAGAAAAACCAAATACTACTGTTCTGCTAAAGAAAAATAACAATAAAATGACACTTAATGACATTCTGCTATATTCATAGATCAGCATCTTGTTCAGCCAGCATCAGAGAAGCTTCCTCCTGCTGGAGATGAGAATAAATAGAGACTTACAACTGGACAAGGAGCATAGAGTAGGAGTCCTTGGAACACTCAACCCTACATGGGGTGTCTCCATTAATTCCCTCCCCTTGGGGCTCAGGGAACCCTGCGGAAGAAGAGGCAAAAAGATTCTAAGAGCCAAAGGGGATGGAGAACACCAAGGAAGCAGGCCTTCTAAACACAGCAAGATGCACATATGAACTCATGGAGACTGTGGCAGCACTCATAGGTCCTGCAAAGGTCTAAGTCAGATGGGGTCCAAGCAGTGAGAGGGGAAGCAGACACAAGCCCCTACCCTACCCGGAAGCTATCTCCAACTACTCAGGAAGGAAAAAATGTTTGATCCAATGGAGTCTCATTGGAGATACAAACTACTCTTAGGGCCAGACCTCACTCAAGTCCAGCAGTAGATGGCCAACACAAAACAAATTCAATAGCATTTTTGGAGGTTCTGAGTCTCATAATGTTTTTTCAGGGCTGTTTTTTAACCTTACAGGTCCTTTGCATACACATATAATGATTTTCCATTTTGTATCTTTATGGAGTTTCTATGTGTGTGATGTGTGTCTCTTCATTTTGTTTCTTGAGCTTTATCTTAGGCTCTTTTCCTCTGGTTTGCTTGCTTGCTTGTTTGTTTGTTTCTTTTGTCCTAGTCTGGTTTGTTTGTTTTTATTTTTTATTTTACTTATTTTATTTATGTATTATTTTTGCCTGTTTGTATGCTAATGAGAGAAAGGGTAGAATTTGGGTGAGTGAAGAAGTGGGGAGATCTGGAAAGAGTTGGAGGGGAAAACATAATCAGAACACATGATTTTGTGTTTTCTTTTTAATCTTTTCAATTAAAAGCATGAAAAAAGTTACTTTCCATAAAAAAAGGGAATGAGGGATGTATCTGATATTCAATAGCACTGCTCATATCCCACAACTTAAACCAACACCCCTTTGGCCCCATCACCATTTCCATCGACCCTCCTAATATAAATGCCTGTAGCTCATGTCTTGCTTAGCCCGTCACATGCTGTTTCCTGACTCAGGCTAGCAGTTCCAGAAACCCAAGTATACGATGCCCTCATGCCTTTCACCTGTAAGACAAAAAGAATGCACACTAACTCTGCTCACAATCAGAATATAAATCATTTGCACTGTAATTCCAGGAGAATTCCAAGGCATTACCTATGACTACAAACAAAATCTCTGCAGAGAAATCCTGAGTAAAATTATTTTTGTTAAATACACTACTCAACACATAATTAAATACCTCACTATAAATAGTCATTACTAATGCATACAATCTAACAAAGTCAAAAACAATGTCAGAATGTTAGATATTCTTAAAGCTTAGATTAATAAGGTCCTGTCTTTGTCTTCTATTATAAGCTATATAAAATCAGCATCAGAAAAATGAGTATTTTATACAATGCACTATACTACACAAGTGTAAATAATCCTGGTCATACGATAGAACAAAAAGATATATGAGAAAAGTGAGTTAGCAGACTAGACAAAGATAAGAGAATAATATTTTCCATTGAATTTCCATTTTTATTAGTGTTCTTTGTAGTTTTGTTTTGCTTTTGAGACAAAGACTCACTATGTAAATCTGGCTAACCTCAAACTCACAGAGATGCCCCCACCCCTGCCCCTGCCCCCCGCCACTGCCTCCCAAGTGCTAGGATGATAAGAATACACCACCACAACAGGCTTGCACTGAATTTCAACAGAGTATCAGAATCCAAAACTCAAAGCTTTCCTCTTGTGTTTCTATGTGGTTTCTATGGTCTCTATTTCTAATTAAGGAGGTAGAAATTGAGCAGGCAGTTCTCAGTTGACATGGCTACCCAAAATGAAAGAAAGAACTCCAATTCTCAATTCTGCATGGAAATACACTGCCTATGTGCCAATAGTCCCCCCCCTTCCCTCTCAAAAGTAAAAAGCTTCTCATAAGGGCCACACATAAGATCCCATGAGGGATTTTTTTTATGTTGGACAACAAACAAGGTATTATTAATAGTAGATTTCAATATTGAATGGCTGTTAAAACACCAGCTCAAAGAGAACACACAGCATGAGGCAAACACATAAGGCTGTGAAGATCTGCCTGAACCTCAGTGCACTGTAGAACACACTACCTAATGCTTTCTGTCTCCGTGTGTCTTCATGTTTCCATGAGTCTTCCTTTCCCAGCCTCAATCTTATTCGAAAGCATGAGGTAGCCTCATGCCAGTTAAATCACCTGTTCCTTCACAGTCACATGGAAACATCTTGTACGCAGGAAGCTTCTCAGCAGGTCAACTCCCCTTCCTGCAAACCTGTGCAGACATCCTCACACTTAGAACTAGCCTACGCAGAGGGAGCACAGGCCACGTTTTTCATCTCACTGTATATTGGACCAACTGAAGTCTTCTGCTTTTACAGATTTTCACACAATCAATCAACAATTAATCTATGTTTTGTGTGTGCAATTTCCTCTGTTTTGTTTTGGTTTTGTTTTCTTTTCTTTTTGTTTGACAAAAGGTCTTGCCATGCAGCCCTGACTGTCCTGGAACTCACTGTGTAGACCAGGCTGGTCTCAGAGATCCACCTTTTCTGCCTCTTTCCAATATTTAAAAAATAAATAAATATCCCTCTTAGGAGTGGTGGGACTAAAGACACACATTGCCACACCCAGCTTACTCTGTGTCTTAATGTAATTTATTATCTAGGTAAGCTTGGTATGTTCATGTGAAGTGACATTACCACAAGCCAGCAAAGGAAACCAAGATAATAGGGTAACATCTGTTGTTGCTGCTGTTTTTAAGTAACTCTATGTAACAAGTATTACTTTTGTCAACATCAACACAAGCTAAAAATTCCATTTTAATAATCTTGTAAACAGTAGTGTGATCCTCGGACATATTTCTTATACAAAAATGTCCATACATGCGTTAGATACATGAAACTGACCTCAGGCACAAAGTTAAAGATACTTCACATTAAGCGGCCAAAGCCTCTGCAGAAGAGCTCTATACTCCTGCATCAGTCCACTGTGTTGTCTCCCTACACTGAGTTTTATGTTTCCTTAAATCAGACATAAAATGCCACATTTTGATCTGACATGACTAAGTATTTCTAAAATAAAAATTATAAAAGTTTTTAACTATAGCAGATCCTACTTTTCTCTACTATTAAAAGAGAAAGAAAGAATGCATTAGAAATAAACATTGCCTAAGATAACCTCTAAGATTTAAGCAAGAATATAAAGATTCCTTTTGTATCTCCACAAGCTCCCAGAACTCTACCCATGGATACACAGTATGCTTACAACATACTTGCTAAATGAATAAACTATATACAAAGATTCAAAGAAACCATCAAGAATGTAAAAGCCTAGCAGTGTTTAAGCTTTCTGAAACTAGGACACCCAAGATAAACACTCAGTTCTGACTTCCATAAGATAGTCCACAAATGCACAGTCCCCTCATGTGCTTATGAGGCCTCAACCAGGGGGTGAACTTTCCCACAAACCATAATGCGCATGTATACCCAGGAGCAGCAGGTGTAACTACACATTAACATCATTGTTCTGAATGCAGGACCCACCTAGGGAAGCCAGGCCCATATTTTACTAGAACTACGTACGCAGTTGTAATGAATCCTTTGATAGAAATGTATTATGAGAGAGTCTGAAGAGGCCCAGAAAGCATAAGAGTTAGCTGCTGCTCTATGAGCTGAGATCAGCCTGGTTCTCACAGAGGAAAGGGACAGTGACATAATATGTTTAAATAAATAAGAAAGAAGGAAAGAAGGAAGGAAAGAAAAGGAAAGGAAAGGAAAGGAAAGGAAAGGAAAGGAAAGGAAAGGAAAGGAAAGGAAAGGAAAGGAAAGGAAAAAGGAAAGGAAAGGAAAGAAAGAAAGAATTGCTGCTACTCTTCAAGAGTTCCCAGAAACAGTTGTGACAAACAGAAATGTACCTGCCAAAACTCCCAGTACTCACTAAGGAAGCCTAGACAGGAGTGCTGCTGTGAGTTTAAAGCCAGCCTGGGCTATAGAGTAAGAAAAAATAAAAGATGAAATGTCTACTGTTAACTAAAACAGCACTGTTCACTAGCGTGCCCCAAATCTTACTCACAGGTTGCTTGTTTCTAACGCTTCATGTGAGAAGACATGACAATTTACCACAAACGAAGGCACTGAAAATAAATTGGCAGGATCTCCAACAGAAACAATAACCAGAGCCTTTCTAGGGGAAAGGTCAGCCTACAGAGCTACTTCCTTGAAGAACGTGCTCCTGGGATGTAGGTATTCAGATCACATTTCTCCTTGTTTTTGAGACAGTGTCCCACTACACAGCAGGCTATCTACAACTCACAGTCCTCCCAAGTGCACCTGCCATCGCAGCCAGACCTTATTTCTTTTAAAAGCACTGGGTACTTACTTGCCACCTTGCCAATTTAATTCTACCACCTCCCATTATCCTTGATTCTAACTGACTGAGTGACGTCTGTTAGGAAAAGCACCACTCGTCTCCTCGGCCTCTCCTCCGCAGGCGGTGCGCCTGCCTAGCTAGGGCTCCTGCCCTGGGTTCTGTGCAGAACACAAAACCACACAGAGGAGCAGAAATGCAAAGCCACCCTCAGCTACCTGGGTAATCTGAATCCTTGTCTCAAAGCAATATGTTTTAAATTGTGAATCTTTTCCTTCAAAACAAAAAATGGCAGAAAGAAGTAAGTAACAACCACTCCCAATCTTAAAGACGTTTTTCTGCAGAATAATCATGTATGGGACTCAGAGTTACAAGCAGCAATTTCAAGTGTCTTAACCCAAACCATGTTTCTTCACCAAATAGTAAAATGTCTAAAAGTAGCTATTAAGAAATCTCTGTATTCAGTACAGAAAATCTAAATTTTATACCTATGTTATGTTCATTATTATTTTAGGCCCATATTTAATTAATAAAAACAATTTAAATTAATAATTTTAATAAAATCTAACTAACCCATAGTAGTCCAAAAACCTGACAACGGTAATCCAGAAACCATGCAAAATATGTCTCAGATCTAAACTTGAGGTCTACAGAGAGTTGGGGAACTACAGCTCAAGACAAAGGATATATTTAGCAGAGGTAAAGACTCGGTGAATTCCGAGTTTTAACAGTGTTAAAAAGAAAACAAGGAGGGCTGTGGAAATGTCTCCGGGTATAAAGCACTTCCTCTGAAAGCTAACAGTCTGGATCTCCAGAACCCACGTAAGTGCAAACCACATAAGTGCACATATGAACAGTAAATATGAACCTAGACTGGTCATGGTGGTATATGCCTTAATCCCAAGAAAGGCGGAAGGATCAATGCTGTGAATTCAAGGCCAGCCAGTCGGCATAACAAGTTCCAGACCAGCCAGAGCTACATAGTGAAACTCTGTCCAAAAAAAAAAAAAATACATATAATCATTCTCTTATGTTATTTAATGTGTAAATTGTACTGCTATACATAGTTTCATAAAAAATAAAACTCAGAGGACCCCATTCCCTCCTTTGGCCTTATATGAATTTCCTGTAAGGTTGTTTTAAAATAACCAGGCAGGGGAGATGGCTCAGTGAGCACAGGCACCTTTCATCAAGTCTGCCCCAAGGATCCCACATAGGAGAAAGAGAGGTCTCCTCTCTTGCAACTGTCTCCTGACCTCCACATGTGTGCACTGCACATATGTGCTCCTGCACATACGGACACAAATAAAATGTAATATAGACAAACAAAAATACAATAAAAGTCAAGAAATATGTAACCAATTGTCTAATAATATATAGTAGCTATTAGTGTTCTACCTTCATATCATTAAATTACTCTAAAACTCCCTTAAATTGCTGAGGCTAGACTACCTGTCTCCAAAATCTACAATTCTGAAATGTAATCAATAAAATATATTATGAATCTCATTACCTGTAATTTTATAGCCGTAGGCAGCAAGCTGTCCAGCCATGTATTCTCCATCTGAATTATTATGTGAGCAGCCCCATGTTCTTATCCAAATTTTCTGTATGCCTGGAATAGTGCTGTTAAGTAATCAATTAAAACAAAAGTGAGTATCTATAAGCAATTTTTAAGATAAAAGCCACTAGATGATTTTAGGGCACATTACACAAAAAACAAACTAGAATCAAGTCACAACCTAGTTATAGAATACATCAAATTATTTTAAAATCTGCTGTTACAACAAAATTCTAAAATAAGGGTCAGTGAGCTTGATCAGCAAATAAATGTACTTGCCGCATAAACCTGGCCACTTGAGCTTGAGGTCTGGAAAGCATGCACAGACAGAAGGAGAAAACCCACTCCAGAGTTGTTCTCTGACCTCACACATTCACCATCATGATCACGATCACACTTTGTGCTAGTTAATCTAATGTCTACTTGACACAAGCTACAGTTATCTGAAAAGGAAATCTCAATTGAGAAAATGCCTCTACAAAAACCAGTTGTAAGGCATTTTCTTAACTACTGACTGATGGAGGAGGGCCCAGCCCATTGTGGGTGGTGCCATCCCTGGGCTGGTGATCCTAGGTTCTATAAGAAAGTAGGCTGAGCAAGCCATTGGGAGTAATCCATCCGTGGCTTTTGCGTCAGCTTCTACCTCAACGATCCTGTCCTGTTTGAATTCCTGTCCTGACTTCCTTCACTGATGAAAGTTCTGTGGAAGTAAGTGTAAGCTGAATAAACCCTCTCCTCCCAGCTTGCTTTTTGGTCATGGTGTTTCATCGTAGCAGTAGAAACCCTACCTAAGACTTAAACATATTATGCATACAAACATAATAAGTAAAGTGTTTTAAAAGTAAAATTAGATAAAATAACCATGGAATCACAGGAAGAATCTCTGTATTTAAACAATGTCCTTTTGCATCTCTTGTCACCAAATGCCAGCACTAGAAATAGGTTACCTCTAATTGAGTTGTTGGTCAAAGGGTCCCATGGGAACCCCAAACAACCCAGGCTGTTGCCAAGACTACAGTACTACAGAATGCTCTCCATAAGCTTATGGTAAGACCCTATTGCTGAAGACAACACCTACACAACTCACTGAGCATGGAGAAGTCCACTTGTTGCCTACCTAGAGCCTTCACCCCTACTGACTAAATGTTCACAGTACCAGTGTGAATACTTCTAAAGAAGAAGGGTAAAATACTAACCCAGCTACAAACTCTTCAGACTACAATGGTGACCTGTATACCAGACGCACTAGTGCAGTGCTTCCCAACCTACTGGTCGTGACCCCTTTGGGGGTCGTATTTCAGATATCCTATATATCGGATATTGACACTGCAATTCATAATATAGCAAAAAGTAGCAATGCAATAATTCTATAATTGAGGGTCCCACAACATAAGGAGCTGTATTAAAGGGTAACATCATTAAAAAGGCTGAGAACCACTGCACTAGTACATCAGTAGCACAAGGCTTGTGGGACAAACCAGCTGATATCTGACTGGATTTATGGCCCACTCCATGAGATGGACTCCATCCCCAACAATACTTGAGTGGCCAAGAACCTGAGACTAGATAGGCCAGAAACTAGGGTAAAAGCAAATACTACTGTCCTACTAAATGAATGTAGCAATAAAATGACTCCTAATGACATTCTGCTATACTCATAGATCGGTGCCTTTTTGTCTTATTACATTATATTTTATTCTGTTTGTTTTCTGAGAGACAGAAAAGGGACGGATCTGGATGGGAGGCGAGATGGGTAGGAGCTGGCAGGAATAGAGGAAGGAAAAATCATAATCAGAATATATCATGTTGAAAAAAATCTATTTTCAATAAAAGGTGAAATGGCCGGGCGGTGGTGGCGCATGCCTTTAATCCCAGCACTTGGGAGGCAGAGGCAGGAGGATTTCTGAGTTCGAGGCCAGCCTGGTCTACAAAGTGAATTCCAGGACAGACAGGGCTACACAGAGAAACCCTGTCTCGAAAAAACCAAAAATAAATAAATAAATAAATAAATGGTGAAATGATGTTAAAAATAAATAAATAATGTCTTTTGGATCCATGAGAAGGCTTAGCAGGTAAAGGTGCCTGCAACCAAGCCTGGTAACCTGAGTTCAATCCCAAGATCCACATGTTAGAGAACTGATTCCTACAGGCTGACTTCTGACCTCACTCACATGCTTCACTCACATGTGCTCGTGCATACTCATACATCTGAAACAAATAAAATGTAATTTCCTAAAACATTTTAAATGCAAATTTTAAAAATGTCCTTTCAAGCCAGGCGGCACACACCTGTAATCCCAGCACTTAGGGAAGAGAAGGAGGTTCAGGTTCATCTGTGGAACAAGCTACAAGAGATCTTGCCTCAGAAAAAGTTCTCCTCTGGATTGTAGTCTTAATTCCTACTAACTATATGACTAATGACTGATGCGACGTTTAGAAAGGTCCACACAAATGGTCGCACCAAAGACGGCAGTTGGGACAATAACACCCAAGGAAGAAGTAAGGGCTGAGGAGATGGTGAAGCCACTTAAGTACTACCTACAAGTATGAGGACGTGACCTGAGGTACTGGACACCTAGCACCCAGAAAAGTCAGGTGGAGCAGCGGCATATGTAACCCCAGTGCTTGTCAAGGGAGAAGACAGAACACAGAATCAATAGCTCCAGCTTCAGTGACAGTCCCTGTCCCAAGAGATAAGGTGGAAAGCAATCAAGGAAGATACCTAATCTGACCTATAGTATGTACACACACACACACACACGCACACATAGGTACCTGTATACGTGCATGAACATTTACACACATATACAACACAGAAAACATGTAAAGATAAAAATGAAGGCTGATGACCTGTCCGTGCACACACTCTTAAATACTAGTTGCAATCTTTATCCATTTAAAATGTATAGATTAAAAATAATCAAGATTGAAAACTCCATAATTAATGTTACTCCAGTCACAGGTTTCTAAAGAATTTATTTAGGAAGGACAAAAAGACTCTCCTCTTAGACTGCCCTAACAATTTAAAAGTAAACAGAAATGACAATAATGACATGCTTGGAAAAACTGTGGCAAACTCCACTAATTAAAACACATTCTACATGAGCAGCCTTGAAAAGCTCAATCATCTGAACCGAGTACACATTACACCTGCCCACAACTGGCTGGATAAACAACCACAAGCTAGCACTGTACAGCTGTGCAGTCATTGCTGCAGTGACGTATTAGACTCTTCCTATCTAGAATCCCACCACAAAAGTATAGAGGGCAATGACCTTTGGGCCCAGTGCCTTTGCGTGATCCCTAAGCACTCATTAATATGCTACAAAGAATCACATGTCTGAAGCACCACTGCCAAACAGGAATCACAAATCTCAATTCAAGTTTTAATTTGCAATTACAACAGATTTATACCAACCATAGTCAAATCAAAACAATTCCTGGGGTCCTATCACCTTCCTTCAAAGAACATTAAATCTGGTATTTTGTTTTGTTTTTAATTAATTCTTGGAAAATTCTCTTCAATATAATTTGATCATATTCGCTCCCCTAACTCCCTATGCCCTTAGTATTTCTGAGTTTTTAACCTATTACTTGCCAGATTTGAAGGAATTCCATTTTTTTGAAGCTCTATGTCTCCTATTAGAAATGTGAAGATCCTAAACCTGGAGCTATTGCACATGTGGTGTAGGCCAGCAGTGCCAGCCTCTCCTGGGGTGGCAGTGAATGGAATTCTGAGGAATGCTTACCTGTCACTTGGTGGCCTGGGCTCTTCTTGCAAATATTTTTGGGTATTCCGCCTTCGTACTTTAGGAAACACATGCTTTCTTGAGAAATGTCTGTCTTGTGGCTTCGAATCTTCCTGTGATATGATATCTTCTATGTCATCCAGCAGTACATCACAGGATGCAGAAGGCATCTTTTGTAGTACAGAAAAAAAGTTACAAATAGCAGATGTTTATGAAAATCCACTTAGCATGGTATTGGTAAACAATTCTCACCAACCTTGAATCTTATCAATTCTGTGAAGCCTACGTACACAGAAAACATAGGCAGATAAACCAAAGAAACAACCATGCAAGTCCTGCAGATACGGAACACCCCATGACTGAACTGAAAATGCCATAACTTATACTATGGAGGGAAAGTAGGCCAAGGTCTTTTCAAGAGAAAGGAAACAGAAAACCAACAATTCCCATCAGCCAGAGCTGCTGAGGCCAATGACCACCAAGACCTCCAGTGCTGTGAGAAGGAATTGGTATGCCTGACTTTAAGAGTGATTCCTGGGGCTAGAGAGATGGTTCAGCAGATAAGAGAACTTGCTGATTTTATAGAAGTCCCGGGTTCAGCTACAGTACCCACATGGAGGCTCAATACCATCATAAGTCCATTTCAGGAGATCTGACACTGTCTTCTGACCTCCTTGGGCACCAGGCACATTTATGGTGCACATAAATACACACAGGCAAAACATTCATATACATATATATGGTGAGTCATGCACACACACACACACAGAGAGATACACACAGGACAGCTATGCCAATCAAAACTAGTATTGGTTAACGACTACAAAGTATTACTTTAATATCAAAACCAAATAAAGACACATACACACACATAAAAAGAGAACTACCAGCCAATATCCCTGACAAACACTAACGTTAAAATCATGAATAAAATATCTGCAAATCAAACACAAGGATATATCAAAAACATTAAATCAGCTGTATCCCAGAGATGTAGAGATGACTCAGCATATATTAAGCCAATAAACCACATAAATGAATTTAAAGATAAAAAAAACTCGTCAATAAACAGCAGCTGAAAACAACAAAACAAAACAAAAACCTCATGATCATCTCAACAGATGCACAAAAAGCGTCTGACAAAATCCAACATGCCTTCATGATAAAAGTCCTAAAGAAGTGGATAGAGAGATGGTTTAGCAGATAAGACAGCCTGTGGCTTTTGCAGAAGACCTGGTTGTTCTTGCAGAGGACCTGGGTTCTGTTCCCAGCACCCGCATGATGACTCAATACCATCTATGATTCCAATTCCAGAGAATCTGATGCCCTCTTCTGAACCCCAAGGGTACCAAGCATGCATGCGGTGCACATATGTACATGCACGCAAAATATTCATATATATAAAATAAAATAGCCTCCAAGAAAGAAGTAACAACTTGGGGGTTGAAGCTCAGCAGTAAACAAAGAGTCTAGGCCCATGCATACTACAGCATCTATTACATACAACTTTCATTAGGTTATCTGAACCAGTGTTAAGACTATAAATTAGCAGTTCTCAACCTGTAGGTCATGACCCCTTTGGGGGTGGGGGAGGTCAAATAGCTTCAGAGGGGTCACCTAAGACCATCAAAAAACACAGAGATTTACATTACGATTCATAACAATAGCAAATTTACAGTTATAAAGTAGCACTGAAAGTAATTTTATGGTTGTGCGACACCACAACATGAGGAACTGTATTAAAGGGTTGCAGCATTAGGAAGGTTGAGAACTGCTGCTATATATTCACATGTCTTCAAGCCTGTCTGATGAACTTCCTTTTTGTTCTTCTATAGGATTCCCATCTTTCTGCTCACATCTTCCAAATAAGAGAGTGGCTTCCTACCAGGCCTATTTTTGTGCCTGAAATTTGTAAAGTTTGCTTTAAAACTTTAACAGCATATGCATCACAATTTAAACCTCTATTTAAACCTCAGTCACTATTATATCTATCATCAGTTAAAGGAAAAAAGAAGTGAGCCAAGCACCCAGCCTTAAAACTGTCACATGGCACATCACATGGTCAGTCGATCCTTCCTTTTCCTAGACAGTGACTTGTTCAGAGTCAGTCACAGCAAGACGATCCAGACAGAAAAGACCTTTATACAACAACTGACAGTAAAGACAGCTTCTCCTTTCAGTCAAGTGGATGAAGTTGGGGTAACACGCCAACTTTGTGAACTTTGTGCCAGGCCAAAGAAGCCACCTGCCCAAAGAGTGAATCCTAGCAAGAGGTGCAGACATAATGACTGCATTTGAGCACCTGAGGCTCAACCCTGCTCCGCTCACTTATCGGAGCCACTAACCTCCCTCTGGAGTCTAGCATCTTTTGGATTGGGCATTCCCCTCCTAGAAACAAGGGTTCACCAACTTAGCCATTAAGGTACAGGTTGGCCTTTCCCACATAGATTCCATTTACATGCAATAGCTATCAGTGAAAAAAATAACAGTTTGAACACATTTAGGAAATCCTGCCCCTTACAAATCTACAATGCACAGGCTTTGACTGAAGAAGTGCAAGAAAGAAACTATACATTCACTGACCTTAGTTAGGAGTTTTCTAAAAATTATTTTCTTAGCAAACTCTTAAAAAAAGGAGGTGGGACTGAAAAAGGGCCCAACACAGACCTGAACCCTCCTCCATTCCACACAGAGAGATCACTTCCTTCTTTATTGCCTTGTGCTTGCCTTCCAATCTGTCACTGTGTAAACCATCCACTGTCTTAGAGTAAGCCTACTACTGCCCAGCTCAAGCATGAGGTCCCAACAATGCTCTCTTCACCCTGCATGGCCATGAGCTGCCTCTTACTGAAAATTCACTACCTAGAAGCAAGCATCCTGTTACTTCTTCCATTTGGAAGACAAAAAGCAAAATGACTCTCTTAGGAAAAAAACCTTCTTCTTAGCTCCCCTACAGTTCTCTTGTTTGAAATAAAGCTTCTTTGAGAATCATCTGTACTTAGACACTTATCCCCCACCTCCATTCTCTCACTGTGACCATCACTCAACCAAACTGTCTGATTTCAATGGCATACAATGATACACCATGATCGATTCTCAGTCACAATTATGAGTCACAACTACACAATTTGCAGCATGAGACACAACCAAACACCCCCTTTGAAGTCATTTCCCATGGGCATCAGGATACCACACTCTCCTAGGCCTCTTATCACATGAGCCACCCCTCATGTCTTTGGCTTGTTGCTCATCAATACACCTTCTCAACCCTGGAATAGCCAGCCCGTGTCTCCATTACAGGAATTCCTTCTCCACAGTCACCGCCTGGGGATTTCCTCACTCCAAGTCCTTGAAATTCCAACCCTGTGCTTCTAGGACCAGCTCTATCTTTCCCTGAACCTCACACTAAGATGTGCAACTGCCTATTGCACATCAGTGCTTGAATGGCAAATCAAACTTCACAAGTCAAAAACAGAACTCCTGATCCTCTCCCTAGCTTGTCAGATCACCTCACAGCTTTTCTTTTTTCCTTTAAAGGCATTCCAATATGCTTAGAACCAAAACCCTAAAATTATCCCAGGCTTCTTTTTGCATTTTCCCTAAACCCAATCCATCATTAAAGTTCTGCTGATGTCTCCCAAAATACACTGAGACTCTGCTTGTCCCACAATATGATATTCATCATATATGTTATGTGATATATGATATCACTTTTAAATATTTTATTTATTATGCGTATGATATGTGTCAGAGCACAGGAGTGGTACTGCAGACAGTTGTATGCCACAGTACCTGTATCAAGCTCAGAAGACAACTTGAAAAAGTCGCAGGCCCCCTGCTCCATTCCCACACTTCCTATCACCCTTCCCTAATCTTGTTTTTGTTGTTGATGTTGTTTGTGTTGGCTCTTTATTCTTTTTTAACTGAAGCACTTAATCACCTGCACAGATAGATGTTCTTTACTCTCTTTCTATTAGAACATATACTCAGTAATGAGCAAAAATATGCTCATTGTTTATCTAAGGTGCATAAAACTCTAACACCTGCAGCTTCTCAGTAATTATTGTTTTACCATAGTCAGCCCGGGCTAACAAAGTACAGGCCCTGAGTTACTTTTCCTGTTGCTGTGACAAAGTACCAGCAAAAAAGGTGGTTATTTTGGCTCATAATTTAAAAAGATGAAGTCCATCCAGGCAAAGAAGGTTTGATGGCATTAGGCGGCTCATCACGTTGCACCAACAGTCAGGAGGGAGGGATGAACGCTTGTGCTCAGCTGGCTCCCTCCATTTACACACTTTTTAATTCAGCCCACAGTCAGGACACAAATTCTTTCATCAGCTAAACCTCTCTGAAAATCTCCTCACAGATATAGATATCAGGTTCGAGAGACCCTCCAATAACTTTGATATCCACTGTTCTAGAGTTGTTATTATTTCATAAAGACTGACTTAGAAGGCATGTCAAATAGACGTTACTGAATCAAGTGATGGTAACACGTATAAAAAAAAAAAAACAATGTAATGGGAGAAAGAACAGTCTTCTCAACAAATGACACCAGAACAACTAGATAGTCACACACAAAGAAACGCAGGTGGGGCCACGTCTCACATCATACTCAAAAGTTAACTCACAGGGGCTACAGACCTAAACTTAAGGACTCTCTACTATTAAGTCTTACAGATTCCCAGTAAAACACTAGGCTTCTTAGGACAGCAAGAGCACAAAAGGGAACAACAGGTTAGACTTTGTCAAAATTAAAGTGCTTCAGCCAGGCGCAGTGGCCTGTGCTTGCAATTCTAGCACTTGGGAACTTAAGGCAGGAGGATCAGCTGTTAGAGGCTGTCCTCAGATACAAATCAAATTTGAAGCTAACCTGGGCTATGTGAAACCTGTTCTCAAAAAAGAAAAAGAAAAAAAAAAAAACAATTTTCAAGCTTCAATGACAACATGAAGACCATGAGAAAGCATGCAATGGGAGGAAACAGTAATTCATACAATACAATAAGGGCCTCTTATCAGAATAAATAAAGAACTCAAAAATACAAACAACCCAAATTAAAATACAGGAAAGGGATATGAACAGACATATTTCCAAAGAAGATATATAAGTATCTGATAAGCACAGAGAGCTGTCAGTAAAGTCAGCCATGAGGGAAAGGCCATTCAAACCCACAAAGATATACCACTTCACACTCCCTGACACAACTAGAATCATGTTAACAGCAGTGAATTACATCACACAGAAAGAAAACAACAATCAAGCCTGGCATGGTGGTGCACACACTTAATCCTAGCACTTGCAAGTTTGGTCTATATATAGAGTTCCAGGCTAGTAAGGAATAAACATTTAAGACAATGTCTCAAGAAATTAAAAAAAAAAATGGAAAACAAGATAACCCAGCTAGAGGAGGTACAGAAACAAGCCTTCAAGAATGCCATGTTTGGGCTGGAGAGATGGCTCAGCAGTTAAGAGCACTGATTGCTCTTCCAGAGGACCTGGGTTCAATTCCCAGCAACCACATGGCAACTCATAACTGTCTATAACTCCAGGATCTGACAACCTCACAAAGACATACATGCAGGCAAAATCCCAGTGCACATAAAATTTAAAAAAAATAAAAATAAAAAGGATTTTTAAAAAGAAAGAAAGCCATATTTAACAGCCAGGTAGAGAAGTAGTATATAACAGAGACTAAGCAACAGTCAAACAAGAAAATAGATGTGCCACAGATGGCATAGGAAGAGAGCATGTCCCTGCTACCTAATGAAAATGAAAAACTCAGGAAGAAATACAAAAATGTCTCTCCGATTTAGTTATAGAGAAATCTAGCTTTCACAAAATAATAGTGGCTAATTACTAAAAAAAAAAAAAATTAAGACATCTTTCTTCATATTCTAATGCATAACTGATTACTCAAATATTAAAAATGTAAAATAAATCAATACCTTGATTATCTGAAATTGGTCTCAAGTCCTCTTGAAAGATGAATCTGGAAAGTTAAAATTAATTAGAAAATGCAGGTTCCCTACAAGTACATAAAACAAGGGTAAGATCTCTTTACAATTTCCTTTAAAAAAAAAAAAATGACGCATCCAACCACTATCAACTGCTACCCAGCACTGTAACGCCTGAGCACAGTGAAAATCACCAAGTAAGAAACAAGTGATCCCTTGTGATACAGGAAAGTTTTCTAAGCAAAGGAGCAAAGAAAGGGGGAGAAGGGGACGCAAAAAACTCAAGCGACCTGCCCCTATGCCCAACTTCAATGCAAAACACTCGTTTCCTGAAAGCCTGATCACGTAGCTCAAGTATAATCACGAGAAAAGTGAGAGGGAAAATGAGGCTAGACCAGACTGAAAGTCCCTGACTATGCCAGCCAGCAGTATCTGCGGCCACACCGGCCTCTCGCCGGGCAGCGCTCCAGCATCCGATTCCCCACGCCAGCTGCCAAGTCTTTTTCAAACTGCGAAAACAAGCGGAAGATCGGCCCAAAGGAGAAAACATGCGGAAACGAGGCTCCGCCAAAAGTGCAGCTCGGCCCAAGGTCGCTGAGCATTGGTACATTTGCCTCTAGTATACACAAACCCAGAAATTCACCTGTTCAAACTGAGAGAAAAGCCACAAGCCAATGTCAGGAAACTGCACCAACTTCAGATGGAGCGCGCCATGACACTTGTGTACCGCCGGGTTTATGTGCGCATGCGCCGCGACGGTAGCCAGGAGAGGTCAAAATGCGACATTGTTTCAAGTTTGCGTTTGTCTCTATAATTGTTACCACATTCTTCTACAAACAAAGGCGAATATACGTTCCTACCTCATTATGTTCTCAGAGTGCCTTATCAACTAACTTATACTAAGTTATAACCTTGTAATTTGTCCTACACAGTTAAGAATATTAACATAAACATCTCGCCGTTTATTATTACTATTCCTTATTCACAAAAAGGAACAGGAAACTTTAAGTACTTACCAGAATAATTACCCCCGGAGTAAATCATTTTCATTACATTCATTACATTTTACCAGTTTCTTCCTCTATCTATTTATCTATCTATCTACTATCATCTCTATCTCTTTTGAGACAGCATCTCTCTATAAAGCCTTGACTGCCCCATCACTCATTATATGGAATAAACTGGCCTCGAAGTTACAGATCGGCCTGCCTCTACCTCCAAAATTCTAGGATTAAAAGCATGCACCACCATGCCCAGCTAATTTCCTTCACTTCTATAGAGAAGAATAACAAAAAAAAAAAAAAGTTGTTATATTGAATGACAAAGTCATTTAACACCAACGTCCTGCCTGCATCTACCTCCTACTGCTGGGATTACAATTGTGGCCCACTGCAGTAGGCTTATATTTCTGCTTCTGCAGAGATAATTCTGCCTAGCTAGTCAGGTTTCATTTAATAATTCCATAAGAATACGTAAGAAGAAATCTTTATACTCTCCTTACCAGTAACACATAACTTTACATTTAAAAAGCAAAAAGAAAGAAATGATATGAAAAATATGGAATAAAACCTTTATGTTTTCAGAGGGATGCAGATTTTTGTTGAAGGATGAGTGGTTTAGCAGTCTGTGCATTAGGAGCCAGAGACTTCTGCATGCTAAGCAAGCACTGTACCACTAAGCTGCAACTCCTGCCCCTAGGTTTGTTGTTGTTTGTTTGTTTGTTTGTTTGTTTTTGTCTCCATAGTGAAAACTGAGCAGGAAAATGTTAGCAATAATAAAACCAATGAATTCTTACTACCCTCAATGAACAAAGGAAGAATAAATCCAGAAATTATAAAAATTTAGAAACATTTAGTGTGTAACCTTAGCAATTATCACTTGTACTAATGAATTTAAACCAATCAATAACCCTTTCATGAGACACAATGTGTGTGTATTTAATTCACTCTTAGAAAGGTGGATATGAATTGTTTGTGCAGAGATTGTATGAATATAATAGTGGCAGACTTAAGACAGATAAGTCTATTTCTTAGGTGAACAGGACAAATGTAGATGCCCCTTAATTTGTGAAGTGTAGGAATTAGACACTAGGCAAATGTGCTGTGATTTACATTAACTTTCCACAGCCTGTGACCAGCTCTAATTTCAAAACAAGGGGTGCACACAAGAATCGATGTTGGATGCAGGGACTGTAAAGATTGGTTAGGTATAAGAAATTACTTGACAGAATAAAGCTCCTCTGGCTAAAAACCATACAGCAGTAATTTTTAAGGAAGATTTTTTTCCCCCAAGAGTTGGATGAACCCCGCAGAAAAGAGTGGTAGTGTGAACAAAGGGAAAACAGTAGGAATGTTAAAGTAATGACAAAAGAAAGGCTGCCTCTAGTGGATCAGTGCCTCAAAATATAGGGTGAAAGGGAGGTGTTGAAACTCTTAGATGATGATAGACAATAAGACTTGAAATCACCTCCAGTCTTTGGAGGCATGCTGAAGGGCATCTTATAAAGTTACCACTAGAGGTCAGAGTACTGTACTTCTGACACGAGCTATTCGCTCTAGCATTTCACATAAATGGCGTTGCTTTAAGTGTGTAAGTAATTTTCTCTTTTTAGGTCCTGAAACCTGTAACCCTTGCCAGAGCAATGAGAACATCACATTCCCATGCCATAGAGCAGGTTAACCTACCCAGGCCCAGAATCCTGGGCTTTTGTCATAAGCAAGAATCAGATGCTGGCTCCTCAAAAGAGGGGGTGGGGAGAGAAAGGGAGGGAGGAAGAAGAGGAAGTGGAAGAGGAAGAAGAAAAAGAAGAAGAAGAAGAAGAAGAGGAAGAGGAAGAGGAAGAGGAAGAGGAAGAGGAAGAGGAAGAAGAAGAAGAAGAAGAAGAAGAAGAAGAAGAAGAAGAAGAAGAAGAAGAAGAAGAAGAAGAAGAAGAAGAAGAAGAAAACAATTTGCCCAAGGCCATTTCAAAGGAAAAGCCAAGTAAGCAATGATGAGAAAAAAAAGCAGTAAATGCTAAAGACAATTTTAAGATCCCTGCTACCCAGCATATCTAAGTTATTTCTAAGTTGTTCAATTTTGTGAACAAGTAAATCACTATCTTTAAAAGATTCATATACATTTCTATCTCTTACCATATGCATTTCTATCTCTTACTATATGCATTTCTATCTCTTCTATCTTAGAGTTGTATCTGTTGTTGTTGATGGTGGCAGTGATGGTGGTAATGATGATGATGATGATGATGATGATGATGTTTTGGTTTTTTTAATTGTATTAAGATAGAACCTCATGTACTACAGACTGCTGACCCCAAACCTACTGTATGGCTAATATTTCTGATCCTCCTGCCTTCACTTCTCAAGTAAAGGCATGAACCTCAACACATTAAAATTCTTATTGTTAGATATTCTCCTAATGATTTAAAATAATAAATCACATCTATTGTATAGCATTCTCATGGTTTATAAATATCAGCAGGAAACATGATGCTTTCTCTGTCCTTCTAATACAGGACAATACAGAATGAATTTGTCTTTGTGAGGAACACAGCTCTGTGTTAGGACTCTCACTGCCTAAGGCCTCAGGTTGAATATCCACTACTGTAAACACTAACAGTAATGACAGATATGTTCACATGAATTGAGTTCCATAATCTTTACTGTATGCACTCGGTATACTAAGGACGATTTTAAATGCTCAGGGAATGAAATGCAGTAATGTCTCCACCTCCTTAAGAGGGTAACAGATATATGCCAGCAGACACAGACAAAACATAATCAATACAGCAAGGCATGGTGGCACTCTGCTTTAATCCCACATTTGGGAAGGAGAGGTGAGGGAATTTCTGTGAGTTCCATGCCAGCCTCTTCCACATGGTGAGTTTCAGTCCAGCCAAGGCTACATCGTGAGTAGTAAATAAAGAGTGCAAAGCAAGAGGGAAAGATACCTAATACTGACTTCTGACCTCTACACAGGCACCACAAGCAAACACACACACAGAGAGAGAGAGAGAGAGAGAGAGAGAGAGAGAGAGAGAGAGAGAGAGAGTTATTGTTTTCTTTCTCTTCTTCTTTCTTCTCTTTCTTTTGGTAGTGCTCCACTGTGTAGCCCTGGGTGGCCTATAATTCACTATGTAGACCAGGCTGGCCTCACACTCACAGAAATATATCTCTGCCTTGCTAGTCTAGGATTAAAGGCATGTTCCCAGCCTATATTGTATTCATAATGATGACAAATATGGCCAAACAAGACATCAGATTAAGGAGCATCAAAAATCAGAGTCTGGGGATTTTTTGTTCTTGTTGTTTGTGTGTGTGTGTGTGTGTGTGTGTGTGTGTGTGTGCACTCATGAGAGAGAGAGAGAGAGAGAGAGAAAGAGAGAGAGAGAGAGAGAGAGAGAGGAGAGAGAGATTTATGTAAGAAAATTTTGTGTCAATTCTCTGCTTCCATCTTTACAAGAGTCCTGGGAACAGAATTTGAATTTCCAGGAATACGCTGCAAGCACCTTTACTAACTGAACCATCTCATTAGCCGAGGGCTTGAGATTTTTAAAAGAAGTGGTCAAATTAGGCTAAGAGAAAAGGGACTTTAAGAAAAGTCTGAGCCCAGCATACATCCTTAATCCCAGCAATCCAGAGGCAAAGGCAGGTGAGTCCCATGAGTTCGAGGCCAGTCTGGTCTACAAAGAGAGTACAAAGCCATCTGGGAAGAAGAATGAAATTTCCATGAACAGAAACAAGGTGGAGGGAAGAATGCAGGTAGAGCAAATATGGGAGAGAAAAAAAAAGAAAGATAAAGAATCATCTTCCCTATACCCCCAACATGATTGGTGAGTTATTTTATAATAAGTGCCCAGAGGTATACATCTAAGAAATCTTATAAATCTAACAGCCTTCCTACCAAATATTAAAGACATTTGAATTGAGGACAATAGAAAACCCTTGCTCTCTTTAAATGGTATGACTTGAGATGCATCTAAGCATGTAGATGTATTTTGACTTCTGACCTCCACACAGGTACAACAAGCAGGCACACACACACACACACACACACACACACACACACACACACACTGATGTAATTTTTAATTATTGTTTGAGAATTTCATTTGTACATGCATATTTTGTGTTTTAACAAAATGCACTCCCCGACACCCTCCCCCATTCCCTCATACACAACCTCAATACCACTTCTCCCTCCCAAGATTTTTATATATTTTTTTAACATTTTATCTGGTAACTATTTCAAACTTCTTCTTTTTTTTCTTTTTGCAACAGGGTCTCTCTATATAGTCCCGGCTGTCCTGCAACTTGTCATGTTGACCAGGCTGGCCTCGAACTCACAGATATTGGCCTGTATATTCTGGCTCCCAATGATTAAAGGGATTCACCACCAAGCCCAGCTCATTTCACACTTCTTAAAAGTTGCCCAAATATTGTAACTGATACATGTACAGTCTTCATCCCCAGATAATAATACCTCATATGACCAAAGTACAGGGATCACAGCCAGCAAACTATCGTGGCTATAACGCCATTCTGACTGCACTAATCCTGGGAGTGTCTTTAATTTTCTTATCTTCCCTAACCTTGATGCTTTAGAAGAAGAATGGTACAATTGTTTGTAAACTGTCCCTCAATTTCAGTCCTCTGATGGTCTCACAGCTAAATTCATGCTTTCTGTTTTCTGTGGTTTGGTTTGGTTTGGTTTGGTTGGCTTTGCTTTGCTTAGACACAGGATCTTGCTATGTATGTAGCCTTGGCTCTCCTGAAACTCATAGAGATCCATAGGCTTCCGCCCCCAAGTACTAGGATTTAAAGATGTATGCCACAGACCTGGCACAGCTTCAAGTTCTGGATTTGGAGCAAGAATACCACAGAAGAAATGCTCTGTTCCCCTTGGCTTATCTCCACAGAGGCATGTGACACATCTTGTTGACAGTGATGTGCTTCGAACACTTGGTCTCACCGCTGTGAAACAACTCTTCTTCCCTTTGTTATCAATGAGTGACTTGAGAGAAGACAAGCTGAGACTACAGTATTGTTCCGGAGCATGTCGCTGCCTCTAGTTGCAGCAGCTCTAAAGGACCCTGCAGGGAACAATTGTTACAGTGGCATTTGCCAAATGGGGAATTTCTGTTTCTATCATTCCTTCTACTTTAGATTATTGAATGGGCTTTCCATTCTCATTTATCTATTCAATTATTTATAATGGATGGATGATTGTGCTCATTTTATATTATAGCTTCTAAGCCATTGTAAGCATTATTTTGCTGCTCAAATTATCCCAAATCTGGCCATGGTTTTGGGTTGCCTTCGGTGTTCTTTGGTCATGTCTACATTTCAATTATACATACATACATTTTTCCATTAGTGCAATATGTACCAAAGCTCATTTTATACCTCTCTACCCGAGTCCTGCAACCAATCTATTGTCCACAGAACTATAGTTCCTATTAGTTTAAAGTGCTATTTAGAGACCAAGATAGGAAACCAAATGCTGTGATATACATTTATAGTTCCAGAATGTGGGAGGTAAAGACAAAAGGATCAGGAATTTAAGGCCAGACTTTGCTACAAAGAAAGTATGAAACCATCCTGGGCCATGTGACACTCTACATGGAAAGGAAAGAAGAAAAAAAGGAAAGAAAGAAAGAAAGAAAGAAAGAAAGAAAGAAAGAAAGAAAGAAAGAAAGAAAGAAAGAAAGAAAGAAAGAAAGAAAAAAAGAAATGGTGGTAGGAGGTGGCTCAGCAATATTTACTGCTCTTGCAAAAGACCCAGATTATGTTTCCAGAATTCTTATTGAGGCGGTTACAGCTAGAGTGCCAGTTCCAGGAGATCTGATTTCTTCTTTTCTGGTCCTCTTGAACTCCTGCATCCACATATGCACAAAAATACATACATGCTCATACACATAACTAAAAATAAGTAAATAAATAATAAATAATGCGCATTCCTTTCTGCTGGTTACCCGCTCCTTGCTGTCAAAATGGGCAAGTTCATGAAACCCGAGAAAGCGGTGCTGGTCCTGGCCAGACGCTACTCTGGACGCAAAACCATCACCATGAAGGACATGGATGATGGCATCTCGGACCGCCCTTACAGCCATGCCCTGGTGGCTGGAAGTGACCGCTATCCTGAAAAAGTGACAGCTGCCGTGGGCAAGAAGAAGATTTCCAAGCGATCCAAGATCAAGTCCTTTGTGAAAGTTTATAACTACAACCACCTCATGCCCACAGGGTACTCTGTGGATATCCCCTTGGACAAGACTGTTGTCAACAAGGATGTGTTCAGGGACCCAGCTTTGAAATGCAAGGCCAGTTTGAAGAGCGATACAAGACGGAAGGACCAACAGTTTTTCCAGAAGCTTCACTTTTAGGTACATTTTTGTTTTCGCCATTAAAAATTAAATAAATAAAGAAAGAAAGAAAGAAATAATGATATGAGCCACAGTATATTCTTCTGCAGTATTGCTATTGCTTCTGGTTATCGTTGCTCCAGAGGCTACAGTATAACCATGGCAAACTTGAAGTGTCAGTTAGATGTCCGCGTGGATTCTTGATCTGGCAATTGGACTTATGATCCTAAAGTTCTGAGGAATGCAGGAGGAAGCTATGAAGTTGGTAATCACTGCCATGCAGGTAGAATATTAAGCTAGGACTGTATGAGAGTGCCCATGGGATGAGCCTGAAGCATGCCAATACTGAGGTCAGGGAGAAGAGGAAGAGACAGAAAAGAAGACTGAGAAATAACAACCAATGGGAAGGAAGGAAAACAAGAATGTGGGGTCCTGGAAGGCAAGTGAAAACCCAGAGGTGGAGATGGCAGGCAGCACTAGCCGATGCTGAAGATTCGGGGAAAGGATGCTGAGCATGGCAGGCAGCATTAACTGATGCTGAAGATGCAGGGAAAGGATGCTGAGCTTGGCAGGCAGCATTAACTAATGAAGACACAAGGATGGATGCTGAGCATGGGACGTCAACATGAACAGCCTGGATGGGCAGTTTCTGGAGGAATGATGAATGGACTACATCAAAGCATAAAAAGGGAAGGAAACTAGAGACGGGATGTCAGCCAGGAGCAGAGATGGGACTGCGGCAAAGGAGGAGGCATGTTCAAAAGGAATAATTGTATTGAAGATAGGAAAACAAGAGCATGCTTAAATGCTAAATCCCCCTGGAAATGGGAAGACAGTGGTAGCAGAAGGAAGGGAGACTGATAGAATGATATGCCTTGAGGTATCAATATTTTAAAAATATACAAAAGTTATTTAAAAATAAATAGAAATATCAAGTAGCACACGAAGTGGAAACTCAAGGGTTCTTTGGATAGTCAGTTGGATGGTGTTTTGCTGGGGCAAACACATGAACAAAAGTTTAGTGAAAGTGGACACCAGTGTGAAAGGCTAAGGCAGACTTGTAAAGGAACCTTTCACTGAAGCAGACACAGGAGAAAGGATGCTTTGCTAAGGCAAGCATGTGAAAGGACACGTGATGAAGGATTCTTTGCTAACAACGTATTGGTCCACCTTGCATTACATATAGTTGAGCTGCATTTGTCAGGTCTCCATAGAGAGAAACGCACCAAAAACATATCTGGAGGTGTACTGCAGTTTGCTGCCACTTCCAAGGCTGATTGGATGCTCGTGCTAAGGCAAGGCACATGATGTTTGGAGGGTATAAATAGGACTCCACAGAGTGACGGAGACAGAGCTTGGCTTGCTGGTACAGCTAGCTGTACAATGCTAGTGGGTCTGGAATCTTTGCTGATCTTCTGCTTCCCCCAGAGAGGCACGGCTGAGAACTTCTCCTGCATTCCTGTTGGTCCCCCCTGCTGACTCGAGCTGAGGCTGCAGCCTGACTGTCTCTGCTAGGTCGCATCACCATTGTTGCTAACCCTACTCTGCAGGACTAGACTGTTGGTGTATCCATGAATTATTTGCAAGTGGATCGAGCTGCCACTGCTAACCTGCGAACTGAACTGCCAATTTCCAGACAAGGTTCTCCAAAGAACCTTTCTAAACAGGTCCACTTCCCACACATTCTCTCTTTCCCACTACCTCTGGTGGGTGGTGGGCTAACAGGGAGGTTAAAGCATTTAAGAACCATCATTAAAAATAAGGTTTGAAAGCATTAAAGTTACAGGCACATGCCTTTAATCCCAGAACATGGGCGGCAAAGGCAGGTGGATCTCTGAGTCTGGAATAAAGAGAGTTCCAGACCAACCATGCCTACATACTGTGACCCCTTCTCAAAACAAACAAACAAGCAAACAGCTAAAACATATTTTAAATGTTTAAAACAGTCTGAAGATTGAGTTGGTAATTGGGGGCATGCTTGCCCAGGATAAAGGAGGCCCCAGACTCCACACTGACACTGTCAACAGACAGAGAAAGCACAATACAAGAGCATCTAGGAGGGAGGAGGATCCGGAGTTTAAGGTCATCCTAGCTACGTAGAACTTTGAGGCCAGCCTGAGCTACAGGAAACCCTGTCTCAAACAAAACAAATAAACCAACGAAACATTTTATTCGTGACGTTTTAAAATCTAAGTTTAAAGATCAATCTAAGTTCAAAAGTTTTAAAGCAACAACAACAAAATTTTAACTTAAAAATTAAACAAAAACCAAACACGGAAGATTTCTAGTAAGGTGTTAGCTTGACTATCACATGGTCAACTATAATATTCTGCTGGAAATGTATTTCTCTAGAAAGTTCTAGAATGTGGTTGGTTAGTCACTGCCAGGAAGATGAGGGAAATGAAAATAAATTTCTTTTAGCTCCCTTATTTTTTAACCACAGGGCATTCATAGCTTTTGTTTGGTAAGAGAACAAACACACAACACACACACACACAGACCAAACACAGACACACTCACAGACCCCACATTAACTAAATTCTCACTACCAGTTACATTCCTTACTGGTTTGATGTCCCCTGTACATACGCACACACACACACACACACACACATTACAAGTGCTAAATCTGTAGGTGACATTCAGACTTGCAATCCCACCAAGCGAGTCTTAGGGTGAGCGGTGAAATAACAAAGGCAGGAGAGGGACTTGCTGGTGAGGAAGTCTTTCTCAGAGAGCGGAGCAGCACACACAGCAGATGGTTTCATGAGAACACACTGCGGAAGTATTCCATTTCAGCTTATTTACTTATTGCAAATATCTGCAAAGCCCTCTCCCAGGCTGTCCACTCAACGGGAGCAGAGATCAAAAGAAAGAGCAAAGAGGGCAAAATAAAGCGAGAACAAAAGGTCTTTTGTTTGAAAATCCTGTTCTCATATTTCCCTCCATAGCTTCTCAAAGTTAGTAAGAAGGAGAGAGAAAAAATGTTCACTAAAAGGCACTCAGTGAATCCTCCCAGAGTCTACTTTTTAAAAAGATGATTTTGTGAGAGTCTAGCTTATTTCTTTTGTGTGCATGCCCATGCCACAGGGACAACTTGGAGGAGTCAGTTCTCTCCTTCCACTGCGTGTGTCCCAGGGATCAAACTCAGATGCTCCAGCAGAGTGAAAGGGGCCTTAAGCCATCTCAATGGCCCAGACATCTATTTTCACGGTATATATTTACATATATCACACAGAACTACCAGTAAAATTTAGTTATGCATTTAAAGATTTTTATTTTATGTGTATGAGTGTCAGCGTGTATGTATGTACACTATATGTAAGCCAGAAGAGGGCATAGAGATTCCCCAGAACTGGGGTTACAGAGGGTTGTGAGCCATCGTATGGGTGCTGGGACTCAAATCTGAGTCTCGTAGAAGAGCAGCCATTGCTAGCAATTGCTGACCCAAATCTCAAACACCAACCCCTACACTAGCCAAGATTATCAAGAGTATATTAAATAAACTGATATGTGTCCTTCTAAAAAGATATTATTATATATGAACAAATCAACTTCAGGGAGTCATTTTACTTCCAGAAAATTCATGTGCCCTATCAGTTTTGCTGATGGGGGCTGGAGAGATGGCTCTGAGGTAAAAAGCACTGAGTCTCATGGGGACATAACTATCTGTAACTTCAGGTCCAAAAGATCTGATACCTTCTTCAGACGACTTCAGGAATGTGCTACTGCATAATTGTGGTACCTATACACAGACATGCATGCAGGCAAAACATCCATTCACATAAAATAATAAAATAATTTTAATTGAAAATAGAGATTAATTTTAAGTCCAAAGGCCTTTACATTGAATTTTGGGGGAAAAGTTTTGATAGCAATAAATGTGAATGTTTTCCACATTCTAAGATTTTTTTTAAATTTCTACTAATGTTTTATTAGATATATTCTTTATTTACATTTCAAATGTTGTTCCCTTTCCTGGTTCCCCCCCCCAACATCTTGTTTTTAAACATCAAATAAAGTACCAAAGAAAACTGGGAAAGGAGGTACTCCTCCATAGCCTGCTCCCACAAAAACTGAATTTGCAAAAACTGTACAGGAAGCGACAAGCTGGGAATATATTTCATTTTCTTCATCTGTTTATCATTGAGCAACTATGTATGTCTGACAGTCAATATTTTTCCGGATAGAAAAGAACCTGTCGTGACCAGCTGTTGAGGTCAGGCTGTACTCTACCTTAAATTACTCCATGTTGCTTAAAAATGGTGGGTCTTCAGGTTATCTTTTGCCCTGGAAAACTATTTCACAGGGAGCTTGGGACTCCATTTTGAGGGAAAAGAACGTTGCAGCCCCTGAGTGAAACCCAGAAACGACACCAGCTGGCAGGCACCACACATCCGGCATAGACTGATAAACGGCTAGTCCCCAGGAGTAGGAAGGAAGCCACCCTATGAGTTCTTTGGAGAAAATTGAAACTGGAGGCCACATGGGCATAATGAAATCCTGTCAAGGGTGTCAGACCCAAGAATGTATGGAACACATCAGATAGAAAAAGGGGGGTAGCTCCCCCTGAACCCCACAAAGTAAGTGATACACACTAACGCTGTGATGGCATGCTCCACACCAAAGTATATCTAATAACTAGTGTGTGTACCAAAGCCCAGGACTCTGTGATTAACACAGCCTACTTGACCACCTGGCCCTCCACCTATTCACCCTTCTGGACCTGACCAGTTGCTTCCTGCTCCAGCCTGGTTCACCTTTTTCGCCTGGAGCCTGACTTCTTGCTTCATCAACACCAGCAGTTTTTACTGGCAGCTTCCACCTGGCGTTGGGCTGGATCGTTATCTTATCTATACAGAGTCTTTCTCAGGCCTCTTCTGAAGCCTCCTGAAAGCAGTTAACTTATTCACTTGCATTCATTCCATAACCCACAAACAGGTATAGCAATATAGACATATTTATTAGGAGGTGTATGATAGATCATAAGAGAGATAAGATTACTAATTAAAACTGGAATAAAGCACTTACTTTCACCTTAATCAAACTACCAAAGTGGATGAATTTTACTACAAATTCCCGTTATTACAGTACTGTTGTATGGTAACAGCCGGTATGTCGAAGATCACTTTCTTAGAGCTCTGTGTAACTGCTGGGAGCGAGTGTTCTACAAAGAGGATGAAAGGGTAAAGAATCAGGAAGAAAGAAGAAGTAGGAAAGAAATTGAAGAAAAAAATTGTGGTTGTGATCCTGTGAAGGGAAGGCTTATTCTTTATCCATTCTTATTTATTTTAGTGACTCGGGTCACACCGAGGCATGTGTGTGTGAAGGCCATAGGATCCTTTCAGGAGTTGGTTGTTTCCTTTCACCAAGTGGCCCCTGACACTGACAGCAGGCACTGTTACCCAGTGAACCATCTCCATAGCCCCAAGTTGCACTGTGACTCTCCATTCTATAAAGGTACACCTTTGGACCCTCATTAATTTCTTTCTTTCTTTTTGTTTAAACTAGCTCCATGCAGTTGGTTCCCTGTCAAGAGTACCTACTGACTACTGACTGTGGCATTGCCAGCAGAGAAGGCTGATGGCTGTGTTGAGGACAAAGATAGCCAAAAAAAACAGGAGATAAAAGAAACTGAAGAGATGAGTAGGTTGCTGGTTAGATAGCAGCAGTCTTGAAGATCAGAGAGGACCCACCCTCATAGCTGCACACCTGCCCCTGTAGCAGCAAGAATCAAGACTGCAGACCCAAAAGAATGAGACCTGAAGGAATCACTGGCCCTGGGTGGCGACAGGATATTCTAAACTTCCTGAAAGATCTTAAGATTCTTATCTAGCTGGAGGATTTCTGGAAAAGAACAAAGACAGAGCATTGTCCCCCACCCTTAAGAGTTAATCCAAATGGTCCTGTCAATCACCTGGGTAGGAATGTACCCTCCGGGAAGCTGTCTGGTCCCCGAAATGTTAAAGAAACAGTGTAAGCCTACCTAAGTTGGTACAATGAGCTCTCTGGCCACTGAGTACCCACTGTGTTTCCCTTTGACCATAGGACACGGTGTTGTTTAGAGGTAGGGTTTCTCTGTGAAGCCTGGGCTGTCCTGGAACTTAATGGCTAACCTGCTCTACAGAGCGAGTTCCAAGACAGCCAGCTCTGCACAGAGAAACTCTGTCTCAAAACAAAACAAAACAAAACAAAAGGGCAATTTATAAGTTCAAAATTATGCTGAGGATTTTAATTCTCTATTGTCAATAATGAGAAGCTGAGTACATATTGAAATATTGTATAAAAAGCCCACATATTATCAAATATAGAATCAAATGATATTGAGAGTAATTAAGTGAATTATATAGCCTGTGTTTATAATGCATATGAAATATTGTCTAGGCTACTCAACTGTAATAAAGTTGGGGGCACTTAGCTTCCCAGAGCAAACAATACTGTTACAGCACGAAGGCAAAGGACAGTTGGTCATCAAAGCCATAACTTTGCATCACAGAACTGATTTTTCTAAGGATCCCACAGGAGTGGGGTGCATACTAAAGCTTTGTAGACTTCAATGATTACTGCCAGAATAGTCATCTAGAAGACTTGGCCTAAAACAACCGGTGGGCTACTTTTCTACAAACACTAATGTCTTGTTTCTGCTGCATCACCTGGCTATATGCTTCCTGTGCTGACATGAGTGACATTTACTGCATTTCCTTATTTACAATCTACTCTCCTTATCCTGTCCCAGTGTTAACGCTGCACTCCTCCTGAGAGAGCCTCTCCTGCATAAGTGTTTTGTCACTATGTCTCCTGTGATACAAAGTAAAGGCTGATGGCCTAGGCTTCCAGCAACTGGCCATGGCTTCCAATCCTACTAAAGCCACTTCCTAATGGCAATGAGTTTGGTCAACACATTTAAAACTCTCTGAACTTCAGTGTTCTTACTTGGGAAAGTGGGATGTTAAATATTCCAATGACACCGAGTGGTAAGTATTTTGGTTTGAATGAGAAATGTCCCCATAGGCTCTGGTATTTGAATATTTGCTCCACAGTTGGAAGTGCTGTTTGGGGTAGTTTAGGAGGTGGAGCCTTGGTGCAAAACAATATGTCATGGATGGCGCGCCTGGTGTCATTTGAAGTTCAGTCTTTTTGCTTCATGCTTTCTACTCAAGACAGGGTCTCTCAGCATCCTGCAGCAACCTCCATGCCTGTGGCTTGCAGCCGTACTTCCCCACATGTGGACTCTAACCCTCCAGAACTAGACTCCCAAACAAACCTTTTCTTGGATCATGGTTTTTTGTCTCAGCAATAGAAAAGTAATTAATACAGACAGCATAAGGAGAAAGAAGAAATATCACTTTCTTAAATTCCTTTCATGATCTAATATATAGGAGCTTAGAGGAGGTGTTTGGTGTGTTTCTTGAGACTAGGATACCAGGAATCAGGGTCTCCTATCAAAATATATTCTGGGAAGGCCGAATTCTCTTTGATCTTTGGGGAATTTAACAGAGTTTGCAAATGCAGACTTGGTCAGTCTAGGCTAGCAGAGTGGGGAAGGCTGTGAGGAAGAGGCTCCATGAGATTAGCTTGGAGGCGCTCCAGGGTGCCCCCAGCTCTCTCCATGCTTCTCTAGGCTGAAGGTTGGCATCATTTTCCAATGTTTAGAGACCATCAAAGCTGCAGCTTTGCAATCACATTTCACCCTGCCCCCAAAGAATTAGTCAACATTTAGCAGAATAACAAGAGAATAAAATAATCCGATGCCAGAGCACAAAGAAAGATGCTTTGAAAACTGACAAATCAAAGGAATTTTTTCAGGGTGTTTTTTCTTATTTACCCCTTGACATTTTCAGGAAATCCCCTTTTATATATTCACTAGGGTTGTTATGCAAGCCAAGGAGTTGATGACAAGGAAACAACTCACCAAAATACCAAACAACATAACAACAGTTACCTCCTTTATCAATATTGTTTACAACAGAACACACCACCCACCTCACTTCTTCCATGAGAGTTCTGATGGAGCCAGTTTCCTTGGAATGACAGATTCCTCTTCAAGTGCATCTTTGAGAGACATAGCTCAGGGCCCCCAATTATGAGGGGTTGTTCCTCTGTTACAGCCCCAAGAGAGCAGTTGCATTCTCTCTGAGGTGTTGATATTTAAGCAGATGTCTAGGATAAGAAGAAGGTAGGGGCCTGGGAGATAGGAGTGGGGATGGAGAGTGCAGAGAGAAAAGGGAAAAAGTATTCCAGAGTGCCTCGAATTCACAGGTTCTGAGGTGGAGAAAGGACTAGTAAGAAAGGAATGTATGAGGAGATTGGCATGAGCTAAAATGCAAATGTCAGTAGAGATCAGGAGGCAGGTCTTCTTGTGCCCTTCCTCAGCAAGAGGTATTTATCACCCTTAGGGAACTTGTCAGGGATCATATTGTCAAATTTCCTGATGTTTAACACTGACCGGAAATGGCCTGACAGATACAATATTAATAAAGGATTGCCCTAAGGGTGTGGAGGCCATACTTGTCTCCAAAAATCTATCTCTGAGTAAAGTCAGATGAGCTGAGATCGAGAGTGCACACCAGAAGATTCTGTGACTCAGTACCAGGTGGTCAGATGGAGAAGTATGTGTCCTAGTTGGCAAGAATTGTCAACTTGGCCCAGCCAGGAATCACCTGAAAAAGAGTCTCAATTGCCAGGCATGGTGGCAAGCACTGTTAATCCCAGCAATTGGGAGGCAGAAGCAGTTCTCTGTGAGCTCAAGGCCAGACTGTTTTATTCAGTGAGTTTCAGGCTGCCGAGACTACATAATGAGACCCTATCTCAAACAAACCAAAGATTAAATGCAGACTTAATTGAGTAAAGGTTATTCTACATGCAGGCCTCTGAGAGACTCTGCCTTGATTGCTAATTGATGTCAAAGATTTCAGTCTACCGTGGACCAATCTGGTCTCAGCTTGTGTAAGGAAGTGAGTTGAGCATGCGCATGAGTGAACAAGCCAGCAAGCAGTGTTCCTCCACAGTATTTCCTTCAACATCCTGCCCTGGTTTTTCTCAGGGGTGCACTTTGACCCTGAAATGGAAGGCAAATAAATCATTTCTTCCCCTATGTTGCTCTTGGTCTGAGTATTTTTATCACAACAACAGGATGTAAGTAGAACATACATGGGCAGCTAGTATCCGAGATCATGAGACGATCCTTAGTTTTGTATACTCCTGGCCATGCTAAATATGTCTGACTTCAATCACCTATGGGATATAGAAGAAATAACAGAATATGAGGTGGGTGTTGTCACATTTCTATTGCTGTAAAGAGACATCACAATCAAGGCATGGTGGCCTTGCTTAAAGTTTTAGGTTATTCCATGATTATGTTGGGAATCGTGATAGTGGACTGAAGACATGGTACTGGAACAAGAGCTGAGAGCTCACATTTGATCTGCAAGTTGCAGGCAGGAAAGAGGGTGACACTGGGAATGGATCGGGTTTGGAAATCTCAAAGCCCACCCTCAGTGACACACCTCCTCCAAGGTGACACCTCGAAATCCTTCTTAAACAATCTACTAGCTAGGGACCAACTATTCAAATATATAAACAGATGGGTGCCGTTCTTATTCAAATCACCGCAGAGGACTATGCTATTTGATGTTTGGGTTTTTCTCTCTTGGATCACTTGATCTGAAGAAGTCATCAGCTGTGTTAATGAGGACACTAGAGTAGGCCTGTGAAGAAGTTCCCATGGGGAAGAACAAAAGCCTTGTGCCACCAGCTTGCCATATATGAGAGTGTCATCTTCAGTCAGTCTACCTGCCCCAGGCCTACCTGCACTAAAGATCACCTTTGTGGGCATCTTCACAGCCATCAAGCCACCTAGCAAAGTTGCTACTGAATTCCTGATCTGCAGAAATTGCATGGCTGTCTAAAGTCTCACTGTTGTCTTAAGACAATGTATTTTAGGGCTCTTATTACATGGCAACAGATGATAACAAAAAATTTAACAAGCAGCCAACGAGGTGATTTGCTATGATAATTATAACACTTGGTGTTACTTCTGAAAAATGTTCATAGCACTACTGAAATGAATTTCAATATTTAATAATTTTAGAAACTATTTATTTGAAACAGGGTCTCTTTGTGTAGCCCTGGCTGTCCTGACACTTGCTATGTAGAGCAGACCCGTCTGAAACTGGTCTGCTTCTGCCTGCTGAGTACCTAGATTAAAGGTGTGTGTCATCAGGCAGGCTTGGCCTTCTCTTATTATTTAATTATGTGTGTCTCTCTGTGTGTTTGGGTATGTGAGTGCCATCGGTGCCCATGGAGAGGGCATTAGATCTCCTGGAACTGGAGTTACAGGCAGTTGTGAACCAATGTGAACCTCCTGATGTAGGTGCTTGGTAATTAAGAGTAGTATAGCTCTTAATCAATGAGCCACCTCTCTAGCCCCAACATGTATTTATTTGCTGTTTGTATGTAGGCACACATGCTAAGGCATGCCTGTAGAGGTTAAAAGGACAACTGTAGAACTTAGCTCTCCTTTTCTGCTGTGTGTATACTGAGAGTTGAGTTCAGGTTGTCAGGCTTAGTGGCAACTGCCTTTACCCACTAAGCCAGCACACAGATCATCTTTTTGCATTTTAACCTCAATCAAATCTGCCTTTACTTTACAAATTCAACTCATAATGTAACAATTCAGATAGTCAAAATCCAGCAATCTGGACACCATCCTAGACTGATTTTCATCCTTGGTCTTCACACTGGGTTGAAATAAATGCATGGACTAAGTCTTTTCAGGTTCCTTCACTAGCTTATTCTCACTGTGTAGCTCAGGTTGCCATTGACACCTGAATGCACTATTAAATAATAGATTTGTAAATGCCTGCCCTGGACCTCACTCCCTTCAGAACTGCTTTTCACATTGTAGCTGTTGACCTTTCCTTGACTAAGGTATGACAATCAGCATCAGTGTCCCCACCCCCACCCTCTACACACACATCCATAAAAAGCATTCACTGATTCACTGTCTTCTCAATAGTCACAGCAAGCCCTGTCTCCTTAACACAGCCACTAAGTCCTAACATGAACAGTGAGGGCTGTACTGTTCTGGTTTGTTGTATTGTTCTCTCTCTCTCTCTCTCTCTCTCTCTCTCTCTCTGTGTGTGTGTGTGTGTGTGTGTGTGTGTGTGTGTGTGTGCGTGCGCGCGCGCGATCCTCCCTTGCCCCTTCTTTTTTTGTTTTGTTTTGTTCTGGGATTAAAGGTGTACCATCATACTTGATTTGCTTATTTAAAGATGTTTATTTTTACTTTATGTCTAGGAGGAATTTGTCTAAATGCACATATGTGCACGGAATGTGTGTGCCTGGTCCCAGAGAATGACAGAAGAGGGTGTTAGACTTGTGGAACTGAAGTTACAGGCAAAACTGAGTTGCAGTGCATAGGTGCTGGGACCTTCTGCTCTTCTCCAAGGGCAGCCAATGCTCTGCCCTTCTGAGGCAGGGTCACGCTTATAACCAAACTGACCTGGAAACTTCTAATGCTGCCTCTTCCTTCCAATGCAGGTGTCCTCCTGCCTCTGCTGCCTAGTGGTAGGGAGGGCAGGCATTGGCAATGATGACTCTTGTAAATAGGTTTTTCTCAGATGTATGTGGTCTGACTTTGTGTTGTTTCTTTTCTGTTCATATTTACTTATGATTCTATATTAAACAGCGTGTTCCCCATCCACATGAAACTATTGGGTTGCCTCTCAGTAGGATCAATTTTTCATCAAAGGAAACAACCTGTAATGCTTCAGATAAAAGCTGGGCCATGTGAAAAATGAGGTGTGGAGACATTCACACCTTTAGATCTGGACATAAAAGATTCTGTCGAAATAAGATACTTTATCTATTTTAAGGCTCATGAATCTCAGACTGACATCAAAGTAGAAGCTGAGGATGAACTTGAACTTGTGATCCTCTTGCCTCCACTTTTTCAATGCTGGGATTATAGGCATGTGACATCACCCCTAGTTTATGCTGTGCTAAATTCCAGTAACTGAACTGAGGCTTGGTGGCAAGTGCTTTTCTTAAGTCATTGAACCATCTCCTTGGCCCCCAAATCAATTATTTGGGATAAGGGTTGTTGGTAGCTCTTTGCTTTGTTTTTGACCCAGGGTCTCACTGTATATTTCTGCCTGAACTGGAGTTTGCTGTGTAGATCAGGCTCACTTTGAACTCATAGAAATAAGCCTACCTCTAACTCCTGAGTGCCGGGATTAAAAGCACACACCACCATACCTGGGTTTTACTGACTTTTTTTTCCGGATTTTTTTTGTTTTGTTTCGTTTTTTTTTTGAGACAGGGTTTCTCTGTGTAGCCCTGGCTGTCCTGGAACTCACTTTGTAGACCAGGCTGGCCTCAAATTCAGAAATTCTCCTGCCTCTGCCTCCCAAGTGCTGGGATTAAAGGCGTGTGCCACCACTACCCAGCTCTGGATAATTTTAATAGATTTTTTTTTATCATACAGTATTGTGAGATCATGTTTTCTCCTCCTCCAAGTCCTCTACCTCCTCACCCACCAAAATCCAAACCCTTTCTCTCTCTCTGTCTCTCTGTCTCTCTGTCTCTCTCTCTCTCTCTCTCATTAGAAAATAAACAAGAAATTACAGCAAAAAAGCATGACAGAGAAAACTAAGAGAAAAGAGCCCAAGAGAAGACACAAGAAACACGCAGATGCCAAGACAAACAGAACTCCCGTGGAAACACGTAACAGGAAATGAAAATGTATAAGTAATAGACCTTAAGGTAAAAAACACGCAGGCAAAAGTAGTATGAGAAAAATAAACCGCAAGCATCATTGAGTTGGTTTTGTGTTGGCCATCTGCTGCTGATGTCGGGCATGAACTTAGAGTGGTTTGTATACCCACTTCGTGAGTAGTTGTCAATTACGATAGCTTCTGACTTAGGGATCGAAGCTTCCCCTCTCAGCACTAGGTCTCCATCTGGCTTAGACCTTTGCAGGCCCTGTGCATGCTGTCACAGTCTCTGAGTTCATAAAGGCTTCAATCCTGTTGTAGCTAGAGGGCCTTGTTCCTGAGGTTTCCTCCATTCCCATCGCCTCTTCTAACAAATTTTGTGCCCTAGGGGAAGGGATTTGATGGAGACATTAAGGACTGAGTGTTCTGAGGTGTCTTACTGTCTTCACATTGTCCAGTTGTGGATCTCTGTGTTTGATCCCATCTACCACAGGCAGAAGCTTCTCCGATGATGGCTGAGCAAGACACTGATCTATGAGTATAGCAGACTTTCATTAGGAATTCCTTTATTGCTACATTCATCTACCAGAACTATAGTATTTGGTTTTCCCAGATGTCCATGGCCCACCCAGTCTTAGGTTCTTGGCCACCCAAGAAGTGTTCAGTATTGGAGTGGGCCTTAAATCCAATCAGATAGAGGTTGGTTACTCTAGCAATGTTTGTGCCACTACTGTATCACTGTATCTTATAGGCAGGTCATCATTGTAGATCAAATAGTTTACTTTTATCCACTGGTACTATGCAGAGTACTATCAAGTACCAGAAGCACTAGTTAGTAGGGGTAAAAGCTCTATGTAGGAATCAATTCAACTTCTCTGTGTTCAATGAGTTATATAAGTGTGGTCATTAGCAATAGGGCCTTACCATCTGTTTGTGAAGAGCAACCAATAGTCTTGCCAATAGCCTGGGTTACTTAGGGAATGTTTTCTTGGTATCTAGTATTTGGGTTTTTGATATCTAGTATTTGAGTTCTTGATATATTTTGGATATGAGCCCTCTATTGGATGTGTAGCTAGTAAAAACCTTTTCTTATTCTGTAGACTGCCACTTTGTTCAAATTATAGTGTGCTTTGCCATACAGAAGCTTTTCAGTTTTACAAGGTCCCATGTATTAATTATTGTTCTTGTGTCTGTGCTATTGGTGTTCTGTTCAGAAAGTCTTTTCTTGTGTCAATGAGTTCAAGACTATTCTCCACTTTCTCTTCTATCACATTCAGAATATTTAGTTCTGTGCTCCTTGATCCATTTGGAGTAGAGTTTTCTGTAGAGTGATAAGTATGAATCTATTTGCATTCTTTTACAAGCAGTCATGCAGTTTAATCATCACCATTTGTTGAAGATGCTGTCTTTTGTCCAGTGTGTATTTCTCTCTTTTTTTTAATAAAAAATCATGTATGGACTTACTTCTGGATTTTCAACTAGATTCTACTAACAACATGTCTGTTTTATGCCAATATCATGCTGTTTTTGTTACTATAGCATTGTAGCATAATTTGTGATGGAAGATGGTACCACCTCCAGCAGTTCTTTTACTACTCAGGATTGTTTTAGCTATACTGGTAGTTTGATTTTGTTTATTTGGTTGGCTTGGCTCTTTTTATGGGTATGCATGTACACATGTGTATGTATGTGTGTATGTGTGTTTCCCTATTAAGTTGAAAATTGTGCTTTCAATTTCTATGAAGAATTGTACTGGAATTTTTATGGGGTTTGCATTGAATCTATAGATTGCTTTTTGGTAGGGTGGCCATTTTCATTATATTAATTCTACTGATTCATAAGTATGGGAGATTTTTTTTTCATCTTCTGATCTCTGCTTTAATTCTTTCTTCAATGACTTAAAGTTTTTATTATACCAGTCTTTCACTTACTTGGTTAGAGATTTCCCATGTCTCAGTTAGAGTTTCTACCACTGTGATGAAACATCATGAACAAAGCAACTTGGGGAGGAAAGGGTTTATCTGGCTTACACTTCCACATCACCTTGTTCATCATTTAAGGAAATCAGGACAGGAACCTAAATAGGGTAGGAGAATGGAGGCTGGAGGTAATACAGAGGTCATGGAGGGTGCTGCTTACTGACTTGCTCTTTATGGCTTGCTTAGCCTGCTTTCTTATAAAACCCAGGACCACCAGCCTAGTGATGGCACCACCCACAATGGGCCTTCCTCCAGCAATCACTAATTCAGAAAATGCCTTACAGGCTTGTCTAAACCCAATCTTATGCAGGCATTTTCTTAATTGATATTCCCTACATTAAGATAACTATTGCTTGTGGGTCAAGTTGACATAAAACTGCCCAACACAATCGCCCCCTTGTCAACTTGACACACAAACACATCACTATTAAGCCACAGCCTTTCCTTTCTCATGCATCCCCAAGATCTAACATTAAAAATATAAATAACTTTTAAAATCTCAGTCTTTACAAATTTGAACACATTAAAAGTTATGTCTTTAAAACAGCCAATCTCTTTTAAAATCCAAAGTCTCTCAACTGTGAGTGCCTGTAAAATCAAAAATAATTAAATATTTTCTTATTTTAAAAGGGAAGAGCCAGGGCACATTTACAATTAAATCAAAGAAAAACCAAGCTCCAAAGGCATAAATAACTCAACATCCAATATCTGCAGTTCCTTCACAGTCTTCTGTGCTTCTCCTAGGGGCCTGGGTCACTTCTCAGGCTCTGCCCTCTGCAACACACACAGCTTGTCTTCTAGGCTCTGGCTGGCTCCGCCCCACTGCTGCTACTGGTCTTGGTCGTCATCCCATGACACTGGCATCTTCAAAATTCTGGGGTCTTTTGCTGCAACTGGGCTGCACTTTCACAAATAGCCTATCATAGGCTCTCTTCATGGCCCCAAATGTCAACTTCTTTGCATGACCCATTTAGGCCTGGACCTTTCAACTGCTATTGAGGCTGCATCTTCACCAATGACCTCTCCTGGTGACAAGCTTCAGCTGCTTTCTATGACCCTTTCATGCCTTCAAAACCAGTACCACCTGGGTGACTCTTACACTATCAAGTTCAACTGCCAATTTTGGCCACTGCTGAAACAAGGCTTCTGTGTGCTCACCATGAGGAAACACTTCCTAGATTCTGCCTCAAAGATGCTGGTCTCTTCTTAATCACCACTTTCTCAGCTCCAGCCGATAGTCAGTATCCCAACACAGCAAAGGTTTCACTATAACAGGTCTGATATCTTGTCAATCACAGCTGATTCTTCAGCCCCAGCTAACCAGAACCACAGAATCTTAACTCGGAATAACAAATGGCCCTGACAGAGTTTGTAAACTTTCCTCTGAAACTTCACAAGACCTTTGTTTGGAATTTTTTCATCCTTTTGCCCTGAGATGATGTCCATTCTTGATGTTAAGGTAAGTTTCTTGGATGCTGCAGAAAGATGGATCCTGGTTTTTAATCTATGTCTTTTTATTGGAGAATTGAATTTGAGACCATTGCTGTTGAGAGTTATTAATGAGCAGTTCTTGTCACTTTGCTGTCATGTGTGGGTTCCCCCTCCCCTTCCCATTTGCTTGTCGGATATTACTTATTCCTTATGAGTTTTAGTGGGGTCTGGTTAACCTCTTCAGATTGAAGTTTGAGTTTGGGATGATTGTGATTCTAGGTGTCAATATATGGTCTTATCTTTGTTGGGAGGGTGTTCTACACCTTGGTTTCTGTTACTCTTTCTGGCTCTTAGGTAATTATGGGTTACCTAGTAGGAAGAGCGTCTCGGTCTCTGCCAGGTGTGGCCACTGGGAATCCCAGGTAGGATGCATTTCTAGGTATTGGGGGGCTAACACTAAAGAACAGAGATGGGCTAAAAGACTGGGGCTGAGAGACTCAGAGTAAGGAGGAAAGCAGGAGCTTCAATGAGGTTTGGAGGGAGCAGAGTCAGAGAGGGTGAACTGGCCCCTCAATGGACTTGCTACAAGACTAGGGTTGAAACCAGGTAATTATCAATTGAGGGAAGATTGCTTAACTGATTTCTATGCCAAAGTGGCAGGCAGGTTCATAGTCTGGGCTTTATCTGAAGAAAGTCTTTGCCAGCTCCCAAAAGTCTGAGGCCTCAGGGGCCATGTTCAATATCTCTCAAGACTTCATCTGCTCCTTACACATTCACTAAGGGCTTCTTTGGCTCCCCATCCCTCTTCTCCCCGCCACTAAAATATTCTTCCTACCTTTTTTCACCATCTGAGGTCATATAACCTTTGAAACTCAACTCCTATTTTTTAGGGGGGATCTAGGAAACAACTGACCAACTAAATAAATAAGCAAGACTTCTCAGATGCTACAGTTTTGGTGAGGCTCCTTTTTATATGTTTCAGACAGTGCCAGATGAAGTATTTGGGACAAACTTCCATTAAAAATATTGCCCACGGTTTATCTGATATTCAAGTTTAACTGGGTTTTGTAGACGTTATATCTAGTTCTTCCTCCTCGGCCTATGCTCCCAGAAAAAAAGACTCAGACTCAAAATATATTTACAAATACCTTGGCCATATAGCTAGGCTCCTCTCTGACTAGGTCACAACTTAATATAATTCATTTATCCTGATCTACATTGTGCCACGTGGCTGGTTACCTGTGCTCATGTACCATGCCTTCATCTTGTCACATTTTCCCAGGAAATCTCCTCCACCTGTCTCTATTGCAGGATTCTTTCTGCTTCCTGGATGTCCCACCTTCCATTCTACCCTTTTCTATAGGCCATAGGATTTTTAATTGACAGGTGATACATCCATACAATACGTAAGATCTTCTCTCTAGAGAGTTTCCTGGTTTTGTTTTCTGACTATAGCAGCATTAAAGATCTCTTCACTTATTACACTATTCTCTGTGCCTGTTATTTGACTACTCAATATTTCTTTTAAAAAAAAGAGACCATGACTTCTTTCTGTTTTCTGTCTGTGTCTATTTTTTGTTAATCAGTTGGAAGGGTGGCAGAATGGAAACTATGTTTTCCCTACCCCTTGTCTTTTTGCCTCCTTTTTTTTTTTGCCCTGTCCTTTTGTCTCTGTTTCAGTGGTGACTGTAAAATTGTCCAAAACACTAGAGTTTATTACAGTATTTTGGTTGCAAGTGATAGAGATGCTTCAAATGAAGGACACGTCACATGGAGAATTGTAGACACAGTGCAGCTGGCTCTCAGAATCATAAGCCCAGTGCTCTCCATCTTGGCCCTTGGGCAGCCTTCTCTAATTGCCTCAACTTTCTCTGTCATTAGATTCATTTGGAAGACGGCTAGCAGCACCCTTGAGCAGTTGCGGGTTTCCTATTCATGATTAAATGCTCAGTTTCTTATACTTGTTAGTTTTTGTCATCTCAACACAAATCAGAGTCGCCTAAGAAAACTGAAGCTCAGCTGAGGAACTGCTTCCATCAGATGGGTCTATTCACTTGTAGGACGTTGTCGCTTGTAGGACATTTTCTTCATTACCAATGGTGTGGTAGAGGCCATTCCACTGTGTGCCGTTCCACCCCTGGTGGTCTTGGGTGGTTTAAGAGAACAAACAGAGCAAGTCATGACCGGGGAGCCACTGTGATCTCTGCTTAAGTTCTAGCTCCTAAGCCGGGCAGTGGTGGCGCACACCTTTAATCCCAGCACTTGGGAGGCAGAGGCCAGCCTGGTCTACAGAGTGAGTTCAAGGACAGCCAGGGCTATACAGAGAAACCCTCTCTCAAAAAACCAAGAAAAAAAAAGTTCCACCTAGGTTCTTGCTAGACTTCTGCCCTGTCTTTCCTCAATGATAGACTAGAACGTAGAAGTGTAAGCCAAATGCACGCTTTCCTCACCCAATTTGTGTTTGGTCATGGGTTTTTATCACAGCAACAAAAACTAATCAAGGACATTTATCTTTGCCCTGATTCCAGGTTCTTGGAAAAGGATCATGATCTATCAACTGCATCTAGGAGGTGAGGCGCAAACGAGATCAGGGCTTATCTGAGACTCTGTGACTTGAGAGACAAAGAAAGGCAGACAATCAGAACATTTCTATTACATAGATGCTGTGCTAGGTTCTCCAGAAAACTCTGTGAGTGTGTGTGTGTGTGTGTGTGTGTGTGTGTGTATGTGTGTGTGTGCGCGTGCATGCTCACATACCTGCCTGTCTGCCTGCCTGCCTGCCTGCCTGCCTGCCTGTCTGTCTGTCTGTCTGTTTGTCTGTCTTGATTTAGGTAATTGTCTAGAGTCATGATGGAGGGTAGTAAGTGCAAAATTTTCAGAGTGGGCTGTTTGACTGGTGACCCAATGTTCTGGCTTGATTCATGTCAATTTAAAACAAGCTAGAGTTATCTGAAAGGAGGGACACTCAATGAAAACATGCCTCCAAACGTCTGACTGTGAGCCATTTTCTTAATTAGTAATTGATGATGAAGGACCCAGCTCATTGTGAGTGGTACTGTCCTTGGGCTGATGGTTTAAAGGTTCTTTAAGAAAGCAGGCTGAACAAGCTATGACGGGCAAGCCAGTAAACAGCACCCCTCCATAGCCTCACGTCAGCTCTTGCCTCCAGGTTCCTGCCCTGACTTCCTTCAATGATGGACTACAATGTGGAAGTGTAAGCTGAATAAACCCTCTCCTCTGCAACTTGCTTTTGGTCATAGTGTTTCATCCTAGCAATAGTAACCATAGCTAAGATACCCAGTTTGTTGGAGAGGGATTTGCTACAGTTCAAGTCCAGAGAGTGTCTTCAAGTAGACTCTCTTCTATCTCCAAGGTTAGCCTTTGTTTTATTTGGGTCTTCTTCATCTGATTACATGAGGCTCACTCATGTTTAGAGAAAGAACAACCTGCTTTATTGACTTAAATGTTGATTTCATCAACACATACCCTTACAAAAACAGTCAAGGTTTTTGCATAGGGGAGGGGAGGGGGGACACAGGAACTAATACAGAAGGCCTCGTTTTGCATTTTATTAGGGTGAGAAGTAAATGTGCCAATCTGGAAAAGTAAGAGTTCGAGGACGAGGAGTGTTTTATTTATCTGTCCACTGCAGAACACTGATAAAAAGGGAGGGGAAAAAAAAAGAAAGAAAGAAAAGATAACTCTGGAGAAGACAGAAACACTTCAGGTTAAGGGGCTGTGGAGATGGATCAGCAGTTAAGCGCAATGGCTGCTTCTCCAGAGGACCAGGGTTCAATTCCCAGGACCCACAAGGTGGCTCACAACCACCTGTAACTCAGTCCCATAGCGTCACTCTTCTGGTCTTTACTAGCACAGTATGCGTATAATACACAGACATACATGCAAGCTAACAACCACACACAGTAAAAATAAAAAGGAAAAATGTTTAATGGTGGACTGTGTGCACCACAGTCCAGGCAAGTTAGAACATGATTGGAACTATTACAAGTTCTCAATGATAGTTTGTTAAATCAATCATTGATAGCTTGTTAAATCAAGCTGTGTTGTTGGTGTTGATGATGATGTTGTTGTTGTCGTTCTCTGAGTTTAGCCTGGATTCTCTCTGTAAAGATCTACAGAAAAATTTATAGTTTGGGAGACTTAAAGCCAGGAATCACTAGACCTTCTTCTGAGCCTTGGTTTGTTTTGTTTAACTCTGAACTGTGTAATGAATTTTCATTTCTGTGTTCTTGTTGGTTCTAGAAAACTCTTTTAACTAGTGTTTCTCTCTAGCAAATGCACACTTCCTTACAGATATGTTTGATAATATAGCCATATTCCTATGTATGTAATAGCTCAGAAACCTTTGTTTTTAATTTCTTAATTGCCTTACTAATTTGTTTTGATGTTTAATTTATTTAGCAGCCCTTTATGATGAGTATAAATTAATCGAGAAAACACTTGTCAAAATTCTTGATCTTTTTTTAAAGATGAACCTCCTCCATTTTTAATGACTCTGAAGTAATCAGTTTGTAGCTCTTACAACATTATCATGCAGTCTGACTCTGACAGCCTTTCCATGATAGAGTTCCTGTTTCCAGTTCCAAGCAGAAACTCCACACCTGTCATCAATCTCTCACTACTCAAGAGTAACTAATTGGAAGTCAACTAAGTATTTCAGTGTGTTGTCTAAATACCTTTAGGCATTATTTTCTTACCAGATTATATTGCTCATCTTTGACCAACTCAAAGTGTATATTTTCTTCTAATCTACAAAAATGTTGGCTTACCCTAAGAGTTGCCCTTGTTGGGTAGGAGTGTGGTGGAGCTGAGAAGGCAAAAAGAAGAGAGAGTCATTGAGCAGAAACAGAACCAAGAGGGGGTCTTTGTGATTATATGTCTAAGTCAGTTCAACAAACATGTCTGTGGGCAGAATTTTACAGAACATCCTGGGAGGTCTCTTTTATTAATCCTGTAAATAGTTTAAGCATAGAGGGTTACAAGTCAACCAATCACTACATTATTGGAAATTGGAATGAAAAATTTCACTAGAATTCTCACTGGGACTGATAGAGCTTTCCATGTTGTCTTCTTATGGTGTTCTGGAATAGCCCTGGGGGTGTGGCAGCTGTAGGTAGCTCATGCAAAGACAGGAAACAACCATAAGGTAATCTCCACATCTACTGTCAAATCACCTCCTTGTCCTAAATGAAAAATAGAGCAACTCAAAGCAGAGGTTTCCACAAATGACATAGAATTTCACTAAACTATTAGTACTATATTAGTCAACATTCTTTAGAGGAATGCTGATGTGCATGTGTGCATTTGTGTGTGTGTGTGTGTGTGTGTGTGTGTGTGTTTGTGTGTGTGATTTGTTAGAATGACTTAACATCTATGACCAGCTAGTTTGACAATGGCTGTCTCTCAATGGAAAGTCCAAGAATCCAGTAGTTCTTCATTTCACCAGGCTGGATGTCTCAGCTGTTCTTCAAGTACACACCACAGTGAGGGAATGAACTCACCAGGGAAAGTAAAGGCAAGCAGGCCAAGAACAAGTAACTTCCTTCTATGCCACTTATACAGGCTGCCACCAGAGAGCATGGCCCAGATTTAATATGAGTCTTCCCACCTCAAATGATTTATCAAGAAAAATCCCTCACAGGTGTACTTAGCTACTTGAGTTTTAGATAATTCTGAATGTAGTCAAGTTGACAACCAAGAATTGCCACAAGTCTATTTCAGACACGCTAAATAATTGCCTGAAGAGATAGGAGAGGAAGAAATTGACAATTCCACCACAGAGAATAAAATAATTTTCACATTAATAGCTAAATAGTGAAAGTATTGGAAGCTGTATTAGTTTCTTTTCCATTGCTGTGATGAAACACCATGACCATAGCAACTTACAAATATGTTTATTTGGGCTTATGGTTCCAGAAAGTTAGCATATGTGACAATGGAGCAGGCTCATATCTCACTGTGATGGTGAAACAGAGTGTGAACTAAAAATGGGGATGGTCTTGAAGCTCTAAAAGCCACCTCCTGTGAGACACTTTCCAACCTGGCCATATCTCGTAAGCCTCCCCAAAGTGGGCCACCAACTAGAAACAAAGCACTCAAGTGCTCAAGAATGGGGGTACATCTCATTCAAACATTCACAGAGGTGTGCATAGATTATATGACATGCTCCTGCATCGTACATACAAATGGTTGAAGGGGAAAAGGCGCAGGCCTAATGATCTTAGACTGAATTGAGTAGGTAATTCAAGGAAGTAAAGATCAGGAATGTGAGTTTGTTGTCTTTCTTCTTCTGCTTGCTACATGCATGTTGTGAATCCAGAAATAAAATATCAAGATTTAAGATACAAACATTGACACTAGCTGTGGTGGTTTGTATAAGTTTGTCCCAGGGCGTGGCACTATTAGAAGGTGTGGCCTTGTTGGAGGAAGTGTGTCACTGTAGGGTTGGGCTTAGAGACCTTCCTCTTAGATGTCTGAAGATGCCCAGTCTATTCCTGGCTTCCTTTGGATAAAGTCATAGAACCCTCAGCTCCTCCTGCACCATGCCTGCCTGGATGCTGCTATGCTTCTGCCTTGATGACAATGGACTAAACCTCGGAACCTGTAAGCCAGCCCCAAGTAAATGTCTTTTATAAAACTTGCATTGGTCATTGGTGTCTGTTCACAGCAGTAAAACCCAAACTAATACACCAGCTATCAAGAAAAACATGGACTTGCAGAAAGGTGGTTACGTACATCCATACCAACCCAAGAAAGGAAGAATTAGGGAGGGCAATCACAGAAGCATGGAGTAGGCAGGAATACTTATAGATCATCTAGAATTAAAAAACAATACTTTGGGGGCCTAGAGAGGTAGTATAGCAAGTAATGGCACGTATGGTTTTTGTAGAGAACATGGGTTCTGTTCATGCATGCTGAGGCATCCACAGTCATCATAACGTCAGTCCAGGGGATCCAGTGCCCTCTTCTGATCTCCACAAAGAACCAGGCATGCACGTGCTGCACACAGCACAAACATATACACACAGGCAAAACACTCATACACATGAAACAAAATAATATCAAAGTAAGGAGTAATAAATTGGGGTTGAAGCTCAGTAGTAAAGAAATACTGAGAATTCATGAAGCACAGACTTTATTCCTGGGGGAGCTGAGGGGGGGTGAGGAAAGGAAAAATGGTAAAGGAGAGGGGAGATAGAAAGGGCTTCTAGATTATTCTCCCTAATACTTCCATGAGCTACCAAGAAAGGGAAGGACTCACAGGACCACTGCAGGCACATTTCTCGTTTATTGGTGCTACCTATTCTCCCAGTCTTCCCTGTAGGCATTTGTCCACAAGCCAGTCTAGAACAGGGCTGTGATGGGAAGGAAGCAGAAAATAGCCGGGTCTGGACCAGGAGCAGTAAAACATCTAAAACTTTGTGTCTCGTTTTTCATCTTCTCAGTTTTCTGTGTCTGATTTAACTCTTGACTTAAAAAAAGATATTGAACTTGAAATCTCTACCTTTTTCTTAATTTTATTCAATTTTCTGTTTCGTGTCGTCATTCAAAGTCTTTATTGTAGTGCAGTGCAAGAAAAAGGGATTCCTTCAATCCTTGCCATGTTATTTTCCTAGAATCCATTTATATTCCACACAAAGACACTGCAATGTGTCACGTAATGAGAAATCACATTTTGTCCTCTAAAGAACAATTGTAAAAGAGCTTTCATTCTTTTATATTTATCCTTGTGTTATTTTGGGGTTTAACCTCACGCCAGTTAGTTGAGCTAATGATGTAGCTCAGGTGGTAAAGTGCTTGTCTAGCCAGAATAAAGCTCCAAATTTGAATCCCTGTACTCCACAGTGTATGTCTGTATTCCCAGGAGATACTCCAGAAGTCCAAGGTCATCCATCCTCAGCTACATAGCAAATTGGAAGCCAGACTGGAGTACATAAGAGTTTGTCTTAAAAACATATATATGCATATGGGTATATCTGTGTCTGTCTGTCTGTCTGTCTGTCTGTCTGTCTGTCTGTCTGTCTGTCTGTCGGGTTTCTTTACATAGCCCTGGCTGTTCTGGCACTTGTTACATAGACTAGGCTGGCCTTGGATTCACAGAGATTCATCTACCTCTGTCTCCTGAGTGCTGAGATTAAAGGTATGCACCATCACATCCAGGTTAAAATATAGTCTCAATTTGTTGATAGTATTACATATAAAAAGATCATAAATAGCATGAAAGTAAAGATTAATGGTAAAATAAATACCTGCAACATTGCCACTTCAGAACAATGCATTAACACTGTTGAAAAACTTTTAACTTGGATTTTTTTTTTCTCATGGATCATCCTTTTGGGAGTTTGTATATCAAAAAATGTTCTTGAACTGGCTATTTGTACGATGCTGGGGATTCAAACTCAGGTCCTCTGTCTTGCACAATAGGCACTTTGTCAACTGAGCCATCGCCCTGGCCCCATGAGTATCACTGAAGCGTAGCTGTTGTCATTTATAGAATCTTTAGTAGTATATTCAAACACAGAAGTGGAGTTTTTGCCTAAAATAATTGTTCCTTCACACTTTACAGAACAATATGGCAATTCTGCCTCCACATTTTAACACAGGCTCACCTCTCTCATCTTCTGTTCTCTCTATGCTACAGCCTAGATGATGTTTCCAACTCATTATTTCTTTAGTCATTTTTAATTTGTTGAGTTAGTCATTGACTGCCTTTTGTTGTTGTTTCCTTCTGTAATTGTTTCCATTTGGTTTGGTTTTTAAGACAGGGTTTCTCTCTGTGTAGCCCTGGCTATCCTGGAACTCATTCTGTAGTCCAGGCTGGCCTCAAACTCAGACATCTGCCTGCCTCTGCCTCCTGAGTGCTGAGATTAAATGCATGTGCCACCACCACAACCACCCAGCTTATGCAAATGTATTTTTATTTTATTCTTTCTCTAATTTGTCTGGTAAACTACGATACTTTTTTATTGGTTATACATTTCTGAAATGCCACGTTTTATTTCTCTAAATATTTATTTGTTTGTTTTGGGGCTTGGGCTATATGTATGGCGCTGCATATATGTGGAGGTCAGAGAGCCCTGAGCCAAAATATATCCTCCCTTAAAGTTAATTTTGTCAGGTGTTTTATTGCTACTCCCGTAGATGACCCAAGTTTAGTGCATGGTACTGCTGCTGTCACTGGGCAGTTTCCAAACTCCTGTAACTCCAGTTCTAAGGAACCTGACACCTTCTTTGGCCTCTGAATGCACTGTGTGTGTGTGTGTGTGTGTGTGTGTGTGTGTGTGTGTGTGTGTGTGTAGTATCTTTTCTTTTGTGTACTTGTCTTTCCAATGTGCAGACTTATTGACTTGGTTTTCATTCCCGCTTTTGGGTTTGTTCTATCTCTTTGGGAATTTCCTACTCTCTCAGCAATAAGAGAAAGTTACTCTTTCTGTTGAAATTAGATGGTTTCTAAAAGGAGGACTCTATGTCACTCTAATCTATGATATTGCCAGATGTCTCGTCCAATGCCTTTTCTGTTTTTACAAGTAAGTTTGGCTCTCATTTGCTGGCGTATCACCTGCCAGAGCTATGTGTGAAGATTATTTCCATACTTTGCATCTTCCTTGTCCTTCACTACAGCCCATGTTTGTGTTCAGAACTCACTGTAATCCCTTAACTATGCCCAACCTCTGGGTGATGGTGATGGCACTTCCTTACTGGCTAAAGGAGCATCCATTCTTTGTATTCTTGCCAAGGACAGAGTGTACCTTGTGGTTCTTTTAAACTTAAGTTGGCAGGGCACTATGGCAGAGGCCTTTAATACGAGCACTCAGGAGGCGGGACACAGGTTGAGCTCTGTGAGTTCGAGGCCAGCCTGGTCTACAAAATGAGTTCCAGGACAGACAGAGCTACATAGTGAGACTTGTCTTGAACAGATACAACAACAACAATAACAAAAACAACAACAACAATCCCATAAGAAAATATTTTAGGTATCATTTTGTTTCCTCCTGCTCCTAAACACACACACACACACACACACACACACACACACACACACACACTTTTGCTGTTTTTACCTGGTTGAACACTGTCTTAGTAAGTTCAGTGTTCTCTTATTGTGAAAAGACACCATGACTATGGCAACTTTTATAAAAGAAAGTGTTTAATTGGGGCTTACAGTTCCAGAGACCTGTCTATTATTATTATTATCATGGCAGGAAGCATACAGGCGGCCATAGGGCTCGAGAAGTAGCTGAGAGGTCTACATTCAGATTCATAGGCAGCAGGAAAAGGAAGACATTAGGACTAGCTAGAGTTTTGAAACCCCAAAGCCCACACACTAGTGACACTCTTCATCCAAGAAGGCCACACCTCATAATCCTGCTAAGTAGAGCCACTCCCTATAACCAAGCATTCAAATTGATGAGCCTGTGGGGCCATTCCTATCCCAGCCACCACTAACCTTTTGCTTGGCACAGTTAATTTGTGTTCACTGATAGCCTTGCTGGTCTCTCCTGTGGAAATGCTGCACTCTCTCTGGTTCCTGGGATCTCCAGCTGTGAACTGAAGCCAGCCAGACACCTTCCTCCTCCTCCTCCTCCTCCTCCTCCTCCTCCTCCTCCTCCTCTCCTCCTCCTCCTCCTCCTCCTTCTTCTTCCATTTATAGGAACACACACACACACACTTCATTTTCCAAATTGATTAGTTTTTATGCAGCTGTTGCCATCACTTACGCATGGCTTTAAACGAAGAGACAGGCATGTGAAAATACTTATAATCTATGAAGACCCTGAAATGCTCAGGACTCTTCAGAAACAAAATTTACAGTAACAATAAGACTTCTGAATTCAATTCTGCAGAAAAGCCATTAAAGAATTCGAAAGCAGAGCGGTAGTCTGTAGAGGCAGTGTCTTTCGAGGAGGAAAAGGAATATTCTATGAAGATGCCACTGCCAACTTGATTCCTCCTCTATTTGAATAAGAAAAATCCATTTTTATTGCATACTGAAGACAAGTAAAACACTGAGACATCCTCCAGAACTTTTTCCCCTTACAATTTTCCTCTCTCCCTCTTTGTTGTGTGTGAGCTGAGAGCCTGGCTGTCCCATACTTTAGAAACAGAGTGTGGAAGGGTTGGTGTTGCAGGGCTGCTGAAGAGCGAGGCCAGGGGTCTGGAGAGATAGATGACTCAGAGATTAAGAGCACTCACTGCCCCCGCAGAGGACCCAGGTTTTGGTTCCAAGCACCCACATGGTGGCTCACAGCCACCTGGAACTCCAGATCCAGGAGATCCAGCTCTCTCCTGTGGCTTTTACAGGCTGCTGCATGTACCCGGTACACATGAAATTATGGGGTGGAGTTGGGGTGGCGCACCCTTGCTGGATGTGCATTTGTCTCTAACTTATACCCTATGGTTCTGTGATTCTCTTCAGTTCATGTGGTTTTGTCAGTGTTGAAAAACTAGACCATGGTTTTGTTTTGTTAGCTTACCTTTTTTTTGTTTTGTTTTTTGATTGATTTACTTATTTAATGTATATAAGTGCTCTATCTGCATGCACACCTGCATGCCAGAAGAGAACATCAGATCACATTATGGATGGTTGTGAGCCACCATGTGGTTGCTGGGAATTGAACTCAGGACTTCTGGAAGAACAGCTTCTGAGCCATCTCTCCAGGCCTAGCTTACCTTTTAAAAACTATCTTTATTTTCAACTTTCTTCTATTATTTTAAAAATTATTTGTATGCGTGTATCTATGTGCCAGTATGTGTATGTGTGTGTAGGTACCAACAGAGGCCAGAAGTGTTGAATCCCCCTGGAGTTGAAGTTACACGTGTCTGTAAGCTGACTGATATGGTGGTGGAAACCTAACTTAGGTCCTCGGAAAGCAGCAAGTGCTCTTAATTTTGAGACATCTCTGAAGACCCTATATTAGCTTATGTAAACACCTGTGTTCCTGCACTTTGGTATTTATGATCTGAGGAAAGTTAGTCACTGTTGTTGACATGGAGAAGAAAACATATCTCCTACCCTTCAGCTAGGAACTAACTCTACCTCCTTTGTTACGTGGGTGTACCCAAGTCCTAAAACATCCCAGCAGGAGTAATGGTAGGGTTTCTAGTGTTACTTCCAAGGCTGGATCAGGACCCTGACCCTGAAAACATTGCTCCATTTTTGTTCTGTTTCCTATTGTGCTTCTGTGAAACTCCAGAATCAGAGACTTCACAATTACTTTATTAACACATCCCAAGAGCATTCTTAGAATATCTGATGTAAAATTTTGCTAATAATTTAATAAATTCTTCTGATTTTCACTGTTCAAGGTCTAGATTTAAGAGCACAGTAACTGATCTCTATATCCCATGTAACACTCCAACTTCCTATTAGCAAAGCTGCATCTTCAACTTCTTTATTCCCTTTATCAAAACCAGTGTATTTTAATTATACAGTGGAATGGGTTTCATTGTGACATTTCTTTATTACATTTCATCTTTATTTGCATGGTAGGATATGTATGTGAGTGTGTGTGTGTGTGTTTGTGTGTGTACGCGCGCACGCACATGTGCTATATAATGTTCAGAGAACAGAGGACAGATTTCAGAAGTAGGATCCCTCCTTCCTCCTTGTGGGTCTAGGAGCTTGAATGGTAAGTACTTGTCAGTAGGTGCCTTTGCCTGCTGAGCCATCTCATGAACTCTTATTTTTGTACACGAACATTATTTTTTTAAATTAAACTCACTCTCTTAGTCCCCATTAACTAGAGATTTGCATCTTTAAAAAACTCTAGATTTTTCTCACTAGAGAAAATGTAATAGCACTTGTCTTCTGAATCCAGTTTGTTTCGTTTAACATGATTTCCAGTTACATCCAGTTTCCTATAATTGGCATTATTTCATTCTTTCTGTGGCTGGACAATATTCCACTACATATGTATACTAAACTTTGTTTATGTATTGATTCTTTAGTGGGCATCTAAGCTATATCATAACTTGACCATGATATATGAATGTTCAGGTATCATAATTGTATCCTGAATTTGGTCCCTTGGGAAGATATACATATAAAACTTATAGCTGGATCATATCATAATCTATTTTTAAAGATATATTTTAGTGTCTTATGTGTATGCATGTTTTACCTGCATGTATGACTGTGCACCACATGTATGCCAAGATGTTAGATGCTGCTAGATGCCTAGAGGCTAGATGAGGGTGTTACAACCTGTGAATGGAGTTACAGATGGTCATCAGTGTCACATGGGTACTGTCCATTGAATACAGGTCCTCCAGAAGACCATTCCATGCTCTTAATTGCTGAGCTGTCTCTCCAGGTCCTATTTTTGTTTTGTTTTAAATACTATTTTTAAAATTGTTATTTTATGTGTGTAGGTATTTTGCACCATGCATATGCAGTGCCCAAGACAGTCAGAAGAGGGAGCTAGACCCTCTGAAACTGGAGCTACCAATGGTTACTCACTGTGATGTGGGTGCTGGGAACCAAACTGGAGTCCTCTGCATGAGTAACACGTGCTTTTAGCCACTGAGCCATTCTATCTCATGAGACCTTATCTTGAGTTTGTTTTTTAAGGACGTTTCTATTTTGATTCCCATACTGGCTGAACCAATTTATATTTCATTGACAGTATATGATAGTTGCATCCTCTAGAGTTTTTTTTTCCCTTTCTTCATGATATAAAAATGTTTCTGAATAACCTTGATTGGCAGCTATTTTGTTTTAGAACTTGATAGGCATTAGTTCTTCATGCTTTCCTGGCTTCTAGGATTTCTGTTGATATGTGTCATTCTAACAGTTTTGTCATTATTAAGTACCTTGGCTCCCCCCCCCATAACTCTCTATTCTTTTGTTGTTCTCTACTCTTGGCACAACGTGTGGAGATGTGCTTTTCTCATTGCTTCTATGTGGGGACTATGTGCTTGTCTGCTTTCTATTGCTATGATAAATTATGACAAAGAACAACTTGGGGAGGAAAGGTTTATTTATATATCCCAATTGTAGTTCATCATCAAAGGAAACAAGGCAGG